>JAOPSE010000125.1:4442304-5642304 GCA_029449295.1 Zea luxurians | reverse complement strand
GCCTGGCACACCGGATACTGTCCGGTGCACCACCGGACAGTCCGGTGCACCCAGACTGAGCAGAGTCTTGACTGCTCGAGCCAAGTCTTTTCCAATTGTATTTTCTCTGATTCTAGCACTTAGACAAATATGTTAGTACACAAAAACCAATGTACTAAGTCTAGAATCATACCTTTGTGTTGACTTTGCACTTCTTCCACCATTTGACATAGTTTCACACTTAAACCATTTGTGTCAGCACTTGATCACCAAAATACTTAGAAATGGCCCAAGGGCACATTTCCCTTTCAATCTCCCCCTTTTTGGTGATTTATGCCAACACAACAAAAAGCAACTAAAAGAAGTGCAACATCAATGTAAATAAGAACACAAATTTGTTTTGATTCAAATTTGGCATATTTGGATCATTCTTTGCCACCACTTGGTTTGTTTTTGCAAATTAAACTCAATTTCCTATCTCTAAATCAAACACACTTGTTGAGGCATAGAGAGAGGTATTCCAAGAGAAATTGATCAAGAATTCAAAAACTCCCCCTTTTCCCATAATCAAACATTCTCCCCACAAGAGACCAACTTTTGACAATAAGAGACAATAAGAGTATTTTGACAAACAAAAGCTCTAATTCTATTATTTCAAAATTCTCAAGTGGTAGCTGATCCATTTCTTGCTTTGGCCTTATTTTCTCCCCCTTTGGCATCAAGCACCAAAACAGGATCAATCTTGGCCCCTAAACCCCATTACCTCACCAAAATCTTCAAATAAGAGTAAAAAGGCAATAAGAATATGAGATGAACTTGGAGTGAGTTACCCTCTCATCGGAGTGCAGTGGAAGCCTTTCATGGTCCAAGTCCATCTTTCCCTTTCAATCCACTTTTGAGACTAAATCAAGCAAGCTCAAACACATGGTTAGTCTCAAAAGGGTCAAGTTGCAGCACATCTCCCCCTAAATATGTGCATCACTCGCAAATGGACTTGTGAGGTCCGGGGAGTGCTTGTACAACTTGAGCACCATCAATAAACAACAAAATGCATAAGGGAACATGATCAAAGCATAATACACATGTATGCTACACATCAATCCAAGTTCCGCGAATCTAAGACATTTAGCTCACTACGTAGCCTGCAAAAGGTCTTTTCATCTAAAGGCTTGGTAAAGATATTGGCTAGCTGGTTCTCGGTGCTAACATAAAACACTTCGATATCTCCCTTTTGCTGGTGGTCTCTCAAAAAGTGATGCCGGATGTCAATGTGCTTTGTGCGGCTGTGCTCAACAGGATTGTTCGCCATGCAGATAGCACTCTCATTGTCACATAGGAGTAGGACTTTGCTCAGATTGTAGCCAAAGTCCCGGAGGGTTTGCCTCATCCAAAGTAGTTGCGCGCAACACTGTCTTGCGGCTACGTACTCGGCCGCAGTGGTGGATAGGGCAACGAAGGTTTGTTTCTTAGAACTCCACGACACTAGGGACCTTCCTAGGAATTGGCACGTCCCTGATGTACTCTTCCTATCGACCTTACATCCAGCATAATCGGAGTCTGAATATCCAATTAAGTCAAAGGTAGACCCCTTTGGATACCAGATCCCGAAGCAAGGCGTAGCGACTAAATATCTAAGAATTCGCTTCACGGCCACTAAGTGACACTCCCTTGGATCAGATTGAAATCTAGCACACATGCATACGCTAAGCATAATATCCGGTCTACTAGCACATAAATAAAGTAAAAACCCTATCATAGACCGGTATGCTTTTTGATCAACAGACTTACCTCCTTTGTTGAGGTCGATATGTCCGTCGGTTCCCATTGGAGTCTTTGCGGGCTTGGCGTCCTTCATCCCAAACCGCTTGAGCAAGTCTTGCGTGTACTTTGTTTGAGAGATGAAGGTGTGAAAGTTGCCTAGAGGGGGGTGAATAGGCAAGTTAAAACTTTTTCAACAAAAACTAGAAGCAAACTGGGTAAAACTGAATTGATCTCGAAATTCACCCAGTTAACTTTGGAAATGAGATGTTCTAAATGATCCACAGGGTTCAAAGTAGTAGATCTGAGAAGGGAACTTCTCAAAATCCACACACCAAAAAGATATAAACAAATCTTTCACGGAATGGTGAGAGAACGAAGAACACAAACACACAATGAGCAAGAACACAAGAGACACAAGATTTATCCCGAGGTTCGGTCACACCACTAAGGTGCCCTACTTCCTCGTTGAGGCGCCCACAAAGAGTCGGGTCTCTTTCAACCCTAATCCTCCCTTTGCCGACCACAAAGGTCAAGCCCACACAATAATCTTTGCTCAAACGAGCGGGTAATACAAACTTTCTTGTGGTCTTCCACAAGATTTGGAGACTCACAAGAGACACCTAGTCGTCTAGGAGCTAGAAGCTCCAAGAGTAATGAATCCACAAAGAACTCGATGTAGTACCAAAGCTCGAATCAAGAAGAGTAAGAGAGATTTGGAGATGAAGCACAAAAATCGCAGCTCTCAAACTCACTCAAAGATTTCTCTCCAAAGATTTGAAATGAGAGAGGCAAGAGGTGTGTGAGAGAGAGTGGGAGGTGTTTCTCAGGTTAGAAATGGAGTTTTGTGCGTGCTCTGCTGTGGGGAGAGAGGTAGGAGTGAGTATATATAGGTGGGGCTCCAAAACTAGCCGTTTTTGACTTTTCTACCCAAAAACCGGTTGAACCGGTCCCAAAACCGATTGAACCGGTTTTCAAAAAAGCTGCGCACAGTTTTTTGGCTGACACAGCAGACTGGCAGAAAAAAAGTGAACAGTGCAAAAACCGGTTGAACCGGTTTTAGAACCGGTTGAACCGGTTTCCACCAGACAAAAACCGGTTGAGTGTCCGGTTGAGTGTCCGGCTGAACCAGTATTTTCAAAAAAGGTGAACAGCGCAAAAACCGGTTGAACCTGCTTTAAAACCGGTTGAACCTGTTTTTTCCAAAGAGCAATTTTGGCCAAGATAGACTTAAAAAGGTTGTACTACATACTTTCACTAAGGATTAACAAGGGTAAAATGGAAGTTTCGGATCAAGGATTTTGAGCTTTTGTACCAACACCAACCTTCTTTATGGATCCCCCTTGATAGTACGACGATTCCTATACTCAAGTTAAATAAAATATAATTAAGTAACCTCCTTGAGAAATTGGTGTCTCATGTGTGATTTCTCCATGGCATTGCTTCATAAGGATCACAAACATCGTTGTCTCACCTTTTGAAGCAAACACAAATCGAGCCTGTGACTTGTGCCATTTCACCACATATGAGTTCAAATCATGGCTTCAAGTCACCTTACTGATGCATCAACATGTTGTAACTCTTCATAGCTGATTAGTTCATCGACTTAGTGCAAGTACTCTCTTCTTCACCTTAGCGATGGTACCTCAGTCTACAAGCCGTCGCTTGGCCTTCACCTTCGCTTAGTTCCTCGAAGCCCTTTCCTTGCTATCTTCACCCTATCAAGCCATTCTTGAGTCACATCCTATTGAGCATCCATTGAGAGAATCATTTCTTCAATATTGTGAACCTTGCTTGAATGTCATCTAGATATAACTGCTAAGATCAATCAAGCTCTAGTTTGATTCTCATATATTCATATATGGACTAATAGTAATATGGTCAAGCCAATTCACGATTCCTCATATCTTATTCACTTTGGCTTGACCAATCCTCTTAATCACTTCAACCTCTATTATGATCATATTTATGCATAGTGATTTCTCAGGACTTGTCTATATATTCAAACCAATATAGAGACCATTTATATCCATTTGCATTGTCTCACTGGTTATTTGACCTTGTGTTGAACCTTGTTCACTGATCATTATACACTATTCAAGTATGTTCATCATACTGAATTCCCTGTTCAACACATAGCAAACTTGTTAGACCTTTAAATGCGTTGTTATCCAAATCACCAAAACTCACAAAAGGGATGAATGCACTTTCAATCTCCCCCTTTTTGGTGATTGATGACAACACATTTAAAGCTTACATAAGATTTGATAAATAAGATTTTGAATCCTATGATATAGTTTCCTCCCCCTAAATATGTGCATTTCAGAAAATACCAATTTTGTACTCAAATGCCAAAAGCACATATTTGGGTCAAAGTATGGAGACAACATATATCATACTATTCGTGGGGTGTAGTATGTCATAAAATAAACGTGATGCTCATGACATAGTATGCACTCATCAACTTTCTACATCTTATGTTTTTCTTATGACTTCCCCTTTTTTAATTATTTCTCCCCTTTTTAAAGTCTTCTAACACTTAGTTACAAAAGACTAAAGGTAACCTTTAATGCAAAATTTCTCCCCCTTTGTCATAAATCTCCAAAAAGGATACAAAGAATATAAAGGGTAGAAATTATGAGTAAGCATGATGTGAACACACTATCATGAAGAGGGTCCTTAGATGCCACAAAGGTAATGGAGAAGTGTCATAAGTGATGTACCTTTGCGTTTTACCTTTTCAAAGGGGTGTTCCACACTTGTGTTGTATTTAGAGTTCATTTTGCAATCTCTTGTTGGCATAATTGTGACATAGGTCCAAGATATCAAATGAATATTGTCATACTAATTGAAAGATAAATCTTGATACCTGGAGTCTAGATGTCACCTAGCATTTTCTTATCATAACAAGAGGCAGCATGAAAATTGCACAAGTATGAATTATACAACTAGTGATCATGTACGAAAAATATCAATTGAAAACCACCAATTGATACAATTTGATAGATAATCAGATCACTAATTGCATATTACACTAAGTTCTCCTCAAGTTTTAGTGCACACATATATATGAATTCAATTGATACCTGTTGAGAGTACTTATTTGCAACTTAAAGTACCATTGGCATAAAAGGAGTATCAATTGAACATAATCATGCAACATAAGAAACATGTGCACTATTTAATCAATTAAGTTCTAGACAGGAGAATCTATAATCTATGCTACTTCAGACATTTGCAATCCAAAAGGATGTGATACATATTTACCAATTTTGGAGTAGCATATACAAGAGAAACTCATTCTCTTATGAAATGTATAGAAGCTACATTTATTGGAGCAAAGAATCTTTGATACCCATCAAATTTTGCAGTGGAAGCGATTGTCTTTGCTTGAAGATTCCTTTCTAATTTGAGACTACACACATAATAGACTTGAAAAAGAAGTTTAGTCTCAAAGATTCAAATTATAGACCATTCTCCCCCTAAATGTGTGCATACAAGTGATGAATACTTGTTTAGCTTATGTACTTGGACTTGTGAGGCCAGGGGATTAAGTTCTACAATTTGAACCTTGGTACAAATAAAGTATGAAAATATGAAATTGCACCAATTTAAGGAATTACTCATAATCAAAAGGTATACTAATAGACATGATATGCAATATTTTAAGCCAAGATTCAAGTGCAACCTTATGATGTGACTTAAGATATTGCATATACATGCATACACTAACTTGTAAGAGCCTAGATACACAAATGTAATACAATAGTTCATGGAGTGACACACCTTTGTTCCATGCCATATGGTCTTCATTATAATCATGAATTTCTATCTTAGCTTTTGATAGGCTTGACATTTCAAAGAGAAACTTATCCTCTTTAAATGATCAAGAGAAACTCATTCTCTTCAAATAACTACACAAATTCACTAAAAGAAAATGTTAGTCTTTAAGGACACAAGATATAGAATGAGCTCCCCCTAAATGTATGCATCAAGTACTTGAATTACTTGTAACATGCACTTGATTCAATTAAGATTCTTAGAGGAGTTCATCATATATCTTGGTCAAGGCATAATATATTTGAAACAATTGAATTTATGCTAGAGAACACATATCGTTCCCCAATAGAACTAATCCATGGGGTGACATGTGGTAAATATTTGATCATTTCCTTGGAACCACTCATCCTCATTTAATGTTCTCCAAGGTGTGAGACTACACAACATGAACTTGAAAGAAATCATCAGTCTCACAAGATATAGGCTAAACTCTTCCTCAATTTGTGCATGCAAGAGTACACAAAGTACACTTATGCACATTAACAATGCGAGGTTAAAGGAGATGTTTGCACTATATCTTGGTTTAACATAACATGCTTTACATAGATGATGAAAATTAAACCAATTAAAAGTTTAAGAACTAAAAGTATATCAATTGAAATCTTGAAGGGTAAAGCATGCTAATATGAACCTCAACCACATAATGAAGGATATCATATAAATATGTCACTACATCTTCATTATTTGGTTGACAAAAAAAATATAACTCCCTTCTTGATTCACTGTGATCTCTTTTCTCTTTGTGATTTCATCCAACCAAGTGATCTTGAACTTCATTCATTTTTTGTAGATTTTGAATCCATCTTGAAAGCTCTTGGAAGGACCTTGTTGTAACACTTAGAAAAGAGAGCATTAAAAACACAAGAGAGGGTTTCACAAATGATGATCCTTATATGTGGATGGCAAATGAATCATCATTATTGAAACCCAAAAGGATAGACTAAATTCCTTTAAATTAGTGCACACATATAGTTGATGTCAAAGTTATATGCACTATTGAACATTTTATATTGCAAGGAATTTAACCTATACTATGGTACATCCCACTAAGGATAGAATACTAAAACAACTTAAGTAGAGGAAGTTTTCATACCTTGGCCTCTTATCAACTTCTTCTTACTTTAGTTGAATAGTATCCTTTAAGCTTGTGATTTATCCAATTTAAAACAAGCACCATCTCTTAACATAGATTTTCTATGGATAAACTCAACACAAGAGATGACATTAGTAGCCAAGCACTAGTTTCTTATTTAGCAACCCTTTATATGTGGAAGACAAGCGTGTTGCAAAAATAGAGAAACATCATAATATGGACTAAATTTCCTTGAACCCTCATGCATAATATATTTTGAATGACATGGATAATATGCATGGTTATTCAATGAAGTCTAAAGGGATGACTTAATCCATATTATGGTGAATGTCTAATATAGAAGAATCAAATCCAAATTAACTAGATAGAGAATACGTCACATAATTTTGGATTGTTCACCATATGATAATATTCATTCAACTTCCAATTAGACCTTTATTTCATAATCAACAACTGATGTATATCCTCAAGTGCTTCTTTTTCCTTAGTGGCTACACAAGTCACAAAAAGATAAGATTTGAAAATAACATGCACTTGAGATTCAGTTGTTACCACCCTAGCTACTATCTCCAAGGATTATTTATACATTCATTATCGAGCACCCAACTTGATCCATTGAAGGAGTGATCCTGCAAAACAAGTTTAAGCTTCATATCTTGGTACCCAAATTGAATTGGGTCCTTTGAGATTAGTAGTAAGAGCCTTGAGTACCCACACAATCCTTATTGTGGCCTTTCTCTTTGTGTAGGCACCCACATATACTTGACAACCATCTTGCATGGTTTCAAGTCAATATTTAATCACATAGATTAAAACTAGAGTTAAGAATAGGAGCCTTTTCTCCTTTTATTAATACATCATTATGTTGCCTTCTTGATGATGAACCTACCTTGACTTTGGGTGCACCTAGCTTATCAAGGTTAGTCGCACAAGCATTCATATCATAAAGACAAGTTATGCATGGAATTTACAACTTAGTGATCCAATTCAATGTGAAGCATATGGATATCGATTGAAGTAGATTTCTAAGATATCAAAATATGGGTTTCCAAAATTTAGAGAGTATGGATCACTAATTGTACCTTTTACAGTTTAAAAATCATATCCATGTTAGTGCATATGTATGTGATGAATATCAACAAAAAGATTCTTATGCACTTTTAGAATTAACGAGAAGGGAATTTTAAACTGCATCAAGAGTAGCTATTTAGAAAACAAAGATTACAATCCATATGAATGAGATACAAATTTACTATTTTGGATTGTCTTAGTATAGCTTACTCAAGTGAAACTTATTCTCTATGACACAAGATATATAATGTTCTCCCACTAGATATGTGCATCAAGTATTTGAATGACTTGCCACATGCACTTTGAATTCAGTCAAGAGTCTCATGATCATGGTCAAGGCATGAAAAAATTGCAATGAATTGACTTATCCTTAAGAATACTTACCACCAAGTAGAGCGTACCATTTGTTGTACTAATTGGAAAGATATTACTATCGGTGGTGGTGTCACCTTAGTATTCTTCTTTTCATCATTTGTGGAGACTTCCTTCTTTGTTATCTCTTTTCCTTTTAAAACTAGTCGATAAAACACTTTGAAAAGAGGTATTAGTAGTAGAAGGAAGTATTTAATGAATGATGATATCTATATATGAATGGCAAACAAATCATCATTTATGAGGCGTAAAGGCATAAATTAAATTCCTTTTAAGTTAATGCACATGGAGCAGTGAATTCACAATATGCACTAATTTACAAATTTAAGCCAAAAGGAATTTAACCTTCATATTGACATTCCTTTCCATAGAATATATTATTACCAATTGAAAGAATGCCACTTGGAAGGAACTATTGATCAACTACCAATTGAAGCAATTTGTTCCATACCTTTGCCTTGAGCATTCCTAATCTTTCTTTTAGGTGAAGATTAACCATTAAAGCTTGTGATTTTACCAATTGAAAGAGCACAATCTCTACTTATGAATTTCCATGAAATATCTTAAAAGAGATTGTATTAGTAACACAAGCAATAGTTTCCTATTTAGCAACCTCTAGTATATGAATGACAAGAAGGTTACTAAAACAAGGAAACCTCATGATATGAACTAAATTACCCTTACAAGCATCATACATAACATCAATTGTGAAAAAGATGAAAGTAGCATGATTATTTAATTAAGTTTACATGGCAAGTTTAATTCATAGCATGGTGAGTGATTAATGGAGAAGACTCAAAACCAATTTAAACAAGAATGAATACATCACATAGTATTGGTTCGATCTTCTTTGAATGTTGAATGGCACACTCCATTTGGGAAACACATTCTCATGTTGTGAGACTACATAAACACTTAGATAGAAATATTAGTCTCACAACTCTAGTCATATAGAGAATTCCCCATTTGGTAAGTGCTATAAGAATTTGAATTTCTTACTTAGCACTCTATTCATTTAAGAACATGGGATAATACTCTTTATGTCTAGGTCATGGCAATAATATGATGATTAACTTGAAATATGCCACAAGATACATACAATCAATTTAAAGCATGTAGATTGTCACAATATAAAAATATAAACTTGAAATCTACCATATAATTAGATCCTTTCCAAAACAAGGTAAAATCTTTTAAGTTCATTCTCAAGTGCCTCATTTTTCCTATGTGGCTACAAAAGACACAAAGGAATATACCAATTAAAAGCAATATGCACTTAAGAATTAATTGTTACCATCCTTTGGATATCACTTGGTTGTAGGCCTTTTGCTTGATTCCCACAAGGTTAATCCTTATTCCCTACAACACAAGTTCTTGCTAGAGATGAATATGAAGTTAGTGATATAACAACTTAATTCATCTTTGGGTCAATCTTAAAGGATAGACAATGTAAGATTGATAGCTTGAGATAAGAATTGAGTTGAACCGCTCAAGCACCCTAAAGCTTCATATCATCTCTGGGTACCTGCAAAACTTATTAAGTACATTTTGGTACCCATTTTTGGATGGGTCCACCAAGGTTAGCTAATAAATACTTAGGCACCCAAATGGCCTTTGTCCTAGAATATGGTGAACTCATCACCTTTCTAGCACAAGAGTCAAATTTGGGTCTCCTAAGCATATTTGAATGTATTGACAAGTTAGGCTTAGGAGTTTTACCCTTTGGACAAACCTTGAATAGATGACCTTTTTCACGGCAATTGTAGCAAATGCGATGCTTGTCCTTGCAATGCATTTGCCTTTTGCTTTCATCCTTTTTGATGGTCATCTTTCTTGATCGTTCAAGGTCTTGATTCTTCATGTGGGGGCTGTTGGGGGCTTGTTCTCAAATGCTAAGAATTAAGAACAAGGCAACACAGAAAATGTTAAATATTAAAGTCCTTCGTCCTTCACTTCATTATATCCCTTCAGGATATAAAGAATCTTCGGACGAAGGTTACGAAGGACATACCTTCGTAAACATAAGAACGAGAGATGAATTATTTATATAAATCATGAGGTATAAAATGAACATTCAAATGTTAGCATAGAGTCATTTCCATTTTTATTAACATGAATGAATATAAATGACTTCAGATTACAAATGTACCTTCGGTCTTGAGGAAATCAAGGGTACAAGCGCGATGCGAAGACAAGATGACAGGTTCGCGTGAACAGTACAGAGGTACTGTTCATCTATTTATAGGCACAGGTCGCAGCCTGTGACAAATTACAATTATGCCCCTCACAAATGTTTACAACATTGACTCAGACTTATATGAATAAAAAGGTCATTCTATCTCTATGTCGGTTCAAAACGCCGAAGCTCCATGAAAAGGAACCTTCGGCCATCTCTTGAAGACGACTTCAGCCGAAGCTGCTTCTTCGTGTGAGACCTTCGGCGCACCGAAGCATGACCCCAACAGGGGCATGAATCAATTTCATGGCCCTTCTCCTTGCATTCATAGCACCTCCTATCGCTTCTCTTTGATCTTTCTTTATTGAAGCACATAGGTACATTGTTAGAGCAAATCATATAAGCATTAATTTTCTCACCATGGATTTTGCTCATGCCCTTCTTGGAAATCTTAGTATTCTTTTGAAGGGGTTTTGTGCATGCCACAGTTGTCCCCTTCTCAAGCTTTTTCACCATATTATCACGGTTATCTTGAGAAGGTTGAGCATGACCCTTTCCCTTCAAACGAGTTAAGCTCCTTCTTAGCATTCCAACTTCTTCCTTGAGCTCTTTATTTTCTTGTGTGATAGAAATATCACTAATTCCTGAAATTTCTAGCTCAATGGAAGATTGGCTTTCTTGAGAGCAACATTTGTTAGCACATAATAACATAGTTTCTACTTGAGTACATGTGCATATGTGAGGTTGGTATGATTTCAAATTAGTTAACACAATCTCATGAGCCATTTCTAACATGATATGTGAATCCATCAATTTATTATGAGAGCACACAAGCATATCAGGTTTTTCTTGTAAAGCTAGATTTTCAATATTTAGCCTTTCTATCATGTTCTTGAACATAGCATTTTTATTTTCTAATTGAGCAATATATGATGAATGATTAACAGCTTTAATTTGCTCAATTGAAATGTCTTCATACCTTTGGACCAAATCATCATGAGAGCACTTTAGCTTCTCATGCTCTTTGGTCAACTTCTCTAAGTCTTCAATTTTTCTGATGAGGAAGTCTTCTTGCTTATGAAGCATTTCTTTTTGTTCTTCCGCTCTTTTCATGAGTTTGAGCAAGCTTATCCGATGTTTCTTGCTTAGCTGAGCGAAGAATTGTTGAAGATCATCCTCATCTTCACTATCACTTTCTTGCTCCTCCTCATCCTCACTTTCGCTTTCACTGTCACTCCCATTAGCAATAAAGCACATATGAGAAGTGGATTTGAAAGACGAACCTTGTGAAGAGGTGGATTTGTCGTTTGGTCTCCATCAATCATTTTCTTCTTCAATTTTGTTCTTCGCCTCATCTTCCTTCATTTTGAGGAACATCCTTTCGGCGATTCTCATGGCAAGATCTATTGCCCTAGGATCAACATCTACAACAAAAGATGAAGTCGAGGCAACCTCAACTTTTCAAGATTAAAAGCACTTTCGTTTCTTAGTCCCACCGACATGATCTTTTCCTCACGTGGTTAAGTGTTAGAACGAGGATTAGGCTCTGATACCAATTGAAAGTTGCCTAGAGGGGGGGGTGAATAGGCAAGTTAAAATTTTTCCAACAAAAACTAGAAGCAAACTGGGTAAAACTGAATTGATCTCGAAATTCACCCAGTTAACTTTGGAAATGAGATGTTCTAAATGATCCACAGGGTTCAAAGTAGTAGATCTGAGAAGGGCACTTCTCAAAATCTACACACCAAAAAGATATAAACAAATCTTTCATAGAATGGTGAGAGAACGAAGAACACAAACACACAATGAGCAAGAACACAAGAGACACAAGATTTATCCCGAGGTTCGGTCACACCACCAAGGTGCCCTACTTCCTCGTTGAGGCGCCCACAAAGAGCCGGGTCTCTTTCAACCCTAATCCTCCATTTGCCGACCACAAAGGTCAAGCCCACACAATAATCTTTGCTCAAACGAGCGGGTAATACAAACTTTCTTGTGGTCTTCCACAAGATTTGGAGACTCACAAGAGACACCTAGTCGTCTAGGAGCTAGAAGCTCCAAGAGTAATGAATCCACAAACAACTCGATGTAGTACCAAAGCTTGAATCAAGAAGAGTAAGAGAGATTTGGAGATGAAGCACAAAAACCGCAGCTCTCAAACTCACTCAAAGATTTCTCTCCAAAGATTTGAAATGAGAGAGGCAAGAGGTGTGTGAGAGAGAGTGGGAGGTGTTTCTCAGGTTAGAAATGGAGTTTTGTGCGTGCTCTGCTGTGGGGAGAGAGGTAGGAGTGAGTATATATAGGTGGGGCTCCAAAACTAGTCGTTTTTGACTTTTCTACCCAAAAACCGGTTGAACCGGTCCCAAAACCGGTTGAACCGGTTTTCAAAAAAGCTGCGCACAGTTTTTTGGCTGACACAGCAGACTCGCAGAAAAAAAGTGAACAGTGCAAAAACCGGTTGAACCGGTTTTAGAACCGGTTGAACCGGTTTTAGAATCGGTTGAACCGGTTTCCACCAGACAAAAACCGGTTGAGTGTCCGGTTGAGTGTCCGGCTGAACCAGTATTTTCAAAAAAGGTGAACAGTGCAAAAACCGGTTGAACCTGTTTTTTCCAAAGAGAAATTTTGGCCAAGATAGACTTAAAAAGGTTGTACTACATACTTTCACTAAGGATTAACAAGGGTAAAATGGAAGTTTCAGATCAAGGATTTTGAGCTTTTGTACCAACACCAACCTTCTTTATGGATCCCCCTTGATAGTACGACGATTCCTATACTCAAGTTAAATAAAATATAATTAAGTAACCTCCTTGAGAAATTGGTGTCTCTTGTGTGATTTCTCCATGGCATTGCTTCATAAGGATCACAAACATCGTTGTCTCACCTTTTGAAGCAAACACAAATCGAGCCTGTGACTTGTGCCATTTCACCACATATGAGTTCAAATCATGGCTTCAAGTCACCTTACTGATGCATCAACATGTTGTAACTCTTCATATCTGATTAGTTCATCGACTTAGTGCAAGTACTCTCTTCTTCACCTTAACGATGGTACCTCGGTCTATAAGCCGTCGCTTGGCCTTCACCTTCGCTTAGTTCCTCGAAGCCCTTTCCTTGCTATCTTGACCCTATCAAGCCATTCTTGAGTCACATCCTATTGAGCATCCATTGAGAGAATCATTTCTTCAATATTGTGAACCTTGCTTGAATGTCATCTAGATATAACTGCTAAGATCAATCAAGCTCTAGTTTGATTCTCATATATTCATATATGGACTAATAGTAATATGGTCAAGCCAATTCACGATTCCTCATATCTTATTCACTTTGGCTTGACCAATCCTCTTAATCACTTCAACCTCTATTATGATCATATTTATGCATAGTGATTTCTCAGGACTTGTCTATATATTCAAACCAATATAGAGACCATTTATATCCATTTGCATTGTCTCACTGGTTATTTGACCTTGTGTTGAACCTTGTTCACTGATCATTATACACTATTCAAGTATGTTCATCATACTGAATTCCCTGTTCAACACTTAGCAAACTTGTTAGACCTTTAAATGCGTTGTTATCCAAATCACCAGAACTCACAAAAGGGATGAATGCACTTTCAAGGTGCCGTCCTTGAGTTGCTTCACTTGGAACCCAAGGAAGTAGTTCAACTCGCCCATCATCGACATCTCAAATTTTTGAGTCATCACCCTGCTAAACTCTTCACAAAACTTTTGGTTAGTAGAACCAAATATTATGTCATCGACATAAATTTGGCACACAAATAGATCACCGTCACAAGTCTTAGTGAAAAGAGTTGGATCGGCTTTCCCAACCTTGAAAGCATTAGCAATTAAAAAGTCTCTAAGGCATTCATACCATGCTCTTGGGGCTTGCTTAAGTCCATAGCGCCTTAGAGAGCTTACACACGTGGTCGGGGTACCGTTCATCCTCAAAGCCAGGGGGTTGCTCCACGTACACCTCCTCCTTGATTAGCCCGTTGAGGAAAGCGCTCTTCACATCCATTTGGTACAACCTGAAAGAATGGTGAGCGGCATAGGCTAACAAAATACGAATCGACTCTAGCCTAGCCACAGGAGCAAAAGTCTCCTCAAAGTCCAAACCTGCGACTTGGGCATAACCTTTTGCCACAAGTCGAGCCTTGTTCCTTGTCACCACCCCGTGCTCATCCTGTTTGTTGCGGAACACCCACTTGGTTCCCACAACATTTTGCTTGGGATGTGGTGTAGCATCCCAAAAATTCAAATCTTGAAATTTTCTCAAACTCGCTCTAAATTCAAAATGAATTTCAAATTTCATTTCAAAATGTTGTTTGCGAGTTGATATCAGCAAATAAAATATAGTGGTCTATATTCTCTCTAAAATCCTCCTCAAAATATCCTACAAATATTTCTCCAGTGATCACCCTCAAACTCTTTTAGTAATACTGCCCAAATATTGCATCGATATACCTCCAAGTATTTTCTTCCTGAGAAATACCTTCTGAATCATTTTTAAAGTCCCCACAAATATTTTCTTCATTACTTTCCTCATGCCCATACGTATACGTATGCCTCCGGTGTCATACGGTGAGCTCTACAAGCTAATTACTGAAAGGGAAATGTGCCCTTGGGCCATTTCTAAGTATTTTGGTGATTGAGTGCCAACACATGTGCTTAATTGTGAATTTGTGTACATGGATGAACAAGGTGCAAATCATGAAGTAAAGGTATGTTTCTAAGCCTTAGTACATTGGTTTTATGTACTAATATATTTGTCTAAGTGTTAGAAACAGAAAAGAAGAAGAAAAGAGAAGAGGAGAAAAGACTTGGCTGTGTGGTGCCAAGACCCAGCTCGGTCTGGAGCACCGGACTGTCCGGTGTGCACCGGACAGTGTCCGGTGCGCCAGGCCGACTCCACGCGAACTGGCCGCTCTCGGGAAATTGGCCGACGGCGTACGGCTAAAATTCACCGGACTATCCGGTGTACACCGGACTGTCCGGTGAGCCAACGGTCGGCCGGGCCAACGGTCGGCCGCGCAATCCGCGCGGGACACGTGGCGGAGCCAACGGTCGGAAGACGGCACCGGACTGTCCGGTGTGCACCGGACATGTCCGGTGCGCCAACGGCTCCCAGATCTCCAACGGTCTGCAACGGTCGGCAGCGCCAGTTAAGGAAACAAATCGGGCACCGGACACTGTCCGGTGTGCACCGGACTGTCCGGTGCCCCCGACGACAGAAGGCAAGGATGGCCTTCCGGATTTGCTCTCAACGGCTCCTAGCTGCCTTGGGGCTATAAAAGGGGCCCCTAGGCGCATGGAGGAGACACACAAGCAACCTTTGAGCATTCTTGATCATCCACACTTAGTCTTTGCGCTTTCATTTGTGATTCTAAGTGATTCGAGCTCGTTCTAGTGAGAACTTTGTGATACTCTTGTGAGCTCGAGTCTTGGCCGTGTGTGTGCGCATTTTGCTGTGGATTTGTGTGTGTTGCTTCCCTCCCTTACTCTGTGTTTCATTTGTGATCATATACTTGTAAGGGCAAGAGACTCCAATTTGTGGAGATTCCTTGCAAACGGGATAGTGAAAGGAACAACAAAACACCGTGGTATTCAAGTGGGTCTTTGGACCACTTGAGAGGGGTTGATTGCAACCCTCGTCCGTTGGGACGCCACAACGTGGAGTAGGCAAGCGTTGGTCTTGGCCGAACCACGGGATAAACTACTGTGTCACCTCTGTGCTTGATCTTTTGTGATACTGTGTTTTGTTGAGACTTCACATTAGCCACTTGGCGATAATCGTGCTAACACTTAACAAGTTTTTGTGGCTTAAGTTTGAAGTTTTTACAGGATCACCTATTCACCCCCCCTCTAGGTGCTCTCAATTGGTATCGGAGCCGTTCTCTTCACAAAGGGACTAACCGCCCGAAGAGATGGATCCTAAGGGGAAGGGTATTGTGATCAATGACAAAGAGAAGGAATCCTTCGTCAACGAGCCGAAGGACGATAAGCCTACCGACTCCGGCTCGGGCCAAAGACGGAAGGAAGGAAAGAAGAAGAAGACAAGACGCATCAAGGAGATCGTCTACTACGACAGCGACGAGTCTACTTCTTCCCAAAAGGACGAGGACCACAACGACTACGAGAGAAGGAAACCGGTTAATTCGAACTTTTCCTTTGATTACTCTCGTATTCCGCAAAGTTCACACTCTCATTTGCTCTCCATTCCACTCGGCAAGCCCCCACACTTTGATGGAGAGGACTACGGATTTTGGAGCCACAAAATGCGTAGTCACCTATTCTCTCTCCATCCTAGTATATGGGAGATTGTAGAGAGTGGAATGCACTTTGATAGTTCGGATAGTCCCATGTTCATTAATGAACAAATTCATAAGAATGCACAAGCTACTACTGTTCTTCTAGCTTCTTTGTGCAGGGATGAATATCATAAAGTGAGCGGCTTGGATAACGCCAAGCAAATCTGGGACACCCTCAAGATTTCTCATGAGGGGAACGACGTCACCTTGCTCACCAAGATGGAGTTGGTGGAGGGTGAGCTTGGACGGTTCGCAATGATAAGGGGCGAGGAGCCGACGCAAACATACAACCGGCTCAAGACCCTTATCAACAAGATAAGGAGCTACGGAAGCACACGATGGACGGACCACGACGTCGTCCGCCTAATGCTCAGGTCATTTACCGTTCTTGATCCTCATTTGGTGAACAATATACGTGAAAATCCCAGGTACACCAAGATGTCGCCCGAAGAAGTTCTTGGGAAATTCGTTAGCGGGCGAATGATGATCAAGGAGGCGAGGTATGTGGACGACGCCTTGAATGGTCCGATCAACGAGCCGCAACCTCTCGCTCTCAAGGCAACACGAAGCAAGGAGGCGCTACCTAGCAAGGTGGCACAGATTGAGGCGGCCGGACTCAATGATGAGGAGATGGCTCTCATCATCAAGAGATTCAAGACGGCGCTAAATGGTCGCAAGGGGCAGCCAAGCAAGACCAAGACAAAGGGGAAACGCTCATGCTTCAAATGCGGTAAGCTTGGTCATTTTATCGCTAACTGTCCCGATAATGAAAGTGACCAGGAAAAGGGGAACAAAAGAGAGAAGAAGAAGCAATACAAGAAGGCAAAGGGCGAGGCGCATCTAGGAAAGGAGTGGGACTCGGATTGCTCCTCCTCCGACTCCGACAATGAAGGACTCGCTGCTACTGCCTTCAACAAGTCTTCCCTCTTCCCCAACGAGCGTCTCACATGCCTTATGGCAAGGGAGAAGAAGGTGAGTACTCAAGACTCCACTTATGCTTCTTCTAGTGATAATGAATCTAGTGATGATGATGACATAGATTATTCATGCTTGTTCAAGGGTTTAGATAGATCTAAGATAGATAAAATCAATGAATTGATTGATGCATTGAATGAAAAGGATAGGCTTCTAGAAAAACAGGAGGATTTATTGTATGATGAACATGATAAATTTGTAGAGGCACAAAAATCATATGCTTTAGAAGTAAAAAGAAATGAAGTGCTTTCTAGTGAATTATCCTCTTGTCATGAAACCATAGCTACTTTACGAAATGATAATAATGATTTAAGTGCCAAACTAGAAGTAGCTAGTAAATCAAATTCCTGTGTTGAAAATGTTACAATTTGCACTAGGTGTAAGGATTTTGATGTTAATGCCTGTAGTGAACACTTAGTTTCAATTTCCAAACTAAGTGATGAATTGGCTAGTCTTAATGCACAACTTAAGACTAGCAAAAGTGAATTTGACAAGTTAAAATTTGCAAGGGATGCCTATACAATTGGAAGACATCCCTCAATTAAGGATGGGCTTGGCTTCAAGAGGGAAGCCAAGAACTTAACAAGCCATAAGGCTCCCATCTTCGTCAAGGAGAAAGGGAAGGCCCCTATGGCTAGTAGTGCTAAAAAGAACCATGCTTTCTTATACCATGATAGGAGACATGCTAGAAATGCTTATAATGATTTTGATTTACATGTTTATGATTCTCATGCCATGTTTGCTTCTAGTTCTTCATATAAGCATGATAGAGATATGTGTAGGAGAAATGTTGTACATATGCCTAGGAAAGATACTGCTCATGTGCCTAGAAAGAATGTTATTCATGCTCCTAGGAAAGTAGTGAATGTACCTTCTATAATTTATTGTGCTTTAAACACTTCCTTTGCTATTTGTAGAAAGGATAGGAAAATAGTTGCTAGGAAGTTAGGGGCAAAATGCAAGGGAGACAGGACTTGCATTTGGGTCCCTAAGGACATTTGTGCTAACCTTGCAGGACCCAACATGAGTTGGGTACCTAAGACCCAAGCCTAAATTTGCCTTGCAGGTTTATGCATTCGGGGGTTCAAGCTGGATTATCGACAGCGGATGCACAAACCATATGACGGGGGAGAAGAAGATGTTCACCTCCTACGTCAAAAATAAGGATTCCCAGGATTCAATTATATTCGGTGATGGGAATCAAGGCAAGGTAAAAGGGTTAGGTAAAATTGCAATTTCTAATGAGCACTCAATTTCAAATGTGTTTTTAGTTGAGTCTCTTGGTTATAATTTGCTATCTGTTAGTCAACTATGCAACATGGGATACAATTGCCTTTTTACTAACGTAGATGTGTCTGTCTTTAGAAGATGTGATGGTTCACTAGCTTTTAAGGGTGTTCTAGACGGCAAGCTTTACTTAGTTGATTTTGCAAAAGAAGAGGCCGGTCTAGATGCATGCTTAATGGCTAAGACTTGCATGGGATGGCTGTGGCATCGCCGCTTAGCACATGTGGGGATGAAGAACCTCCACAAGCTTCTAAAGGGAGAACATGTGATAGGTCTAACCAATGTTTATTTCGAAAAAGATAGACCTTGTGCAGCTTGTCAAGCAGGTAAACAAGTGGGAGGAGCGCATCACAGCAAGAATGTGATGACCACGTCAAGACCTCTGGAGCTGCTGCATATGGACCTCTTCGGACCCGTCGCCTATCTAAGCATAGGAGGGAGTAAGTATGGTTTAGTTATTGTTGATGACTTTTCCCGCTTCACTTGGGTATTCTTTTTGCAGGATAAGTCTGAAACCCAAGGGACCCTCAAGCGCTTCCTCAGGAGAGCTCAAAATGAGTTTGAGCTCAAGGTGAAGAAGATTAGGAGCGACAACGGGTCCGAGTTCAAGAACCTACAAGTGGAGGAGTTTCTTGAGGAGGAAGGGATCAAGCACGAGTTCTCCGCTCCCTACACACCACAGCAAAATGGTGTGGTAGAGAGAAAGAACAGGACGCTAATCGACATGGCGAGGACGATGCTTGGAGAGTTCAAGACCCCCGAGTGCTTTTGGTCGGAAGCCGTGAACACGGCTTGCCACGCCATCAACAGGGTCTACCTTCACCGCCTCCTCAAGAAGACGTCATATGAGCTACTAACCGGTAACAAACCCAATGTATCTTACTTTCGTGTTTTTGGGAGCAAGTGCTACATTCTAGTGAAGAAGGGTAGAAATTCTAAGTTTGCTCCCAAAGCTGTAGAAGGGTTTTTATTAGGTTATGATTCAAATACAAAGGCGTATAGGGTCTTCAACAAATCATCGGGTTTGGTTGAAGTCTCTAGCGACGTTGTATTTGATGAGACTAATGGCTCTCCAAGAGAGCAAGTTGTTGATTGTGATGATGTTGATGAAGAAGATGTTCCAACGGCCGCTATACGAACCATGGCGATTGGAGACGTTCGGCCACAGGAACAAGATGAACAAGGTCAACCTTCTTCCTCAACAATGGTACATCCCCCAACTCAAGACGATGAACAGGTTCATCAAAAGGAGGCGTGTGATCAAGGGGGAGCACAAGATGATCATGTGATGGAGGAAGAAGCGCAACCGGCACCTCCAACCCAAGTTCGAGCGATGATTCAAAGGGATCATCCTGTCGACCAAATTCTGGGTGACATTAGCAAGGGAGTAACTACTCGATCTCGATTAGTTAATTTTTGTGAGCATTACTCCTTTGTCTCTTCTATTGAACCTTTCAGGGTAGAGGAGGCTTTGCTAGATCCGGATTGGGTATTGGCCATGCAGGAGGAACTCAACAACTTCAAGCGCAATGAAGTTTGGACGCTGGTGCCTCGTCCCAAGCAAAATGTTGTGGGAACCAAGTGGGTTTTCCGCAACAAACAGGACGAGCACGGGGTGGTGACGAGGAACAAGGCTCGACTTGTGGCAAAAGGTTATGCCCAAGTCGCAGGTTTGGACTTTGAGGAGACTTTTGCTCCTGTGGCTAGGCTAGAATCAATTCGTATCTTGCTAGCATATGCCGCTCACCATTCTTTCAGGTTGTACCAAATGGATGTGAAGAGCGCTTTCCTCAACGGGCCAATAAAGGAGGAGGTGTACGTAGAGCAACCCCCTGGCTTCGAGGATGAGCGGTACCCCGACCACGTGTGTAAGCTCTCTAAGGCGCTCTATGGACTTAAACAAGCCCCAAGAGCATGGTATGAATGCCTTAGAGATTTCTTACTTGCTAATGCTTTCAAGGTTGGGAAAGCCGATCCAACTCTTTTTACAAAGACATGTGATGGTGATTTGTTTGTATGCCAAATTTATGTCGATGACATAATATTTGGTTCTACTAATCAAAAGTCTTGTGAAGAGTTTAGCAGGGTGATGACGCAGAAATTCGAGATGTCGATGATGGGCGAGTTGAACTACTTCCTTGGGTTCCAAGTGAAGCAACTCAAGGACGGCACCTTCATCTCCCAAACGAAGTACACGCAAGATCTGCTAAAGCGGTTTGGGATGAAGGACGCCAAGCCCGCAAAGACGCCGATGGGAACCGACGGACACACCGACCTCAACAAAGGAGGTAAGTCCGTTGATCAAAAAGCATACCGGTCCATGATAGGGTCATTGCTTTACTTATGTGCTAGTAGACCGGATATTATGCTTAGCGTATGCATGTGTGCTAGATTTCAATCTGATCCTAAGGAGTGTCACTTGGTGGCGGTGAAGCGAATTCTTAGATATTTAGTCGCTACGCCTTGCTTCGGGATCTGGTATCCAAAGGGGTCTAACTTTGACTTGATTGGGTACTCAGATTCCGACTATGCTGGATGTAAGGTCGATAGGAAGAGTACATCAGGGACGTGCCAATTCTTAGGAAGGTCCCTGGTGTCATGGAACTCTAAGAAACAAACCTCCGTTGCCCTATCCACTGCTGAGGCCGAGTATGTTGCCGCAGGACAGTGTTGCGCGCAACTACTTTGGATGAGGCAAACCCTCCGGGACTTTGGCTACAATCTGAGCAAAGTCCCACTCCTATGTGATAATGAGAGTGCTATCCGAATAGCGGAAAATCCTGTTGAGCACAGCCGCACAAAGCACATTGACATCCGGCATCACTTTTTGAGAGACCACCAGCAAAAGGGAGATATCGAAGTATTTTATGTTAGCACCGAAAACCAGCTAGCCGATATCTTTACCCAGCCTTTAGATGAGAAGACCTTTTGCAGGCTGCGTAGTGAGCTAAATGTCTTAGATTCGCGGAACTTGGATTGAATTGTAGCATACATGTATTTATGCCTTTGATCATGTTCATTCTGCATTTTGTTGCTTATTATGGTGCTCAAGTTGTACATACACTCCCTGGACCTCACAAGTCCGTTGCAAAGTGATGCACATGTTTAGGGGGAGATGTGTTACAACTTGACCCTTTGAGACTAACCATATGCTTGAGTTTGTTGATTTAGTCTCAAAGGAGAATTGAAAGGGAAAAGGTGGACTTGGATCATGCAAGACTTCCACTGCACTCCGATGAGAGGGTAACTTATTCCAAGTTCATCCCATGAACTCTTATTGCCATTTGCTCTTAATTGAAGATTTTGGTGAGGCAATGGGGTTAAAGGGCCAAGATTTATTCCGTTTTGGTGGTTGATGCCAAAGGGGGAGAAAATAAAGGCCAAAGCAATAAATGGATCAGCTACCACTTGAGAAATTTGAAAATAGTAGAGTAGAGTTTTTGGTTTGGCAAAACCCTTTTATTGTCTCTTTTGGCTTCTTGTGGGGAGAAGTAGCAATTATGGGAAAAAGGGGGAGTTTTTTTGAAATCTTTGATCAATCTCTTTTGGAATGACTCTCTTTATGCTTCAACATGAGTGTTTAACTTAGAGATAGAGATTTGAGTTTGATTTGCAAAAACAAACCAAGTGGTGGCAAAGGATGATCCATATATGCCAAAATTGATTCAAAATAAATTTAAGTTTTATTTGAAGTGAGTTTGCACTTGTTCTAGTTGCTTTATGTTGTGTTGGCATAAATCACCAAAAAGGGGGAGATTGAAAGGGAAATGTGCCCTTGGGCCATTTCTAAGTATTTTGGTGATTGAGTGCCAACACATGTGCTTAATTGTGAATTTGTGTACATGGATGAACAAGGTGCAAATCATGAAGTAAAGGTATGTTTCTAAGCCTTAGTACATTGGTTTTATGTACTAATATATTTGTCTAAGTGTTAGAAACAGAAAAGAAGAAGAAAAGAGAAGAGGAGAAAAGACTTGGCTGTGTGGTGCCAAGACCCAGCTCGGTCTGGAGCACCGGACTGTCCGGTGTGCACCGGACAGTGTCCGGTGCGCCAGGCCGACTCCACGCGAACTGGCCGCTCTCGGGAAATTGGCCGACGGCGTACGGCTAAAATTCACCGGACTGTCCGGTGTACACCGGACTGTCCGGTGAGCCAACGGTCGGCCGGGCCAACGGTCGGCCGCGCAATCCGCGCGGGACACGTGGCGGAGCCAACGGTCGGAAGACGGCACCGGACTGTCCGGTGTGCACCGGACATGTCCGGTGCGCCAACGGCTCCCAGATCTCCAACGGTCTGCAACGGTCGGCAGCGCCAGTTAAGGAAACAAATCGGGCACCGGACACTGTCCGGTGTGCACCGGACTGTCCGGTGCCCCCGACGACAGAAGGCAAGGATGGCCTTCCGGATTTGCTCTCAACGGCTCCTAGCTGCCTTGGGGCTATAAAAGGGGCCCCTAGGCGCATGGAGGAGACACACAAGCAACCTTTGAGCATTCTTGATCATCCACACTTAGTCTTTGCGCTTTCATTTGTGATTCTAAGTGATTCGAGCTCGTTCTAGTGAGAACTTTGTGATACTCTTGTGAGCTCGAGTCTTGGCCGTGTGTGTGCGCATTTTGCTGTGGATTTGTGTGTGTTGCTTCCCTCCCTTACTCTGTGTTTCATTTGTGATCATATACTTGTAAGGGCAAGAGACTCCAATTTGTGGAGATTCCTTGCAAACGGGATAGTGAAAGGAACAACAAAACACCGTGGTATTCAAGTGGGTCTTTGGACCACTTGAGAGGGGTTGATTGCAACCCTCGTCCGTTGGGACGCCACAACGTGGAGTAGGCAAGCGTTGGTCTTGGCCGAACCACGGGATAAACTACTGTGTCACCTCTGTGCTTGATCTTTTGTGATACTGTGTTTTGTTGAGACTTCACATTAGCCACTTGGCGATAATCGTGCTAACACTTAACAAGTTTTTGTGGCTTAAGTTTGAAGTTTTTACAGGATCACCTATTCACCCCCCCCCTCTAGGTGCTCTCAATTACACTCATATAAGACAAATCCATGCTAATCTCCCACTAATTCTCTCATCCTCCCACTAATCGTCTCATCCCTCCCCTAATCCCCCCACCATGGCTATAAATAGAGGGGCAAGGGCCTCTTCTCATCCCACTCCAAGCCATTTCATGGCAACTCCCTCCCCCTCCCCCTCCCCCACACGCCCACTCCCACTCCCACTCCCACTCCACCTCCCACACAAGCACACACTAGCACAAGGATCGTTCGGTCGTTCTTCGATCGTTCATCCCCCTGTTCTTAGTTTGTTCGTTCGTTCGTCCGATCGTTCGATCATTCGTCCGATCGTTCATGGTTCGTTCGTCTGTTCGTCCGATCGTTCGTCCGTTCGTTCGTCCAAATAATCTTTTTCCTACCGTTATGCTGCCGAAATTCCGATCGTTCGTTCGTCCGATCGTTTGATCGTTCGTCTGATCGTTCATGGTTCGTTCGTCCGTTCGTCCGATCGTTCGTCCGTTCGTTCGTCCAAATAATCTTTTTCCTGCCGTTATGCTGCCAAAATTCCGATCGTTCGTTCGTTCGATCATTCGATCGTTCATCGTTCGTTCATAGTTCCTATTCATCGTTCATCGTTCGTTCATAGTTCCTATTCATCGTTCATCGTTCGTTCATCGTCACTATTCACCTTCATCGTTCGTTCATACAAATTATTCACCATCACTATTCACCATTACTATTCATCGTTACTATTCATCGCTAATCCGATTACCCCAAATTTCAACTACTCATCCATCATGTTGTCCAGTCCACCTAAGATCAGCCAGACCCATATTCCAGTCATACGAACTCCGGTGACTGTGATTTTTATTCCAGTAGGGAACTTCCCATCTGGTCACCCATCCTAGATTTCTCCAAGTTGAGCACGCTTAACTTTGGTATTCTTTCAAGCCAGACTTCCAAAAAGAAAGGCAAACCATGTTTGTATGGATACGTCTTCAATCCTATAAAACCTGGCCTAAGATACCACAGCCCACTCGGACCAGAATACCACAACATTCCAGCTATTTGGGTCTTGCCTCACTGTTGTCTGATGTGACACAGTAGGTAGGAACAATTTCCACCAACATAAACCTCTGCCCAAGAAAAGCCCAAAAATAATTCCTCGCACCCTGCTCAAAAATACATTTGTATTTTTGATTTTCCAAATATCTCTAAATATTCAAATTCTAGAATATTCCAAGAATATTCCTTTCCTTTTCTTTTTCTCCCTATGATTATAAAATCCAAAACTCCTCCATCCAAACTCAGATTTCAGTCATTCTTGTTTCTAAAATTCTTGTCAAACTATTCCCTATCCAACCATGTCATCCCTTAAGCATGGTTCATATTCCAGAAAACTCCCAAAATACTCTTGTCCCATATTCTGCCTATAACTCTCTTGTTCATATTAAGTCAGACGATTCATTTGTCACTATTCTCACCAACAGTGAACTTCACTGTGCTACACCACATACACCCAGCTACCCTCTCCCACTCCACACACTCAACACCCCCAGCCAAGGCAAACACCCCACCCACTCAGTTACTCCGCTCTGCCGGCTACACGCATAGTATCGCTTTGCTTCCAGTCCACCCTCCTGGTAAGCACCTCCGCTCCACCACTAGTAGTATCTCAACACCACATGACACAGATTCTACTCAAGACTCTACCCATCCATATATCGCTATTCTGACCACTATACTAAATATTTGTTGGTGTACTTGTTGGTTTGTATGTTTGTTTGTTCATGTTGCATAGTTATCGGAGCGTTCGTGTCGTCTCATGGAGGCCAGATCTGCAAGTCTACGCCAGGCAGTGGATCTAGAAGCCAGTTCCGCGAGCTCCTCTTCCCCCTTCGCCGGATAAGCACGGCAGGCTCACTGGATCCCTTTGATGCATAAATTACCTATGTTTTTCAACCACAACCCTCAGCCTGTTATTTTATGCATGATATGATTTTGAGACAAGTTATTATGGCCACCCAGCCGCTTGCCGCAATCAATACCTGATATATTTGTTACAAATGATTTGAGGAAAGGTGTGAGTTTTTCAAAAGAAAATGCTTTTCAAAATGTGTATGATGAAGGGTTTTCACCCTTATCACCTTTGAGTAGGGATGATCAGGGACTCCCTGGTTTAGGGGAGGGCCTAAGGTGATGGCTCAGCTGGTTTAGGCGTGAGCAGAAGGATTGTCCCCTCATATAAGGACCGGTTTGTCATCCTTCACTACATGTACTCATGATAAGTACAACCACTCGATACTGTGTGTGCAGTCACTCAATCTGAACTCGTATGGTCCAACCCCAGGGTTATGAAGGCTGGGGAGCACCGGGAGGATAAGGAGGGCGAATGTTTTGTCCGGTTTGGACTTGGCGGTGGCCTGACTCCTTCCGGTATAACCGTTAAGGTTAGGATGTGCGAGGAAAGAAAGAGATTCAGATTCGGGTCTCACTAGCTATGAGATCGCAGAGCCGGACTAGTGGGTAAAGTGTACACCTCTGTGCAGAGTTTGAAAACCTATTCGAATAGTCTGTGTCCACTGGAATGGACGAGTCTGGTGTGGTATGGCAATTAGTGTTTTGTTTTCCAAAAAAAGAAAGTGCTTTTGAGAAAAGTGGTTTTTGAAAGGTCCGACGGTTGAGCTGTGAGCTATGGTGGACGGGAAGTCCAGTAGCTGTTTTTGAAAATGAAAACCAGTGGGAAACTGCTGAGATACCTGGATGGTTTAGTCCAGGGGATTTCGTTCTATACTGAAAAACTTCCTGCTCCTTTTGGAGAGGATGCGCCTTGCAAAATACAAAATGTTTTTTCAAAACAACCCTGCATAAAATATTGTTGTTTCTGCAAATATCCTGAGCTCCACATATTCCATGCATTATATCTGATTTCCGCATTCCGCGGGTGAAGGTGGGCTGCTGAGTACGTTTGTACTCACCCTTGCTTATTTATTTTTTTTCAGAAAAAGGAGATCGGGTAAGAGTTACGACTGTTCCCAACCTTGCATGTGGCTGTTGGACCGCTGATTTGCTTTGCTGCGTATATCGGGCTGCTTCAGCCCCACTCTGATGATATGTCCCGAGTTGTGGACCAACTCTTAAAGTTGATCGCCACCTTTATAGGTCTGTCTCGTTTAAGCAGATCTGAAATCATCTGTTGTATAAATGTGTTTACTAGCCTCCTGGGACTAGTAATTGTATCACATTTGAGTCCCAGAGGATTGGGGCGCTTCAGGTGGTATCAAAGCTGTTAGGTTGGCCGTAGGACGTAACCCTTAGCCTGATCCAAAAGTTTTTGGGTCAAAACTATTTTCAAAAAAAAATCTTGCTCTCATCCCTTCATTTCAAAAATGTTTTCCCCTTTCCTTCTCTCAGAAGTCTGATGGATGTCCATTGCCAAACCAGCTTTTGCTAGAATGAAGATGGTTTCCCCAAGCTGCTGAGAGCATGCACAGTTCGCCTCGGAATCAGGAGCCAGCCAGAGTATGATGGTCATGAATACATCGAGCATGGCACAGAGAAGTGTGTCGTGACTGTATACATTAGATCCAGTCCACACCATGTGGAATGGAGTGTCACTGCTGCTGGGCACAGATTCAAAGACACCTGCCAAGTCGTCGCTCACAAAGCATTGAGGAACCTGTGTTAGATCTATGAAGAAGAAGTGGTTGACACACCGCTCAGATTCTTTCCGCCCTTTCAGAGAAATCGTCCTGTTTGGATGGCCAGGATGCGTGCATTAGAAGGACAGCAGCTGCTTGAGGATGACCCCACAGTCGTGTACCTCACTGCATACCTGCTCACCCTGGATGCACAGTATGATTTCTTGGCTCGGCACCACCGTCAGATGATTGCCCGAGCAGAAGATGCAGAGAAGCTCAACCGTAAGCTCCATGTGGATCTCACCTCAGCTCAAGCCCGTGTAGCTGCCTTGGAAAGTCGTGAAGCCATTGCTGTTGAAGCCCTGAAGCAAGCCAAGGATGAGCACGTCCAGAAGTTGATGGAGGCCTACTTGGTAACCCATAACCAACGTAGAGCCCTACGGATCCAAGAGCCTGCTCCATCCAACCCAGTTCAACCCAGGAGAGCTGAAGATCCCCAGATTCTTGAAGGTCACCCGGTCTCTATCAGAGGAAAGAAGAAGATTTGGGAACTCTCGGAAGGAGCCATAGTCTTGGAAGGAATTCCAGTCTTCCCTCAGGCTATGGATAAGCAAGAGCACCCCGAATCCTCCCAAGATCCCCTGCCGGAGTTGTTTGAGCCCCTCACCATGAAGAAGATTCCAGCACCATCCCTTGAAGTCAAGGAAGAAGCTGCAAGCACCCCGCCAGCACCGCCGCCCTCTGAGGAACTACAAGAGCCAGTCCAACTTGAAGAAGAGTTCGACCCCGTGCTGCCATCTCAGTGGCCGCCAGAAGAAGTCATCAACATCAGCTCCCTCTTGACCCATCCAGGAGATGTCTTAGACTGAAGTTGTGTGCCAGCCTCGCCAGAAGAGAAGCTCCCTAGTCTGAAGTTAGTCATGCCCAGTCCTCTGCATGCATTGGGTAGTGAAGTTTTTTCTTCACTTTGGCTAGAGCCTGCATGTATGAGAGGTAATCGTGTAGTCTCGTGTTTTGAAAAACTCTAATTGTGTGGCCCCCTAGGGCATTTCAAAATGAATTTCGCTTGATGTTTTCTCCCCTTTTGAGTGCATATGTGATGCTTTAACGTTAGTGCTCATAAGTTGCATTTAGCATAGTTCTCAATTCAGGAGCCAAGCAATAGTAGTTATGCTTAGCCCCCGAATCTGAGTATTACGTGCTTTGAAAAACTCTATTCTTCCCTTATTCCAAACATTTGATTTGTTTGTGCTTATCATTGGTGAGCTTGTGTGTTTTCTTTTCGTTTTTCTTAAAAAGGTTTTCTCTAAAAACATAGATCATAAATTAGAGCTAATCCTCACCTTATGCTTCCATTCTCATCTTAACCCATCTGAAGGGAAAAGTGCCTTACCCAAGAAGATACCGAGAAGCTTACCCTTGAAGCCTAGAATAAGCTACAGAAGAAACCAGTCCAGTCGCTCAGTCAAAAGGACCGACCGTGAGAATCAAAGCACTGCCCCTGAGTCAAAGTAAACAGAAAAAGAGGACAGAAGGAGTTATTGCCATATAGAGAGGCAAAGATTCTTGGAACCAGAGACCACAAACATCAGGGTCATTGACCCCACCCCACACCCATGCCCCCCCGCATACGTGCCCGCCTCCATGCGCACTACCACCACCCACACCCCCCCTTTGCAGTGCACCCACCGCCGCCATCATCGCCGGCAACACCGTTCCCCACCCCTTGTCGCACCTACTGCCTCGTGTCACCTGCTCCATCACCGCCACTCTACACCCGAGCGCCACCTCGCATACCGCTCTCCTATAAAACCCCCACACAAACACCCTCAATTCCCATCCCAAGCAAAGCACACACCTAATAAAATCTCCTCTGCCAAATTGCAAGCAACTCCATTTTCCACTCCCTCGCCCCTAAGATCACAATGCTTGGTGATTCTTGGGTTGAAGACTGTTGTGCATGGTTCAACATCTTTGGTTTCCTCCTCTGTATGATGGTAATACTCTTTGATAGAATCCTCCAGTGGGAAGAGCAAAGATAAAGAAAGGGTCAGTGAAAAGAAGATAGTGAAGAGAAGATGAGAAGAAAGTTGTCCTAGAATCAACCCTGTGTCAGTCATTTCTCCGTAGCCTGTTCAAGTAGCAACAACAGAAGAAGGCCCCGTAACACCCTTGTTATGAGGTACTTCAAGGAGTTCAAATCCCCAAGATTCAAGAGATCTACCATCATTCTTTTTAAGTGGGGTAGTGTTCTAGCAAGGTTCCTGCTATGGAGAAGAAGAAGAAGGCCTGTAGCAAGCTTGTGGAAGACCAGATCTTCCAAGCGTATAAGTTTCTGGATGAGAAGTGGTCACCCAAGTTTTGTTGTTAAAGCACCAGAAGACCAATCAAGGAAGGAATCCATGTGGGAGTTCGCAAGAGAAAGGTTTGCGTGCCGGCATCGATGCTTCTTCAATAAGCTAGCTGCCAAGCGAAAGCCAGAAGCCTGAAAATGATCTTTGAGTAGCCAGAATCAGCATTTGCAATCAGCAACTGGATGCTCCTGGAAGGCCAAATTTTGTTGAAGCTCCATCTCCTCGAAGAGTCTGCAAAGTGAAGATATGTAGCTGAAGTAAAGCTATACCCATAACCCTTCTAAGCCAAATCTCGAGGATGAGATTCCTTTTAAGTGGGGTAGATTTGTAGCATCCCAAAAATTCAAATCTTGAAATTTACTCAAACTCGCTCTAAATTCAAAATGAATTTCAAATTTCATTTCAAAATGTTGTTTGCGAGTTGATATCAGCAAATAAAATATAGTGGTCTATATTCTCTCTAAAATCCTCCTCAAAATATCCGACAAATATTTCCCCAGTGATCACCCTCAAACTCTTTCAGTAATACTGCCCAAATATTGCACCGATATATCTCCAAGTATTTTCTTCCTGAGAAATACCTTCCGAATCATTTTTAAAGTCCCCACAAATATTTTCTTCATAACTTTCCTCATGCCCATACGTATATGTATGCCTCCGGTGTCATACGGTGAGCTCTACAAGCTAATTACACTCATATAAGACAAATCCATGCTAATCTCCCACTAATCCTCTCATCCCTCCCCCTAATCCCCCCACCATGGCTATAAATAGAGGGGCAAGGGCCTCTTCTCATCCCACCCCAAGCCATTTCATGGCAACTCCCTCCCCCTCCCCCACACCCACACGCCCACTCCCACTCCCACTCCACCTCCCACACAAGCACACACTAGCACAAGGATCGTTCGGTCGTTCTTCGATCGTTCGTCCCCCTGTTCTTAGTTTGTTCGTCCGTTCGTTCGATCGTTCGATCGTTCGTCCGATCGTTCATGGTTCGTTCGTCCGTTCGTCCGATCGTTCGATCGTTCGTCCGTTCGTTCATCCAAATAATCTTTTTCCTGCCGTTATGCTGCCGAAATTCCGATCGTTCGTTCGTCCAATCGTTTGATCGTTCGTCCGATCGTTCATGGTTCGTTCGTCCGTTCGTTCGTCCAAATAATCTTTTTCCTGCCGTTATGCTGCCGAAATTCTGATCGTTCGTTCGTTCGATTATTCGATCGTTCATCGTTCGTTCATAGTTCCTATTCATCGTTCATCGTTCGTTCATAGTTCCTATTCATCGTTCATCGTTCGTTCATCGTCACTATTCACCTTCATCGTTCGTTCATACGAACTATTCACCATCACTATTCACCGTTACTATTCATCGTTACTATTCATCGCTAATCCGATCACCCCAAATTTCAACTACTCATCCATCATGTTGTCCAGTCCACCTACGATCAGCCAGACCCATATTCCAGTCATACGAACTCCAGTGACTGTGATTTTCATTCCAGTAGGGAACTTCCCATCTGGTCACCCATCCTAGATTTCTCCAAGTTGAGCACGCACTTCCAAAAAGAAAGGCAAACCATGTTTGTATGGATACGTCTTTAATCCTATAAAACCTGGCCCAAGATACCACAGCCCACTTGGACCAGAATACCACAGCATTCCAGCTATTTGGGTCCCGCCTCACTGTTGTCTGATGTGACACAGTAGGTAGGAACAATTTCCACCAACATAAACCTCTGCCCAAGAAAAGCCGAAAAATAATTCCTCGCACCCCACTCAAAAATACATTTGTATTTTTGATTTTCCAAATATCTCTAAATATTCATATTCTAGAATATTCCAAGAATATTCCTTTCCTTTTCTTTTTCTCCCTATGATTATAAAATCCAAAACTCCTCCATCCAAACTTAGATTTCAGTCATTCTTGTTTCTAAAATTCTTGTCAAACTATTCCCTATCCAACCATGTCATCCCTTAAGCATGGTTCATATTCCAGAAAACTCCCAAAATACTCTTGTCCCATATTCTGCCTATAACTCTCTTGTTCATATTAAGTCAGACGATTCATTCGTCACTATTCTCACCAACAGTGAACTTCACTGTGCTACACCACATACACCCAGCTATAAATACACCCAGCTACCCTCTCCCACTCCACACACTCAACACCCCCAGCCAAGGCAAACACCCCACCCACTCAGTTACTCCGCTCTGCCAGCTACACGCATAGTATCGCTTTGCCTCCAGTCCACCCTCCTGGTAAGCACCTCCGCTCCACCACTAGTAGTATCTCAACACCACATGACACAGATTCTACTCAAGACTCTACCCATCCATATATCGCTATTCTGACCACTATACTAAATATTTGTTGGTGTACTTGTTGGTTTGTATGTTTGTTTGTTCATGTTGCATAGTTATCGGAGCGTTCGTGTCGTCTCGTGGAGGCCAGATCTGCAAGTCTACGCCAGGCAGTGGAGCTAGAAGCCAGTTCCGCGAGCTCCTCTTCCCCCTTCACCGGATAAGCACGACAAGCTCACTAGATCCCTTTGATGCATAAATTACCTACGGTTTTCAACCACAACCCTCAGCCTGTTATTTTATGCATGATATGATTTTGAGACAAATTATTATGGCCACCCTGCCGCTTGCCGCAATCAATACCTGATATATTTGTTACAAATGATTTGAGGAAAGGTGTGAGTTTTTCAAAAGAAAATGCTTTTCAAAATGTGTATGATGAAGGGTTTTCACCCTTATCACCTTTGAGTAGGGATGATCAGGGACTCCCTGGTTTAGGGGAGGGCCTAAGGTGATGGCTCAGCTGGTTTAGGCGTGAGCAGAAGGATTGTCCCCTTATATAAGGACCGTTTTGTCATCCTTCACTACCTGTACTCATGATAAGTACAACCACTCGAGACTGTGTGGGCAGTCACTCAATCTGAACTCGTACGGTCCAACCCTAGGGTTATGAAGGCTGGGGAGCACCGGGAGGATAAGGAGGGGGAATGTTTTGTCGGGTTTGGACATGGCGGTGGCCTGACTCCTTCCGGTATAACCGTTAAGGTTAGGATGTGCGGGGAAAGAAAGAGATTCGGATTCGGGTCTCACTAGCTATGAGATCGCAGAGCCGGACTAGTGGGTAAAGTGTACACCTCTGCGTAGAGTTTGAAAACCTATTCAAATAGTCCGTGTCCACTGGAATGGACGAGTCTGGTGTGGTATGGCAATTAGTGTTTTGTTTTCCAAAAAAAGAAAGTGCTTTTGAGAAAAGTGGTTTTTAAAAGGTCCGACGGTTGAGCCGTGAGCTATGGTGGACGGGAAGTCCAGTAGCTGTTTTTGAAAATGAAAACCAGTGGGAAACTGCTGAGATACCTGGATGGTTTAGTCCAGAGGATTTCGTTCTATACTGAAAAACTTCCTGCTCCTTTTGGAGAGGATGCGCCTTGCAAAATACAAAATGTTTTTCAAAACAACCCTGCATAAAATATTGCTGTTTCTGCAAATATCCTGAGCTCCACATATTCCATGCATTATATCTGATTTCCCCATTCCACGGGTGAAGGTGGGCTGCTGAGTACGTTTGTACTCACCCTTGCTTATTTATTTTTTCAGAAAAAGGAGATCGGGTAAGAGTTACGACTGTTCCCAACCTTGCCTGTGGCTGTTGGACCGCTGATTTGCTTCGCTGCGTATATCTGGCTGCTTCAGCCCCACTCTGATGATGTGTCCCGAGTTGTGGACCAACTCTTAAAGTTGATCGCCACCTTTATAGGTCTGTCTCGTTTAAGCAGATCTGAAATCATCTGTTGTATAAATGTGTTTACTAGCCTCCTGGGACTACTAATTGTATCACATTTGAGTCCCAGAGGATTGGGGCGCTTCACGTGGCACCAGTGTCCAAAGTTCATTTCGCTTGAAGTTGTTGAGCTCTTCCTGCATGGCCAACACCCAGTCCGGATCTAGCAAGGCCTCTTCTACCCTGAAAGGCTCAATAGAAGAGACAAAAGAGTAATGCTCACAGAAATTAGCTAATCTAGAGCGAGTGGTTACTCCCTTGCTAATGTCACCCAAAATCTGGTCGACGGGATGGTTCCTTTGAATCATCGCTCAAACTTGAGTTGGAGGGGCCTGTGTTGCTTCTTCCTCTTCAACTTAGACATATTGTGCTCCCCCTTGATCACACGCCTCTTCTTAAGGAACCTGTTCATCATCTTGAGTTGGGGGTTGCACCATTGTTGAGGAAGAAGGCTGATCTTGTTCCTTGTGTTCCTGCGGTCGCACGTCTCCAATTGCCATGGTACGAATCGCGTCCGTTGGAACATCATCCTCATCTACATCATCAAGCTCAACTTGCTCTCTTGGAGAGCCATTAGTCTCATCAAATACAACGTCGCTAGAGACTTCAACCAAACCCGATGATTTGTTGAAGACTCTATACGCCTTTGTATTTGAGTCATAACCTAACAAAAACCCTTCTACAGCTTTGGGAGCAAATTTTGAATTTCTACCTTTCTTCACAAGAATGTAGCATTTACTCTCAAAAACTCGAAAATAAGAAACATTGGGTTTGTTACCGGTTAGTAGCTCGTATGACGTCTTCTTGAGGAGGCGATGAAGGTAGACTCGGTTTATGGCGTGGCAAGCCGTGTTCACAGCTTCCGACCAAAACCGCTCGGGCGTCTTGAATTCTCCAAGCATCGACCTCGCCATGTCTATGAGCGTCCTGTTCTTCCTCTCTACCACACCATTTTGCTGTGGTGTGTAGGGAGCAAAGAACTCATGCTTGATTCCTTCCTCCTCAAGGTACTCCTCCACTTGAAGGTTCTTGAACTCGGACCCGTTGTTGCTCCTTATCTTCTTCACCTTGAGCTCAAACTCATTTTGAGCTCTCCTTATAAAGTGCTTGAGGGTCCCTTGGGTTTTAGATTTATCCTGCAAAAAGATTACCCAAGTGAAGCGGGAAAAATCATCAACAATTACTAAACCATACTTACTTCCCCCGATGCTAAGGTAGGCGACGGGTCCGAAAAGGTCCATATGCAGCAGCTCCAGGGGTCTTGATGTGGTCATCACATTCTTGCTGTGATGCGCACTTCCCACTTGTTTACCTGCTTGACAAGCTGCACAAGGTCTATCTTTTTCGAAATACACATTTGTTAGACCTAACACATGTTCTCCCTTTAGAAGTTTGTGAAGGTTCTTCATCCCCACATGTGCTAGACGGCGATGCCACAGCCAGCCCATGCTAGTCTTAGCAATTAAGCATGCATCTAGACCGGCCTCCTCCTTTGCAAAATCAACTAAATAGAGTTTGTTGTCTAGTACACCCTTAAAAGCTAATGAACCATCACTCCTTCTAAAGACAGACACATCTACATTTGTGAATAAGCAATTGTATCCCATATAACATAATTGACTAACCGACAGAAGATTATAACCTAGCGACTCTACTAAAAATACATTAGAGATAGAGTGCTCATTTGAGATGGCTATCTTGCCTAAGCCTTTAACTTTGCCTTGATTCCCGTCACCGAATATGATTGAATCTTAGGAATCTTTATTCTTGACATAGGAGGTGAACATCTTCTTCTCCCCCATCATGTGGTTTGTGCATCCGCTGTCGATAATCCAGCTTGATCCCCCGGATGCATAAACCTGCAAGGCAAATTAGGCTTGGGTCTTAGGTACCCAACTCTTATTGGGTCCTACAAGGTTAGTTACAATAGCCTTAGGGACCCAAATGCAAGTCTTATCTCCCTTGCATTTTGCCCCTAATTTCCTAGCAATCACTTTCTTATCCTTTCTACAAATTGCAAAGGAAGCATGGCAAGCATGGTAAATTGTAGAGTGTTCATTACTTACATTCCTAGGTACGTGAACACCATTTCTTCTAGGCATATGATGAATAACATTTTTCCTAGCCAAATTTCTACCATGCATAATATAAGAACTTGAAGCAATCATGGTATGTGAATTAAAAGCATTATAACTTCTATCATAATGAACATTCCTGGAATAACTCCTATCATGATACATGAAAGCATGGTTCTTTTTAGCACTATTAGTCATTGGAGCCTTCCCTTTCTCCTTGGCGGAGATGGGAGCCTTATGACTTGTTAAGTTCTTGGCCTCCTTCTTAAAGCCAAGCCCATCCTTAATTGAGGGGTGTCTACCAATAGTGTAGGCATCCCTTGCAAATTTTAATTTATCAATTTCATTTTTGCTAGTCTTAAGTTGAGCATTAAGACTAGCCACTTCATCATTTAATTTAGAAATGGAAACTAGGTGTTCACTACAAGCATCAACATTAAAATCTTTACACCTATTGCAAATCACAACATGTTCTACACAAGAGGTTGATTTATTAGCTATTTCTAACTTTGCACTCAAATCATCATTGATACTCCTTAAGCTAGAAATAGATTCATGGCACGTAGATAATTCACATGAAACATTTCATTTCTTTTAACTTCTAGAGCAAGAGAATTTTGCGCACTAACAAATTTATCATGCTCTTCATATAAAAGGTCCTCTTGCTTTTCGAACAATCTATTCTTCTCATTCAAAGCATCAATTAATTCATTGATTTTATCAATTTTGGTTCTATCTAAACCTTTGAATAGACTAGCATAGTCTACTTCATCATCACTAGATTCATCATCACTTGAAGAAGCGTAAGTACTAGTATTGCGAGTGCTTACCTTCTTCTCTTTTGCCATGAGACAGGTGTGATGCTCGTTGGGGAAGAGGGATGATTTGTTGAAGGTGGTGGCGGTGAGTCCTTCGTCGTTGGAGTCGGACGAAGAACAATCCGAGTCCCACTCTTTGCCAAGGTGTGCCTTGCCTTTAGCCTTCTTGTAAGTCTTCTTCTTTTCCCTCTTCTTTTCTTGATCCTGGTCACTGTCATTATCGGGACAATTAGCAATAAAGTGACCAACCTTACCGCACTTGAAGCAGGAGCGCTTTCCCTTCGTCTTGTTCTTTTTGGGATGCTCCTTGCGACCCTTTAGCGCCGTCTTGAAGCGCTTGATGATGAGGGCCATTTCTTCCTCGTTGAGCCCCGCCACCTCAACTTGCGCCACCTTGCTAGGTAGCTCCTCCCTGCTACTTGTTGCTTTGAGAGCAACGGTTTGAGGCTCATGGATTGGGCCATTTAGCGCCTCATCAAAATATCTCGCCTCCTTGATCATCATCCGCCCGCTCACAAACTTCCCAAGTATTTCTTCGGGCGTCATCTTGGTGTACCAAGGTGTTGGTGACTTGCTCTCAAATGCTATGAGTTAAGAACAAGGCAACATAAAGAATGTTAAATGTTATAGTCCTTTGTCCTTCGAAGCATCATTTCCCTTAGGATACAACGATTCTCGGACGAAGGTTACAGAAAGCGTACCTTCATGAGTGCGATGTATATAAAAATGAAGAAGGGTTTATACAAAACAAGAGCAATGTGAACAATCAAATATGTTATCATTATTGTATTATTTTTGTGTTATAATCATGAATAAATAAAGACAATGATTTATTACAAGTGTACCTTCGGCTTGAAGGAAGTAAAAATACAATCGTGACGCAAAAGCAAGTGCCCAGTCAGCGTGAACAGTACGGGAGTACTGTTCATCTATTTATAGGCACGGGTCGCAGCCCATGTAAAATTACATTCAAGCCCTTTGCATTTGATAACAACTCTATAGTAATTCATCGGGGTCTAGATAGCCTTTTCCTCTATAAGTCGGTTTCCTTTTTCCTGTCGTCATGCTGAAGCTCCCTTGCGTACAGCTTCGGCTCTGTTCCATCCTTCGTTCCCCTTGTGTTTCTTCATACAGTGATTTTGACTCAAGTCCGAAAGGTCCATGTCCAAAGGTACCTGCTCATGTATTATACTCCAGAAACATTGTTAAATCACGTTTTTGAGGACCTTCGGAAGCCGAAGGCACCCAACAGTAGCCCCTCGCAATATTAATTTGTTAGAATGATAAATTTAGATTGCGACAAGGACGAAGGCTCTGAGCCAAAGGTCCGAAAAAACACCTTCCCTTTTCTAGAATAGCAACAGCCACTGACAAGCGGGCCCTCCAGCACACAATGCACCAGGCGTATAAATAAAAGCGCACCACTAGCTCATTTGGCATGCTTTCTTGCCATCTGCTTTGCCTGCTTAAACAGCTCTTTGCTTACAAACGCTTGACCAGATTTTTAAATTTTTAAGCTTTGACTTTGAGAGCACTTTTCTCAGCACTTTCGAAGATGTCTGAGGATAAGAAAGCTACCGCTGAAATGAAGCTGAGCCTTTCTGAGGAGATGAATCTTGGCTTTATTGAATCGATAGCAAGGACAAATGCGGAGAAGATTGCTAGGGAAACTTTGGAGGGTTTGTCTGAAGATACTAGTGACAGTGACAGCTATGATGTGGAGAGCGGCGGGGAAGACTCCGAAGATCGACCCTGGTGACCAAGCCATGCAGTTTTTGGAAAATCAACTATTAAACAAAGCCATCTTGACAACATGAGGGGAAATACTTTCGGGATATGTCTGTTGTGAGGGCGGACGATGGAGAAAAAACTTGTCCTACTCCAGAGGAGAATGAAGTCGTGATCTTTCGGAGCTTTTTGAAGGCTGGGCTTCGGCTTCCTCTTAGCAGCTTCGTAGTCGAGGTTTTGAAGATATTTCAGATTTACCTTCACCAGATTACCCCCGAAGCTATTATAAGAATGGGAATCTTCGTGTGGGCTTTAAGGAGTCAAGGCCTGGAACCAAATGCAAAAAGTTTCTGCAGCATGCATGAATTGTTATATGAGACGAAGCCCTGGGGTAAAGAACAGTATCATAATAACTTCGGTTGCTATAGTTTCATTGCTCGTTCTGGTTCAAGCTCCCCAGTACCGACTTTTCGGAAGAGATGGCCCAGAGACTGGACAAAAGAATGGTTTTATGTAAAGAATAATTTAAAGGCACAAGAAGACATTAAAGATATAATCATGCGCCCTATCTGGCAATGCTTCGGGCTCCATAAACCGAAGGTAGAAATTGACGAAGCGGCCGAAGAATGCCGCAAGGCTTTAGGGCTAGTCTGCTCTTTCATTGGGACAAGGGACTTAGTTCAAGAGCATGTGGCCTACAGGATATGGTCGTTGCTGGCCGACTGGTAGGTGCCAAAAGAATCCATCAGCAATCCCCACGAAGGTGGTCTGGTTCAGCTAAAATATACCTTCAGATTCAGAGACTAGTTTATCGAGCCAGACGACGACTGGCTGAAAAGCGTCGAAGCTACAAGCGATGATCTGCTTGGGCTGTATTCTAGAGCAGAAGATAACGCATTATCTGCGGCCTTCGGGAACTGTAAAAAGAAGAGACTAAACAGAGTTTTTGATGCCATTGGGTTCATGTATCCCGACTACCGTTACCCACCCCGGGGACAAAAAAGAAAAAGTGGAGATTTCGGGAGAGATGATGCTTCAGCTGCTCCGAGCGAGTCTGCGCCGAAGAGGAAAAGAGTGAAAGTCCTTACTCATCGACCACGCTATATTGAACCGGCCGTAGTGCCTGATTTTTGCGGTGAGACCTCTTCGGTGTCCAAAGGCAAAAAACCTACGATTACGCAAAAAAGTGAACCTGCTGTAGCGCCGAAGACATCATCAGCCAAATCGGATGAGCCGAAGGCTATTAACATTGAAGAGATGAAGGTTGGGAAAACGATATTGGAAGCAATAAGTCCTTCGATGGAGGTGGCAATGCCGAAGGCACAAAAGGATATCTTGACAACCCCCAAGAGAAAGAGAATGGTCAATGTATTAGATGTGCTAGAAATAATAAAAACTTCAAGCTCTACTCCGAAGAAAGCTGTCAAAGCTTCGGAGACACACATTGAGGCCGAAGCTTCCAAGGTCCAAGTCGATACCGAAGCTGGGCCCTCAGAGCCCATCAAGGAGAAATCCTTGGAAATCGGAGGCAAGATTGAGAAAGAAACTGCAGAAGCAAGTAAAACTGAAAAAACTGTCATTCCTATTCCCGAAACATTATCTGAAACTACTGATTATATTATACGACATGCTTCGGGAAAAAGACTATCTAAAAAAGAGAAGCGAGAGGCTCATTTTTATGCTCAAAGATTGAAATATCCAAAGGGGGCCCTGGTATTCAATGGCAGCGGGGAAGAAGACTTCTTGTATTGCCTCCCAGATAGCAAAGAAATTTCTGTCTGCCGAGAGATGAGCAAGAGCTTCGGTTTCCCTACACTAGAGGATGGGCTCTCAGTGTTATCAAAAGATGAGTTGGCCGACAGCTTAGCATACAATAGCTTAAAAGTGAGAAAATTAGATTTTTGTATTTAAAGATGAAATCTTCCATTTACTTACACTTAATACCGCATTTTTTGCAAGGCCTTATTCTTAGCAACGCCCTCAGGGCGCAAAAAAGTGTCAAAGATGAAGGATACACCATAGCCTTGAACAACCTTCGTTCCGAAGTGATTGAACTAAGGAACGAAGGTCTTGAAAAAGACAAAATATTACACTCATTGTTGAGCAAAATAAGGGAAGACGAAGCTGCTTCCAAAGCCCAAGCTGAAGCTCAAAAATGCGAAATCAAAGATCTTCGGAAACAGCTACTTGAAGCTAAAGAAAAATGCGGTGTTGCAGAGGCTGAACGAGATATTAGTATATATTGGAGGAACCATTTAGAAAAAACAGTTGATGAACTTCGTGCATCCAAGGAGAGGTGCTATGAAAAATCTATAGAGTGTGTTAAGAGAATAAAAACTAGCTTCGCCAATGTTGGCGCATAATCAAGCGAGGAGAATTTCATATGGGGCGATCACGAAGGCCCAATTGAATGGATCAGCCACGAAGCTGAAGCCTTTGAGGAAGTTTTAAATGGCTGTGGGGACATATGCACCTTCTCGGGTGCTAGGGGGATTGCTGCTATCTTCGAGAAGATAGGCTACGAACACGTAAAATCTTTGGCGCAAACCGAAGGTGCCTTATCTATTGAAGATACAAAAGACCCGTCGACTGAAACAAGCTTAGTTGGTGGAAAGTTTTTCACCGACATCTGGGAAAATGGTGGCCAGGAGATGGCCCAAGAAATCATAAGGAAAAGTGAAAAAGATACTCACGATGCTAGAGAAGCAGCAATGGCCGCTGAGAAAGTTGCGGATCTCAAGAGGCGGATAGGTATTGCTTAACAGCTTTTAACTTTATGTTCTAATTTTGTGACTTCGAACTTATTTACATTTTGCATCACAGCCGCGCTATCTCCTCCCCCAGAGCCCGTCGAGTCATTGATGGACCCTAAAGCGAAGAAAGAAGATGAAATTATTAAAATAGCCGAAGCTATTATGGATGAAGTTGTTGATCAACTACTAAACGAAGCTGCGGAAGTAGTTTTAAAAGAAGAATAGCTGTTATTGTAAAGACATTTGGAGTGTAATATTTGCTGAACAAAGTGTGTAGTATTTTTTGATTTTGAATATAATGTATAAGATGTTTGTAATTCAATTCTTTACGATGCATGAAACTTTACGTACATACCATTTTTGAGCCTTCGGCGAAAAAACACCTTCCCTTCTTTTCATGCTTCATGAAGAATATCCATATTCCGTAAAAATATTATGCTTCGTAAGCAATAGATCTCCTTTTCATATTAAAGTTGATGAAGCCGTACTTTTTTCAAAACTTATTTTGTGCCTTGTCACTTCTTCGAAACAATCTCCGAAGATCAACATTGTAGGTCAACATCGTATACCCTTCCGAAGGTCAACATTGCATCCCCTTCTTGTGCCATTGATGCAATATGATGTATGATGTTATGCTATGCAAATGATGTAATGATGTTATGACATGCAAAATGATATTTGTGCCAAAGATACACACACATTCCCTCAATAAAGCACACAATCTTTTTGTCGTTTATTTTTCGGCTTCACCGTTTATTTTTCGGTGTATCAGCGTTGACTTTTCACTGTAAGCCTCCCTTAGGAGCTTCTTCGCCTTTTACTTCAGCGGTATCAGCGTTTATTTTTTGCTGTAAGCCTCCCTTAGGAGCTTCTTCGCCTTTTACTTTGGCAGTATCAGCGTTTATTTTTCGCTGTAAGCTCTGCATTCCCTTTGGAACGACTTTTGAGCAGAAAACTTACGTTGCGTTCCTTAGGAACGACTTTTTGTTGCTTCGAAAAACTTACGCTGCGTCCCTTAGGAACGACTTTTTGTCGCTTCGGAAAACCTACGCTGCGTCCCGTAGAACGACTTTTCTAATGCTTCGGCAAAACTTGTAATGTGATTGTGAACCCTGCGCTCTCTTGAGAGCAACTTTTGTGCTTTACCAACTTTTTGGACTTCGTGAGTCTGTAAAAGAGATACATTTCCACTATGGCCAAAACGAAGCTATTACAAGGAATTGAAAATGACAGGAAAAACTTAGGCTTTTAACGATTGTTCTCTATTGAAAAAGGAAAAATGATAACGAATGCCAGAACTATTTCAGAAGTAGGATATCCTCTTAGTAAACATGCTTTGATTCTAGCACAGTACTGTTGAATGTGCAAGCTTCGGACTCCTCTCTGAAGTCTCGTTGCTGATGAGTGTGGTGGCTCCCTTCTGGCTGCTGGCCTCGTTGGCCTCGTTGCAATGGTGGTGGAGGTGGAGGCTGTTACCAAGATGCCTGAGGTTGGCTGGCCGAAGCAACAGAGGCTGTAGGATGGTTACCCACGTACTCTGGAATGTACGGTGAGTGGTACGAAGCAATATGCATGACTTGCTTTGGCTGATTCTGTTGGGCCGCAGCTTCTGCTATCTCTTTTTGTTTCTGGATGGTGACGTGGCACATCCTGGTAGTGTGGCCCTTGTCCTCACCGCAGAATAGACAATAAATTTTCCTGGGCTGATCCCCAAACCTTCCTCCGAAGCCCCTGGCACCTCTGCCCCTTGGAGTTAGGGGCCGAGGATAGCTCTGTTGCTGCCCCGAAGCCTAGGAGGAATATTGCGGCCTCTGTTGTTGACCTACCCTGTCGTCATTCTGAGTGGAATGAATTGATCTGACATGCCTGGGGTGAATTCTCCCTTCGAAGCCCCTAGCCATTTCGGAGAACCTATAAGCTTCCTCCCTTCTCTGTCGAAAATCATTACAGCACGGATGTATTCATCCATCTTCTGAAGCAGTTTCTCCAGGGTTTGAGGGGGTTTCTTGGCGAAGTATTGGGCTGAAGGTCCTGGCCGAAGCCCCTTAATCATTTCCTCAATGACAATTTCATTGGGCACTATTGGCGCTTGTGCCCTCAGATGCAAGAACCTTCGGACATACGCCTGGAGATATTCCTCTTGATCTTGCGTGCACTAGAACAAGGCCTGAGCAGTAACCGGCTTCGTCTGAAACCCTTGAAAACTGGTGACCAGCATGTCCTTCAGCTTCTGCCATGATGTGATTGTTCCTGGCCGAAGAGAGGAGTACTAAGTTTTTGCAACATTTCTGATTGCCATGATGAAGGATTTCGCCATGACTGCGGTGTTGCCACCATACGAAGATATAGTTGCTTCGTAGCTCATCAGAAACTGCTTTGGATCTGAGTGTCCGTCATACATGGGGAGCTATGGTGGCTTGTAAGACGGGGGCTAGGGCGTAGCCTGCAGTTCTGCTGACAGAGGAGAAGCATCATCAAAAGCAAAATTTCCATGATGGAAATCCTCATACCAGTCATCTTCATTGAAGAAGCCCTCTTGGTGCAGCTCTCTGTGGTGGGGCCTTCGGTGCTGCTCATCTTGATCAAGATGACGCACTTCTTCAATGGCTTCGTCAATCTGCCTTTGCAGGTTAGCTAACCGAGCCATCTTCTCCTTCTTCCTCTGTACCTGCTGATGAAGCATCTCCATATTCCTGATTTCTTGGTCCAACTCATCCTCTTGTGGTGTTGGACTAGTGGCCTTCCTCTTCTGGCTTTGAGCCTCCCGAAGAGAAAGGGTCTCCTGGTTCGGGTCCAGCGGCTGCAGAATGGCAGCCCCTGTTGCCGAAGCTTTCTTTGGAGGCATGATGAAGGTCGATGGTTGTCAAAGGTGGTCGAAAAGGGGTTCACCAGCGGTGGGCACCAATGTTGGTGACTTGCTCTCAAATGCTATGAGTTAAGAACAAGGCAACATAAAGAATGTTAAATATTATAGTCCTTCGTCCTCCGAAGCATCGTTTCCCTTAGGATACAACGATTCTCGGACGAAGGTTATAGAAAGCGTACCTTCATGAGTGCGATGTATATAAAAATGAAGAAGGGTTTATACAAAACATGAGCAATGTGAACAATCAAATATGTTATCATTATTGTATTATTTTTGTGTTATCATCATGAATAAATAAAAACAATGATTTATTACAAGTGTACCTTCGGCTTGAAGGAAGTAAAAATACAAGTGTGACGCAAAAGCAAGTGCCCAGTCAGCGTGAACAGTACGGGAGTACTGTTCATCTATTTATAGGCACGGGTTGCAGCCCATGTAAAATTACATTCAGGCCCTTTGCATTTGATAACAACTCTATAGTAATTCATCGGGGTCTATATAGCCTTTTCCTCTTTAAGTCGGTTTCCTTTTTCCTGTCATCATGCCGAAGCTCCCTTGCGTACAGCTTCGGCTCTGTTCCATCCTTCATTCCCCTTGTGTTTCTTCATACAGTGATTTTGACTCAAGTCCGAAAGGTCCATGTCCGAAGGTACCTGCTCATGTATTATACTCCAGAAACATTGTTAAATCACGTTTTTGAGGACCTTCGGAAGCCGAAGGCCCCCAACACTAGGATTCTCACGAATAGAGTTAACAAGATGAGGATCAAGGACGGTGAAGGACCTTAGCATAAGTCAGACGACGTCGTGGTCCGTCCATCGCGTGCTTCCATAGCTCCTTATTTTGTTGACGAGGGTCTTGAGCCTGTTATATGTTTGGGTTGGCTCCTCCCCCCTGATCATTGCGAACCTCCCAAGTTCGCCCTCCACCAACTCCATCTTGGTGAGCATGGTGACGTCATTTCCCTCATGAGAGATCCTGAGGGTGTCCCAAATCTGCTTGGCCTTATCCAAGCCGCTCACCTTATGGTATTCATCCCTGCACAATGACGCTAAAAGAATAGTAGTAGCTTGTGCATTTTTATGAATTTGTTCATTGATGAACATGGGACTATCCGTACTATCAAATTGCATTCCATTTGCTACTATCTCCCATATACTTGGATGGAGAGAGAACAAGTGGCTACGCATTTTGTGACTCCAAAATTCGTAGTCCTCTCCATCAAAGTGAGGAGGTTTACTGAGGAGAATGGAAAGCAAATGAGCATTGGAACTTTGCGGAATACGAGAGTAATCAAAAGAAAAGTTCGAGTTAACTGTCTTCTTTTTCTTGTAGTCATTGTCGTCGTCGTCCTTTTGGGAAGAAGAAGACTCGTCGCTGTCATCGTAGTAGATGATCTTCTTGATACGCCTCTTCTTCTTCCCGTCCTTCTTCTTATGACTTGAGCCCGAGTCAGTGGGCTTGTCGTCTTTTGGCTCATTGATGAAGGATTCCTTCTCCTTGTCGGTGATCACCATCCCCTTTCCTTTAGGATCCATCCCTTCGGGCAATGAGTCCCTTTCTTGAAGAGAACGGCTCTGATACCAATTGAGAGCACCTAGAGAGGGGGGTGAATAGGTGATCCTGTAAAAACTTGAAACTTAAAGCCACAAAACTTGATTAGGAGTTAGCACAATGAGGCAAAGTGGCTAGAGATGAGTTCTTGCAAAACACAATAACCACAAAGAGATCAACGCAGAGAGGCACAGTGGTTTATCCCGTGGTTTGGCCAAGTACAACACTTTGCCTACTCCACGTTGTGACGTCCCAACGGACGAGAGTTGCACTCAACTCATCTCAAGTGATCCAACGATCGACTTGAATACCACAGTGTTCTTCTTTTCTTTACTCTTTTCTCGTTTGCGAGGAATCTCCACAACTTGGAGTCTCTCGCCCTTACAATAAGGATCAAAGTGAAAGCACTAGAGTAAGGGAGGGAAGCAACACACACAAATCCACAGCAAAAACGCACACACACGGCCAAGACTCGAGCTCAAATGAATATCACAAGGTTCTCACTAGAACGAAGCTCAAATCACTAAGAATGTCAAACGAGTGCACAAAGACGGAGTGTGAATGATCAATAATGCTCAAGATATGCTTGGTGTACTCCTTCATGCGGCTAGGGGTCCCTTTTATAGCCCCAAGGCAGCTAGGAGCCATTGAGAGCAATCCAGGAAGGCAATTCTTGCCTTCTGTCGACTGGCGCACCGGACAGTCCGGTGCACCACTGGACACTGTCCGGTGTGGATTTCTTTCCTATTCTAGCACAGCCGACCGTTGAAGACTTGGAGCCATTGGCGCACCGGACACTGTCCGGTGCACACTGGACAGTCCGGTGCTCCCATCTGACCGTTGGCTCGGCCACGCGTCATGCGCGGATTGCGCGGCCGACCGTTGGCGCGCCCAACCGTTGGCTCACCGGACAGTCCGGTGACTCACCGACAGTCCGGTGAATTATAGCCGTACGCTGTTGACTTGGTTCCCGAGAGCAGCGACTTCGCCGCAGCCGACTCACCGGACAGTCCGGTGCACCACCGGACAGTCCGGTGATTTATAGCCGTACACCACCGTCGAGACCCGAGAGCAGCCAGTTGACCAGACGCCAGCCTGGCACACCGGACAATGTCCGGTGCACCCAGACTGAGCAGAGTCTAGGCTGCTCAAGCCAAGTCTTTTCCAATTGTATTTTCTCTGATTCTAGCACTTAGACAAATATGTTAGTACACAAAAACCAATGTACTAAGTCTAGAATCATACCTTTGTGTTGACTTTGCACTTCTTCCACCATTTGACATAGTTTCACACATAAACCATTTGTGTTGGCACTTGATCACCAAAATACATAGAAATGGCCCAAGGGCACATTTCCCTTTCAAGGCTGCGGAGAGATGACTGACACAGGGTTGATTCTGGGAGAACCTTCTTCTTATCTTCTCTTCACTATTTTCTTTTCACTGACCCTTTCTTTCTCTTTGCTCTTCCCACTGGAGGATTCTATCAAAGAGTATTACCATCACACAGAGGAGGAAACCGAAGATGTTGAACCATGTACAACAGTCTTCAACCCAAGAATCACCAAGCATTGTGATCTTAGGGGCGAGGGAGTGGAAAATGGAGTTGCTTGCGATTTGGCAGAGGGGATTTTATCGAGATTGTTTTGCTTTGAGCGAGATGGGGATTGAGGGAGCTGGTGGGGGTGATTTTATAGGCGAGCGGTATGCAAGGGTGTGGAGTGGTGGTGATGGAGCAGGTGCTACGTGGAAGCAAGCGCGATGGAGGGGGGACTTGGTGTTGCCGGTGATGATGGCGGCGGTGGGTGCGCTGCAAAGGGGGCATGGGGCGGTGGTAGTGTGCATGGAAGCGGGCACGCGTGCGGGGGGGGGGGGGGGGGGCACGGGTGAGTGGTGGGGTCAATGACCCTGATGTTTGTGGTCTCTAGTTCCAAGAATCTTTGCCTCTCTGTATGGTAATAACTCCTTTTGTCCTCTTTTTCTATTTACTTTGACTCAGGGGCAGTGCTTTGATTCTCACGGTCGGTCCCTTTGACTGAGCGGCTGGATAGGTTTCTTCTGTAGCTTATTCCAGGCTTCAAGGGTAAGCTTCCTGGTATCTTCTTGGGTAAGGTGCTTTTTCTTCAGATGGGTTAAGATGAGAATGGGAGCATAAGGTAAGGATTAGCTCTAATTTGTGATATGTGTTTTTAGAGAAAACCTTTCTTAAAAAGAAAGAAAACACACAAGCTCAGCAATGATAAGCACAAACAAATCAAATGTTTTGAATAAGGGAAGAATAGAGTTTTTCCAAAGCACGGACTACTCAGATTCGAGGGCTAAGCATAACTACTATTGTTTGGCTCCTGAATTGAGAACTATGCTAAATGTAACTTATCAGCACTAACGTTAAAGCATCACATATGCACTCAAAAGGGGAGAAAACATCAAGCGAAATTCATTTTGAAGTGCCCTAGGGGGCCACACAATTAGAGTTTTTCAAAACACGAGGCTACACGGTTACCTCTCATACATGCTGGGCTCTAGCCAAAGTGAAGAGAAACTTCACTACCCAACGCATGCAGAGGACTGGGCATAACTAACTTCAGACCAGACAGCTTCTCTTCTAGCAAGGCTGGCGCACAACTTCAATCTGAGGCATCTCCTAGATGGGTCAAGAGGGAGCTGATGTTTGAAAGGGAATTAGGCTTACACCTATTTTCCTAAGTGATTTTGGTGGTTGAATTGCCCAACACAAATAATTGGACTAGCTAGTTTGCTCTAGTCTATAAGTTACACAGGTGCCAAAGGTTCACAAAAGGCCAATAAAAAGACCAAGAAAAGGGTTCAACAAAAAGAGCAAGGGCTAACCGAAGGTAGCCCTGGTATGGCGCACCGGACTGTCCGGTGTGCCACCGGACAGTGTCCGGTGCACCACCGGACAGTGTCCGGTGCACCAGGGCACCCCAGGCTGAACTCTTCACCTTCGGGAATTTTCAGAGGGCTCCGCTATAATTCACCGGACTGTCCGGTGTACCACCGGACAGTGTCCGGTGCCCCAAGGAAGAGCAACTTTGAACTCACCAGCTTCGGGAATCCGCTCCGCTATAATTCATCGGACATGTCCGGTGCACACCGGACTGTCCGGTGCACCAGCGGAGCAACGGCTACTTCGGTGCAACGGTCACCTGCTACAGCATTAAATGCGCGCCAGCGCACGCAGAGGAGCAGAGCACGCGCGGGTGGCACACTGGACAGCCAACAGGGCCTGTCCGGTGCACCACCGGACATCCTAGCGGGCCCACAAGACAGAGCTCACCGGTCGAACCCCAACGGTCTGCTGACGTAGGCTGGCGCACCGGACTGTCCGGTGCACCATGCGACTGCAGCCTTCCAACGACCACTTTGTGGTGGTTGGGGCTATAAATACCCCAACCACCTCACATTCAAGGCATCCAAGTTTTCAAGTTTCCAACCACCTTACAAGAGCTAGCATTCATTGCAAAGCACACCAAAGAGATCAAATCCTCTCTCAACTCCACACAAAGCTTTAGTGATTAGAGAGAGTGATTTGCCGTGTTCATTTGAGCTCTTGTGCTTGGACCGCTCCTTTTTCTTTCTCATTTGTTCTTGTGAATTAAACTCATTTGTAACCGAGGCAAGAGACACCAATTGTGTGGTGGTCCTTGCGGGGAAGTTTTGTTCCCGGTTGATTTGAGAAGAAGAAGCTCACTTGGTCCGAGGGACCGTTTGAGAAAGAGAAAGGGTTGAAAAAGACCCGGCCTTTGTGGCCTCCTCAACAGGGAGTAGGTTTGCGAGAACCGAACCTCGGTAAAACAAATCCGCGTGTCACACTCTTTATTCGCTTGCGATTTGTTTTGCACCCTTTCTCGCGGACTCATTATTATTTCTAACGCTAACCCGGTTTGTAGTTGTGTTTAACTTTGTAAATTTTAGTTTCGCCCTATTCACCCCCCTCTAGGCGACTTTCAATTGGTATCAGAGCCCGGTGCTTCATTAGAGCCTAACCGCTCGAAGTGATGTCGGGAGATCACGCCAAGAGGGAGATGGAGACCAGCAACAAGCCCACTACAAGCCATGGGTCGACTTCATCGGAAGAGTCCCACAACAAGGGGAAGGGGAAGGAGAAGAAATCTTCTTCCCACAAATCACATCGGAGTAGCAGCAAGCACAAGAAGATGAGGAAGGTGGTCTACTACGAGACCGATACTTCATCACCTTCCACCTTCGGCTCCGACGCGCCCTCCATAACTTCTAAGCGCCACGAGCGCAAGAAGTTTAGTAAGATTCCCCTACACTACCCTCGCACCTCTAGACATACTCCATTACTTTCTGTTCCTTTGGCAAACCGCCAACCTTTGACGGTGAAGATTATGCTAGGTGGAGTGATTTAATGAAATTTCATCTAACCTCACTCCACAAAAGTATATGGAATGTTGTTGAATTTGGAGCACAGGTACCATCCGTAGGGGATGAGAATTATGATGAGGACGAGGTGGCCCAAATTGAGCACTTCAACTCCCAAGCCACAACCATACTCCTCGCTTCTCTAAGTAGGGAGGAGTACAACAAGGTGCAAGGATTAAAGAGCGCCAAGGAAGTTTGGGACATGCTCAAGACCGCGCATGAGGGTGATGAACTAACCAAGATCACCAAGCGGGAGACGATCGAGGGGGAGCTCGGTCGCTTCCGTCTTCGCCAAGGGGAGGAGCCACAAGACATGTACAACCAGCTCAAAACCTTGGTGAACCAAGTGCGCAACCTCGGGAGCAAGAAATGGGATGACCACGAAGTGGTTAAGGTTATTCTAAGATCACTTATTTTCCTTAATCCTACTCAAGTACAATTAATTCGTGGCAATCCTAGATATACACTAATGACTCCCGAGGAAGTAATCGGGAATTTTGTGAGCTTTGAGTATATGATCAAGGGCTCAAAGAAGATCAATGAGCTAGATGATCCCTCCATGTCCGAAGCACAACCGGTGGCATTTAAGGCGACGGAGGAGAAGAAGGAGGAGTCTACACCAAGTAGACAACCAATCGACGCCTCAAAGCTCGACAACGAGGAAATGGCGCTCATCATCAAGAGCTTCCGCCAAATCCTCAAGCAAAGGAGGGGGAAAGACTACAAGTCCCGCTCCAAGAAGGTTTGCTACAAGTGTGGTAAGCCCGGTCACTTTATTGCTAAATGTCCTTTATCAAGTGATAGTGACAGGGACAACGACAAGAAGGGGAGAAGAAAGGAGAAGAAGAAATACTACAAGAAGAAAAGTGGCGACGCTCATGTATGCCGCGAATGGGACTCGGACGAGAGCTCCTCCGACTCCTCCTCCGACGAGGACGCCGCCAACATCGCCGTCACCAAAGGTCTTCTCTTCCCCAACATCGGCCACAAATGCCTCATGGCAAAGGACGGCAAAAGGAAGAAGGTAAAATCTAGATCCTCCACTAAATATGAAACCTCTAGTGATGAGGATGATGCTAAAAATGAGGAGGATAACTTGCGCATTCTTTTTGCCAACTTAAACATGCAACAAAAGGAGAAATTAAATGAATTGATTAGTGCCATCCATGAAAAATATGATCTCTTGGACTCCCAAGAGGACTTCCTAATCAAGGAAAATAAAAAGCATGTTAAAGTTAAGAATGCTTATGCTCTAGAAGTAGAAAAATGTGAAAAACTATCTAATGAGCTAAGCACATGCCATGATTTAATTACCAACCTTAGAAATGAAAATGCTACTTTAAATGCTAAGGTTGATTCTCATGTTTGTAATGTTTCAATTCCCAATCTTAGAAATGATAATGTTGATTTGCTTGCTAAGATTGAAGAATTGAATAATTCTATTGCTAGCCTTAGAGATGAAAATGAAAAATTAATTGCTAAGGCTAAAGATTTTGATGTTTGCAATGTTACTATTTCTAACCTTAGAAGCGAGAATGATATATTGCATGCTAAGGTTGTAGAATTAAAATCTTGCAAACCCTCTACATCCACTGTTGAGCATGTGTCCATTTGCACAAGATGTAGAGATATTGATGTTAATGCTATTCATGATCACATGGCTTTAATTAAACAACAAAATTATCATATAGCAATTCTAGATGCTAAAATTGCCGAGCATAACCTAGAAAATGAAAAGTTTAAATTTGCTAGAAGTAAACTCTATAATGGGAGACGCCCCGGTATCAAGGATGGCATTGGCTTCCAAAGGGGAGACAATGTCAAACTTAATGCCCCTCCTAAGAAATTGTCTAATTTTGTTAAGGGCAAGGCTCCCATGCCTCAGGATAACGAGGGTTACATTTTGTACCCTGCCGGTTATCCTGAGAGCAAAATTAGGAGAATTCATTCTAGGAAGTCTCACTCTGGACCTAATCATGCTTTCATGTATAAGGGTGAGACATCTAGCTCTAGGCAACCAACCCGTGCTAAGTTGCCTAAGAAAAATCTCCTAGTGCATCAAATGATCATAGCATTTCATTCAAAACTTTTGATGCATCATATGTGCTTACTAACAAATCTGGCAAGGTAGTTGCCAAGTTTGTTGGGGGCAAACACAAGGGCTCCAAGACTTGTGTTTGGGTACCCAAAGTTCTTGTTTCTAATGCCAAAGGACCCAAAACCGTTTGGGTACCTAAAGTCAAGAACTAAAATTGTTTTGTAGGTTTATGCATCCGGGGGCTCAAGTTGGATCATCGATAGCGGGTGCACAAACCACATGACAGGGGAGAAGAAAATGTTCTCCTCATATGAGAAAAACCAAGATCCCCAACGAGCTATCACATTCGGGGATGGGAACCAAGGTTTGGTCAAAGGTTTGGGTAAAATAGCTATATCTCCTGACCATTCCATTTCTAATGTTTTTCTTGTAGATTCTTTAGATTACAATTTGCTTTCCGTATCCCAATTATGTCAAATGGGCTACAACTGTCTCTTTACTGATGTAGGTGTCACTGTCTTTAGAAGAAGTTATGATTCAATAGCATTTAAGGGAGTGTTAGAGGGTCAGCTATACTTGGTAGATTTTGATAGAGCTGAACTCGACACTTGCTTAATTGCTAAGACTAACATGGGTTGGCTCTGGCACCGCCGACTAGCCCATGTTGGAATGAAAAATCTTCATAAGCTTCTAAAGGGAGAGCACATTTTAGGATTAACGAATGTTCATTTTGAGAAAGACAGGATTTGTAGCGCATGCCAAGCTGGGAAGCAAGGTGGTGTTCATCATCCACACAAGAACATAATGACGACTGACAGACCATTGGAGCTCCTACACATAGATTTATTCGGCCCGATCGCTTACATAAGCATCGGCGGGAGTAAGTACTGTCTAGTTATTGTGGATGATTATTCTCGCTTCACTTGGGTGTTCTTTTTGCAGGAAAAATCACAAACCCAAGAGACCTTAAAGGGATTCTTGAGACGGGCTCAAAATGAGTTCGGCTTGAGGATCAAGAAAATAAGAAGCGACAACGGGACGGAGTTCAAGAACTCTCAAATTGAAGGCTTCCTTGAGGAGGAGGGCATCAAGCATGAGTTCTCTTCTCCCTACACGCCACAACAAAATGGTGTAGTAGAGAGGAAGAATAGAACTCTTTTGGACATGGCTAGAACCATGCTTGATGAGTACAAGACACCGGATCGGTTTTGGGCTGAAGCGGTTAACACCGCTTGCTACGCCATCAACCGATTATATCTACACCGAATCCTCAAGAAGACATCATACGAACTCCTAACCGGTAAAAAGCCCAACATTTCATATTTTAGAGTCTTTGGTAGCAAATGCTTTATTCTTGTTAAAAGAGGTAGAAAATCTAAATTTGCTCCTAAGACTGTAGAAGGCTTTTTACTAGGATATGACTCAAACACAAGGGCATATAGAATCTTTAACAAGTCCTCAGGACTAGTTGAAGTTTCTTGTGATGTTGTGTTTGATGAAACTAACGGCTCTCAAGTAGAGCAAGTTGATCTTGATGAGATAGGTGATGAAGAGGCTCTGTGCATCGCACTACAGAACATGTCCATTGGGGATGTGTGTCCTAAGGAATCCGAAGAGCCTCCAAATGCACAAGATCAACCATCCTCCTCCACGCAAGCATCTCCACCAACTCAAAATGAGGACGAGGCTCAAGTTGATGAAGGAGAAAATCAAAATGATGAGCCACCTCAAGATGACGGCAATGATCAAGGGGGAGATGCAAATGATCAAGACAAGGAGTATGAAGAACCAAGGCCGCCACACCCAAGAGTCCACCAAGCAATCTAACGAGATCACCCCATCGACACCATCCTCGGCGACATTCATAAGGGGGTAACCACTAGATCTCGTGTTGCACATTTTTGTGAGCGTTACTCTTTTGTTTCCTCTATTGAGCCACACTGGGTAGAGGAAGCACTCCAAGATTCAGATTGGGTGGTGGCGATGCAAGAGGAGCTCAACAACTTCACTAGGAACGAGGTATGGCATTTAGTTCCACGTCCTAACCAAAATGTTGTAGGAACCAAGTGGGTCTTCCGCAACAAGCAAGACAAGCATGGTGTGGTGACAAGGAACAAAGCTCGACTTGTGGCCAAGGGATACTCCCAAGTCGAAGGTTTGGATTTTGGTGAAACCTATGCACCCGTAGCTAGGCTTGAGTCAATTCGTATATTATTGGCCTATGCTACTTACCATGGCTTCAAGCTTTATCAAATGGACGTGAAGAGTGCCTTCCTCAACGGACCAATCAAGGAAGAGGTCTATGTTGAGCAACCTCCCGGCTTTGAAGACAGTGAGTACCCTAACCATGTCTATAGGCTCTCTAAGGCGCTTTATGGGCTCAAGCAAGCCCCAAGAGCATGGTATGAATGCCTAAGAGATTTCCTTATTGCTAATGGCTTCAAAGTCAGCAAGGCCGATCCTACTTTATTTACTAAAACTCTTGACAATGATTTGTTCGTATGCCAAATATATGTTGATGATATTATATTTGGGTCTACTAACGAATCTACATGTGAAGAATTCAGTAGGATCATGACACAGAAATTCGAGATGTCGATGATGGGGGAGTTAAAGTATTTTCTAGGATTCCAAGTCAAGCAACTCCAAGAAGGCACCTTCATTAGCCAAACGAAGTATACTCAAGACATTCTAAACAAGTTTGGGATGAAGGATGCCAAGCCCATCAAGACTCCCATGGGAACCAATGGGCATCTCGACCTCGACACGGAAGGTAAATCCGTCGATCAAAAGGTATACCGGTCGATGATAGGTTCACTACTCTATTTATGTGCATCTCGACCGGATATTATGCTTTCCGTATGCATGTGTGCAAGATTCCAAGCCGACCCTAAGGAATCTCACCTTACGGCCGTAAAACGAATCTTGAGATATTTGGCTTATACTCCTAAGTTTGGGCTTTGGTACCCTCGGGGATCCACTTTTGATTTAATTGGATATTGTAACACCCGGTTTTAAAGAACAAAGCCGGGTGCATCTCATACATGCGCCAAGAAGACAACATATATAATAACAGAGTGTATAGAGATAAATGTCATAAAACATCAGAGTATTTATTACATAGCGGAAGTCTTATTACAAAATAAAGATAAATATAAAACGAACTAAGGATCGATGGCGCCAATGTCGACTGAGAAACGCCACCTAGATCAGATCGAACTCCTCAGTGTTAGGCGGCTCCTCCTGAACCACCTGATCATCTCCTGTGGGGGGGTGTGAGACAGCAAGGGTGAGCTCACACATGATCATAGCTCAACAAGTTGTGGGGAACCAGTGGACACAAACTCACAAAGGTGTGAGTTCATGTGATGTGTAAGGCTTAATCAATGACAGGGGTTAAAGCTGAGCATTGCTTTTAAGTAGTTGGTCAAAATTTTATTAGCAGTTACTAAGTGTAAGTAAATACCAAACCATAAGTAAAGTAATAGAACAAAATTAATAACAAACCCATGCAATGCAAATGACAAGATTGAATTTAAGTTCCATAATTTAAACATCAGAGAGTTCTGAGCTGCTCATGACCGTGAGCTCGGCTAGTATACCAGTTTTACACTCTGCAGAGGTTGTACCCTTTACCCACAAGTCATGTTACCCATCTGCCAAGGGGTCATGAATCCCATACACCTCTACCTAGGAAGCGCGGCAGGGCAACACTACGAGGCCTTTACAAAGTTCCACTAGCTTCCGAAAACCCGCTACAGTTTATAGGAAGATCCAGTACAGGGTTCCTGGCTGACCGCCATCGCAGCAAAATCAACCAGGGACCTCCCTGCACTGACCTCTCCCCTACTGCCCTTGCCCCTTTCGGGTAAGGTAGTCTTCCACTAGCTTTCCTAATTAGTCAGCCAAGGGGTCCCATTCCTCCCTTGTGGTGGCACGTGGTTCTCAAGTTAAGCTCTTTGTTCCAATTAACATTAATGATATCAACATGAACATAAATAGAATAACAACAAGAATTGGAACATAGAGGTAATAAATGATTATCCCAAAACCATATAAAGCAATAGCAAACTACCCAAGTGATTCAGGGGTAAACAAGGTAATGAGATAAACAATCTAGGGTGACCTATTGGGTCCCATCAAAATTAACCTATGCATGAGTATGTGATATTAAAGAACATTATTGGGTAAAAAGTGGTCAAGGGCACAACTTGCCTTCAATGAGCTCCTGCTCAGCTACTTCAACCTGCTGTTCACCAGGATCCTCAGCAACGGGCTCTTCTACTCGCCACAATACAAACAAGCACAGTGCATATAGAGAAATTAACATTACACCAAACATATATACAAAATACACAGAGATATTCTACATACTAAAATAAAAACTTAGGAACTGGAATCATAATTTTCTGAGTTATAGATTTTAAGTTATGCATTTTCAAAGGTTTTATGTGCTTTAAATAGGATTAAGTGATAAATAAATTTCTCACTGTTTTTCATGACATAACAGAGGCTCTAGGTGAAAGAGAACAATATTACAAAATTTTAGGAACTGGAATGAACTAATTTGGACTAAAAATGGATTTTATATGATTTATTCAAGTTCTAGAATTTATTTTTGTATTAAAAATCCCATTTCTTAATCATTTAATCAATTTAAAACTGTACTGGACTGGGCCTCAAATCTAGAGAACAGCAGGGGGCTCTGGGTAAAACTACAGAGACCCAGCGCACAGTGACTACTGGACGGCGGGTTGATTCCTCGGTTTTCCAGGGTTTCTTTTACAAAACTAGCGGCCGAAGGGGTATGTGGTGATCACGGCCGTTCGATTTCCAACCGAGGGCCCAGATTAGATTTAATATATACCGAACCGGTACGCATCTACCGCCGTACGATCGGCGATCAACGGCCAGGGTTTAATGAAGACGGGTTTCAATCACGGCCCTATGATCCAGATCCAACGCTCCAGGACACTCCCCCCAATCGGTATACCCCGATGCAATCGCAACCGTCAACGACGCATCCGACGGTCTCGATTACCCTACCCCTGGATCTAATCGTACCCGTACGCGCCCGATCCAACGGCCGCGCCCTCATCACCTTCCTCCCGACGGAGCCGCGCCGGGACGCCACCGCGGCCAAGCCTCACGCCGGCGGGGCCAATCTCCAGATTCCGGGCATGAAACTCAAATTCAATCGGAATACATGCTATGGATAGTAAAGCGGGTCCGGGCGAGTGGTTCTTACCGAGTATCGTTAGCGCAGGCGAGCCGACCACGAGAGGAGGATGTTCCGCCCGGTTGCGCACTCCGGTGAGAAATTCCCCCCGATTCGGGGTTGCTCAGCACGCCACGCGAGCTCGAACAGGGCCACCGGGCACCGACACACGCACCCGGCCACACGAAGAGGAGGGAAGGTCGGCAGGGATCGTTTTCACCGGCGGCGCGGCGAACTTTGCGCGGAACGCGGCAGCGAGGTGGTTAGGGACGGCGCAGCGGATGCTGAAGGAGTGGGATACAAGGAGAAGCGTGGTCAAGGGGGTCTCTTATGGGCACGATGCCTAGCCGGTCTTCAAGTCCGCCAGCTCCGCATTCATCGGCGCGGTGGTTGCGGTCGTCCGCCATACGCGCGATAGGTGGGCGATGACGTGTGGGCCCCACGTGGAAGTGTCGTAGGGAAAAAAAACCAGTGAGCGCGCGGTGAAGCGAAAGTGAGGCTGGCACGCGGGTCCCGCGAGACAGAGGGTGTGGCGCGCGCGCGGTGTAACAGTGGCTGACGCGTGGGGTCAAGTTGTCGGCGCCGAAGGCAGACGAGCGGGCCCCAGTTGGCAGCGAGGGGAGGAACGAGCGCGCGCCCGGTCTGTGGCTGACAACTGCCCCCCCCCCCCCCCCCCCCCCCCGTGTCGGCGCCGGTTAGCTGAAGAGTGGGCTGTACTGGTTAATGGGCCGAATTGGCGCCAGAGGCCCAGGTAAGCTTCTTTTCTTTTTTTCTTTTTATTTTCTGTTTCATTTCTTTTTCAAATTCAAACTTCAATCCAAATTCAAACTTTGTGGCATTTTATATACTGGCTAATTATTTATTTTGATCATACCAACTGTGATGAAGTAATTTCAATGATAATTTTATTTGTATCGAATAATATTCCTTTCCCTTCTCTATTCTCAAGAATTTCTTTTAGGTTTTAAATTCCCTTTTTTGGTCTTAACATTTTTCTTATCACAAAATGCATACAAAAATAATCAGCATGATGCATTGATTTAATTGTTCTTGGACATGGTGTTCACATAGGATGATGCATAAAGATCAAACTCACATAAAGAGAAAATGTTTCTCTATTGATTTTATTCCTAGCACTTACAAAGTAGGTGTTACAAATCCTACCCCCCTTAAAAATAATCTCGTCCTCGAGATTTAAGAAGAACTAGAGAAAAGGTGGGGAAAATCTATACGAAGCTCTTCTTCTCTTTCCCAAGTTGCTTCATCTTCACCGTGGTGACTCCATTGGACTTTGCACATCTTTATCACCTTATTTCTTGTAACTCGAGTCAATGTATCCAAAATCTTGATCGGGTACTCCGTGTAAGTCAAATCACCCTGAACACTGAGCTCTTCCATTGGTAACTGTTCCTCAGGGACATGGAGACACTTCTTCAGTTGAGACACGTGGAACACATTATGCACATCCGATAGAGTAGCAGGTAACTCGAGTTGGTATGCCATCTCCCCAACTCTTCTAAAGATCAAGAATGGTCCAATATAGCGAGGGGATAATTTGCCCTTGACTTTGAATCTCCTCATACCACGAAGTGGTGACACTTTGAGGTACACATAATCTCCTTCTTCAAATTCCAGTGGTCTTCTTCTATTATCAGCGTAGCTCTTTTGCCTGATTTGAGCCACTCTCAAATTCTTTCGAATTATACGAACTTGCTCTTCTGCTTCTTGAATCAGTTCAGGCCCAAAGAACTGTCTCTCTCCAGTCTGATCCCAATATAGAGGAGTCCTGCACTTCCTCCCATATAAAGCCTCAAAAGGTGACATCTTCAGACTGGCCTGGTAACTATTATTATACGAGAACTCAGCATACGGTAGACTTTTATCCCAACTTCCTCCATGTTGAAGGGCACATGCTCTCAACATATCTTCCAATACTTGGTTAGTCCTTTCAGTCTGTCCATCAGTCTGGGGGTGATAAGCTGTACTGAAATTCAACTTCGTACTCATGTTCTCATGAAAGCTTCTCCAAAACCTTGAGGTAAACTGCGAACCTCGATCAGACACGATCTTCTTTGGTACTCCATGTAAACACACAATCCGAGCCATATATAACTCTGCTAGCTGAGAACCTTTATAAGTAGTCTTCACAGGAATAAAGTGAGCTACTTTAGTCAATCTATCCACAATCACCCATATAGCATCATATCCTTTCTGGGTGCGAGGCAATCCAGTAATAAAATCCATACCAATCTCTTCCCATTTCCACTCAGGTATCTTCAGTGGATGCAGTAGTCCAGCTGGCCTCTGGTGTTCAGCCTTAACTCTTTGACATACATCGCACATAGCCACATGTGCAGCTACATCTCTTTTCAGTCCATACCACCAATATTTCTGTTTCAAATCCTGATACATCTTGGTACTACCAGGATGAATAGAATAATTCGAGTCATGGGCCTCCTTCAATATAGTCTCTCGAAGGCTTTTAACATCAGGAACACATATCCTGTCCTTGAACCATATAGTGCCTTGCTCATCTTCCGTGAATTCCGGAACTCGACCTTCAGTAATCAGATCCTTAATCTCTTTTATCTTGGCATCACCAATTTGTCCTTTGCGGATCTCTTGCTCCAAAGTAGGTTCCACATCAATAGTAACTCCCTCAGTATGAGCAACTATCCCCAGGTTAAGTCTCCTGAAGTCCTCAACAATCTCATCGGGTAGCTGGGCAACAACAGCTGAATGAACATGCTCCTTGCGACTCAAGGCATCTGCAACCAAGTTTGCCTTGCCCGGGTGTTAGTGAATCTCCAAATCATAATCCTTAATAAGCTCCAACCAACGGCGTTGCCTAAGATTGAGATCCTTCTGAGTGAATATATACTTCAAACTCTTATGATCCGTATACACTTGGCACTTGGTCCCCATGATATAATGTCTCCAAATCTTAAGTGCATGCACAACGGCTGCCAATTCCAAGTCATGAGTAGGGTAGTTCAATTCATGCTTGCGTAACTGACGAGAAGCATAAGCGATCACATGTCCTTCTTGCATGAGCACACATCCTAAGCCTTGGCCACATGCATCACAATAGATATCAAATCCTTTCTGTAGGTCTGGCATAACCAATACTGGTGGCGACATCAACCTCTTCTTCAACAGATCAAAGCTGTCTTGACACTTCTCGTCCCACTTAAATTCTTTTCCTTTCTCCAAAAGCGAAGTCATAGGCTTAGCAATCTTAGAAAATCCTTCAATAAATCTCCGATAATAGCCTGCTAATCCCAAGAAACTCCGAATCTCAGTAACTGTAGTGGGTACTCTCCACTCCATTATCTCCTTAACCTTAGCAGGATCCACTGCTATTCCTCCATTAGAAATATTATGACCAAGAAATGGCACTTCGCCAATCCAAAACTCGCACTTGCTGAACTTGGCATATAGCTGGTTATCTCGAAGCTTCTGTAGCACCAACCTCAGATGTTCCTCATGATCATTATCACTCTGAGAATAAATGAGAATATCGTCGATGAACACCACGACGAATCTGTCCAAGTACTCCATAAACACTTTGTTCATTAAGTTCATAAAATAAGCTGGTGCATTAGTCAATCCAAACGACATAACTGTGAACTCATATAATCCATATCTAGTCGAGAACGCCGTCTTGGGAATATCCGATGGTCTAATCCTCATCTGATGGTAACCCGATCGGAGATCAATCTTCGAAAATACTCTTGCACCTCTCATCTGATCAAATAAATCTTCAATACGGGGCAACGGATACTTGTTCTTCACTGTAACATCATTAAGAGATCTATAATCCACACACATCCGTTGCGATCCATCCTTCTTCTGTACAAACAAGACCGGTGCTCCCCACGGTGAGGAACTCGGACGAATGTACCCAGCCTCTTGTAACTCAGTTAACTGCTTTTTAAGCTCCTTCAACTCCTCTACGGACATCCTATATGGCCGTTTAGAAATAGGGGCGGTTCCAGGTAAGAGGTCGATAACAAACTCAACTTCTCTATCAGGTGGCATCCCTGGTAACTCCTCTGGAAAAACATCCGGAAAATCTCTAACCACCCGGATATTGTCACCAACAAACTCCTCGGGCATAAAGAACATTGCACGCATGGATGAGGAGGTTACTGCAATGTTAACTTGAAACCTTTCTCCTTTAGTAGTAGTGAGTTCTACGGTACCTCTACCACATGCTATAACGGCCTTTGCCTTTCTTAGCCATGACATACCAAGGATCAAATCTATACTGCTTGACTCCAATATTATAGCAGTGGCTCCAAATTCTCTACCCATAATGGTTAATATCAATCTACGTGTCATTTGATTCGCCTCAACAGGCCCTTTAGGTGTAATTACTATCAGGGGTTTTCTCATATTTAGCAGTGGTATTTCATTTGTGTTGGCATATCTAGCAGACATGAATGAATGTGTAGCACCAGAATCAAATAATATGGTTGCAGGAATTGCATTAACATAAAACATACCAATTACGAGGTCCCCTCCATCCGGAGTAGCATCAACGCTGACTTGATTAACCTTGGCAATAGAATATCCCTTGCCAGGGGTCTGTTGCTTGTTCTGAACCGGAGTAGCAGCAATCCTCTGTGGGCAGACATTTGCATAATGACCAATCTTCCCACACTTGAAACATTGAGTGCCCGGACTCTGTCTTGCAAACTTCGTCGGGGTGCCAGTAGGAGTAGCCTGTCGAGGAGGTGGAGTCCTCAGTGGTGATTGCTGAACTGGGCGTGGTCCTCCTGGTCGAGTCGGTGTACCCTGGGGTGAACTGTAGCGAGGACGAACACTGCTGCTTCCTTGTCCTTGAGATATTGCCTTCCTCTTCAAATCTCCCAGTTGAATACGCTTGTGTTCAATAGCCAGTGCCTTATCAAGCAGCCTCTGAAATGATGGAAATGTGTGTGCCACAAGAGCATACTGCAGTGGTCCATTAAGTCCTTCAATGAAATGCTCCTGCTTCCTCTCGTCTTCAGCAACTTCTTCAGGGGCATATCTGGATAACTGAATAAACTTGTCGCGGTACTCGCTGACTGACATACTTCCTTGCTTCAGCGACAGAAATTCCTTCTTCTTGATCTTTATCATCCCAGTTGGAATATGGTAGTTCCTGAACTGCGTACTGAACTCTGCCCAGGTAATAGTATCAGCAGCAACGTGGGCAGCAGTATAAGAATCCCACCAGTCAGCAGCAGGACCAATCAGACGTCCAGAAGCATATAAAACCTTCTCCCGGTCAGTGCATTGTGCAATGTTGAGCATCTTCTCAATTGCTTTCAGCCAATCATCCGCATCAAGTGGATCTGGTGAGCTTGCAAATGTGGGTGGCTTATGGCTCATGAACTCCCTATGCTTATCTCGGGGTGGAACTGGTGGTGGTGGTGGAGGCAGTGGCACTTGTTGCTGCTGTTGCTGTTGTTGCATTTGCTGTTGCAGCTGCTGTTGTTGCGCCCTCCTTTCCTGGCGTATCTCATCTCGCTCCTGGCGCAACTCCTGGCGTATATCTTCTCTCTCCTGACGCATCTCCTGGCGTTCTTGTTGCATCTGAGCACGCATATCAGCCATAGTGTCTGCCATCTGCTGCATCACCGCCATCTGAGCAGCAACCAGTGGGTCAACTCCGCCTGGTGGGGGATTGGGAGGATTCATCCCAGCAGGTTGTGGCTGAGGTTGTCTTCGAGTGTGTTGGTTAGGAGGCAAGTCAATTCCACCACCCCGCCTGGTATTGACCATCTGAGTTAGATACATATGGTAAGAAAATAATAGACAAGGCAGGTATTTACAACTCAGGTTACTTTGGGGGATTTATTAGCTAAGCAGATTAATATTTCACCTACTATAGCTAATTCAATACCTTATGTTGGTACATGCTAAGATGTCCATCTATAATAATTCAATCAATCAAAGAAGCAAATCAGGCATTGATCATCAGAACAATCAACCAATATTTTTAATAGAGAAAATAGTTTTGATTTGGTCTTAGGCCTCCTATCTCTTAAAAATGTCATAGGGGTAGGGATTCCAAGGTTTGAAATCCATCTTGTCTCAGAGTAGAAAAGGTTTGAATGATCAGAGTAGAACAGTAGAAGGTGAGACAGGATCAAGATAAGTGTAGAAAGAATCAGAGTAAGGTGAGTGTAGAATGAATCAGAATGAGATAAGTAGGTAAGGGTTTGTCCAGTCTATCTAGGTTTCGTCCTACAGTCAACATTTCCTTTGATACCACTTCTGTAACACCCGGTTTTAAAGAACAAAGCCGGGTGCATCTCATACATGCGCCAAGAAGACAACATATATAATAACAGAGTGTATAGAGATAAATGTCATAAAACATCAGAGTATTTATTACATAGCGGAAGTCTTATTACAAAATAAAGATAAATATAAAACGAACTAAGGATCGATGGCGCCAATGTCGACTGAGAAACGCCACCTAGATCAGATCGAACTCCTCAGTGTTAGGCGGCTCCTCCTGAACCACCTGATCATCTCCTGTGGGGGGGTGTGAGACAGCAAGGGTGAGCTCACACATGATCATAGCTCAACAAGTTGTGGGGAACCAGTGGACACAAACTCACAAAGGTGTGAGTTCATGTGATGTGTAAGGCTTAATCAATGACAGGGGTTAAAGCTGAGCATTGCTTTTAAGTAGTTGGTCAAAATTTTATTAGCAGTTACTAAGTGTAAGTAAATACCAAACCATAAGTAAAGTAATAGAACAAAATTAATAACAAACCCATGCAATGCAAATGACAAGATTGAATTTAAGTTCCATAATTTAAACATCAGAGAGTTCTGAGCTGCTCATGACCGTGAGCTCGGCTAGTATACCAGTTTTACACTCTGCAGAGGTTGTACCCTTTACCCACAAGTCATGTTACCCATCTGCCAAGGGGTCATGAATCCCATACACCTCTACCTAGGAAGCGCGGCAGGGCAACACTACGAGGCCTTTACAAAGTTCCACTAGCTTCCGAAAACCCGCTACAGTTTATAGGAAGATCCAGTACAGGGTTCCTGGCTGACCGCCATCGCAGCAAAATCAACCAGGGACCTCCCTGCACTGACCTCTCCCCTACTGCCCTTGCCCCTTTCGGGTAAGGTAGTCTTCCACTAGCTTTCCTAATTAGTCAGCCAAGGGGTCCCATTCCTCCCTTGTGGTGGCACGTGGTTCTCAAGTTAAGCTCTATGTTCCAATTAACATTAATGATATCAACATGAACATAAACAGAATAACAACAAGAATTGGAACATAGAGGTAATAAATGATTATCCCAAAACCATATAAAGCAATAGCAAACTACTGAAAGGGAAATGTGCCCTTGGGCCATTTCTAAGTATTTTGGTGATTGAGTGCCAACACATGTGTTTAATTGTGAAGTTATATTCATGGATGAACAAGGTGCAAATCATAAGATAAAGGTATGTTTCTAAGCCTTAGTACATTGGTTTTGTGGACTAACATAATTGTCTAAGTGTTAGAAACAGAAAGAAGAAAAAGAGAAAAGGGGAGAGAAAGACTTGGCTGTGTGCAGCCAAGTCTCAGCTCGGTCTGGAGCACCGAACTGTCCGGTGTGCACCGGACAGTGTCCGGTGCGCCAGGCTGCCTCGACTCGAACTGGCCGCTCTCGAGAATTCGCCGACGGCGTACGGCTAAAATTCACCGGACTGTCCGGTGAGCACCGGACTGTCCGGTGAGCCAACGGTCGGCCGGGCCAACGGTCAGCCGCGCAATCCGCGCGGGACACGTGGCCGAGCCAACGGTCGGAAGACGGCACCGGACTGTCCGGTGCGCCAACGGCTCGCAGATCTCCAACGGGCTGCAACGGTCGGCAGCGCCAGATAAGGAAACAAATCGGGCACCGGACAGTGTCCGGTGTGCACCGGACTGTCCGGTGCCCCCGACGACAGAAGGCAAGGATGGCCTTCCGGATTTGCTCTCAACGGCTCCTAGCTGCCTTGGGGCTATAAAAGGAGCCCCTAGGCGCATGGAGGAGACACACAAGCAACATTTGAGCATTCTTGATCATCCACACTAAGTCTCTGCGCATTCGTTTGTGTTTCTAAGTGATTCGAGCTCTGTTCTAAGTGAGAACTCTGAGATAGTCTTGTGAGCTCGATTCTTGGCTGTGTGTGTGCGCTTTTGCTGTGGATTTGTGTGTGTTGCTTCCCTCCCTTACTCTGTGTTTCTTTGTGATCATATACTTGTAAGGGCAAGAGACTCCAATTTGTGGAGATTCCTTGCAAACGGGATATTGAAAGGAAAAACACAACACCGTGGTATTCAAGTGGGTCTTTGGACCGCTTGAGAGGGGTTGATTGCAACCCTCGTCCGTTGGGACGCCACAACGTGGAAGTAGGCAAGCATTGGCTTGGCCGAACCACGGGATAAACCACCGTGTCACCTCTGTGCTTGATCTCTTGTGGTATTGTGTTTTGTTGAGACTTCACCTTAGCCACTTGGCAATAATCGTGCTAACACTTAACAAGTTTTTGTGGCTTAAGTTTGAAGTTTTTACAGGATCACCTATTCACCCCCCCCCCTCTAGGTGCTCTCAATTGGTATCAGAGCCGTTCTATTCACAAAGGGACTAACCGCCCGAATAGATGGATCCTAAGGGGAAGGGTATAGTGATCAACGACAAAGAAAAGGAGACCTTCGTCAACGAGCCGAAGGACGACAAGCCTACCGACTCCGGCTCGGGCCATAGACGGAAGGAAGGGAGGAAGAAGAAGACAAGGCGCATCAAGGAGATCGTCTACTACGACAGCGATGAGTCTACTTCCTCCCAAAAGGACGACCACAGCGACTACGAGAGGAAGAAATCGGTTAATTCGAACTTTTCTTTTGACTACTCTCGTATTCCGCAAAGTTCACATTCACATTTGCTCTCCATTCCACTCGGCAAGCCCCCACACTTTGATGGAGAGGACTACGGATTTTGGAGCCACAAAATGCGTAGTCACCTATTTTCTCTCCATCCTAGTATTTGGGAGATTGTAGAGAGTGGAATGCATTTTGATAGTTCGGATAGTCCCATGTTCATTAATGAACAAATTCATAAGAATGCACAAGCTACTACTGTTCTTCTAGCTTCCTTGTGCAGGGATGAATACCATAAGGTGAGCGGCTTGGATAACGCCAAGCAAATCTGGGACACCCTCAAGATTTCTCATGAGGGGAACGACGTCACCTTACTCACCAAGATGGAGTTGGTGGAGGGCGAGCTTGGACGGTTCGCAATGATAAGGGGCGAGGAGCCGACGCAAACATACAACCGGCTCAAGACCCTTATCAACAAGATAAGGAGCTACGGAAGCACACGATGGACGGACCACGACGTCGTCCGCCTAATGCTCAGGTCATTTACCGTTCTTGATCCTCACTTGGTAAACAATATACGTGAAAATCCCAGGTACACCAAGATGTCGCCCGAAGAAGTTCTTGGGAAATTCGTTAGCGGGCGAATGATGATCAAGGAGGCGAGGTATGTGGACGACGCCTTGAATGGTCCAATCAACGAGCCGCAACCCCTTGCTCTCAAGGCAACACGAAGCAAGGAGGCGCTACCTAGCAAGGTGGCACAGATTGAAGCGGCTGGCCTTAATGATGAAGAGATGGCTCTCATCATCAAAAGATTCAAGACAGTGCTTAAAGGTCACAAGGGACAACCAAGCAAGACCAAAGCCAAGGGGAAGCGCTCATGCTTCAAATGCGGTAAGCTTGGTCATTTCATTGCTAACTGTCCCGATAATGAAAGTGACCAGGAAAAGGGGAACAAAAGAGAGAAGAAGAAGCAATACAAGAAGGCAAAGGGCGAGGCGCATCTAGGAAAGGAGTGGGACTCGGATTGCTCCTCCTCCGACTCCGACAACGAAGGACTCGCCGCCACTGCCTTCAACAAATCGGCTCTCTTCCCCAACGAGCGTCTCACTTGCCTTATGGCAAGGGAGAAGAAGGTGAGTACTCAAGACTCCACTTATGCTTCTTCTAGTGATAGTGAGTCTAGTGATGATGATGACATAGATTATTCATGCTTGTTCAAGGGCTTAGATAGATCTAAGATAGATAAAATCAATGAATTGATTGATGCATTGAATGAAAAGGATAGGCTTTTAGAAAAGCAAGAGGATTTATTGTATGATGAACATGATAAATTTGTTGAGGCACAAAAATCATATGCTTTAGAAGTGAAAAGAAATGAAATGCTTTCTAGTGAATTATCTTCCTGTCATGAAACCATTGCTACCTTAAGAAGTGTTAATATTGATTTAAGTGCTAAACTAGAAGTAGCTAGTAAATCAAATTCCTGTGTTGAACATGTTGAAATTTGTACTAGGTGTAATGATTTTGATGTTAATGCTTGTAGTGAACACCTAGTTTTAATTTCCAAATTAAATGAGGAAGTGGCTAGTCTTAATGCCCAACTTAAGACTAGCAAGAATGAAGTTGATAAAATAAAATTTGCAAGGGATGCCTACACGATTGGTAGACACCCCTCAATTAAGGATGGGCTTGGCTTCAAGAGGAAAGCCAAGAACTTAACAAGCCATAAGGCTCCCGTCTTCGTCAAGGAGAAAGGGAAGGCCCCTATGGCTAGTAACGCTAAAAAGAACCATGCCTTTATGTATAATGATAGGAGACATGCTAGAAGTGCTTATAATGATTTTGATTCACATGTTTATGATTCTCATGCCATGATTGCCTCTAGTTCCTCTCATAAGCATGATAGAGATATGAGTAGGAGAAATGTTGCGCATATGTCTAGGAGAAATTTTGCTCATGTTCCTAGAAAAGTTGTAAACAAACCTTCTACCATTTATTATGCTTGCAATACTCCCTTTGCTATTTGTAGAAAGGGTAAGAAGGTAGTTGCTAGGAAATTAGGGGCTAGATGCAAGGGAGATAAATCTTGCATTTGGGTCCCTAAAGATATTTGTGCTAACCTTGCAGGACCCAACATGAGTTGGGTACCTAAGACCCAAGCCTAAATTTGCCTTGCAGGTTTATGCATCCGGGGGTTCAAGCTGGATTATCGACAGCGGATGCACAAACCATATGACGGGGGAGAAGAAGATGTTCACCTCCTACGTCAAGAATAAGGATTCCCAAGATTCAATTATATTCGGTGATGGGAATCAAGGCAAGGTAAAAGGATTAGGTAAAATTGCAATTTCTAATGAGCATTCTATCTCAAATGTATTCTTAGTGGAGAGTCTTGGATATAATTTGCTATCTGTTAGTCAATTATGTCAAATGGGATATAATTGTTTATTTACAAATGTAGATGTGTCTGTCTTTAGAAGATGTGATGGTTCACTAGCTTTTAAGGGTGTACTAGACGGCAAGCTTTATTTAGTTGATTTTGCAAAAGAAGAGGCTGGTCTAGATGCATGCTTAATGGCTAAGACTTGCATGGGCTGGCTGTGGCATCGCCGCTTAGCACATGTGGGGATGAAGAACCTCCACAAGCTTCTAAAGGGAGAACACGTGATAGGTCTAACAAATGTTCATTTCGAAAAAGATAGACCTTGTGCAGCTTGTCAGGCAGGTAAACAAGTGGGAGGAGCACATCACAGCAAGAATGTGATGACCACGTCAAGACCTCTGGAGTTGCTGCATATGGACCTCTTCGGACCCGTCGCCTATCTAAGCATAGGAGGAAGTAAGTATGGTTTAGTTATTGTTGATGACTTTTCCCGCTTCACTTGGGTGTTCTTTTTGCAGGATAAGTCTGAAACCCAAGGGACCCTCAAGCGCTTCCTCAGGAGAGCTCAAAATGAGTTTGAGCTCAAGGTGAAGAAGATAAGGAGCGACAACGGGTCCGAGTTCAAGAACCTACAAGTGGAGGAGTTTCTTGAGGAGGAAGGGATCAAGCACGAGTTCTCCGCTCCCTACACACCACAGCAAAATGGTGTGGTAGAGAGGAAGAACAGGACGCTAATCGATATGGCGAGGACGATGCTTGGAGAATTCAAGACCCCCGAGTGCTTTTGGTCGGAAGCCGTGAACACGGCTTGCCACGCCATCAACAGGGTCTACCTTCATCGACTCCTCAAGAAGACTTCGTATGAGCTACTAACCGGTAACAAACCCAATGTATCTTACTTTCGTGTTTTTGGGAGCAAGTGCTACATTCTAGTGAAGAAGGGTAGAAATTCTAAGTTTGCTCCCAAAGCTGTAGAAGGGTTTTTATTAGGTTATGATTCAAATACAAAGGCGTATAGGGTCTTCAACAAATCATCGGGTTTGGTTGAAGTCTCTAGCGACGTTGTATTTGATGAGACTAATAGCTCTCCAAGAGAGCAAGTTGTTGATTGTGATGATGTAGATGAAGAAGATGTTCCAACGGCCGCTATACGAACCATGGCGATTGGAGACGTTCGGCCACAGGAACAAGATGAACGAGATCAACCTTCTTCCTCAACCGTGCATCCCCCAACTCAAGACGATGAACAGGTTCATCAAAAGGAGGCGTGTGATCAAGGGGGAGCACAAGATGATCACGTGATGGAGGAAGAAGCACAACCGGCACCTCCAACCCAAGTTCGAGCGATGATTCAAAGGGATCATCCCGTCGACCAAATTTTGGGTGACATTAGCAAGGGAGTAACTACTCGATCTCGATTAGTTAATTTTTGTGAGCATTACTCTTTTGTCTCCTCTATTGAGCCTTTCAGGGTAGAGGAGGCCTTGCTAGATCCGGATTGGGTGTTGGCCATGCAGGAGGAACTCAACAATTTCAAGCGCAACGAAGTTTGGACGCTGGTGCCTCGTCCCAAGCAAAATGTTGTGGGAACCAAGTGGGTGTTCCGCAACAAACAGGACAAGCACGGGGTGGTGACAAGGAACAAGGCTCGACTTGTGGCAAAAGGTTATGCCCAAGTCGCAGGTTTGGACTTTGAGGAGACTTTTGCTCCTGTGGCTAGGCTAGAGTCCATTCGTATCTTGCTAGCATATGCCGCTCACCATTCTTTCAGGTTGTACCAAATGGATGTGAAGAGCTTTCCTCAACGGGCCAATAAAGGAGGAGGTGTACGTGGAGCAACCCCCTGGCTTCGAGGATGAGCGGTACCCCGACCACGTATGTAAGCTCTCTAAGGCGCTCTATGGACTTAAGCAAGCCCCAAGAGCATGGTATGAATGCCTTAGAGATTTCTTAATTGCTAATGCTTTCAAGGTTGGGAAAGCCGATCCAACTCTTTTTACAAAGACATGTGATGGCGATTTGTTTGTATGCCAAATTTATGTCGATGACATAATATTTGGTTCTACTAATCAAAAGTCTTGTGAAGAGTTTAGCAGGGTGATGACGCAGAAATTCGAGATGTCGATGATGGGCGAGTTGAACTACTTCCTTGGGTTCCAAGTGAAGCAACTCAAGGACGGCACCTTCATCTCCCAAACGAAGTACACGCAAGATCTGCTAAAGAGGTTTGGGATGAAGGACGCCAAGCCCGCAAAGACGCCGATGGGAACCGACGGACACACCGACCTCAACAAAGGAGGTAAGTCCGTTGATCAAAAAGCATACCGGTCAATGATAGGGTCTTTACTTTATTTATGTGCTAGTAGACCGGATATTATGCTTAGCGTATGCATGTGTGCTAGATTTCAATCCGATCCTAAGGAGTGTCACTTGGTGGCGGTGAAGCGAATTCTTAGATATTTAGTCGCTACGCCTTGCTTCGGGATCTGGTATCCAAAGGGGTCTAACTTTGACTTGATTGGGTACTCAGATTCCGACTATGCTGGATGTAAGGTCGATAGGAAGAGTACATCAGGGACGTGCCAATTCTTAGGAAGGTCCCTGGTGTCATGGAACTCTAAGAAACAAACCTCCGTTGCCCTATCCACCGCTGAGGCCGAGTACGTTGCCGCAGGTCAGTGTTGCGCGCAACTACTTTGGATGAGGCAAACCCTCAAGGACTTTGGCTACAATCTGAGCAAAGTCCCACTCCTATGTGACAATGAGAGTGCTATCCGAATAGCGGAAAATCCTGTTGAGCACAGCCGCACAAAGCACATTGACATCCGGCATCACTTTTTGAGAGACCACCAGCAAAAGGGAGATATCGAAGTGTTTTATGTTAGCACCGAGAACCAGCTAGCCGATATCTTTACCAAGCCTTTAGATGAGAAGACCTTTTGCAGGTTGCGTAGTGAGCTAAATGTCTTAGATTCGCGGAACTTGGATTGAATTGTAGCATACATGTATTTATGCCTTTGATCATGTTCATTCTGCATTTTGTTGCTTATTATGGTGCTCAAGTTGTACAAACACTCCCTGGACCTCACAAGTCCGTTGCAAAGTGATGCACATGTTTAGGGGGAGATGTGTTACAACTTGACCCTTTGAGACTAACCATATGCTTGAGTTTGTTTGATTTAGTCTCAAAGGAGAATTGAAAGGGAAAAGGTGGACTTGGACCATGAAAGACTTCCACTGCACTCCGATAAGGGGTAACTTACTCCAAGTCCATCTCATGAACTCTTATTGCCGTTTGCTCTTAATTGAAGATTTTGGTGAGGCAATGGGGTTAAAGGGCCAAGATTGATCCCGTTTTGGTGCTTGATGCCAAAGGGGGAGAAAATAAAGGCCAAAGCAATAAATGGATCAGCTACCACTTGAGAAATTTGAAAATAGTAGAGTAGAGTTTTTGGTGTCAAAAACCTTTTATTGTCTCTTTTGGCTTCTTGTGGGGAGAAGTAGCAATTATGGGAAAAAGGGGGAGTTTTTGAAATCTTTGATCAATCTCTTTTGGAATGACTCTCTTTTTGCTTAAACATGTGTGTTTAACTTAGAGATAGAGATTTGAGTTTGATTTGCAAAAACAAACCAAGTGGTGGCAAAGGATGATCCATATATGCCAAAATTGAATAAAACTTAAATTTATTTTATTTGAAGTAAGTTTGCACTTGTTCTAGTTGCTTTATGTTGTGTTGGCATAAATCACCAAAAAGGGGGAGATTGAAAGGGAAATGTGCCCTTGGGCCATTTCTAAGTATTTTGGTGATTGAGTGCCAACACATGTGTTTAATTGTGAAGTTATATTCATGGATGAACAAGGTGCAAATCATAAGATAAAGGTATGTTTCTAAGCCTTAGTACATTGGTTTTGTGGACTAACATAATTGTCTAAGTGTTAGAAACAGAAAGAAGAAAAAGAGAAAAGGGGAGAGAAAGACTTGGCTGTGTGCAGCCAAGTCTCAGCTCGGTCTGGAGCACCGGACTGTCCGGTGTGCACCGGACAGTGTCCGGTGCGCCAGGCTGCCTCGACTCGAACTGGCCGCTCTCGGGAATTCGCCGACGGCGTACGGCTAAAATTCACCGGACTGTCCGGTGAGCACCGGACTGTCCGGTGAGCCAACGGTCGGCCGGGCCAACGGTCGGCCGCGCAATCCACGCGGGACACGTGGCCGAGCCAACGGTCGGAAGACGGCACCGGACTGTCCGGTGTGCACCGGACTGTCCGGTGCGCCAACGGCTCGCAGATCTCCAACGGGCTGCAACGGTCGGCAGCGCCAGATAAGGAAACAAATCGGGCACCGGACTGTCCGGTGCCCCCGACGACAGAAGGCAAGGATGGCCTTCCGGATTTGCTCTCAACGGCTCCTAGCTGCCTTGGGGCTATAAAAGGAGCCCCTAGGCGCATGGAGGAGACACACAAGCAACATTTGAGCATTCTTGATCATCCACACTAAGTCTCTGCGCATTCGTTTGTGTTTCTAAGTGATTCGAGCTCTGTTCTAAGTGAGAACTCTGAGATAGTCTTGTGAGCTCGATTCTTGGCTGTGTGTGTGCGCTTTTGCTGTGGATTTGTGTGTGTTGCTTCCCTCCCTTACTCTGTGTTTCTTTGTGATCATATACTTGTAAGGGCAAGAGACTCCAATTTGTGGAGATTCCTTGCAAACGGGATATTGAAAGGAAAAACACAACACCGTGGTATTCAAGTGGGTCTTTGGACCGCTTGAGAGGGGTTGATTGCAACCCTCGTCCGTTGGGACGCCACAACGTGGAAGTAGGCAAGCATTGGCTTGGCCGAACCACGGGATAAACCACCGTGTCACCTCTGTGCTTGATCTCTTGTGGTATTGTGTTTTGTTGAGACTTCACCTTAGCCACTTGGCAATAATCGTGCTAACACTTAACAAGTTTTTGTGGCTTAAGTTTGAAGTTTTTACAGGATCACCTATTCACCCCCCCCCTCTAGGTGCTCTCAACTACCCAAGTGATTCAGGGGTAAACAAGGTAATGAGATAAACAATCTAGGGTGACCTATTGGGTCCCATCAAAATTAACCTATGCATGAGTATGTGATATTAAAGAACATTATTGGGTAAAAAGTGGTCAAGGGCACAACTTGCCTTCAATGAGCTCCTGCTCAGCTACTTCAACCTGCTGTTCACCAGGATCCTCAGCAACGGGCTCTTCTACTCGCCACAATACAAACAAGCACAGTGCATATAGAGAAATTAACATTACACCAAACATATATACAAAATACACAGAGATATTCTACATACTAAAATAAAAACTTAGGAACTGGAATCATAATTTTCTGAGTTATAGATTTTAAGTTATGCATTTTCAAAGGTTTTATGTGCTTTAAATAGGATTAAGTGATAAATAAATTTCTCACTGTTTTTCATGACATAACAGAGGCTCTAGGTGAAAGAGAACAATATTACAAAATTTTAGGAACTGGAATGAACTAATTTGGACTAAAAATGGATTTTATATGATTTATTCAAGTTCTAGAATTTATTTTTGTATTAAAAATCCCATTTCTTAATCATTTAATCAATTTAAAACTGTACTGGACTGGGCCTCAAATCTAGAGAACAGCAGGGGGCTCTGGGTAAAACTACAGAGACCCAGCGCACAGTGACTACTGGACGGCGGGTTGATTCCTCGGTTTTCCAGGGTTTCTTTTACAAAACTAGCGGCCGAAGGGGTATGTGGTGATCACGGCCGTTTGATTTCCAACCGAGGGCCCAGATTAGATTTAATATATACCGAACCGGTACGCATCTACCGCCGTACGATCGGCGATCAACGGCCAGGGTTTAATGAAGACGGGTTTCAATCACGGCCCTATGATCCAGATCCAACGCTCCAGGACACTCCCCCCAATCGGTATACCCCGATGCAATCGCAACCGTCAACGACGCATCCGACGGTCTCGATTACCCTACCCCTGGATCTAATCGTACCCGTACGCGCCCGATCCAACGGCCGCGCCCTCATCACCTTCCTCCCGACGGAGCCGCGCCGGGACGCCACCGCGGCCAAGCCTCACGCCGGCGGGGCCAATCTCCAGATTCCGGGCATGAAACTCAAATTCAATCGGAATACATGCTATGGATAGTAAAGCGGGTCCGGGCGAGTGGTTCTTACCGAGTATCGTTAGCGCAGGCGAGCCGACCACGAGAGGAGGATGTTCCGCCCGGTTGCGCACTCCGGTGAGAAATTCCCCCCGATTCGGGGTTGCTCAGCACGCCACGCGAGCTCGAACAGGGCCACCGGGCATCGACACACGCACCCGGCCACACGAAGAGGAGGGAAGGTCGGCAGGGATCGTTTTCACCGGCGGCGCGGCGAACTTTGCGCGGAACGCGGCAGCGAGGTGGTTAGGGACGGCGCAGCGGATGCGGAAGGAGTGGGATACAAGGAGAAGCGTGGTCAAGGGGGTCTCTTATGGGCACGATGCCTAGCTGGTCTTCAAGTCCGCCAGCTCCGCATTCATCGGCGCGGTGGTTGCGGTCGTCCGCCATACGCGCGATAGGTGGGCGATGACGTGTGGGCCCCACGTGGAAGTGTCGTAGGGAAAAAAAAACCAGTGAGCGCGCGGTGAAGCGAAAGTGAGGCTGGCACGCGGGTCCCGCGAGACAGAGGGTGTGGCGCGCGCGCGGTGTAACAGTGGCTGACGCGTGGGGTCAAGCTGTCGGCGCCGAAGGCAGACGAGCGGGCCCCAGTTGGCAGCGAGGGGAGGAACGAGCGCGCGCCCGGTCTGTGGCTGACAACTGGCCCCCCCATGTCGGCGCCGGTTAGCTGAAGAGTGGGCTGTACTGGTTAATGGGCCGAATTGGCGCCAGAGGCCCAGGTAAGCTTCTTTTCTTTTTTTCTTTTTATTTTCTGTTTCATTTCTTTTTCAAATTCAAACTTCAATCCAAATTCAAACTTTGTGGCATTTTATATACTGGCTAATTATTTATTTTGATCATACCAACTGTGATGAAGTAATTTCAATGATAATTTTATTTGTATCGAATAATATTCCTTTCCCTTCTCTATTCTCAAGAATTTCTTTTAGGTTTTAAATTCCCTTTTTTGGTCTTAACATTTTTCTTATCACAAAATGCATACAAAAATAATCAGCATGATGCATTGATTTAATTGTTCTTGGACATGGTGTTCACATAGGATGATGCATAAAGATCAAACTCACATAAAGAGAAAATGTTTCTCTATTGATTTTATTCCTAGCACTTACAAAGTAGGTGTTACAGATATTTGGATGCCGATTAGGCAGGGTGTAAAATTAATAGAAAGAGCACATCGGGGACTTGCCAGTTCTTGGGAAGATCCTTGGTGTCTTGGGCTTCAAAGAAGCAAAATTCGGTCGCTCTTTCTACCGCTGAAGCCGAGTATATTGCCGCAGGCCATTGTTGCGCACAATTGCTTTGGATGAGGCAAACCCTGCGGGACTATGGTTACAAATTAACCAAAGTTCCTCTTCTATGTGATAATGAAAGTGCAATCCGCATGGCGGATAATCCCGTTGAGCATAGCCGCACTAAACACATAGCCATTCGGTATCATTTTCTTAGGGATCACCAACAAAAGGGGGATATCGAGATTGCATACATTAATACTAAAGATCAATTAGCCGATATCTTTACCAAGCCACTAGATGAACAAACTTTTACCAAACTTAGGCATGAGTTAAATATTCTTGATTCTAGGAATTTCTTTTGATGTCTTGCACACATAGCTCATGAATATACCTTTGATCATGTCTCTTTTATATGCTATGACTAATGTGTTTTCAAGTGAATTTCAAACCAAGTCATAGGTGTATTGAAAGGGAATTGGAGTCTTCGGCAAAGACAAAGGCTTCCACTCCACTTTATCTTCGTCGTCGCTCCAAGCATCTCTCCGTCTTTGGTATAATCTTCACTCAAATGTCTTATTTGCCAAAGAGGGAGAAAATAGTTAGACAAGGGCTTATATTTCACTCTAAGTATCCGTTTTTGGCGATTCATGCCGAAGGGGGAGAAAGTATTAGCCCAAAGCAAAAGGACCGCACCACCACCCCTACTTTTAAAACTAATGATTTTCGATTGGAAAATTTCACATTAGTATCATGATTTTCAATTTGGTATCTTATTGTGTTCAAAAAGGGGAGAAAGTAGCACTTTCAAAAATTAATACCTTAAAACCCTCTTGAACACTAAGAGGAAAATTTATTGAGGGGGAGTTTTGTTTAAGTCAAAGGGAAAAGCATTTGAAATAGGGGGAGAAAATTTCAAATCTTGAAAATGCTTCTCAAAATCTTATTCATTTACCTTTGACTATTTGCAAAAGGATTTTGAAAAGGATTTACAAAAAGAATTTGCAAAAAGAAAACATGTGGTGCAAGTGTGGTCCAAAATATCAAAAATTAAAGAAACAATCCATGCGCATCTTATAAGTATTTATATTGGCTCAATTCCAAGTAACCTTTGCACTTACATTATGCAAACTAGTTCAATTATGTACTTCTATACTTGCTTTGGTTTGTGTTGGCATCAATCACCAAAAAGGGGGAGATTGAAAGGGAATTAGGCTTACACCTATTTTCCTAAGTGATTTTGGTGGTTGAATTGCCCAACACAAATAATTGGACTAACTAGTTTGCTCTAGTCTATAAGTTACACAGGTGCCAATGGTTCACAAAAGGCCAATAAAAAGACCAAGAAAAGGGTTCAACAAAAAGAGCAAGGGATAACCGAAGGCAGCCCTGGTATGGCGCACCGGACTGTCCGGTGTGCCACCGGACAGTGTCTGGTGCACCACCGGACAGTGTCCGGTGCACCAGGGCACCCCAGGCTGAACTCTTCACCTTCGGGAATTTTCAGAGGGCTCCGCTATAATTCACCGGACTGTCCGGTGTGCCACCGGACAGTGTCCGGTGCCCCAAGGAAGAGCAGCTCTGAACTCGCCAGCTTCGTGAATCCGCTCCGCTATAATTCATCCGACATGTCTGGTGCACACCGGACTGTCCGGTGCACCAGCGGAGCAACGGCTACTTTGGCGCAACGGTCACCTGCTACAGCATTAAATGCGTGCCAGCGCGCGCAGAGGAGCAGAGCACGCGCGGGTGGCACACCGGACATCCTACAGGGCCTGTCCGGTGCACCAACGGACATCCTGGCGGGCCCACAAGACAGAGCTCACCGGTCGAACCCCAACGGTCTGCTGACGTAGGCTGGCGCACCGGACAGTGTCCGATGGCGCACCGGACTGTCCGGTGCGCCATGCGACTGCAGCCTTCCAACGGCCACTTTGTGGTGGTTGGGGCTATAAATACCCCAAGCACCTCACATTCAAGGCATCCAAGTTTTCAAGTTTCCAACCACCTTACAAGAGCTAGCATTCATTGCAAAGCACACCAAAGAGATCAAATCCTCTCCCAACTCCAGACAAAGCTTTAGTGATTAGAGAGAGTGATTTGCCGTGTTCATTTGAGCTCTTGCGCTTGGATCGCTCCTTTTTCTTTCTCATTTGTTCTTGTGATCAAAACTCATTTGTAACCGAGGCAAGAGACACCAATTGTGTGGTGGTCCTTGTGGGGAAGTTTTGTTCCCGGTTGATTTGAGAAGAAGAAGCTCACTCGGTCTGAGGGACCGTTTGAGAGAGGGAAAGGGTTGAAAAAGACCCGGCCTTTGTGGCCTCCTCAACAGAGATTAGGTTTGCGAGAACCGAACCTCGGTAAAACAAATCCGCGTGTCACACTCTTTATTCTCTTGCGATTTGTTTTGCACCCTCTCTCGCGGACTCATTATTATTTCTAACGCTAACCCGGTTTGTAGTTGTGTTTAACTTTGTAAATTTCAGTTTCGCCCTATTCACCCCCTCTAGGCGACTTTAAATGTTGATGACTTCTTCTGGCGGCAACTAAGATGGAAGGATGGGGTTGAACTCTTCTTCAAGCGGGACTGGCTCTTGTTGCTCCTCAGAGGGCGGTGGTGCTGGTGGGGTGCTTGCAGCTTCTTCTTTGACCTCGCGGGATGGTGCTGGAATCTTTTTTATGGTGAGGGGCTCAAACAACTCCGGCGGGGGATCTTGGGAGGATTCAGGGTTCTCTTGCTTATCCATAGCCTGAGGAAAGACTGGAATTCCTTCCATGACTATGGCTCCTTCCGGCAGTTCCCAAGCCTTCTTCTCTCCGTTGATAGAGACCGGGTGACCTTCAAGAATCTGGGGATCTTCAACTCTCACGGATTGAACTGGGTTGGATGAAGCGGGCTCTTGGATTCATAGGGCTCTACGTTGGTTATGGGTTACCAAGTAGGCCTCCATCAACTTCTGGACGTGCTCATCCTTGGCTTGCTTCAGGGCTTCAACAGCAATGGCTTCACGACTTTCCAAGGCAGCTACACGAGCTTGAGCTGTGGTGAGATCCACATGGAGCTTACGGTTGTGCTTCTTTGCATCTTCTGCTCGGGAAATCATCTGACGGTGGTGCCGAGCCAAGAAATCATACTGTGCATCTAGGGTGAGCAGGTAGGCAGTGAGGTACACGACTGAGGGGTCATCCTCAAGCAGCTGCTGACCTTCCAATGCATGCATCCTGGCCATCCAAACGGGACGGTCTCTCTGAAAGGGTGGAAAGAATCAGAGCGGTGTGTCGGCCACTTCTTCTTCATACAGTTGACACAGGGTCATCAATGCCTTGCGAGCGACGACTTGGCAGGTGTCTTTGAATCTGTGCCCAGCAGCAGTGACACTCCATTCCACATGGTGCGGACTGGATCCAATATATACAGTCACGACACACTTTTCTGTGCCAAGCTCGATGAATTCACGACCATCATACTCCGGCTGGTTCATGATTCCGAGGCGAACTGTGCATGCTCTCAGCACCTTGGGGAAACCATCTTCATTCTGGCAAAAGCTAGTTTGGCAGCGAACCTCCATCTGACTTCTGAGAGAAGGAAAGGGGGAAAGCATTTTTGAAATGAAGGCATGAGAGCAAGAATTTTTTTTAGAAAATAGTTTTGACTTAAAAACTTTTGGATCAGGCTAAGGGTTACGTCCTGCGGCCAACCTAACAGCTCTGATACCACCTATAGCGCTCCAATCCTTTGGGACTCAAATGTGATACAATTACTAATCCTAGGAGGCTAGTAAACACATTTATACAACAGATGGTTCTAGATCTGCTTAAACAAGACAAACCTATAAAGGTGGCGGTCAACTTTAAGAGTTGGTCTACAACTCAGGACATAACATCAGAGTGGGGCTGAAGCAGCCCGATATACGCAGCGAAGCAAATCAGCGGTCCAACAGCCACATGCAAGGTTGGGAACAGTCGTAACTCTTACTCGATCTCCTTTTCTGAAAAACAACAAATAAGCAAGGGTGAGTACAAACGTACTTAGCAGCCCACCTTCACCCATGGAATGGGGAAATCAGATATAATGCATGGAATAGGTGGAGCTCAGGATATTTTGCAGAAACAACAATATTTTATGCAGGGTTGTTTTGTAAAACATTTTGCATTTTTCAAAGCGCATCCTCTCCCAAAGGAGCAGGAAGTTTTTCAATATTAGAACAAAATCCCTTGCACTAAACCATCCAGGTATCTCAGCAGTTTCCCACTGGTTTTCATTTTCAAAAACAGCTACTGGACTTCCCGTCCACCATAGCTCATGGCTCAACCGCCAGACCTTTTAAAAATCATTTTTCTCAAACGCATCCTTTTTTTGAAAACAAAACACTAATTGCCATACCACACCAGACTCGTCCATTCCTGTGGACACAGACTATTCGAATAGGTTTTCAAACTCTGCGCAGAGGTGTACACTTTACCCACTAGTCTGGCTCTGCGATCTTATGGCCAATGAGATCCGAATCCGAATCTCTTTCTTTCCTCGCACTTCCTAACCTTAACGGTTATACCGGAAGGAGTCAGGCCACCGCCTTGCACAAACCAGACAAAACATTCCCCCTCCTTATCCTCGCGGTGCTCCCCAGCCTTCATAACCCTAGGGTTGGACCGTATGAGTTCAGATTGAGTGACTGCCCACACAGTCTCGAGTGGTTGTACTTTTCATGAGTACAGGTAGTGAAAGATGACAAACTGGTCCTTATATGAGGGGACAATCCTTCTACTCACGCCTAAACCAGCTGAGCCATCCCCTTAGGCCCTCCCCTAAACCAGGGAGTCCATGATCATCCCTACTCAAAGGTGATAAGGGTGAAAACCCTTCATCATACACATTTTGAAAAGCATTTTCTTTAGAAAACTCACACCTTTCCTCAAATCATTTGTAACAAATATATCAGGGATTGATTGCGGCAAGCGGCTGGGTGGCCATAATAACTTGTCTCAAATTCATATCATGCATAAAATAACAGGCTAAGGGTTGTTGAAAAATCATAGGTAATTTATGAATCAAAGGGATCCAGTGAGCTTGCCATGCTTATCCGGCGAAGGGGGAAGGAGAGCTCATGGAACTGGCTTCTGGCTCCACTGCCTGGCGTAGACTTGCTGATCTGGTTCCACGAGACGGCACGAACGCTCCGATAACTATGCAACATGAATAAGCAAACATACAAACCAGCAGTATCTCAACACCACATGACACATAGTGTCGCTTCGTCTCCAGTCCGCCCTCCTGGTAAGCACCTTCGCTCCACCACCAACAGTATCTCAACACCACATGACACATATTGTACTCAAGACTCTACCCATCCATATATCGCTATTCTGACCACTATACTAAATATTTGTTGGTATACTTGTTGGTTTGTATGTTTGCTTGTTCATGTTGCATAGTTATCGGAGCGTTCGTGCCGTATCGTGGAGGCCAGATCTGCAAGTCTACGCCAGGCAGTGGAGCTAGAAGCCAGTTCTGCGAGCTCCTCTTCCCCCTTCGCCGGATAAGCACGACAAGCTCACTGGATCCCTTTGATGCATAAATTACCTATGATTTTTCAACCATAACCCTCAGCCTGTTATTTTATGCATGATATGATTTTGAGACAAGTTATTATGGCCACCCAGCCGCTTGCCACAATCAATCCTTGATATATTTGTTACAAATGATTTGAGGAAAGGTGTGAGTCTTCAAAAGAAAATGCTTTTCAAAATGTGTATGATGAAGGGTTTTCACCCTTATCACCTTTGAGTAGGGATGATCAGGGACTCCCTGGTTTAGGGGAGGGCCTAAGGTGATGGCTCAGCTGGTTTAGGTGTGAGCAGAAGGATTGTCCCCTCACATAAGGACCGGTTTGTCATCCTTCACTACCTGTACTCATGATAAGTACAACCACTCGAGACTGTGTGGGCAGTCACTCAATCTGAACTCGTACGGTCCAACCCCAGGGTTATGAAGGCTGGGGAGCACTGGGAGGATAAGGAGGGGGAATGTTTTGTCTGGTTTGGACATGGCGGTGGCCTGACTCCTTCCGGTATAACCGTTAAGGTTAGGATGTGTGGGGAAAGAAAGAGATTCGGATTCGGGTCTCACTAGCTATGAGATCGCAGAGTCGGACTAGTGGGTAAAGTGTACACCTCTGCGCAGAGTTTGAAAACCTATTCGAATAGTCCGTGTCCACTGGAATGGACGAGTCTGGTGTGGTATGGCAATTTGTGTTTTGTTTTCCAAAAAAAGAAAGTGCTTTTGAGAAAAGTGGTTTTTAAAAGGTCTGACGGTTGAGCCGTGAGCTATGGTGGACGGGAAGTCCAGTAGCTATTTTTGAAAATGAAAACCAGTGGGAAACTGCTGAGATACCTGGATGGTTTAGTCCAGGGGATTTCGTTCTATACTGAAAAACTTCCTGCTCCTTTTGGAGAGGATGCGCCTTGCAAAATACAAAATGTTTTTCAAAACAACCCTGCATAAAATATTGCTGTTTCTGCAAATATCCTGAGCTCCACATACTCCATGCATTATATCTGATTTCCCCATTCCATGGGTGAAGGTGGGATGCTGAGTACGTTTGTACTCACCCTTCCTTATTAATTTTTTTCAGAAAAAGGAGATCGGGTAAGAGTTACGACTGTTCCCAACCTTGCCTGTGGCTGTTGGACCGCTGATTTGCTTCGCTGCGTATATCGGGCTGCTTCAGCCCCACTCTGATGATATGTCCCGAGTTGTGGACCAACTCTTAAAGTTGATCGCCACCTTTATAGGTCTGTCTCGTTTAAGCAGATCTGAAATCATCTGTTGTATAAATGTGTTTACTAGCCTCCTGAGACTAGTAATTGTATCACATTTGAGTCCCAGAGGATTGGGGCGCTTCATATACGTATGAGCATGAGGAAAGTTATGAAGAAAATGTTTGTAGGGACTTCAAAAATGATTCTAAAGGTATATCTGAGGAGGAAAATATTTGGAGATATATTGGTGGAATATTTGGGCAGTATTTCTGGAAAGAACTTGAGGGAGATAACTTGGGAAATATCTGGGCAATATTTATGGAATGAATTTGAGGGGGATCACTGGGGAAATATTTGTAGGATATTTTGAGGAGGATTTTGGAGAGAATATAGACCACTATATTTTATTTGTTGATATCAACTTGCAAACAAACATATTGAAATGAAATTTGAAATTCATTTTGAATTTAGAGTGAGTTTGAGAAATTTTCAAGATTTGAATTTTTGGGATGCTACATAAGGCCCCCTCCTCATCTTAGGATTAGGGCGGGTGCATTCTGCCACCTGGCCGGAGGATTTTCTCTCCGACATTTCAAGCATCCAAAGGATAAGCAAACTAACTCTGACTAAGACTGGCTAGACTGAGACAGCGAACTAAGAATTATTATAGACTCCGACTTTGTCGATCTAGGGGTCTAAATCTATGTGGGTCCTGCAGTTTGGGGTACCATAGTCGAAGCGACACGGGGCGGTGAACGATAAGGGTGCTGAATCCTGACAGGGGTGGGAGCACCACCATCAAGATAGTGGCGTGCAGCGCACTCATCACGTAATTCCGCAACCTCCGCCCGAACCTTGCCCAACTCGTCAAGGGCATGGTCCAACTCTGTGTTGAGCACAGTGACCAGATTGACCATGCTGTTCAGCCTGGGATTACCTTCACCAACTGGTGAGACAATCACACCTCCAGCACTGCCGGTCGAACGACGAGGGTAGTACTTCAGGTCAAGGCCATCAGCTACCCCGCTGAACAATGAGCAATACTGAGAAAGTGCCTGTCGTGCTGTATCTTGCATGGCTGCCTCGACAGTATCCCTCTCAGTGATAGAATAGTGCTCTGAGAAGGCCTCTACACCCCGGAGATCATCATCCGGATGGCGCACCAAGCAAGTAGCCTCCCACTGGTCCGGGTATAGCCCACGACGATGCTGGTAGACTACACAACGATACTCAATGGACCAAGTAAGTTAGTCGAAGGCTCGACACAACAGGGTATCGAGAGCGTCGTGGAAGTGACACCCGTGAGCAGCGTCACGAGTGATGGGTCTAGCGATCCATCCCTCCGGCTCCGGCTCCTTCGAAAGCTCCATGCCGTGGCTCGAACTACCACCGGCGTCGTCGTCGTATCCGTCTCCGTCAGGGTCTCCTCCAGCAGCCGGGATGCCCTAAGGTGGTGCAGGGGGCATCTCTAGCTGAGGTGCAGGGGAAGGCAGCCTCTCAGACTCCACCTCCTGCTGAGGCAAGGGGGAAGAGTCCTGCTGCTCCTGCTCCTGGCATTGGCACTCCTGCTCCACGTGCAGGCGATGATGCAGTCTCTCCAGGTGACTGGACTGACCTGGCACTGTGCGACGCAGTGGATGCTCCGCCAGGCGAGAAGGTAAAAAGGGAATCATAGACTTACATGCAGTGCACCTAAGACGAGCCATCTACAAAAGACATCGTAAGCATAAGAGTAAGAGTAGAACTATGAGACCAGAAAGTAAACAGATAGAAAAGTGAGACAAAACTTTTTGAGATAAGTAAGTAACATAGGGTTGGTCAAGATGACCAACTTTTGAAAGAACTCTAAGGTCAAGGTAAGAGTAGGGGTCTATAGTCCTTAGGTCGACTATTCTAGTCTAGGTCAGCGGTCCTACAGTCAGCAAGGCTTTGATACCACTTATGTCACACCTGGTTTTGGAAGGCAAACCGAATGCGAACCATGTACGTGCTAGGATCAGAAACTCACGTACACAGTAATTACATAACTGGACATCATCACACAATGCTCAAAATAATAGCGGAAAGGTACTTTATTACAATAAGATGTCCAAGACATCCATAGAGTCTAATACATAACCATTGTTCAACATAAATATCAAAGTGCGGAATTACGAAGCGTAGATGCTAAGCCTACACAGGTAGCTGACTGGGGGTTTGCCACCAAGAAAGAACTAGAACTCGTCGTAATCCTAAAACTCCTCAAAGTCATCCATGTTGCTAGCTTCACCTCTGGAGTACTGAGTACAGTGGAGACAACCTGGGGTGGGGGTGGTGTGTAAAGCAAGGGTGAGTACACATCAACGTACTCAGCAAATGTCCCGTTTGGCTAAAGTGAACTAGTTGTATGTGGAGTTGAGGTCAAGCAGTTGCTTTTAGGTTAGTCAAGTATTTATTATTATTAGTAGAGCCAAGTTTTAGTAATAAACCTAGTTATTACACAGAAGTACCTCCTCAAAAGAGGAAATACCAAAGATCAGATTTTATAACATCATAGTTAATCATCAACATAAAAGCATCCAAAGTTCTTCTAATCAAAGAGGATCCCAAGGCTGCTCTTAACCATGAGCTCGGCTGGTATACTGGTTTTTAACACTCTGCAGAGGTTGTACACTTTACCCACAAGTCATGATTCCCATTCTTCCCGGAGATCATGACTCCCCATTGATCACTTCCAAGGTGACCTAGCAGGGTCTCACTACGTAGCCTTTACAAAGACTCCCCTGGTGCATAGCTGCTCGTTAGGTTTCGCCAGTCGTACAAACGCAATATACCTCCCCAAGGTGGGTGACTAACAAAAACCAAATCGAATGAACCTCTGCACCCCAACCTTGGTAGAGCGAGCACTACGCCCTGACCCCCATTGACGGCCCTCCGGTAAAGCCAACTACACCCCTAGGTTCATCTAATTAATCAGCTAAGGGCGTCCCATTCCGCCCTCATGGTTGTACTATTATCCCAGGTGGTCACTCCACGAATAGGTCCTTACAGAGAGGTACTCAGGAAAAAGGCCTGAGCCCCCTAAGATATCACAAGATCATCCATATAAATAGGATAACAGCATCGTATCATAAAGGTTCACATCATGTTCATTGATTAAGTTAAGGCAATAGCAACATGCTAACCATGGTAACCCAAAAGGTAAACAAGGACAAGTGAATATAGACTAGTCAATCCTTAGGTTTCATAAAGTAATGTGGGACAGTGAATCATAAAGTATGTAGGACATAATAGGTCAAAGGACACTTGCCTTCACCAGGTTGCTACTCAGGGAGGTCTCCAACAACACACTCAGGAACTTCGGACTGTTCGTTGTCTAAATAAAGCGAGCATGCATTCAATACATTTGGAAAGTGCAAATGAACATCACACCAAACATGTACAAATATTGGAAAACATCTTAAAAAGACATAATACTACATAGGGGATAATGAATTCAAAGTATAACATAAACTATGGCATACATTAACTTTATTTGAAAATAGATTATTATTTCCCTAAGTGTTATTTACAAGTACATAAGCATGGATCAATTTATTTTATTGTGACTTATAATTTAGAATAAAGATGAACCTGTCATTAATCTCACAAGTTTAAACATGATTAAATCTCTAGGGTTCTCCTTTTATTTATTTTATTAAATAAATAAAACTACATCTATATTAGTTCATATTCAATCATAAAAATTAGAATGTATAGACAGTAAATGAAACCATTTTATTTAAACAGAGAATAATCCTATGAACATTTTGCAATTTGAATCACCAAATTTGGAGTTCATATGCAAAAGATATGAAATAAAAAAATTTGGGAATTCAAAATATGAAATTAGGTCTAATTCAGGGAATATTTAAAGGTCCAGGGTTAAATCTGCAAGAATACAGGGGCCTACGCATGAAAACCAGGGACGACGGGTTTATTTCCAGTAAACCAAGGGTCTCTTTAAGAAAACTACTGCGCGAAAGGGTATCGGGTGAATCTAACCGTCAGATCTAAAACCAACGGCTGAGATGAGATCCGCAGTCGAGGGCACGCGCGGGCGGGCGGGCGAGCACTGACAAGCGGGCCAGGGAGTGTCAGCGACAGAGGGGGAGAGCACGCTGACCGAGCGGTCCCAGTGCTAGAGGGAAACAGACAGCTACAGGGGTCCCAAGGGGTCCGAGGGGGGTCCGAGCGGTTCGATCAAGATCGAACGGAGGAAATCTGGCCGGAAAAGGATGAGCGGCTGCGTGTGGCGCTGACAGGCGGGCTAGGGTGTGTCAGGCGCGCGTGCGCGAAGCGATCTAGGTCGTTTGATCTGAATCGGACGGTGGGGAAATTAGACCGAGGGAAAACAGATGGCTGCGGGCGGCGTCGCTCCTCTCCGCGGCGGTGAGGTCGCCAGAGTTGAGGCAGGCGCGAGCTAGGGTGGCTCCAGGGTCGCCGGAGTTGGGCAGAGGGGAAGAGGGCACCACGGCGAACTCAGTGGCAGGGAAGAGGCCATGAATCCACGAGCAGAGAGGATAGAACGACTGTGAGAATGTCTCGGGCGGGTCGGAGAAACTCCAGTGAGCCATTCCGGCCACGGGGAGGGGACTTAAGGTGCGCTAAGGCCTTGGCTAACTTCAACAGAGGCAGGGGTGACACAAGGACCTACTCCAGTGAACTAGATCGGGCTAAATCGACCGGCCACCACGCGAGCACGGTGGATCGCTGCGGCCGAGCACCGGCGAAGGTGAAATTGGCCGAACACAGAGCGTAATAGGGGAAATTGGGCACGGGGACGGGTGTCTCACCTCGGGGAAGAGCTCGAGGAGGCTTGGGGCGGTCTTCGGCGAGTTGGATGGCTGGGGACACGGGCGCGGGTCTCCGGCGGCTGCTGGCGGCGAGGGCAGAGCGTGAGAGAGGGTGAGGGTGTGCGTAATGAGGTGAGGGGTGTGCGCGGGGCACCGGCGGGGCTATAAGAAGAGAGTTGGGCGCGTGGGCGGGCGTCGTGGCTGAGAAACTCGACGACGTGCGTGAGTGCGCATGTGCCGGTCCACGGCGACACGCGGAGAGGGCGGAGCTGATAGGGCTAGCCCACGGCGCAGAGAGAGAAAAGAGGGACGCTCGGGGCAACGGCTCGACGACTGGTGATCCGGGCCCGCGAGACAGAGAGAGAGAGAGGGAGCGCACGGGCGAAGGAAACCGGCGTCGACAGATCGGCCCCACTGGGCAGCGAGAGAGAGAGAGGGCGCGTGCGAGGGGGAACTGCCGCTGACAGGCAGGGTCCGCCTGTCTGGCGGCGCGGGCGCGCGGCCTGGCTAGGCTTAACTGGGCCGGATGGGCTGCTTTCTCCTTTTCTTTTTTCTCTAGATTTTCTAATTCTTTTTCCATTTCTTTTTCTATAGGGTTTTCAAATCCAAATTCAAACTAGGTTTCAAATTCAAATAAACTTAAACATGTGCAACACTCCAAAGAATATTTTAAGCTCAGCATGATGCAACATGTCATGACCCAAAAATGTTTCAGCAAAATAAATAATTAAATCTCTCTAACTTAAGCTAATTCTACTTAAAAGGGAGAAAGGGAGAGAGAATCTAGAGAGAGAGAAAACCTAGAGTGAGAAAAGGAAGAGTAACACCTGATTTTGGGTGATAATTAGAAAGAAATTTTATACCCCCAAAAACAGGGTGTTACAGTGGCAATCCCAACCAGGAACAAAGGACACTTTATGATTCTGAAGCAGCTGCATACAGAAGAACTCAAGAAAGTATAAGCACAGCTGTGATTCTGAAACACTAACCAACAGCAATAGTCATATGAATGGCAGTTAATACCTTGTAGCGATTTATAAAATCCTTGAGGATTTTATTGAGCGCATGACCCATGTGAAGATCACCATAAGCATAGGGAGGGCCATCATGGAGAACAAAAGCAGTCTAATCAATCATCCAAACAGAACAAGCAACTAAATCAGATCCTTAGATCTATTAAAAATTTAAAGTTACATACTTGAATATATCAACTCACCAGGCCTAGTGTTCCTTTCAGAAACCCTTTTCAGAACCAGATTATCGTCCCATAATTTTTGGAGCTCTGGCTCTTGCTATACAGAATTCGCTCTCAGCCCAAATGTTGTTTTCAGTAGATCCACAGTGTGCTTGTATTTTCCATCTTCTTGTTTTCCACCTAGCAAGAGCAAACAAGCCAAACTCAATTCTATTACTTTGTTCCTGGAAGGACTGATTGCTAGAGCAGAGATCTGAAAGCTCTCTTGTGGGTTTTGGTGTTTGGATGACAACCCAATTAAAGGACTAACAAGTGTGCTAAGTGTTGAACATGTGCTTTATGTAAAGCTAATATGGTTCAACACAAGTGAACAAGTGTGATGGTCCAAAGACCGAATTATTTATAGATAATGTACATCACAAGAAGGATGGACATTGCATAAGTGTGACTCAATGTGCATAACTCGGAGACAACTGATCAAGCCGAGGATGGAAGTAAGAAGAGCTTCGAGGTACCGAGTGCATGAGAGAAAGTCAAGGAGACCAGGAACCCAAGGCCAGGGGTGAAGAAGACTTGCAGAATCAAGGTTGAATTATTGTGCAATACTAATCCCATGTTCATCTTGAGTAAAATAAGTTGTAGAGGTCTTTAATCATTATTGGTGAATCAAGCAAAGGACCTTGATGAGAATATGCAACTTGCTCTCCAAAGGACGGTACCCATGTATCTTAAGTACATTAGTGCAAATCAGTATTGCTCTTAAGTTTGATTGTTGTGCTACCTGTCCTTGGAGTAGTTATGCTTTTGAGATTACTTGTGTTGAATACCTTTCAATCAATGGTTCATGATTTCCAAAATCATAATAATGCTTGCTTAATCATGATTGTGCGTTCTAGATGTTGTATCTTTTGAATCATTCAATGGGTAGCTTTTCATTTGATATCTTCACCATGATTAACTCTTTGTGTGTTCATGGATAAACTTGTATCTTTTTGTAAGTCATACTATATGGTTTTCAATGACTAACCTATGTGCAAGCATGACATTTTGTTTAGTCTATGTTCACATGATTACCCTAGTTTGGTACTGTGTGTATACAAAATCCATGTTGTGCCTCTAATGCACCCTCGTGAGCTAAGAGGTGCATAAGAAAAAGTAACTCTAAATTGGTGACAATTCAGGAAAAGGCAAAGGTATGAAGAATGGAATTATGCAATTTTATTAATTATCTTGAAGTTCCATTGATTGTGATCACAGCTATGTTCTTGACTCTGAATTGGTAGTACCTTGGCTTAGGTGCTCGTTACTTTAAAATGTTGTTTCTTTTGGTGTACCTAAGAAACCTTCTTAATCATGGTGTGCTTAGACATTGCGCTTTATATACATGATCTTGTCGTTTTCAATTGGTATATGTGGTGCAACGATCATCATGTGTGAAGCATGCCTAGGTTGCTTGTAAAATGTTATACTCCTTGAGGCATGTATTGTTGTATTATGACATCTATTCAATTGGTATCTCTTTGTGATGCAATTGATATATTATGCCTAGATCAAGGAACGTTGTGATCCCCTCTAGTTCTGAGGATGCTAGAATGTGCAAGGTGCAAGTCATTCAAATACTTGATGCACAACTTTAGGGGGAGCACACATAACTTGTGTCTTTTTGAGACTAACTGTTTCTTGAGTGATCCTATATAGTCTCAAGGTGAAAAAGGGAAGATGAGCAAGAAATGGAGCAATCAGGACTTGGGTACCTCCATAAATCAAGTATTTGGTATCTTAAGTTGTGAGTAATTGCATATTTATTGATTGCTCATGCTCTATAATATTTGGTGATACTAGATGCTTATCTTTAAATATCATGGAGCTATGACAATAATGATGTTTTAATTGGTAGCCTTGGTAGTATGCTTCAATTGATATCTTTTGGTAATCACTAGAATAGAAGCTTCATCTTATGCCACAATACTATAACTTGTTCTAAGTCTGGTGTCTTAGCAACAAGAAAAGGTCAGGATAAAGGATCAGGCACAAGTGTGAAGGAGCTTCCTAGAGATTAAACTATCAAGATGGAAAGTACATCACAACAGGGTAAAGGTACAAAAGGAAGTGTTAACCTTTTTGCATATTTGTATCTTAATTTTCCTCCAATGCTTGTGTTGCATATGTTTAATGTGTAAGGGGGAGTAATATTAGTGTGTTGTATTTTACCTACTGAATACCCTGTTGTCCCTCGACATCATCATATGCTCTTGCTTGAATATGGTTTTGGTGTTTGATGTCAAAGGGGGAGAATTTGTGCATTAAAGCTTAGGTTTCTTTGAGTTCCTTTGCTTTGATCTTAAGGAAGGATCTTATCATATGCTTCTGGTTGTCTTATTTGCTTTGATCTTAAGGAAGGATGTGTTAGTTTGTGTTATTGATAATTCTTATCATATGCTTCTTGTTGTCTTATATGGTGATGATGCAAAATTAGTGCTTCCGTTGACATGAATCAATTGGCATCTATTGGTTATCCTGTAATAGATATTCATGTGGTTATGATGCTTAGATATTCATGTGGTTATGGTGCTTTAAAATTGTTTTAAATTGGTATCCTAATTGTGAATAGTGGTAGGTTGATTTTCCTATGGTATATTCACTCAATTGATTGGTGTTTAACTCTGATTCGGTGCATGTGTTTAATTATCGACAATGCATCCCACAGGTGCTAAGGTGTAGTAATGCTTCGAATTAGCCTAAGTATGTGCAATTTGTCATATAAGGCCAAAGTTTAGATTTTAAATGTAAGCACATATTTAGGGGGAGCATTCTATAAACTTAGAATTCAAAACTTGTGCTTTAAATTTCACTGTTATGTAAGCTTTAATTGTGTTGCCATCAATCACCAAAAAGGGGGAGATTGAAAGCTCTCATGTGGGTTTTGGTGTTTGGATGACAACCCAATTAAAGGACTAACAAGTGTGCTAAGTGTTGAACAGGTGCTTTATGTAAAGCTAATATGGTTCAACACAAGTGAACAAGTGTGATGGTCCAAAGACCGAATTATTTATAGATAATGAACATCACAAGAAGGATGGACATTGCTTAAGTGTGACTCAATGTGCATAACTCAGAGACAACTGATCAAGCCAAGGATGGAAGCAAGAAGAGCTTCGAGGTACCGAGTGCATGAGAGAAAGTCAAGGAGACCAGGAACCCAAGGCCAGGGGTGAAAAAGAAGACTTGCGGAATCAAGGTTGATCGAGCTAAGAAGAGTTATGGTGCATCAAGGAACACTACATAAAGACATGACTTACAACCAATGAGGTAACATCTACAATTATGTGGTGTAAGTCATAAGGCTCAAGACCAAGCTCAAAAAGTGAACAAGGTCACCGGAAGGAGAACCAATGTCAAAATCAGAACTGGAAGCAGCCCAAAAGAGCTAAGTGTACCCTGACCTTTAGTTTGGGTTGTTCCTATGTTTGGAGATATTCTATGTGACCTTTGCAGGATGTTGGAGCTCAGAAATGTCAATCTAGATCAAGTCAAGCTGACTTGATGATTTATGAGTCCAACATAAATCTCAATCATGCCAAATGCTAAAGAAGTGAAAATCAAAGAGAAGGTATGTTTCTAGACTTAGTACATTGGTTTTTGTGTACTAATATATTTGTCTAAGTGTTAGAAACAGAGAAAAGAAGAAAAGAAAAGAGATGCAAAGGCTTGGCTATGTACAGCCAAGACTCAGCTCAGTCTGGCACACCGGACTGTCCGGTGGTGCACCGGACAGTGTTCGGTGAGCCAGGCTGAACTCCGGTGAACAGGCCACTCTCGGGAAAGTTTGGTGGCGTACGGCTATAATTCACCGGACTGTCCGGTGAGCCAACGGTCGAATGCGCCAACGGTCGGCAGCGCGATCAGCGGGCGACGCGTGGCTTGGGCCAACGGATAGTTGGCGCACCGGACTGTCCGGTGAGCCAAGACGACCGTTGCTCCAACGGTCAGCTGAGCCCGATTTGGAAGGAGATCGCGCACCGGACAAGCTACAGGACCTATCCGATGGTGCACCATACTGTCCGGTGTGCCACCCGACAGAAAACAAATATTGCCTTCCAAAAGGGATTCCAACGGCTCCTAGGCCCCTTGGGTCTATAAAAGGGACTCCTAGGCGCCTCCAACAAGTGAATTAGTGCAGCCAACAATAGTATACATCACTCGGATCAATTCTCACTCTCCCTCTTGTGTGAATCTCTCTAGTTTGTGTAGAAGGCAAAGCTATAAGCCTTTAGAGAGTGGAGAAGTGCTGCTAAGAGCTAGAGCATAGTCTTGAGCGCATTGTTACTCTGCTAGAGTGCTGTCAAGAAGACTGTAAGTCGCCGCGGCTTGTTGTAACCAACATCAACATAGTGAAAGGCTCCGTCTGTCATATTGACAGATCTGAGCAAACGGAGGAAGTAGTTGAAATAGACTCCAAGCCCAGGTGTGGCTAACTCCAACGAGGACTAGGCAAGCATTTCAGGCTTGGCCGAACCTCGGGATAAATCCCTGTGTTTGTGTGCTTCGCTCTGTATTGTGTGCTGTCTCTCTGTCTTATCTACTCTTTATATCTACAGTTCAATACTTATATGTGGTACAAGTTATATTTGAAGTGCAGGGCATTTTGAGACAGGATCTTCTATTCCGCTGCAACCTACTCGAAGGGTCCTTCATTCCACTGCGATCCAGCCTTCGAGTAGAGTAAGAATTTCAGTTTTCAAGTGATAATTTTTATCCGCCTATTCACCCCCCCTCTAGGTGACATCTAGATCCTGTTCCCGGAAAAAGGGAACTTTCAAGATCAAACTATCAAATATCAACAGACTGATTCACCTTTTATCTAAAAAAATAAATCTGATCAAAATTATGGGTATAACCAAGCAATGTCATATGGATAAACTGCGCTGAACAGTGATGTAGGTGCTTGCTTAAGCTAAATAACAGTAGTCTACTATTTATGTTTACTTAGACAATGCAAGCCATGAAAATAGATGAGTCAAATATGCATAGAATTTGGAATAAACAAAGCTGCAATAGTTGCTAAAGTTGTCACTGTTATACCAACTTTCAACGTAAACTGAGTAAATAGAGTTAAAGTTACAGGCACTACTCATCTAGATGACATAGATGATTGATCGCATCATCGCAATGTGACCAAATCCTAAGCCAATTGTCTATGTCAACTCCTGATCACCTCACTCAAATAGGTAATCTCAAAGAAGCTCACCAATCCCAAGCTTCGCAGACAAAAAACAAAAACAAAAACGGAATCCCTTAAGCAAATGATCGCAAGCACAGACCGCTCAAAGCACCTGCGTCAAAATTTTACCCAAATTTGGCTACTCTGTTTCAATGAACTTTAAAAGTATCGCGATACCATACAAACGGGCATGGATTCCTCATCCAAAACCCTGGCCAAACAAATCATGACAAGATATAAAGTCCTAAATAGTAATGGCAGAACAAAAACAATGTGATAGGGGTGAGGCTAACCCTCAGCGGCCTTCTTCGCGGCCATGACAGGGCCCATAGACCTCCACTTGGAGGCCGACGGGGTGATGAGGCCGCCGCTGGACTCGGTGCAGAACGGGCCGACAGCCTGCGGAGCGGGAAGCAGCATCGTTGTGTGGAGAAGACTTGCGAGGGGGAGAAGCAGCAGGTAGTATAAGTAAGTCAAGCCTCTCTCTAGTAGGTTCTCCTAGAATGGAAGGGGTGGTGGCGGCGCTTATGCGGCAGCATGAGGCGGCTTCCATTCGGTGGCAAACCATGGCCACGAGGGATGGAGAAGGCGGAGGTGCGAGGCGGGTCCCGACCGGTCAGCGGCGAGGTGCTTCTGTATGAAGCGGGCAAAGAGGGATAAGTGGATTTCCACTGGTCTCGCTGCCTCATTCTAGGACGCCATGCTGAGGCACCAGTTCCAGATCCGGCTCTAGCAGAGGTGGAGGAGGAGGGTCGACAACTGAAAGAGAAATAGGGTTAACCTTTTCCCACAATTAATTTTGGTGGTTGAATGCCCAACACAATATATGGACTAAATAGTTTGTTCTAGAGTATATGTTCTACAGGTGCATAAAGGTTCAACACAAACCAATAAACATTCAGTTAGGAGATCAAATACAAAGGAGCAAAGAAACCAAGTGTGCTCCGGCCTGGCGCACCGGACTGTCTGGTGTGCCACCGGACAGTGTCCGGTGCACCAGGGCCGTACAGGAACGAACTAGCCACTCTCGGGTTTCTTCAGTCACGCTCCGCTATAATTCACCAGACTATCTGGTGTGCCACCAGACTGTCCGATGTACCAGCAGAGCAATGACTACTTGGCTCAACGGTCGACTGTAAAAGCCGCTGACTCAGTGAACAGTGAAGAACAGTGCGCACAGAGTCAGAACGCAGAAGTCAGAGGCGCACCGGACAGTGAACAGTGTCTGTCCAGTGTGGCACCGGACTGTCCGGTGCCACAAGAAGACAAAGCCTCCAACGGTCAACTACTCTAGAACCCTAACAGTTGGGTGACGTGGCGGCTCACCGGACAGTGTCTGGTGGCGTCTGGTGCGCCCATCGACAGCATCCTGCCCCAACGGCTATGTGGTGGTTGAGGGCTATAAATACCCCCCAACCACCACCACTCTAAGCATTCAAAACTTTGCATTCAATACAAGAGCAATAGACTCCACTCCAAGACACAATCAAAACGATCGATCCACTCAAAGTCCCCGAATCAACTCTAGAGAACTAGGACTTGCGAGAGGATCATTTGTGTTCCATTGTTGCTCTTGTTTGCTTAGCTTGGCTTTCTTTTCTTTCTCAATTCTTACTCTCAAGAGCTTTGTAAGCAAGGCAAGAGACACCAATTGTGTGGTGGTCCTTGCGGGGTCTAAGTGACCCATGAGATTAAGGAAGAAGGCTCACTCGGTCTAGGTGACCGTATGAGAGAGGGAAAGGGTTGAAAGAGACCCAGTCTTTGTGACCACCTCAACAGGGACTAGGTTCTTTAGAACCAAACCTCGGTAAAATAAATCACCGTGTTCACTCGCTTTATTTCTTGGTTGATTTGTTTTCCCCCTCTCTCCCCAACTTGAATTTAATTCTAACGCTAACCCTGGCTTGTAGTGTGTGTTTAAGTTATAAATTTCAGGTTTTGCCTATTCACCCCCTCCCCCTCTAGGCAACTTTTAATTGGTATCAAAGCTCGGTGCTTCATTAGAGTCTAACAACTCAAAGTGATGTTGGGAGATCACGCCAAGAGGGAGATCATGACCGGCGACAAGCCCGCAAGCTCAGGGAGGACTCTTTCAAGGGAGTCCGGCAACAAGCACAAGGAGGAATCCTCTTCCTCCATCAAGTCCCATCGGAGAGGCGACAAGAAAAAGAAAATGAAGAAAGTGGTCTACTACGAGACTGACTCATCGTCGCCCTCCACATCCGGCTCCGACTCGTCGTCAACTACTTCTAAGCGCCATGAGCGCAAGAAGTATAGTAAGATGCCCCTTTGCTATCCTCGCATTTCTAAATGCGCTCCATTACTTTCCGTTCCCCTAGGCAAACCACCATATTTTGATGGTGAGGATTATTGTATGTGGAGTGATAAAATGAGGCATCATCTAACCTCACTCCACAAAAGTATTTGGGATATTGTTGATATGGAGCGCAGGTACCAAAGAAGGGGGACAAGGAGACTACGATTCGGACGAGGCGGACCAAATTTGGCACTTTAACTCCCAAGCCACAACTATACTCCTCGCCTCCTTGTGTCGAGAGGAGTATAATAAGGTGCAAGGGTTAAAGACCGCCAAAGACATTTGGGACGTCCTCAAGACGGCGCATGTAGCACCCCAATCCTCTGGGACTCAAATGTGATACAATTACTAGTCCTAGGAGGCTAGTAAACACATTGACACAACAGATGATTCTAGATCTGCCTACATGAGATAAACCTATAAAGGTGGCGATCAACTTTAAGAGTTGGTCCACAACTTGGGACATAACATCAGAATGGGGCTGAAGCAGCCCGATATACGCAGCGAAGCAAATCAACGGTCCAACAACCACATGCAAGGTTGGGAACAGGTGTAACTCTTACCCGGTCAGCGATCATCTTCTCTAAAACACAACAAATAAGCAAGGGTGAGTACAAACGTACTCAGCAGCCCACCTTCACCCATAGAATGGGGAAATCAGATATAATGCATGGAATATGTGGAGCTCAGGATATTTTGCAGAAACAACAATATTTTATGCAGGGTTGTTTTGTAAAACGTTTTGTATTTTTCAAAGCGCATCCTCTCCCAAAGGAGCAGGAAGTTTTTCAGTATAGAACAAAATCCCCTGGACTAAACCATCCAGGTATCTCAGCAGTTTCCCACTGGTTTTCATTTTAAAAAACAGCTACTGGACTTCCCGTCCACCATAGCTCACGGCTCAACCGCCGGACCTTTTTAAAAACCACTTTTCTCAAACGCACACCTTTTTTTTTGAAAACAAAACACTAATTGTCATACCACACTAGACTCGTCCATTCCTGTGGACACAGACTATTCGAATAGGTTTGAACTCTGCGTAGATGGGTACACTTTACCCACTAGTCTGGTTTCTGTGATCTCACCGTCGTGAGACCTGAATGCCGAATCTCTTTCTTTCCTCGCACGTCCTTACCTTAACGGTTATACCGAAAGGAGTCAGGCCACCTCCATGTCCAAACCGGACAAAACATTCTGAAAGTTCCCTTTGCCTAGGAACAGGATCTGGATGTCGCCTAGAGGGGGGGTTAATAGGCGAATAAAAATTATCACTTTAAAACTTTATTTCTTACTCTACTCGAAGACCAGATCGCAGTGGAATGAAAGATCCTTCGAGTAGATTTCAGCGAAATAGAAGATCCTGTCTCACAATGCCCTACACTTCAAATATAACTTGTACCACAGATAAGTGTTGAAGTGCAGATATAAAAAGTGAGAAGACAGAGAGTCAGCACACAATACAGAGCGAAGCACACAGACACAGGGATTTATCCCGAGGTTTGGCCAAGCCTAAAATGCTTGCCTAGTCCTCGTTGGAGTTAGCCACACCTAGACTTGGAGTCTATTTCAACTCCTTCCTCCGTTTGCTCAGATCTGTCAGTATGACAGATAGAGCCTTCCTCTATGTTGAGTTTGGTTACAACAAAACCGTGGCTGCTTACAATCTTCTTGACAGCACTCCGGCAGAGTAACGATATGCTCAAGACCTTGCTCTAGCTCTTAGCAGCACTTCTCCACTCTCTCAAGGCTTATAGCTTTGTCTCTACACAAAATAGAGAGATATACACGAGAGGGAGAGAGAGAATCATTCCGAGTGATGTCTACAATTGTTGGCTGCACTTGTCTTCTTGTTGGAGGCGCCTAGGAGTCCCTTTTATAGACCAAAGGGGCCTAGGAGTCGTTGGAATTCATTTTGGAAGGCAATATTTGCTTTCTGTCAAGTGTCGCACCGGACAGTCCGGTGCACCACCGGACAGGTCCTGTAGCATGTCCGGTGCATTATCTCCTTCCAAATCGGGCTCAGCTGACCGTTGGAGCAACGATCATCTTGGCTCACCGGACACTGTCCGGTGCACACCGGACAGTCCGGTGCGCCAACTATCCGTTGGCTCAGGCCACGTGTCGCCTGCTGATCGCGCTGCCGACCGTTGGCGCAGTCGACCGTTGGCTCACCGGACAGTCCGGTGCACCACCGAACAGTCCGGTGAATTATAGCCGTACGCCGCCAAACTTCTCCCGAGAGCGGCCTGTTCACTGGAGTTCAGCCTGGCGCACCGGACGCTGTCCGGTGCAAACCGGACAGTCCAGTGAGCCAGACTGAGCAGAGTTTTGGCTGCACCGAGCCAAGACTTTTTGCAATTCTTTTCTCGCTGTTTCTAGCACTTAAACAGAATATGTTAGTACTCAAAAACAATTCACTAAGTCTAGAAACACACCTTGTTCTTGTTTTGCACTTCTTTAGCATTTGGCATGATTGAGATTGATGTTGGACTCATAAACCATCAAGTCAACTTGACTTGATCTAGATTGACATTTCTGAGCTCCAACATCCTACAAAGGTCACATAGAATATCTCCAAACATAGGAACAACCTGAACTAAAGATCAAGGTGCACTTAGCTCTTTTGGGATGCTTCCAGTTCTGATTTTGACATTGGTTCTCCTTCTAGTGACCTTGTTCACTTTTTGAGTTTGGTCTTGAGCCTTATGACTTACACCACATAATTGTAGATGTTACCTCATTGGTTGTAAGTCATGTCCTTATGTAGTGTTCCTTGATGCACCATAACTTTTCTTAACTCGATCAACCTTGATTCCGCAAGTCTTCTTCTTCACCCCTGGCCTTGGGTTCCTGGTCTCCTTGACTTTCTCCCATGCACTGGGTACCTCGAAGCTCTTCTTGCTTCCATCCTTGGCTTGATCGGTTGTCTCTGAGTTATGCACATCGAGTCACACTAAAGCAATGTCCATGCTTCTTGTGATGTCCAATATCTATAAATAATTCAGTCTTTGGACCATCACACTTGTTCACTTGTGTTGAACCATATTAGCTTTACATAAAGCACCCGTTCAACACTTAGCACACTTGTTAGTCCTTTAATTGGGTTGTCATCCAAACACCAAAACCCACAAGAGAGCTTTCAATCTCCCCTTTTTGGTGATTGATGGCAACACAATTAAAGCTTGCATAAGAGTGAAATTTAAAGCACAAGTTTTGAATTCTAAGTTTATAGAATGCTCCCCCTAAATATGTGCTTACATTTAAAATCTTAACTTTGGCCTTATATGCCAAATTGCACATACTTAGGCTAATTCGAAGCATTACTACACCTTAGCACCTGTGGGATGCATTGTCGATAATTAAACATATGCACAGAATCAGAGTTAAACACCAATTAAATGGATATACCATAGGAATATCAACCTACCACTATTTACCATTAAGATACCAATTTAAAGCAATTTTAAAGCACCATAACCACATGAATATCTATTACAGGATAAACATAATAGATGCCAATTTATTCATGTCAACGGAAGCACTAATTTTGCATTATCACCATATAATACAACAAGAAGCATAGAATTATCAAACAAACTAACACAACCTAACACATTCTTCCTTAAGACCAAGGGAAACCAAGAAAACCCCTTGAGCACAAGGAAACCTAAGCTTTAATGCAATAAAATTCTCCCCTTTGACATCAAACACCAAAACCATATTCAAGCAAGAACATAGGATGATGTCAAGGGACAACAGAGTATTTAGCAGGTAAAATACAACACACTAACATTACTCCCCCTGACACAGTAGACATATGCAACACAAGCATTGGAGGAAAATTAAGATACAAATACACAAAATGTCAACACTTCCTTTTGTACCTTTACCCTGTTGTGACGTACTTTCCATTTTGAGAGTTTAATCTCTAGTAAGCTCCTTCACACTTGTGCCTGATCCTTTATCCTGACCTTTTCTTGTTGCTAAGACACCAGACTTAGAACAAGTTATAGTATTGTGGCACAATATGAAGCTTCTATTCTAGTGATTACCAAAAGATATCAATTGAAGCACACTACCACGGCTACCAATTGAAAAAATCATTACTGTTATAGTTCCATGATATTTAAAGATAAGCATCTAGTATCACCAACAATTATAGAGCATGAGCAATCTATAAAGATGCAATTACTCACAACTTAAGATACCAAATAATTGACTTATGGAGGTACCCAAGTCCTAATTACTCCATTTCTTGCTCATCTTCCCTTTTTCACCTTGAGACTATACAAGATCACTCAAGAAACAATTAGTCTCAAAAGACACAAGTTATGTGTGCTCCCCCTAAAGTTGTGCATCAAGTATTTGAATGACTTGCACTTTGCACATTCTAGCATCCTCCGAACTAGAGGGGATCACAACATACCTCAGTCTAGGCATAATACATCAATTGCATCACAAAAAGATACCAATTGAATAGATGACTTAATACAACTTGTGATTAGTGGAAACAATACATGCCTCAAGATATATAGCATTTTACAAGCAACCTAGGCATACTTCACACATGATGATCATTGCAACGCATACACAAATTGAAAGATGACAAGATCATGCATATAAAGCACAATGTCTAAGCACACCAAGATTAAGAAGTACTTTATTTTGAGTACACCAAAGGAAACAACATTTTAAGGCACAAGGCACCTAAGCCAAGATACAACCAATTGAAAGGCTAGAACATGGTTATGATCATAATCAACGAAACATCAAGATTTTCAATGAACTTGCATAGTTCTATTCTCCATACCTTTGCCTTTTCCTGAATTGCCACAAGAGCACCCGTTGTCACCAATGTAGGGCTCCTTTTGCTCATGCACCTTATCGCTCAAGAGGGTGCATTAGGGGCATGACATGGATTTGGTATACACAGTAAAAATAGGGTAATCATGTGAACATGGACTAAACAAAATGTCATGCTTGCACATAGGTTAATCATTAAAAACCATATAGCATGACTTACAAAAAGACACAGGTTTATCCACGAACACAAAAGGAGTTAATTCATGGTGAATATATCAAATGAAAAGCTACCCATTGAATGATTCAAAAGATATGACATATAGAAGACACATTCATGATTAAGCAAGCATCATTATAATCTTTGAAATCATGAACCATTGATTGAAAGGTATTCAACACAGGCAATCTCAATAGCATAATTATTGCAAGGATAGGTAGCACAACAATCCAACTTAAGAACAATACTGTTTTGCAAGAATGTACTTAAGATACACGGGTACCGTCCTTTGGATAGCAAGTTGCAGATTCTCATCAAGGTCCTTTGCTTGATTCACCCATAATGATTAAAGATCTCTACAACTCATTTAACTTGAGATGAATATGGGATTAGTATTGCACAATAATTCAACCTTGGGTTAATAAATAGACAATAAAGATTAACAGCTTAAGCATAAAGTTTGAATTAACCATCTTAAGCTTTCCCATGGTCTCCAATCCATCTCGAGGCACCTGCATGATCTAGTTGACACAGTTTGGTACCCATCTCGGGATAGGTCCATAACGATTATCCAAAAGAGCCTTTGGTACCCAAATAGCAATTGTGCTAGATCTAGGGAATCTCATTACTGATCTAGCACAAGTGTATGGTTTGGGTCTCCTAAGCAAATAAGATTGAGATAAATTTACTTGCTTAGGAACCTTACTGTCGGAGGGGAAATTCTCTCCGGCCGGGTGGCGGATTGCACCTGCCCTAAATCCTAAGATGAGGAGGGGCCTAAGCGTTTTGCCTGTTATGCGAGATGGATGGATGAACACAAGAACACTGAAAGGCAAATGTGCCCTTGGGCCATTTCTATAAGATTTTGGTGATTAAGTGCTCCACACAAATGCTTTGAGTGATATTTGTGCCAAAGACTCAAGAAGTGCAAATCAAGATTAAAGGTATGTTTCAAGACTTAGTACATTGTATTATGTCTAAGTGCTAGAAACAGGAGAAATTGTTTTGGAGAAAAGTTGGCTATGTACAGCCAAAAGGCTGCTCGGTTTGGGTGCACCGGACTGTCCGGTGGTGCACTGAACAGTGTCTGGTGTGCCAGGACCAGTCCCGATGAACAGCCTACTCTCGGGTCTCGACGGCGGCGTACGGCTATAAATCACTGGACTGTCCGGTGGTGCACCAGACTGTCCGGTGAGTCGTCTGCGGCGAAGTCGCCGCTCTCGGGAAACAGTCAACAATGTACGGCTAAAATTCACCAGACTATCCGGTGGTGCACCGGACTGTCCGGTGAGCCAACGGTCGGCCGCGCAATCCGCGTGTGACGCGTGGCCGAGCCAACGGTCGGATGGGGGCACCGGACAGTGTCTAGTGTGCCAACGGCTCCAAATCTTCAACGGTCGACTAAGCTATTTTTGGAAGGCAATCTGCACCGGACTGTGAACAGCGACTGTCCGGTGCGCCACCTAACAGAAGGCTAGAATTGCCTTCCCAGATTGCTTCCAACGGCTCCTAGCTGCCTTGGGGCTATAAAAGGGACCCCTAGGCGCATGGAGGAGTTATCCAATCATACTTTGAGCAATCTTAATCTCTCACACTCCGTCTTTGCGCACTCGATTGACATTCTTAGTGATTTGAGCTTTGTTCTAGTGGTGAACTTGTTGCGATTCATTCGAGCTCAAGTCTTGGTTGTGTGTGTGTGTGTGTGTATTGCTGTGGATTTGTGTGTGTTGCTTCCCTCCCTTACTCTAGTGCTTTCACTTTGATCCTTATTGTAAGGGCGAGAGACTCCAAGTTGTGGAGATTCCTCGCAAACGGGAAAGAATAAAGAAAGAAGAACACTGTGGTATGCAAGTTGATCATTGGATCACTTGAGAGGAGTTGAGTGCAACTCTCGTCCATTGGGACGCCACAACGTGGAGTAGGCAAGTGTTATACTTGGCCGAACCATGGGATAAACCATCGTGTCTCTTGTGCTTGTTCTCACTGTGACTATTGTGTTTCACAAGAGCTCGGTCCTTAGCCACTTGATTTTATTGTGCTAACCCTTAATCAAGTTTTGTGGCTTTAAGTTTTAAATTTTTACAGGATCACCTATTCACCCCCCCCCCTCTAGGTGCTCTCAATTAGTATCAGAGTCGTTCTCTTCAAGAAAGGGACTAATCGCCCGAAGGGATGGATCCTAAGGGAAAGGGGATGGTGATCAACGACAAGGAGAAGGAGTCCTTCCTCAATGAGCCAAAAGACGACAAGCCCACTGACTCGGGCTCAAGCCACAAGAAGAAGGATGGGAAGAAGAAGAGACGCATTAAGAAGATAGTCTACTACGATAGTGATGAGTCCTCTTCTTCCCAAAGAGACGACGACTACGACGAGAAAAAGAAAACGGTCAACTCAAACTTTTCTTTCGATTATTCTCGAATTCCGCAAAATTCCAATGCTCATTTGCTTTCCATTCCTCTTGGTAAACCTCCACACTTTGATGGAGAGGACTACGAATTTTGGAGTCACAAAATGCGTAGTCACTTGTTCTCTCTTCATCCAAGTATATGGGAGATAGTAGACAATGGAATGCAATTTGATAGTATGGATAATCACATGTTTATCAATGAACCAAATTCACAAAAATACACAAGTTACCACTATTCTTTTAGCATCCTTGTGCAGGGAAGAGTATCATAAGTTGAGCGGCTCGCCAAGCAGATTTGGGACACCCTCAAGATCTCGCATGAGGGGAACGACGTCACTATGATCACCAAGATGGAGTTGGTGGAGGGCGAACTGGGTAGGTTCGCAATGATCAGGGGGGAGGAGCCAACCCAAACGTACAACAGGCTCAAGACCCTGGTCAACAAAATAAGGAGCTATGGAAGCACGAGATGGACGGACCACGACGTCGTCCGGCTTATGCTAAGGTCCTTCACTGTCCTTGATCCTCATCTTGTAAACTCTATTCGTGAAAATCCTAGGTACACCAAGATGACGCCCGAGGAAATACTCGGAAAGTTTGTAAGCGGGCGAATGATGATCAAGGAGGCAAGATATGTTGATGAGGCGTTGAATGGCCCAATGCCGATCCACGAGCCTCAAACTGTTGCTCTCAAAGCAACAAATAGCAGGGAGGCGCTACCTAGCAAGGTGGCGCAAGTTAAGGCGGCCGGGCTTAATGAGGAAGAAATGGCCCTCATCATCAAGCGCTTCAAGACGGCGCTAAAGGGTCGCAAGGAGCATCCCAACAAGAGCAAGACGAAGGGAAAGCGCTCCTGCTTCAAGTGTGGTAAGTATGGTCATTTTATAGCAAATTGTCCCAACAATACTAATGACCAGGAACAAGAGAAAAGCGGGAAGAGGGAAAAGAAGAAGGCCTACAAGAAGGCGATGGGTGAGGCGCACCTCGGCAAAGAGTGGGACTCGGATTGTTCGTCGTCCGACTCCGACGACGAAGGACTCGCCGCCTCAGCCTTCAACAAGTCGTTGCTCTTCCCCAACGAGCGCCATACTTGTCTAATGGCAAAGGAAAAGAAGGTAAACACTAGAGAAACTCCTAAGTACTCTACTTCTAGTGATGAGGACTCTAGTGATGATGAAATTGATTACACTAGCCTGTTTAAAGGATTAGATAGAGCAAAAGTAGAAAAGATCAATGAATTGATTGATGCTCTAAATGAAAAGAATAGACTTTTAGAAAAGCAAGAGGATCTTTTATATGAAGAGCATGATAAATTTGTAAGTGTGCAAAAGTCTCTTGCTTTAGAAGTTAAAAGGGATAAAATGCTTTCTTGTGAATTGTCTACTTGTCATGAGACTGTGGCTAGCTTAAGAAGTATCAATGATGATTTAAATGCTAAGCTAGAAGTAGCAAACAAATCTAGTTCTTGTGTGGAGCATGTTGTAATTTGCAATAGGTGTAAGGATTTTAATGTTGATGCTTGTAGTGAACATTTAATTTCCATAACTAGATTAAATGATGAAGTGGCTAGTCTTAATGCCCAACTTAAGACTAGCAAAGATAACTTTGATAAACTAAAATTTGCAAGGGATGCCTACACTGTTGGTAGACATCCCTCTATTAAGGATGGGCTTGGCTTTCGAAGGGAAGCCAAGAACTTAACAAGTCAAAGGGCTTCCATCTCCGCCAAGGACAAAGGGAAGGCCCCTATGACTAGTAATGCTTAAAGGAATCATGCTTTTACCTATAGTGATAGGAAATTCTCTAAAAATGCTAATAGGAGTTTAATGCTTATGATTCACATGCCATGTTTGGTTCAAGTTCTTCCTTTGTGCATGGTAGAAATATGCCTAGGAACAATGTTGTTCATCATGTTCCTAAGAAAATGCAAAATAAATCTGCTACTGTTTATCATGCCTGCAACACTGATTTTGTACTTTTATGTAAACATAAGAAAGTGGTTGCTAGGAAATTGGGGGCAAAATGCAAGGGAGATAAAACTTGCATTTGGGTCCCTAATGCTATTGTTACTAACCTTGTAGGACCCAACAAGAGTTGGGTACCTAAAACCCAAGCCTAAATTGCCTTGTAGGTTTATGCATCCGGGGGCTCAAGCTGGATTATCGACAACGGATGCACAAACCACATGACGGGGGAGAAGAAGATGTTCACCTCCTATGTCAAGAACAAAGATTCCCAAGACTCAATCATATTCGGTGACGAGAATCAAGGCAAGGTTAAAGGACTAGGAAAGATAGCTATTTCATCCGAGCATTCCATATCTAATGTGTTTTTAGTTGAATCGCTCGAGTATAACTTGTTGTCCGTTAGTCAATTATGTAACATGGGTTACAATTGCTTATTTACAAATGTAGATGTGTCTGTCTTTAGAAGGAGTGATGGTTCATTAGCTTTTAAGGGTGTACTAGACGGCAAACTCTATTTGGTTGATTTTTCGAAGGAGGAGGCCGATCTAGATGCATGCTTAATCGCTAAGACTAGCATGGGCTGGCTGTGGCATCGCTGTCTAGCACATGTGAGGATGAAGAACCTTCACAAACTTCTAAAGGGAGAACATGTGTTAGGTCTAACAAATGTAACTTTCGAAAAAGATAGACCTTGTGCAGCTTGTCAAGCAAGTAAACAGGTGGGAAGCGCTCATCACAACAAGAATGTGATGACTACATCAAGACCTCTGGAGCTACTGCATGTGGACCTCTTCGGACCCGTCGCCTACCTTAGCATCGGGGGAAGTAAGTATGGTCTTGTTGTTGATGATGATTTTTCCCGCTTCACTTGGGTATTCTTTTTGCAGGATAAATCAGAAACCCAAGGGACCCTCAAGCGCTTTCTAAGGCAAGCTCAAAATGAATTTGAGCTCAAGGTGAAAAAGATTAGAAGCGACAACGGGTCCGAGTTCAAGAACCTTCAAGTGGAGGAGTTTCTTGAGGAGGAAGGAATCAAGCACGAGTTCTCCGCTCCCTACACACCACAACAAAATGGTGTGGTAGAGAGGAAGAACATGATGCTCATAGACATGGCGAGGACGATGCTTGGAGAATTCAAGACGCCCGAGCGGTTTTGGTCGGAAGCTGTGAACACAGCTTGCCACGCCATAAACCGGGTCTACCTTCATCGCCTCCTCAAGAAGACATCGTACGAACTACTAACTGGTAACAAACCCAACGTTTCATATTTTAGAGTTTTTGGGAGTAAATGCTACATTCTAGTGAAGAAAGGTAGGAATTCAAAATTTGCTCCCAAAGCTGTAGAAGGGTTTTTGTTAGGTTATGACTCAAATACAAAGGCGTATAGAGTCTTCAACAAATCATCGGGTTTGGTTGAAGTCTCTAGCGACGTTGTATTTGATGAAACTAATGGCTCTCCAAGAGAGCAAGTTGATCTTGATGATGTAGATGAGGATGATGTTCCAACGGACGCAATACGCACCATGGCTATTGGAGATGTGCGACCACAGGAACACCAGGAGCAAGATCAACCTTCTTCCTCAACAATGTGCACCCCACAACTCAGGATGATGAACAGGTTCCTCAATAAGAGGTGTGTGATCAAGGGGGAGCACAGGATGTCCAAGATGAGGAGGAAGAAGTACCACATGCCCCTCCAACTCAAGTTCGAGCGACGATTCAAAGGAATCATCCCATTGACCAGATATTGGGTGATATTAGCAAGGGAGTAACCACTCGCTCTAGATTATCTAATTTTTGTGAGCATTACTCCTTTGTCTCTTCTATTGAGCCTTTCAGGGTAGAAGAAGCCTTGCTAGATCCAGACTGGGTGTTGGCCATGTAGGAAGAGCTCAACAACTTCAAGCGAAATGAAGTTTTGACACTGGTGCCATGTCCCAAGCAAAATGTGGTGGGAACCAAGTGGGTCTTCTGCAATAAACAGGACGAGCACGGGGTGGTGACAAGGAACAAGGCTCGACTTGTGGCAAAAGGTTATGCCCAAGTCACAGGTTTGGACTTTGAGGAGACTTTTGCTCCTGTGGCTAGGCTAGAGTCGATTCGTATTTTGTTAGCCTATGCCGCTCACCATTCTTTCAGGTTGTTCCAAATGGACGTGAAGAGCGCTTTCCTTAATGGACCAATCAAGGAGGAGGTGTACGTGGAGCAACCCCCTGGCTTTGAGGATGAACGGTACCCCGACCACGTGTGTAAGCTCTCTAAGGCGCTCTATGGACTTAAGCAAGCCCCAAGAGCATGGTATGAATGCCTTAGAGACTTTTTAATTGCTAATGCTTTCGAGGTTGGGAAAGCAGATCCAACTCTTTTCACTAAGACTTGTGACGGTGATCTATTTGTGTGCCAAATTTATGTCGATGACATAATATTTGGTTCTACTAACCAAAAGTCTTGTGAAGAGTTTAGCAGGGTGATGACTCAGAAATTCGAGATGTCGATGATGGGCGAGTTGAACTACTTCCTTGGGTTCCAAGTGAAGCAACTCAAGGACGGCACCTTCATCTCTCAAACGAAGTACACGCAAGACTTGCTCAAGCTGTTTGGGATGAAGGACGCCAAGCCCGCAAAGACTCCAATGGGAACCGACGGACATGTCGACCTCAACAAAGGAGGTAAGTCCGTCGATCAAAAGGCATACCGGTCTATGATAGGGTCTTTACTTTATTTATGTGCTAGTAGACCGGATATTATGCTTAGCATATGCATGTGTGCTAGATTTCAATCCGACCCAAGGGAGTGTCACCTTGTGGCCGTTAAGCGGATCCTAAGATATTTAGTTGCTATGCCTTGCTTCGGGATCTGGTATCCAAAGGGGTCTACCTTTGAATTAATTGGATACATCAGGGACGTGTCAATTCCTAGGAAGGTCCCTGGTGTCGTGGAGTTCTAAGAAACAAACTTCCGTTGCCCTGTCCACCGCTGAGGCCGAGTATGTTGTCGCAGGACAGTGTTGCGTGCAACTACTTTAGATGAGGCAAACCCTCCAGGACTTTGGCTACAATCTGAGCAAAGTCCCACTCCTATGTGACAATGAGAGTGCTATCCGCATGGCGGACAATCCTGTTGAACACAGCCGCACAAATCACATAGACATCCGGCATCACTTTTTGAGAGACCACCAGCAAAAGGGAGATATCGAAGTGTTTTATGTTAGCACCGAAAACCAGCTAGCCGATATCTTTACCAAGCCTTTAGATGAGAAGACCTTTTGCAGGCTGCATAGTGAGCTAAATGTCTTAGATTCGTGTAACTTGGATTGATCTAGAGCATACATGTGTTTTATGCCTTTGATCATGTTCCTCTATGCATTTTGTTGCTTATTTATGGTGCTCAAGTTGTGCAAGGGATCCGCCAACCTCACAAGTCCATGTGTGAATGATGCACATACTTAGGGGGAGAAATGCTACAACTTGACCCTTTGAAACTAACCGTGTGCTTGAGTTTTCTTAATTTAGTGTCAAAGGTGCTTGAAAGGGAAAATGTGAACTTGGACCATGCAGGACTTCCACTGCACTCCGATGAGAGGGTAATTTACTCCAAGTTCATCTCCGTGCTCTTGGTGAGGCAATGGGGTTTGAGGGCTAATAATGATCCTGTTTTGGTGCTTAATGCCAAAGGGGGAGAAATTAAGGCCAAAGCAAATGGATCAGCTACCACTTGAGAATTTTGAATTTTGAAAATAGTAGAGTTAGAGCTTGTGTTTTGTCAAAATACTCTTATTGTCTCTTATTGTCAAAAGTTGGTCTCTTGTGGGGAGAATGTTCGATAATGGGAAAAAGGGGGAGTTTTTGAATCTTTGATCAATTTCTCTTGGAATACCTCTCTCTATGCCTCAACAAGTGAATTTGACTTAGAGATAAGAAATTGAGTTTGATTTGCAAAAATAAACCAAGTGGTGGCAAAGAATGATCCAAATATGCCAAATTTGAATCAAAAACAAATTTTTGTTCTCATTTGCATTGATGTTGCACTTCTTTTAGTTGCTTTTTGTTGTGTTGGCATAAATCACCAAAAAGGGGGAGATTGAAAGGGAAATGTGCCCTTGGGCCATTTCTATAAGATTTTGGTGATTAAGTGCTCCACACAAATGCTTTGAGTGATATTTGTGCCAAAGACTCAAGAAGTGCAAATCAAGATTAAAGGTATGTTTCAAGACTTAGTACATTGTATTATGTCTAAGTGCTAGAAACAAGAGAAATCGTTTTGGAGAAAAGTTGGCTATGTACAGCCAAAAGGCTGCTCGGTTTAGGTGCACCAGACTGTCCGGTGGTGCACAGGACAGTGTCTGGTGTGCCAGGACCAGTCCCAATGAACAGCCTACTCTCGGGTCTCGATGGTGGCATACGACTATAAATCACTGGACTGTCCGGTGGTGCACCGGACTGTCTGGTGAGTCATCTGCGGCGAAGTCGCCGCTCTCGGGAAACAGTCAACAGCGTACTGCTAAAATTCACCGAACTGTCCGGTGGTGCACCGGACTGTCCGGTGAGCCAAAGGTCGGCCGCGCCAACGGTCGGCCGCGCAATCCGTGCGTGACGCGTGGCCGAGCCAATGGTCAGATGGGGCACCGGACTGTCCGGTGTGCACCAGACAGTGTCTGGTGCGCCAACGGCTCCAAATCTTTAACGGTCGACTAAGCTATTTTTGGAAGGCAATCTGCACCGGACTGTGAACAGCGATTGTCCGATGCGCCACCCGACAGAAGGCTAGAATTGCCTTCCCAGATTGCTTCCAACGGCTCCTAGCTGCCTTGGGGCTATAAAAGGGACCCCTAGGCGCATGGAGGAGCTATCCAAGCATACTTTGAGCAATCTTAATCTCTCACACTCCGTCTTTGCGCACTTGATTGACATTCTTAGTGATTTGAGCTTTGTTCTAGTGGTGAACTTGTTGTGATTCATTCGAGCTCAAGTCTTGGTTGTGTGTGTGTGCGTATTGCTGTGGATTTGTGTGTGTTGCTTCCCTCCCTTACTCTAGTGCTTTCACTTTGATCCTTATTGTGAGGGCGAGAGACTCCAAGTTGTGGAGATTCCTCGCAAACGGGAAAGAGTAAAGAAAGAAGAACACTGTGGTATTCAAGTTGATCATTGGATCACTTGAGAGGAGTTGAGTGCAACTCTCGTCCATTAGGACGACACAACGTGGAGTAGGCAAGTGTTATACTTGGCCGAACCACGGGATAAACCATCGTGTCTCTTGTGCTTGTTCTCACTGTGACTATTGTGTTTCACAAGAGCTCGGTCCTTAGCCACTTGATTTTATTGTACTAACCCTTAATCAAGTTTTGTGGCTTAAAGTTTTAAATTTTTACAGGATCACCTATTCACCCCCCCCCCCTCTAGGTGCTCTCAAACACGCAAGGGTTTAGAGTGGTTTGGGCCGCCGGAGCGTAATACCCTACTCCACTGTGTGATGCATTGGTTTGGGAGCTTGTATGAACTTGTTTTTGTCTGCCTAAGATGGCGTGTGAGTGAACCTGTCTTTTAACGTCGCATGCCTCCCCTTTTATAGCTGAAGGGGGGCATGCACAAAGGTACTGAGCCCCGACATGTGGGCCTAGGGGCTTAATGAATATTGTACTTGGAGTCACGAGCGTGTGCTGCTGAGGCGATCTTCCAGTGCTCTGACACCCGAGATCTTCATATCCTCGGCGTGTAGGGAAGGCATGTTGTAGAAGGGTTGATGAGTATGGTGCACCGCTTCGGCACGGGCGCACTGTTTGCCAGCTGACCTGTGAGGCGCGCTGTCTGCTGGATGACCCTGACGCCGCCTGCCATTGGATTGGACAGGACACATTAAATGCTGGGAGGGCGTGTCGCCCGCTGGCGTGGTGGCAGGCGGTGCGTCCTTTCAGCAATAAATGCAGAGGCCGCTCGGCTGGGTGGGCTTTATGCTAGGCTTGGCCCACTAGTTTAAGTGTCGGGCCACAAGCCACGCGATAGCAGTGGGTAGTGCAGGATAAGGTCTGGACACATGCCAGCACCGAACCCCTACCTTCACAGGGGTCCTCCCCATCCCATGACCCTACCAATGCTAAGGCCTTCTAGGGGATCCGGTATACCTTCTTGGGGTCCCGCACTGGTATGTCTCCCTGCGGGGGTCCGGTGTCTTCCTGCGTGGGTCCGGTCTTAGCGACGAACACCGGGATGTACTCCCTTTCCTTGCCACACGGCGCTCCTGGACCTGCCCATTTGGCGCCATTCTCCACGTGGTTTTGAGGTGTTGCATGGGTGCGGCGCCTTTACGCAGTAGCAGAAGGTACCCCTGATTGAGGGTACTGACAGTGGCCCCTAGGCCCGCCTCAGGGAGGAGGCGAGCCTGCAGGTGGGGCTAGAGCCTGATTGGCGATCTGCCTGCCGCTCTTGCGGACCTGCTGGCGCAATTACTGTCGGCCCGCCTATGGCCATGCCGACTGTCACGCCCGTTCCCACAGTTGACCTGCCCGTGACCTTCGTCTTCGATGGGCCATGCGCGGGGTGCCTCGAGTCGCTGCATCAACCCTAAAAGCTTATCTATTTTAGTCTTCTACAACAGCTCCGAGGGGGCGCGTCATTGGCGCAAGCAGCGGTGCAGTTCTTCCGTGCCTAGTAGCTGATCGCGCCGACTGCATGACGCGTGGGCCTGGATCCGCATGTTGGACCATTGATTGTGGTGAAGTCGAGGGGGCACACAACCGTGGGGTGGCTTCTCGCCTCCCGCGTGACGGTTCGCCTTCTTGACCACCGGTTTCGGCGAAAAAATGAGGGGGCGCCTAACCGCGGGACGGTTGCATGCCTCTTGTGCAGCGGTTCGCCTTCCCGACCGTCGGTTGCTTCGAAAGTGAAGGGGTGCATAACCCCGTGGCGGTTGCAGGCCCCCTGTGTGGTGGTTTGCCTTCTTCGCTCTTTGGGGCGGCTTCCACGACGCGTGGGGCCTGGCCCCCCGTGTCATAGGGTGGACCTTTTGGTGCACAACGAGAGACTTTGCCCATGGCGCCCCGGGGCGCAAGAGTGGGACATCTTCCTTTAAAAGGGGGTCGACCCCCTGGGTAGAAGTCATGCCTTGCTCCTCTTGCATCCTTCGCGCCCTCCCGCCTTCTGGGCCTCTGGATGGGGTGTGCCGATGTTCACTGGAGGGGGATGCGTCAGAGCCATCCTCTCCGGTGGTCCTATCGTCGGAGAGCTTGCGACCGCAGTTGGGCTACCGATCTTGTCTTCCTTTTGCTGTCGTTAGAGGAGTGCAACCCAGTGAGGGTCGGTGCTCTTCCATCATCACTCGACTTCAAGGATTTTCATCATGCAACCTGGCTACAATCCCCCGCCAGTGGCCATCCAGAAGGATAACCACCAGCCTCGCAGTGGGGAGAAGCAAGCCAGGCTATGGCTTCCCCCCCAGCCTCAGCTTCAAGGATGTTCATCATCCTCGCCGGGGCGGGGGGCGAGACAAGTCGGGGCCCTGCCCTCCGTGTGGGCTAGCGACCCGCTTCTTCCTCCAGCATTCGAAGGAGAAGGGTGTTTGCCAGCCTTGCGGAGGAGGCGGACCTCGGCTACGCGGGGCCGGTTGGCTACGGGCTGTCAGTTGTAGCGTGCCCAGCCCTTTGGGCTGGACGGCTTCGGCGCCGCCTCCAACACTGCCTCCTGCCGCTCTGGCCGGGGCATGGTTGTCCGTCCACCGCACGAGCGATGGTTGCACCATGTGCGGGTCCGGCACATCCACCCCTTCTCCTGCCCGTCGGCCGCACTGGGGGAACGTACAAGACATTGTATGCCGCAGTGGTAGCTGCGGCGTTCTTGGATGGTCTTGTCCTCACTCCCATTGGTCAAATAGGAGCAAGGACCCCTTCGTGCGTGCTGAGGCAGCCGCCACCGACTGGTACAGAGTTGGCCACTGTCGTCGGTGCTGAGGTGGTCGCAGCCGCTAGTGAGGCTGCCCCTTGCAGAGGTGGTTGCCTCCGCTGTCGGGGCCATCAGAGCCACCTACTGCCGAGTCCCCGACTCTTTGGCTTTAATGGCCTCGTTGTCGCCCCCTGTAGGAGGACGGGGGCGAGGACCTTTTTTCAGTAGCGCTTGCCCTGAGGCGATCGCTGCTGCTGTCTAGCCACCCGGAGCGGAGGTCGTTGTCACTGCTGGTGCAGAGGTGGTCGCTGTCGCCGGCGATCCGTCAATGCAGAAGTGGTCGCCGCCATTGGTGGGGCTGTCCGAAGCCAGCTTCCAGCGTGACTCCTGCTAGTGCAGCATAGTCCATTCCTGCAGAAATGGAGCTGGGGTCTCGCTTGTAAGGGAATGTCATAACATATACTTGCTTGAAAGCAAAATGTAATAACATATGTATACAGGATCTTAGTCTGGGAAACCAAGTTGTGTGTCCGAACCTCCTAGATGGTGGTTCTAGGTACTAGGACACCTGCCGCAGGGTGGTGGAGTGTGCAGGCCCACAGTACGGGACCAGGCTGAGCGGCTACATGGCTCCAGACTACCCCAGGAGACAAGCATCGCTTCTTTAGTTTCGGACCCCAAACTGTCGGACGCACAAGACTTATAGTTCTAAATACTAGGGCACCCGTCACGGAGTGATGGAGTGTGCAGGATTTCGGGTACGGAACCAGGCTAACCGGCCACACAGGCTCCAGACCACCCCATGGAATGGGCATCTGTTCTTTAGAACCGGCCCCCAGGCTTTTTCCTGTTTTTGTAAGGTACTTTTGAGTATTGTTTATAAAGCAGTGTTTAACACTTATCTGTGCATCGCTCGTTCCTGCTGTTGTTGACTCCCCTTGGTATCCAGCCCCCCCGCCTGGGATGCAGGCTTGACGTGTTGAGATTGGATTCCAGCGCATCTGAAAGGATTGTCAATGGCCTTCGGGAGGCAGCCTCGCCGAGACCTGGATCTGTACACAGCTTTAGCTAAGTCGCGTTAGTGTACACCCATAGGACCCGCCATCTAACACTAGCCACCCTTTGATACATGCTCGGGACTTGCGGGGTCTAGCCTGAGGGAGCCAAGTTGTGTGTTCGTACCTCCTGGATGGTGGTTCTAGGTACTAGGACACCTGCCGCAGGGTGGTGGAGTGTGCAGGCCCACGGTATGGGACCAGGCTGAGCGGCTACACGGCTCCAGACCACCTGAGGAGGCAAGTATCTTTTTCCTAGTTCCCAACCCCAAGTTGTCGGTCGCACAGGACTTATAGCTCTAAGTACTAGAGTTCCTGTCACGGAGTGGTGGAGTGCGCAGGGTTTTGGGTATGGAACCAGGCTAACCGGCCACGCAGGCTCCGGACCACCACATGGAACGGGCTCCCGTTCTTCAGAGCCGGCCCCCAGGCTGTCGGGCCCTCCTGCTTTCGCATAGAGGTCCTAAGCCGCAAGCCTGGCTGTTCAATTCAGATGTCATCATGCCTGACAGGATGGGAACTGGTCGGGTGGGTTAGCTAAAATATAATCTAGAAACTGCAGGAGGAGACCTTGGGGCAGTAGGATAATATTATCATAGGGGTACATCTGAGAGGGGAGTTTTCTTTTATAACTTATCATGCATGGGTGCGGACCAACAGGCCGGGTTTATGGGGCAGACCCCCACCGGGTTGGCGTGCACGTATGCGCTGCCTAGTTACAAAAGGGAAAAAACTTCAACCCCTCAGACTTGCTCTATAGATAAAACTTACCGAGATATTTCCGCACTGGGGGAGGCACTCCTTCAGTCGTAGCTAGGTAGTTGCCCTCGAGTCGAGAGATTCCCATTACCATGAAGGGTCCTTCCCGGCTGGGGGAGTGTTACGGAGCCCTAATTTGGTCTGGTACTTCGTAAGATTAGGTCCCGACCCTGAGTCCCCATCTGCGTTTGACGAAGGAGGCCCTCGCCAGTGGCTGTAGTCATTCCTGGATGAACCTGTCAGAAACCTGGACCCGTGGGGAGTCCAGATGGGTTTTTGGAGGAAGGCGGGCTTCAGCTCTATAGGCCGGGGGGCATGGGGCTTCCGGTGGTCCGTTTAGTCATCGCCATCGGAGTGGGAATCTTTTGCGAAGATGTCCTTTAGGTCCCCCTTGGGCGACTGGTACCCGAGGTCTCACTCAGTCGTGGCTACCTCGTCGTCGTCGACCTTATCTTTGCCAGGACGGCGACAAGGTGGGGAGCCATCCTTGGAAGACTGCTCATGCCGCTCGTTGACACGCTCGCTGATGCGTATTGCGAGATCAATGATCTCGCGACACTCCATGGCACTGTGGCGATCGTTGGGGTGTACATGGGCATGAGCCGCTGCTACCCCTTTGTGGCTGTGGGTGCTTGTTGCGGTCGCCCCGGCCCCCGGTCGCAGCTGCAACGACCAGCGCGGTTGACTGTGGCCTTTCGTAGCCGTAGCCCTTCTTTTTCTTTTTGCCGTCCCAGGGGGCGGCGCCTAAGCCACCTGTCTGGGCGACTCTGGTTTGTGGGGCCGAGTGCCATGCACGGCCCTCGGCGGCTCTGGCGCATTTATCAGCCAGAGCGAAGAGCGCGGGGACGGTCTCCACGTCGTGTGTGGCCAACTTCTCCAACATTTTCTTATCACGTACCCCCTGTCGGAAGGCCGTGATGATGGAGGCATCGGAAATATGAGGTGTAGTACCTCGTACCTTGGTGAAGCAGGAGATAAACGTCCAGAGGGTCTCTCCGGGCTCCTGTCTCACTGCGTGTAGGTGGGCCTCCATTCCATGCTACTGGTAAGCGCTGGCGAAGTTCGCAACGAATCGTGCGCAGAGCTCTTCCCAGGTGTAGATTGACCCTAGGGCGAGGTTCATGAGCCAAGTCCGGGCAGGCCCAGATAGGGCGACATGGAAATACGTTGCCATCACAGCGGTGTTTCCACCTGCTGCTGTGATGGCTGTGACGTACACCTGTAGGAACTCCGACGGGTTTGATGTCCCATCGAATTTTTTCTGCAGGTGCGACCGGAACTTGGGCGGCCATGATGCTGCGCGTAGATGGTCTGCGAGGGCGACGCAGCCCACGCCAGCCAAGGGGACACCCGTTTGGGACCGAGCGCCCATTGGTGTCTGCGGTGCTTCCACAGCGAAATCTCGGTCGAGGTTGTGACCCTCGATGTTTTGTTGGCGCTCACGCGCCCTTTCCAAAGAGATGCGGGCGTCCTCTCCCGAACGCCTACGGTTGAGCTCTGCCCGGAGGTCATCGGTCTGTGCTCCCCTTACGGAGGGCGAGCGCACAGATGCCGTCTCCTCGCGTTGGCATCGGGATGACCAAGGCCTAGACCTGGTCGAAGTGGAATGCGCCATGCCGAGTAGCCGGTCGACATCGTCACGCCACTGCTTCATGGCCCCCGGCGAGGCCGTGGAGCTAGGGGTGGCGTAGCAGCTCCCTGGCTGTAGATAATGCCGTAGGCGCTGCCCTTGACGGAGTCCGGGAAGCTTGTGCTAGCGTGCGCTGCTGCACGGCGTGTACAGCAGCAGTCCTGGACTCAGGGTGGTCGGGTACTCATGGCGTAGAGGATGCAACTTCTTTCTCCATCACCAAATCTTCCGAAGTTTCAGTGTGGTGCTCGATGATCCGCACCATCATGCTGAGTGAGGAAACAAGCAAAAACTTCAAGCCTAGCCCCTACCTGGCATGCCAAATGTCGGAGGGGAAATCTCTCCGGCCGGGTAGCAGATTGCACCCGCCCTAAATCCTAAGATGAGGAGGGGCCTAAGCGTTTTGCCTGTTATGCGAGATGGATGGACGAACACAAGAACACGTAAGAGTTTAGAGTGGTTCGGGCCGCCGGAGCGTAATACCCTACTCCACTGTGTGATGAATTGCTTTGGGAGCTTGTATGAACTTGTGAGTGTCTGCCTAAGATGGGGTGTGAATGAACCTGTCTTGTAACATCGCATTCCTCCCCTTTTATAGCCGAATGGGGACATGCACAAAGGTACTGAGCCCCGACATGTGGGCCCAGGGGCTTAACGAATATTGTACTTGGAGCCACGAGCGTGTGCTGCTGAGGCGATCTTCCAGCGCTCTGACACCCGAGATCTTCATATCCTCGGCGTGTAGGGAAGGCTTCTTATAGAAGGGTTGATGAGTACGGTGCAACGCTTCGGCATAGGCGCACTGTTTGCCAACTGACTGGTGAGGCGCGCTGTCTGCTGGATGACCCTGACGTCGCCTGCCATTGGATTGGATAGGACACATTAAATGCTGGGAGGGCACGTCACCCGCTGGCATGGTGGCAGGTGGCGTGTCCTTTCAGCAATAAATGCAGAGGCCGCTCGGCTGGGTGGGCTTTATGCCAGGCTTGGCCCACTGGTTTAAGTGTCGGTCCACAAGCCATGCGACAGCAGTGGGTAGTGCAGGATAAGGTCTGGACACATGCCAGCACCGAACCCCTACCTTCGCCGAGGTCCTCCCCGTCCCGGGACCCTGCCAATGTTGAGGCCTTCCAGGGGATCCGGCATACCTTCTTGGGGTCTCGGACTGGTATGTCTCCCTGCGGGGGTCCGGTGTCTTCCTGCGGGGGTCCTGTCTTAGCAACGAACATCGGGATGTACTCCCTTTCCTTGCCACGCGGCGCTCCTGGACCTTCCCATTGGGCACCATTCTCCACATGGTTTTGGGGCATTGCACGGGTGCGGCGCCTTTACGTAGTAGCAGAAGGTACCCCTGATTGAGGGTACTGACACTTACCCTTTTTACATACCTTGGATAGATGACCATGCTCACCACACATGTAGCAGAAGCGTCGCTTAACTCGACATGATGCTTGCTGTTTCTCTTCTTTCTTGGTGGGGGTCATCCCGGAGAGTGCACATGCTTGATTTTTCATGAGTGGACATGAAGTGATCATATGATCCATGTCATTGCATCCGAAGCATCTTCTCATCCCTTTATTCTTGTCATTTTATGGACACGACGTAATGAGGTGTCCTAACTCATTGCACTTAAAGCACCTCCTTTTTCCTCTTCTCTTTTTGCTTTTGGATGACATAGAGAGATTATTAGTGCAAATAACATGACTAATTGAATCATTACCTTTTTCTTGTCTCATGTTGATTGCTTCACTTATTGCTTTAGGAACATCTTTCTCAAGGAGTTTGACCCTTGTTGCGGTTTCTCCTTCCTCAAGCATCTTCACCACGTGTTCGTAGATATCTTGAGGAAGTCGAGCATGGTGTCTTCTCCTTAATTGTCTTTGTTTCTTGTTCCCAAGCAATTTCCTTTTTGACCCTACAACTTGTTGCTCATTCAAACATTCGCTTCCTTTTGAGTGACAGGGGTTAGCACATGGTGATATATTGTCCAAATGTGCACTTGTGCAAGAATGAGGTTCACATGAATTTAAGTTCGTAATTACAACCTTATGAGCAACATCAAGCATGATATGGTCATCAACTAGTTTATTATGAGAATAAGACAACATATCATACTTTTCTCCTAGAGCAAGTTTTTCTAAATTTATCATTTCTACTTGACTCCTAAGCATAGAATTTTTAGTTTTAAGTTGAGCAACATTAGATAATACATCATGATTATTTCTTTGCTCAATTAAAATAGATTCATACTGTTGGACCAAATTCCCATGAGAGTACTTTAGCTCCTCATGTTCTTTGGTCATCTTCTCTAGGCTATCGTTGGTTTTGATGAGAGTCTCCTCTAGCCTGAGAAGCATTTCGCCTTGTTCCTTGTTCCTTCTCAACAGCTTAACCAAGAGCACTTTGTCTTCTTTGTTGAGATGGGTGTAGAACCGACAAATCTCTTCTTCTTTCACATCATCGGTCTCATTTTCCCTGTCATTATTATCAGTGGAGGCAAAACAGGAAAATGTACCTTGTGGTGATGAGGACTCATCCTCGCTATCATCCTCATATTCCTCCTCATCATCGCTTTTGTCTCCACCATCATTGTTAGCAATAAGACATTTATTACTAGTAGAAGACAAACCTGCCGGTGAGGTGGATTCATCGTTTGGTAACCATCATTTTTCTTCTCCCTTTGAAAGGTTAGTATCACAAGCAATATAGGGAGTTGAAGCAGTACAATTTGACTCAGAATATTTTATTCTAATTCTATTACATAGATCATGAGGATCAACAAATAAATCACTATCACTACTCATGATGGCAAAATAGGCACCTCTAGAAAGAGTCAACTAGGATGTTGCAAGCATGGTGATTGAGAGATAGATATCTTAGTTCATCATTTGAAGGATTTTGACTAATATTAGAGGGAAAATACTTCTGCTAAAGATTTGTCTCAAATCAGGATCAGTATGCATGAAAGCATTATAAATAGAGACAGACCAGGATTTATAGTTAGAACCATCACCTAAAAGAAGTTCTACAGTTACCTCTTGTGACAACATCGTCATCTCCGAACGGCTAAGCCCACACTAGAGAGGCCTAGCTCTGATACCAATTGAAAGTTCCCTTTGCCTGGGAACAGGATCTGGATGTCGCCTAGAGGGGGGTGAATAGGCGAATAAAAATTATCACTTTAAAACTTTATTTCTTACTCTACTCGAAGACCAGATCGCAGTGGAATGAAAGATCCTTCGAGTAGATTTCAGCGGAATAGAAGATCTTGTCTCACAATGCCTTGCACTTCAAATATAACTTGTACCACAGATAAGTGTTGAAGTGCAGATATAAAAAGTGAGAAGATAGAGAGTCAGCACACAATATAGAGCGAAGCACACAGACACAGGGATTTATCCCGAGGTTCGGCCAAGCCTGAAATGCTTTCCTTATCCTCGTTGCAGTTAGCCACACCTGGGCTTGGAGTCTATTTCAACTCCTTCCTCTGTTTGCTCAGATCTGTCAGTATGACAGATAGAGCTTTCCACTATGTTGAGTTTGGTTACAACAAAACCGCGGCTACTTACAATCTTCTTGACAGCACTCCGGCAGAGTAACGATATGCTCAAGACCTTGCTCTAGCTCTTAGCAGTACTTCTCCACTCTCTCAAGGCTTATAGCTTTGCCTCTATACAGACTAGAGAGATATACACGAGAGGGAGAGAGAATCGATCCGAGTGATGTCTACAATTGTTGGCTGCACTTGTCTTCTTGTTGGAGGTGCCTAGGAGTCCCTTTTATAGACCCAAGGGGCCTAGGAGTCGTTGGAATTTATTTTGAAAGGCAATATTTGCTTTCTGTCGGGTGGCGCACCGGACAGTCCGGTGCACCACCGGACAGGTCCTGTAGCATGTCTGGTGCACGATCTCCTTCCAAATCGTGCTCAGCTGACCGTTGGAGCAACAGTCATCTTGGCTCACCGGACAGTCCGGTGCGCCAACTATCTGTTGGCTCAGGCCACGCATCGCCCGCTGATCGCGCTGTCGACCGTTGGCGCAGTCGACCGTTGGCTCACCGGACAGTCCGGTGCACCACCGGACAGTCCGGTGAATTATAGCCGTACGCTGCCAAACTTCTCCCAAGAGCGGCCTGTTCACCGGAGTTCAGCCTGGCGCACCGGACACTGTTCGGTGCACCACCGGACAGTCCGGTGAGCCAGACTGAGCAGAGTTTTAGCTCCACCGAGCCAAGACTTTTTGCAATTCTTTTCTCGCTGTTTCTAGCACTTAGACAGAATATGTTAGTACTCAAAAACAATTCACTAAGTCTAGAAACACACCTTGTTCTTGTTTTGCACTTCTTTAGCATTTGGCATGATTGAGATTGATGTTGGACTCATAAACCATCAAGTCAACTTGACTTGATCTAGATTGACATTTCTGAGCTCCAACATCCTACAAAGGTCACATAGAATATCTCTAAACATAGGAACAACCCAAACTAAAGATCAAGGTGCACTTAGCTCTTTTGGGATGCTTCCAGTTCTGATTTTGACATTGGTTCTCCTTCTAGTGACCTTGTTCACTTTTTGAGTTTGGTCTTGAGCCTTATGACTTACACCACATAATTGTAGATGTTACCTCATTGGTTGTAAGTCATGTCCTTATGTAGTGTTCCTTGATGCACCATAACTTTTCTTAACTCGATCAACCTTGATTCCGCAAGTCTTCTTCTTCACCCCTGGCCTTGGGTTCCTGGTCTCCTTGACTTTCTCCCATGCACTGGGTACCTCGAAGCTCTTCTTGCTTCCATCCTTGGCTTGATCGGTTGTCTCTGAGTTATGCACATCGAGTCACACTAAAGCAATGTCCATGCTTCTTGTGATGTCCAATATCTATAAATAATTCAGTCTTTGGACCATCACACTTGTTCACTTGTGTTGAACCATATTAGCTTTACATAAAGCACCCGTTCAACACTTAGCACACTTGTTAGTCCTTTAATTGGGTTGTCATCCAAACACCAAAACCCACAAGAGAGCTTTCACATTCCCCCTCCTTATCCTCCCGGTGCTCCCCAGCCTTCATAACCCTAGGGTTTGGACCGTACGAGTTTGGATTGAGTGACTGCCCATATAGTCTCGAGTGGTTGTACTTATCATGAGTACAGGTAGTGAAGGATGACAAACTGATCCTTATATGAGGGGACAATCCTTCTGCTCACACCTAAACCAGCTGAGCCATCACCTTAGGCCCTCCCTAAACCAGGGAGTCCCTAATCATCCCTACTCAAAGGTGATAAGGGTGAAAACCCTTCATCATACACATTTTGAAAAGCATTTTCTTTTGAAAACTTACACCTTTTCTCAAATCATTTGTAACAAATATATCAAGGATTGATTGCGGCAAGCGGCTGGGTGGCCATAATAACTTGTCTCAAAATCATATCATGCATAAAATAACAGGCTGAGGGTTGTGGTTGAAAAATCATAGGTAATTTAGGCATCAAAGGGATCCAGTGAGCTTGCCGTGCTTATCTGGCGAAGGGGGGAGAGCTCACAGAACTGGCTTCTGGCTCCACTGCCTGGCATAGACATGTAGATCTGGCATCCACGAGACGGCACGAATGCTCCGATAACTATGTAACATGAACAAGCAAACATACAAACAAGCAAGTATGCCAACAAATATTTAGTATAGTGGTTAGAATAGCGATATATGGATGGGTAGAGTCTTGAGTAGAATCTATGTCATGTGGTGTTGAGATACTACTAGTGGTGGAGCGGAGGTGCTTACCAGGAGGGTGGACTAGAGGCGAAGCGACACTATGCGTGTAGCCGGTAGACCGGAGTAACTGAGTGGGTGGGGTGTTTGCCTTGGCTGAGGGTGTTGAGTGTGTGGAGAGGGAGAGGGTAGCTGGGTATATTTATAGCTGGGTGTATGTGGTGTAGCACAGTGAAGTTCACTGTTGGTGAGAATAGTGACGAATGAATCGTTTGACTTAGTATGAATAGGAGAGTTATAGGCAGAATATGGGACAAGAGTATTTTAGGAGTTTTCTAGGATATGAACCATGCTCATGGTTGGATAGGAAATAGTTTGATAAGAATTTAGAAACAAGAATTATTGGAATCTGAGTTTGGAAGCCTAGTTCAAAGGAATCTCAAAGTTAAGCGTGCTCAACTTGGAGAAACCTGGGATGGGTGACCAGATGGGAAGTTCCCACTGGAAGGAAAATCACAGTCACCGGAGTTCGTATGACTGGAATATGGGTCTGGATGGTCTTAGGTGGATTGGACAGCATGATGGATGAGTAGTTGAAATTTGGAGTGATCGGATGATCGATGAATAGTAACAATGAATAGTGACGGCGAAAAATAATTATAGGTATCATCGATGAATAGTAAAGATGATGAATAGTAACGATGACGAATAGTGTCGTTAAATAGTAACGATGGTGAATAGTGACGATGAATAGTGATGGTGAATAGTGATGGTGAATAGTTCGTATGAACGAACGATGAATGATGAATAGTGACGATGAACGAACGATGAACAATGAATAGGAACTATGAACGAACAGACGAACGATCGGAATTTCGGCAGCATAACGACAGGACAAAGATTATCTGAAAGAACGATGAATAGGGACTATTAATGAATGATGAACGATGAATATGAACTATGAATGAACGGATGAACGATCGAATGATCGGACGAACGAACGATCGGAATTTCGGCAGCATAACGGCAGGATAAAGATTATCTGGATGAACGATGAATAGGGACTATGAACTAACGATGAACAGTGAATAGGAACTATGAACGAACGATGAACGATGAATAAGAACTATGAACGAATAATGAACGATCGAATGATCGAACGAACGAACGAACGATCGGAATTTCGGCAGCATAACGACGGGAAAAAGATTATTTGGACGAACAAACGGGCGAACGATCGGACGAACGGACGAACGATGGAACGATCGGACGAACGAACAAACAAACTAAGAACAGGGGGACGAACGATCGAAGAACGACCGAACGATTCTTGTGCTAGTGTGTGCTTGTGTGGGAGATGGAGTGGGCGTGTGTGGGGGGGAGAGTTGCCATGAAATGGCTTGGGGTTGGATGAGAGGAGGCTTTCGCCCCCTCTATTTATAGCCATGGTAGGGGGATTAGGGGGAGGGATGAGAGGATTAGTGGGAGGATGAGAGGATTAGTGGGAGATTAGCATGTATTTGTCTTGTATAAGTGAGATTAGCTTGTAGAGCTCAACGTATGACACCGGAGGCATACGTATATGTATGAGCATGAGGAAAGTTATGAAGAAAGTATTTGTGGGGACTTCAAAAATGATTTAGAAGGTATTTCTTAGGAAGAAAATATTTGGAGAATTATCGGTGGAATATCTGGGCAATATTTCTGGACGGAATTTGAGGGGGTCACTGTGGAAATATCTGGGCAGTATTTCTGGAAAGAATTTGAGGGGATCACTGGGGAAATATTTGTAGGATATTTTGAGGAGGATTTTGGGAGAATATAGACCACTATATTTTATTTGTTGATATCAACTCGCAAACAAACATTTTGAAACGAAATTTAAAATTCATTTTGAATTTAGAGCGAGTTTGAGAAGTTTTCAAGATTCGAATTTTTGGGATGCTACAGCGCACGAAGGGGACGAGGTGACCAAGATCACCAAAAGAGAGACGATCGAGGGGGAGCTCGGTCGATTCGTCCTCAACCAAGGGGAAGAGCCGCAAGCCATGTACAACCGGCTCAAGACGATGGTCAATCAAGTGCGCAACCTCGGGAGCACCAAGTGGGATGACCATGAAATGGTCAAGGTTATTCTAAGATCTCTTGTTTTTTGCAATCCTACTCAAGTGCAATTAATTCATGGGAATCCTAGATATAAATTAATGTCTCCTGAGGAAGTGATAGGAAAGTTTGTGAGCTTTGAACTAATGGTCAAAGGCTCCAAACACATTGTCAACTTGGAGCAGGACGCCACCTCCACACCTGAGGTGCAACCCGTCGCATTTAAAGCGACGGAAGAGAAGAAAGAGGAGTCTACACTAAGTAGGCTTCCCATCGACGCCTCCAAGCTCGGCAACTTGAAGATGGCACTCATCATCAAGAGCTTCTGCCAAATCCTCAAGCAAAGGAGGGGGAAGGACTACAAACCTCGCTCCAAGAGGGTGTGCTACAAGTGTGGTAAGCCCGGTCATTTTATTGCTAAATGTCCAAATTCTAGTGATAGTGACAGGGGCGATGACAAGAAGGGGAAGAAGAAGGAGAAGAAGAGGTACTACAAGAACAAGGGTGGCGATGCCCATGTGTTTCGGGAATGGGACTCCAATGAGAGCTCCATCGACTCATCCTCCGACGAGAACACCACCAACATCACCGTCAACAAGGGCCCCCTCTTCCCCAACATCGGCCACAAGTGCTTCATGGCAAAGGACGGCAAAAAGAAGAAGGTACAATCTAGAACCACCCCCAAGTATACTACATCTAGTGATGAGGGTAGTTCTAGTGATGATGAAGATGATTTGCTTACTCTTTTTGCCAACCTTAACATGCAACAAAAGGAAAAATTAAATGAACTAATAGGAGCTATTCATGAGAAGGATGAACTCTTGGATAGCCAAGAGGAATTCCTTATTAAAGAAAACAAGAAGCTTGTTAAAGTAAAAAAATGCTAATGCTCAGAAAGTAGAGAAAAATGAAAACTCGTCTAAGGAGCTTAGCATTTGCCATGAGTCTATTTCAAACCTTAGAACTGAGAATGCTAGTTTAATTGCTAAGGTTGAAAAAATAAATGCTTGTAATGATTCAATTTCTAGCCTTTTAAAAGAAAATGCTAGTTTAATTTCTAAGGTTAAAGATTTAAATGTTTGCAATGATTCCATTTCATGTCTTAGAGATGAAAATGCCATGCTAAAATCTAAGATAGATGAATTAAATGTTTGCAAACCCTCTACATCTACTGTTGAGCATGTTTTCATTTGCACTAGATGTAGACATGTAAATGTTGATGCTATAAATGATCACCTTGCTTTAATTAAACAATAAAATGATCATATATCTCAATTAACTGCTAAAATTAATGAGCATGAAATTGAAAATGAAAAGTTTAAATTTTCTAGAAGCGTGCTCAATAATGGGAGACGCCATGGCATTAAGGATGGCATTGGTTTTCAACAGGGAAGCAATGTCAAGCTTAATGCCCCTAAGAAATTGTCTAATTTTGTTAAGGGCAAGGCACCCATGGTTCAGGATAATGAGGGTTACATTTTATATCCTGCTAATTATCTTGAGCACAAGATTAGGAGAATTCATGCTAAGAAACCTCATAATAATTCTCACCATGCTTTTATTTATAAGAATGAGGCTTCTAGCTCTAAGCATTCTACTCATGCTAAAATGCCTAAAAAGAAAACTCCTACTGCACCAAATGATCATAACATTTCATTTAAAACTTTTGATGCATCTTATGTTTTAACTAACAAATCAGGCAAAATAGTTGCCAAATATGTTAGGGCAAACACAAGGGTTCAAAGACTTGTGTTTGGGTACCCAAGGTGCTTGTTTCTAACGTCAAAGGACCCAAGACTGTTTGGGTACCTAAGAACAAGGATTAAATTGTTTTGCAGGTTTATGCATTCGGGGGCTCAAGTTGGATAATTGATAGCGGATGCACAAACCACATGACATGGGAGAAAAGAATGTTCTCCTACGAGAAAAACGAAGATCCCCAACGAGCTATCACATTCGGGGATGGAAATCAAGGGTTGGTCAAAGGACTTGATAAAATTGCTATATCACCTGACCATTCTATTTCCAATGTTTTTCTTGTAGATTCATTAGATTACAATTTGCTTTCTGTATCTCAATTATGCAAAATGGGCTACAACTGTCTTTTTACAGATGTAGGTATTACTGTCTTTAGAAGAAGTGATGATTCAGTAGCATTTAAGGGAGTGTTAGAGGGTCAGATATACTTAGTTGATTTTAAAAGAGCTGAACTTGACACTTGCTTAATTGCTAAGACTAATATGGGTTGTCTCTGGCATCGCTGGCTGGCCCATGTTGGGATGAAGAATCTTCACAAACTTCTAAAGGGAGAGCACATTTTGGGACTAACAAATGTTCATTTTGAGAAAGACAGGGTTTGTAGCGCATGTCAAGCAAGAAAGCAAGTTGGCGCCCATCATCCACACAAGAACATCATGACAACGGACAGGCCGCTCGAGCTACTCCACATGGATCTATTCGGCCCGATCGCGTACATAAGCATTGACAGGAGTAAGTACTGTCTAGTAATTATGGATGATTATTCTCGCTTCACTTAGGTGTTCTTTTTGTAGGAAAAATCACAAACCCAAGAGACCTTAAAGGGATTCTTAAGACGGGCTCAAAATGAGTTCGGATTGAGAATCAAAAAGATAAGAAGCGACAACAGGACAGAGTTCAAGAACTCTCAAATTGAAGGCTTTCTTGAGGATGAGGGCATCAAGCATGAGTTCTCTTCTCCCTACACACCTCAACAAAATGGTGTAGTGGAGAGGAAGAATAGAACTCTACTAGACATGGCAAGGACCATGCTTGATGAGTACAAGACTCGAGACCGGTTTTGGGCTGAGGCGATTAATACCGCCTGCTACTCTATCAACCGGTTATATCTTCACCAAATCCTCAAGAAAACGTCATACGGACTCCTCATTGGTAAAAAGCCCAATGTTTCATATTTTAGAGTCTTTGGAAGCAAATGTTTTATTCTTTTTAAAAGAGGTAGAAAATCTAAATTTGCTCCTAAAGCTGTAGAAGGATTTTTACTTGGTTATGACTCAAACACAAGGGCATATAGAGTCTTCAACAAATCCACTAGATTAGTTAAGGTTTCTTGTGACATTGTGTTTGATGAAACTAATGGCTCCTAAGTGGAGCAAGTTGATCTTGATGAGCTAGATGATGAAGAGGCTCCGTGTGTCGCGCTAAGGAACATGTCCATTAGGGATGTGTGTCCTAAGGAATCTGAAGAGCCTACACAAGCACAAGATCAACCGTCATCTTCCAATCAAGCATCTCCACCAACTCAAGATGAGGAACAGGCTCAAGGTGATGAAGAAGAAGATCAGGAAGATGAGCCACCTCAAGAGGAGGACAAAGATCAAGGGGGAGATGAAGTTGATCAAGACAAGGAAGATGATCAAGAAATTCAGGGTCAAATACCGCCACACCCAAGAGTCCACCAGGCGATTCAAAGAGATCACCTTGTCAACTCCATTCTTGGTGATATTCATAAGGGGGTAACTACTCGCTCTCGACTCGCACATTTCTATGAGCATTACTCGTTTGTTTCCTCTATTGAGCCTTACAGGATTGAGGACGCATTAAGAGATTTGGATTGGGTGATGGCAATGCAAGAGGAGCTCAACAATTTCACGAGGAATGAGGTATGGCATTTGGTTCCACGTCCTAATCAAAATGTTGTAGGTACCAAGTGGGTATTCTACAACAAGCAAGATGAGCATGGTGTGGTGATAAGGAACAAAGCCTGACTTGTGGCCAAAGGTTATTCACAAGTCGAAGGTTTGGATTTCAATGAAACTCATGCACCTGTAGCTAGGCTTGAGTTAATTCACATATTACTTGCCTATGCTACTTACCATAGCTTTAAGCTTTACCAAATGGACGTGAAAAGTGCCTTCCTCAATGGACCAATCAAGGAAGAGGTCTATGTTGAGCAACCTCCTGGCTTTGAAGATAGTGAGTACCCTAACCATGTTTACAAACTCTTAAAGGCGCTTTGTTGGCTCAAGCAAGCCCCAAGAGCATGGTATGAATGCCTGCGAGATTTCCTTATCACTAATAGCTTCAAAGTCGGAAAAGCTGATCCTACACTCTTTACTAAAACTGTTGAAAAAGACTTGTTCATATGCCAAATTTATGTTGATGATATCATATTTGGATCTACTAACAAGTCTACATGTGAAGATTTTAGTAGGATCATGGTACAGAAATTCGAGATGTCGATGATGGGGGAGTTGAGATATTTCTTAGGATTTCAAATCAAGCAACTCCAGGATGGCACCTTCATCAGCCAAACCAAGTACATTCAAGACATTCTTAAGAAGTTTGGAATGAAGGATGCCAAACCCATCAAGACACCCATAGGAACCAATGGGCATCTCGACCTCGACACGTGAGGTAAATCCGTAGATCAAAAGGTATATCGGTCGATGATAGGATCTTTACTCTATTTATGTGCATCTCGATCGGATATTATGCTTTCTGTATGCATGTGTGCAAGGTTCTAGGCTAATCCTAAGGAAGTTCACCTTAGGGCTGTGAAGAGAATCATGAGATACTTAGTCTACACTCCTAAGTTTGGGCTTTGGTACCCAAAGGGATCCACCTTTGATTTAATAGGTTATTCCGATGCCGATTGGGCAGGGTGTAAAATTGATAGGAAGAGCACATGAGGGACTTGTCAGTTTCTAGGGAGATCCCTGGTGTCTTGGGCTTCAAAGAAACAAAACTTTGAAGCTCTTTCCACCGCTGAAGCCGTGTATATTGTCGTAGGCCATTGTTGTGTGCAATTACTTTGGATGAGGCAAACCCTTAGGGACTATAGCTACAAATTGAGCAAAGTCCCTCTCCAATGTGATAATGAGAGTGCAATCCGCATGGCGGATAATCCCGTTGAACACAGTCGCACTAAGCACATAGACATTCTGTATCACTTTTTGAGGGATCACCAACAAAGGGGGATATCGAAATAACTTATGTTAACACCAAATATCAATTAGTTGATATCTTCACCAAGCCATTAGATGAGAAGACCTTTAGCAAACTTAGGAATGAGCTAAATATACTTGATTCTCAGAATTTTGATTGAAACATTGCACACATAGCTCATGTATATACCGTTGATCATATCTCTTTCATTTGGTACATATTCATACTTCTTATTCTTCTTGTACCAAGACTACGACTAATGTGTTTTCAAGTGTATTTCTATACTAAGTCGTAGATTGAAAGGGAAATGGAGTATTCGGCAAAGACAACGCTTCCACTCAACTCCATCGATATTACTTACCCTTTGCCAGTATTCCGCCATCTCTCCTATTGGTATAATATTTCAGTCATATTTATTTTATCAATGGGAGAGAAACTATAAACAGGGCTCCAACGTTCTCCATTTTTGGCGCTTAATGCCAAAGGGGGAGAAAATATTAAGCCCAAAGCAAAAGGACCGCACCACCACCATTTCAAAATTTTTGAAATGAAAGATTTTATTGGTATTCACAAATGTTTGTTTTTCAATTAGTACTCAAGACAATTTCAAATTGGAATCTATGCTTATGAAAATAAGATTTCAAAATTGGTATCTATTTCAAAACCCTCTTGAAAGCTAAGGGGAGAATTTCATTTAGGGGGAGTTTTTGTTTAGTCAAAGGAAAAGCATTTGAAACAGGGGGAGAAAATTTCAAATCTCGAAAATGCTTCTTGCAATCTTATTCATATACCTTTGACTATTTGCAAAAGAATTTTGAAAAGAATTGCAAAAACAAAACATGTGGTGCAAAAGTGGTCCAAAATGTTAAATAAAAGAAAGCAATCCATTCACTCTTATTCATTTGTAATAAGACTTTCATATTGGTTTAAATTCTAAGTAACCTATGCACTTACCTTATACAAACTAGTTCATTTCTGCACTTTATATATTTGCTTTGGTTTGTGTTGGCATCAATCACCAAAAAGGGGGAGATTGAAAGGGAAATAGGGTTAACCTTTTCCCACAATTAATTTTGGTGGTTGAATGCCCAACGCAATATATGGACTAACTAGTTTGCTCTAGAGTATATGTTCTACAGGTGCATAAAGGTTCAACACAAACTAATAAACATTCAGTTAGGAGATCAAATACAAAGGAGCAAAGAAACCAAGTGTGCTTCGGTCTGGTGCACCGGACTGTCTGGTGTGCCACCGGACAGTGTCCAGTGCACTAGGGTCGTACAGGAACGAACTGGCCACTCTCGGGTTTCTCCAGGCGCGCTCCGCTATAATTCACTGGACTGTCCGGTGTGCCACCGGACTGTCCGGTGCACCAGCAGAGCAACGGCTACTCGGCTCAATGGTCGACTGCAAAAGCCGCTGACTCAGTGAACAGTGAAGAACAGTGCGCACAGAGTCAGAGCGCAGAAGTCAAAGGCGCACCGGACAGTGAACAGTGCATGTCTGGTGTGGCACCGGACTGTCCGGTGCCGCAAGAAGACAAAGCCTCCAACGGTCAACTGCTCCAGAACCCTAACGATTGGGTGACGTGGCGGCTCACCGAATAGTGTCCGGTGGCGCACCGGACTGTCCGGTGGCGCACCGGACAGTCCGGTGCGCCCATCGATAGCAACCTGCCCCAACGGCTATGTGGTGGTTGAGGTCTATAAATAGGTAGCGCACCGGACTGTCCGGTGCGCCCATCGACAGCCGCCTGCCCCAACGGCTATGTGATGGTTGAGGGCTATAAATACCCCCTAACCACCACCACTCCAACCATCCTGTCGGGGACCATAATTAGGGGTACCCTCAAGGCTCCTAATTCTCAGCTGGTAACCCCCATCAGCATAAAGCTGCAAAGGCCTGATGGGTGCAATTAAGTCAGGGATCGGTCCATTCGAAGGACGCGATCACGCCTCGCCCGAGCCTAGCCTCGGACAAGGGCGGCTGACCTCGGAGAATCTCCGCCTCGCCCGAGGCCCCCCTCCAGCGGCTAACGAATCTCCGGCTCGCCCGAGGCCCTGTCTTCGCCAAGAAGCAACCCTGACCAAATCGTCGCGCCGACCGACCAAATCGCAGGAGCATTTAATGCAAAGGCAGCCTGACGCCTTTATCCTAACGCGTGCCCTGCACTCGACAGAGCCGAAGTGACTGCCATCACTTTGCCGCTCCACTGACCGGCCTGACAGAAAGACAGCGCCGCCTGCGCCACTCCGACTGCGGTGCCGCTTGACAGAGTGAGGCTGACAGGCAGTGAGGCCCGGCCGCAGGCACCATAGGAAACTCCGCTCCGCCTGACCCAGGGCTCGGACTCGGGCTAAGTCCCGGAAGACGGCGAACTCCGCTCCACCCAACCCAGGGCTCGGACTCGGGCTAAGTCCCGGAAGACGGTGAACTCCGCTCTGCCCGACCCAGGGCTCGGACTCGGGCTAAGTCCTGGAAGACGGCGAACTCTGCTCCACCCGACCCAGGGCTCGGACTTGGGCTAAGTCCTGGAAGACGGCGAACTCTGCTCCGCCCGACCCAGGGCTCGGACTCGAGCTCAGCCCCAGAAGACGACGAACTCCGCTTTGCCCGACCCGAGGGCTCGGACTCCGCTCTAGCCTCAGCCGACGGTCTCCTTCTCGCCCGACCTAGGGGTTCGGACTCAACCTCGGCCACGAAAGACAGACTCGACCTCGGCTTCGGAGGAGCTTCCACATCGCCCAACCTAGGGCGCGGACCGGCCACATCAACAGGAGGCGCCATCATCACCCTACCCCGAGCTGACTCGAGCCACGGGGGACAAGACCGGCGTCCCATCTGGCTCGCTCTACCAGATAGGCAATGATGGCGCCCCGCATACTAAGTGACGATGGCAGCTCTCAGCCCCCTTACGGAAGCAAGAGGACGTCAGCAAGGACTCCATAGCTCCGATAGTTGTCCCTCCGCCAGGCTCTAGCGCCCCTCCGACGGCCACGACATCACGCCAGCAGGGTGCCAAAATCTCTCCGGCTGCCACAACGGCATGTACTTAGGGCGCTAGCTCTCCCCCGCTAGACACGTAGCACTCTGCTACACCCCCCATTGTACACCTGGGTCCTCTCCTTACGCCTATAAAAGGAAGGACCAGGGCCCTCTTAGAGAGGGTTGGCCGCGCGCGGACAAGGACGAGACAGGCGCTCGCGTGGGGCCGCTCGCTCCCTCTCCCGCGTGGACGCTTGTAACCCCCTACTGCAAGCACACCCGACCTGGGCGTGGGATGAACACGAAGGCCGCGGGATTTCCACCTCTCTCACGCCCATCTCCGGCCACCTCACTTCCCCCCTTCGCGCTCGGCCTCGCGTCGACCCATCTGGGCTGGGGAACACGGCGACATTCACTCATCGGCTTAGGGACCCCCTAGTCTCGGAATGCCGACAGTTGGCGCGCCAGGTAGGGGCCTGCTGCGTGTTGACGAACTGCTTCCCGTCAAGCTCCAGATGGGCAGTCTCCAGCAACCTCTCCGACCCAGGACGGTGCTCCATTTCGGGAGCCTTGAGTTCATGTCCCTCGACGGTGGCTACGACACGATAATCATTCCACCACCGGGCGACAGCGGCAATGGCGGTCGACAGCCCGCTCGCCGGTGGCGGAATCAGCGACGTCTTCCCCGCGGGGTGGAAGAACAACCTTCGAGCTCGCCCTGTCCTCTCCCCCACCAACGGAGGAGGAGGCGGGGCAACCAAGGCCAAGCGGGAGGCCGCGCCTCATCGACTGTCGAGCGAGTCGTCAGCCCCAGCGCTCCAACGGGGGACGCGTCGGGCATCGACCTCACGTTTGAGACGGAGGCGAGCGCCGTCTCCCTGCAACACGCCAACTCCGAGCAAACGGACGACGCCGGCACGCTCGCGGAAGGCTTGCTGGGCGTCACCCTCGTACCTGGGACGACGGCGCAGTCAGCCCCCGACATGATTTCATCACCGCCCGTCGACCAAGAGGTACCGACCGATTCCCATCTCGCGCCTTTCAGATTCAGCCTCGACCCGCCAAGCGGCCTCGCTTTGGCGGACACTCTCGTAGAGGCGAGTCCGAACCCTTTGGGGTTTCGTATGCGTTCACCTTGGGACCGGCTGACGGGCGTCTCGACCTACGGGCCCTCTTGGTCCGAGGAAGACGACGAGCCCAGCCTCTGTTGGGATTTCTCTGGACTTGGCAACCCCAGTGCCATGCGGAACTTTATGACCGCATGCGACTACTGCCTTTCCGACTGTTCCGACGGTAGCCGTAGCCTCGACGACAAGGACTGCGGCCCAAGCCGCGAATGTTTCCACGTCGATCTAGGGGGTCCCTCCGAAGGCAACCATCTCGGCATGCTGGAGGACGGTGATCTCCCTGGGCCGGTGCCTCGCGTTGACATACCACGGGAGCTAGCTGTGGTCCCCGTTCAGGCGGGGGGCCATGATCCACAGCTCGAGCAAGTCTGCGGGGTGCAGGCCAGGCTTGACGAGGGAGCAGGAGCGCTTGAGCCGATCCACCAGGACGTCGGGCAGGCATGGGTGGCCCAACCTCCAGCCGGAGAAATACGTCATCTACTCCAGGGCTTCCAGCACCGCATCGCCGACGATGTCAGGGTCAGGCCGCCACCAGCATCCAGTGGGGTTGGCCAGAACCTGGCTGCAGCAGCAATGCTCCTCCGCGCGATGCCGGAGCCATCAACCACCGAGGGGCGGCAAATCCAGGGAGAGCTCAAGAATCTCCTGGAAGGCGCCGTGGTCCGACGGGCCGAGAGCTCCGCCTCCCGAAGGCAGGGGTACCCCTCAGAACATCATGTCGCGACTTCCCGATTCACGCGGGAAGCCTCGGTCTACACCGGGAGCACGCGCCACACAGCGCCTGCGGCCCCGGGTCGCCTCGGCAACGAGCACCCTCACCGCGACCGTCGGGCCCGCCTCGACGAAAGGGTGCGCCGAGGCTACCACCCCAGGCGTGGGGGACGCTATGACAGCGGGGAGGATCGGAGTCCTTCGCCTGAACCACCCGGTCCGCAGGCTTTCAGCCGGGCCATACGACGGGCGCCGTTCCCGACCCGGTTCCGACCCCCGACTACTATCACAAAGTACTCAGGAGAGACGAGGCCGGAACTATGGCTCACGGACTACTGTCTGGCCTACCAACTGGGTGGAACGGACGATGACAACCTCATCATCCGCAACCTCCCCCTGTTCCTCTCCGACACCGCTCGCGCCTGGTTGGAGCACCTACCTCTGGGGCAGATCTCCAACTGGGACGACCTAGTCCAAGCTTTCGCCGGCAATTTCCAGGGCACGTACGTGCGCCCTGGGAATTCCTGGGACCTCCGAAGCTGCCGACAGCAGCCGGGAGAGCCTCTCCGGGACTACATCCGGCGATTTTCGAAGCAGCGCACCGAGCTGCCCAACATCACCGACTCGGATGTCATTGGCGCGTTCCTCGCTGGCACCACCTGCCGCGACCTGGTGAGCAAACTGGGTCGCAAGACCCCAACCAGGGCGAGCGAGCTGATGGACATCGCCACCAAGTTCGCCTCCGGCCAGGAGGCGGTCGAGGCTATCTTCCGGAAGGACAAGCAGCCCCAGGGCCGCCCGTCGGAAGATGCCCCGAGGCGTCAACTCAGCGTGGCACCAAGAAGAAAAGCAAGAAGAAGTCGCAAGCGAAACGCGACGCCGCCGACGCGGACCTTGTCGCCGCCGCCGAGTACAAGAACCCTCGCAAACCCCCAGGAGGTGCCAACCTCTTCGACAAGATGCTCAAGGAGTCGTGCCCCTATCACCAAGGGCCCGTCAAGCACACCCTTGAGGAGTGCGTCATGCTTCGGCGCCACTTCCACAGGGCCGGGCCACCCGCGGAGGGTGGCAAGGCCCACGATGACGATAAGAAGGAAGATCACCAAGCAGGAGAGTTCCCCGAGGTCCGTGACTGCTTCATGATCTACGGTGGGCAAGCGGCGAATGCCTCGGCTCGGCACCGCAAGCAAGAGCGCCGGGAGGTCTGTTCAGTGAGGGTGGCGGCGCCAGTCTACCTAGACTGGTCCGACAAGCCCATCACCTTCGACCAAGCCAACCACCCCGACCATGTGCCGAGCCCGGGGAAATACCCGCTCGTCGTCGACCCCGTCATCAGCGACGTCAGACTCACCAAGGTCCTCATGGACGGAGGCAGCAGCCTCAACATCATCTACGCCGAGACCCTCGGGCTCCTGCGTGTCGATCTGTCCTCCGTCCGGGCAGGCACTGCGCCCTTCCATGGGATCATTCCCGAGAAGTGCGTTCAGCCCCTCGGACAGCTCGACCTTCCCGTCTGCTTCGGAACACCCTCCAACTTCCGAAGGGAGACCCTGACGTTCGAGGTGGTCGGGTTCCGAGGAACCTACCACGCGGTACTGGGAAGACCATGCTACGAGAAGTTCATGGTCGTCCCCAACTACACCTACCTGAAGCTCAAGATGTCGGGCCCCAACGGGGTCATCACCATCGGCCCCACGTACAAACACGCGTTCGAATGCGACGTGGAGTGCGTGGAGTACGCCGAGGCCCTCGCCGAGTCCGAGGCCCTCATCGCCGACCTGGAGAGCCTCTCTAAGGAGGTGCCAGACGTGAAGCGTCATGCCGGCAACTTTGAGCCGGCGGGACGGTCAACGCCGTCCCCCATGACCCCAGCAGCGACGCCTCCAAGCAGACCCGGATCGGCTCCGGGCTCGATCCCAAATAGGAAGCAGTGCTCGTCGACTTTCTCCGCGCGAACGCTGACGTCTTCGCGTGGAGTCCCTCGGACATGCCCGGCATACCGAGGGATGTCGCCGAGCACTCGCTGGACATCCGAGCCGGAGCCCGACCCGTCAAGCAGCCTCTGCGCCGATTCGACAAGGAGAAGCGCAGAGCCATAGGCGAGGAGATCCACAAGCTAATAGCGGCAGGGTTCATCAAAGAGGCAAAGGGCGTCAAGCTCGATCCCGAAAAATGTGCCTTCGGGGCGCCCCGAGGCATGCTCTTGGGGTTCATCGTCTCCAAGCGGGGCATCGAAGCCAACCCGTAGAAGATCGCGGCCATCGTGCAGCACCCCGAGACCTTGTTAAAGACACCCGAGGGCTACACGTGCCCCTGGGAAAGGCCGCTTGTCGTCGCCAAAGTTCTAAAGCCCGGAACAGACAAACTGGCCGACAGTCAAGGCGAGGTCTGCACCAACACTCCGAACATCTAATAGTTACGTTGCTTCTACCCTTAAGATGCTTTCAAGTTGTTCGCTTACCTTGCCCCCAAGCAAGTTTTAGTCGTCAAGGAAGGGTCGGCCTTGCCTCGGCAGAACCCGACCCTCCCTCGGGGGCTAAAAAGGGGGGAACCCCCTCTACGTCAAAATTTTCCTTGAAAAAGGTCTTCCATCAAAACGACTTTCGTGTCTCCTGGCTATATCAGTACAAGACCCCAAGAAACGAATAAGAGTGCATGTAAGTGGCAAGGCCGACCGAGCCGAGGAACTCCTACGCCTCTGGGATACGGATACCTCACTCGTCGCCTACAACGAAAAATAACTCTTACTTGGGTAAGAAATCTTGTTACTGACAAACGAGCCCGGATACGCAAAGCAAAAGGGAAAAGACGCAGCTTCATATCACGATGATAAAAGCGTTCAGGCCTCAGCGGCCACGAAAGGCACACACGTGTCCAAAATAAACTGCTCTGGCAGAATCAAGCATCGCCCGGGGGAGGGGCGGCACCCTTGGCGTCATCTCCGACTTCAGCGCTATCTCCACCCTCGACGAGACCCGCCTCAGCCTTGAACGATGGCGTAGGCGGAAGGATCTCCACCTCGAAGATGGACGCCAGCACCGCGCTCGGGCCCGCGGCGGCCGCATCGAGCCTCTGGACTTCGGCCAGGGCAGCCTCGTCTTCATCGGGAAGGCAGTACCCCTCGCTGACCCGCTCCAGATCCACGTCATAGTGGGATGCGAGCACGGCGAAGGCCCGCCTAACGCCGTGATGCAGCGCCTCGCGGAGTCGGCCGCGCGCGCGGTCGCCCAAGTCCGGCAGGCGACTCTGAGGGGAACTCCCCGAGGGAACGTCGTCGAGGCCTAAGGTCTGGCCGAAGGCCAAGATAGCCTCGGACATGGTCGCACTGTCGGCCTCCTTCTGGGCAAGCGCCTTGGTGGACTCACCGAGGGCAGACTCGAGCTCTGAAAACAGCCAAAACAGAAGACTTCAAACACTGGTTGAGGAACGAAGCTGGATCAAAATCTTAAAATAGCCAAGACATACCTTCGGCTCGGGCACGCTGCTCCGAGGATGCGGCTCGGGCCACGGCCATGTCTGCTACGAGGGTTCTGGCCTGAGCAGACGCCTCGGCCAACTGGACACCGAGAGCCTCAGCCCGGCTCTCGGCCTGGTCCCGCTCGCCGATGACCTGGCCAAGCTCCAGCTACTGCCGCTGCGCCTCCGCGCGCGCCGCCGCTGCCTCTGCTCCTAGATTGGCACAGAGCAACCGAAGGTCCGCCGCCTCGGCGCTCCGTTGGGAGAGGCGTTCGGTAGCCCCGGCAAGCATGGCCCTCAGGGACCGCAGCGAACCCCAGACATTGGCCTCTCGGCGGATGAACGACGACTTGGCGGCGCTTAGATCCGTCAGATCCTGAGGAAGGGAAGCGAGGCGTCACAAAGGGTGCCTTGATCACGTGAAAGGTATGCTCAAGCTTATTACCTGAAGGATCTTGGGAACGTCCCTGCGAAGGACCTCCAAGGTCGACCGAAGCGACCCCACCGTCGCCTCGGCACACTCACGAAGCCCGTCCCAAGACTGCTCCTCTCGCTCGTCATCAAGAACGAAGAGGGGATCCGAAGCCCCACCGGTCCAGAACCGGAGCGACCCACGCCGCTCGTCGGCACTATGTTGCGCGGGGACGAGGTCGCCGCTCCCCAGGATGGGTCGCGGTTCCGCGCCCCCCTCCTTCGAAGCATCAGGTAGCGACGCCTCGGCCATCTCCACATCGGCGACGACGGGTGGCCCCGCGGCCAGAACGGCAACAGCCTCGGTGGAAGCCGGCGCCAGCGTCGGCAACGCATCTGGTGGGCTCAGGGCCGCGGCCGCGCCAGCAGTCTCCCTCGGCACGGCGGCCGCCTCAACGGAGGGGTCAACCTCGAGGGTTTGCCCCACGGCAACTTGTGCCACCTGTGCCCCCCGCTCGGAGGCACCTTGTGTGGAGGCTAGCCAGCCAGCGAGGCCCGGTACGGCATCGGCTGCAGAAGCCGACGCCGTCTTAAGAGCCTTCCGGGGAGCTAGACTGGTCGAACCGTGCCTCCGTTTGCTGGGAAGAAAGGGAAGAGCAAGATCAGGACAAGCAAAGAAGGAACCGGAACAGAGGTATTCTCCGATACTTACCCGCTCCGGGCCACGACCAATCGTGCCTGTGGGGAGGCCCCTCGAGCCTTGGTCCCCGCAGGCATCGCCGAGGTTTGCCCCGCCGGTGGCTTCGACACCCTTCCTTCCTCGGGCGCCCGGGGCGCCGAAGTGACGGTCCGCCCAGGCGCAGAAACGACGACCTGAAGGTTAGCCTCCTGTGCCACCGGCACGAGCAACGGCTCTTCAGGGATAGGCGGGTCGGCCTGGCCCCCCGTGGTCACCTCAACCACCTCAGCCACGAGGTCAAGCGCTCCCTCGGCCTGCCCCCGTTCTTCGGACCGGGACCCCGACGTCCCGGCCCCGGATACCAACGGCATCAGCCTGCTCGGGGGCTGGCTTGACAGCTCCTGGCCTAACCTCAAGCTAGGGCTGAGACCAAGGCGGGCAGCCATGTCGTTTTCCTCGTCGTCATCTTCATCATCGTCGTCGTCATCAGGCATTTCCGGCGACGGCTCCCTTGGGAGCCCCTCCCTCTCCTGCCGACGACGGAGCTTTTCCAAGGCGTCTCGAGCCCGCATCCACTCGCGGGCCCGGGCCTTCTCCGCGTCCTTGCTTTTCTTCTTCTCCTCCGCGGCAACCCGCCGCGCTGCTCGGTCCACCGCATCCTGCGGGACCCGTGGCAGGGAAGGCTTGTGCCACCCTACCTCCTGAAGACGGATGGAAATCCCGACCGTAAGAACCAGGGGCAACCCGATGCAAGAGGAAGGAAGGGGCGGACACTCACCAGAGTCACGCACCCTTGGTCAGGACGCATCAAAGGCTGGGAGAAGGCGCTGGAGTCCGGTTTCCTCGACGCAACGGCCACCCGCCCGTGGAGGACGTCGAAGGGAAGAGGATCCGAGGACATCCGCGAGCCCTCCAAGTCAGCCTCCGGTGTCATCTCCCAAAGTGGCAACTGTCGCTCTGCCAAGGGAAGCACCCTCCGGCGGTGGATGGCGGCAATCACTCCCGCGGCGGTGAGTCCCCCCTTCCGTAACGCCTCCAAGGCCTTGACAAGGGGTTCGAGGTTCTTCTGTCTCTCGTGCGGGGTCCCGTGGCACCAAGCATCGGCGGTGATGGTGACTACTCGCTGGGAGAACAATGGGAGCAACTCGCCGTCATTCCGGAGGTAGAACCACCAGCGCTGCCACCCCTTGTTCGAGGACGTGAGGATGGCGGGAATATACAGTGACGCCCGCGATTGCCTCAGCTGGAGGATGCAGCCGCCAGCCCACACTGCCGCGCGGACCTTTCTCTCCCCCGTCGGCGAAGCGAAAAGCTCCGCGAAAAAGAGATGGGTCCACAAATCCCAGTGGGGGGCGATCCCCAAGTACCCCTCGCACACCGCTACGAAGATGGCGGCTTGTGAGATGGAGTTGGGGCTGAGGTTGTGCAACTCCACCCCGTAATGGTGCAGGATCGCCCGCATAAAGCGACTCGCCGGCACACCAAATCCCCGCTCGTGGAAGGAGACGAAGCTCACGATGTACCCCGGCGGTGGGGACGGAGCGGCTCCGCTCATGGCGGGAATCCATTCTGGCCGCTTCTCATCAGAGAGAGGGTGAAGTAAACCCTCAGCAACAAGATCCTCCAGATCACCCGCCGTCACTGTGGAGAAAGGCCATGGGTCGCGCGGCGGGATGATGGTCACCCGGTTGGCCATCACCTAGCAGAAGGGGTGGCGGTGCGAAGGACAGGGTGAGCGGTCTCTTTTTCTCTGGCTAAATCTCTCGGGTTACGAAAACCTAAGAAGGAGGCAGGAAGCAGAGCAAAGAACCCTCGCCAGGCCCTCCCTCGAGTATATAAAGGCCAAAGCGAGACCCGTTCAACGTTCCACCCGGACCGGCCGCAGGATTCAAAAACACGAAGCAAAACAGCTGTTCCTCGAGCGGCTCGCGCACGTGCAACGGCCGCCCCGCGAAACGCATGCCTCGTTGCATTAACTCCACGGCGGGACAGGCGGCGCCTCTGGTAGGGGAAGCGGGCGACGCTTCGCCTTCGCCACAATGACCGCGTCAAAAAAGGTACGCCACGTCGTTCGATTTCGTATCCTTTTCCTTTTTTTCCTCTTTCTCTCTCTTGCAACAGGGACCGAGAAAGGGGGATACCCCGAAAAGGATCCTTCTCCGTGAAGGAACCGGGCTCCGAGCCTCCCTACTGATCAGAGGTTCAAAGGCTGGCCCCTCGGAAGGGTTCGACAGCCGCCTCAGATCGCGTGGGCTCTACACCCACTACTGGACAGAGGTTCGAAGGCCGACCCCTCGAAAGGGTTCAACGACCGCCTCAGGCTACTCGAGCTCCGCGCCCACTACTGATCAGGGGTTCGAAGGCTGGCCCCCGAAGGGTTCACAGCCGCCTCAGACACAGAGCGAGGGATGACCATGGGTACGTTTGATACATAACCAAGGCTCGGGCTATGCTCCCGAGGTACCCTAGGACATTTCCGAGACCAGCGGGAACGATCTTGTAACGGAATCCCATCAGAGGGAGGCATCGAGCCCTCGGACCCCGTCGCCAGGGGACCGGGTCCAGCAGATCAACCGCAGGTACTTTTGGGCGTGCCTCTGGGCCCCTAGCCGACCCCTAACGAATGGGGCACGGGCGTCCACTCGGATTACCCGCCTGTAGCTCACCGGAGACACCATGTTCGGTGCCCATCGAGGGCAACATGGCGCTTTCCCCCCCCCCCCTCCTCCTTGCGGAAAGGCGACGCAGGGGCGTATGTAAAAAAGTCGAGTCTGTCCCTGATCGCCCTCTCGCCCTGTGCAGAGGCTCGGGGGCTGCTCTCGCAAACCCGGCTCCGGCCGAACCGTTGACGGCGTCAACATACCAGCCCGAGAACTTGGACCCGACCGTACACCCGGGCTACGGCCAGCTCGCATGAGGGAACACCAGACTAGCCGAACCATTGCGCGAGGCATTAAGACCTCGGAGGAGTAAAACCACTCCTCCGAGGCCTCGGGGGCTACACCCGGCGGGTGCGCTCGCGCGCACCCCCCGGAACCAAACGCAACCGAGAAAGGCTGGTCCCCTTGCAAAAAAGTGCGATGAAAGCCTCCAAGCGAGTGCTAACACTCCCTTCGAGGCTCGGGGGCTACTGTCGGGGACCATAATTAGGGGTACCCTCAAGGCTCCTAATTCTCAGCTGGTAACCCCCATCAGCATAAAGCTGCAAAGGCCTGATGGGTGCGATTAAGTCAGGGATCGGTCCATTCGAAGGACGCGATCACGCCTCACCCGAGCCTAGCCTCGGACAAGGGCGGCCGTCCCCGGAGAATCTCCGCCTCACCCGAGGCCCCCCTCCAGCGGCTAACGTATCTCCGGCTCGCCCGAGGCCCTGTCTTCGCCAAGAAGCAACCCTGACCAAATCGCCGCGCCGACCGACCAAATCGCAGGAGCATTTAATGCAAAGGCAGCCTGACGCCTTTATCCTGACGCGCGCCCTGTAGTCGACAAAGCCGAGGTGACCGCCGTCACTTCGCCGCTCCACTGACCGGCCTGACAGAAAGACAGCGCCGCCTGCGCCACTCCGACTGCGGTGCCGCTTGACAGAGTGAGGCTGACAGGCAGTCAGGCCCAGCCGCAGGCACCATAGGAAACTCTGCTCCGCCTGACCTAGGGCTCGGACTCGGGCTAAGTCCTGGAAGACGGCGAACTCCGCTCCGCCCGACCCAGGGCTCGGACTCGGGCTAAGTCCCGGAAGACGGCGAACTCCGCTCCGCCCGACCCAGGGCTCGGACTCGGGCTAAGTCCCGGAAGACGGTGAACTCCGCTCCGCCCGACCCAGGGCTCGGACTCGGGCTAAGTCCCGGAAGACGGCGAACTCCACTCCGCCCGACCCAGGGCTCGGACTCGGGCTAAGTCCCGGAAGACGGCGAACTCCGCTCCGCCCGACCCAGGGCTCGGACTTGGGCTCAGCCCCAGAAGACGACGAACTCCGCTTCGCCCGACCCCAGGGCTCGGACTCCGCTCTGGCCTCAGCCTACGGTCTCCGTCTCGCCCGACCCAGGGGTTCGGACTCGACCTCGGCCACGAAAGACAGACTCGACCTCGGCTTCGGAGGAGCTTCCACATCGCCCAACCTAGGGCGCGGACCGGCCACGTCAACAGGAGGCGCCATCATCACCCTACCCCGAGCTTACTCGAGCCACGGGGGACAAGACCGGCGTCCCATCTGGCTCGCTCTACCAGATAGGCAATGATGGCGCCCCTCATACTCAGTGATGATGGTAGCTCTCAGCCCCCTTACGGAAGCAAGATGACGTCAGCAAGGACTCCACAGCTCCGACATCTGTCCCTCCGCCAGGCTCCAGCGCCCCTCCGACGGCCACAACATCACGCCAACAGGGTGCCAAAATCTCTCCGGCTGCCACAACACCATGTACTTAGGGCGCTAGCTCTCCCCCGCTAGACACGTAGCACTCTGCTACACCCCCCATTGTACACCTGGGTCCTCTCCTTACGCCTATAAAAGGAAGGACCAGGGCCCTCTTACAGAGGGTTGGCCGCGCGGGGGACGAGGACGAGACAGGCGCTCGCGTGGGGCCGCTCGCTCCCTCTCCCGCGTGGACGCTTGTAACCCCCTACTGCAAGCACACCCGACCTGGGCGCGGGACGAACACGAAGGCCGCGGGATTTCCACCTCTCTCACGCCCATCTCCGGCCACCTCACTTCCCCCCTTCGCGCTCGGCCTCGTGTCGACCCATCTGGGCTGGGGCACGTGGCGACATTCACTCGTCGGCTTAGGGACCCCCCGGTCTCGGAACGCCGACACATCCAAACATTCAGAACTTTGCATTCAATACAAGAGCAATAGACTCCACTCCAATACACAATCAAAGCGATCGATCCACTCAAAGTCCTCGAATCAACTCTAGTGAACTAGGACTTGCGAGAGGATCATTTGTGTTCCATTGTTGCTCTTGTTTGCTTGGCTTGGCTTTCTTATCTTTCTCACTTCTTACTCTCAAGAGCTTTGTAAGCAAGGCAAGAGACACCAATTGTGTGGTGGTCCTTGTGGGGTCTAAGTGACCCGTGAGATTAAGGAAGAAGGCTCATTCGGTCTAGGTGACCATTTGAGAGAGGGAAAGGGTTGAAAGAGACCCGGTCTTTGTGACTACCTCAACGAGGACTAGGTTCTTTAGAACTGAACCTCGGTAAAACAAATCACCGTGTTCACTCGCTTTATTTCTTGGTTGATTTGTTTCCCCCCTCTCTCCCAGACTTGAATTTAATTCTACTGCTAACCCCGGCTTGTAGTGTGTGTTTAAGTTATAAATTTTAGGTTTCGCCTATTCATCCCCCCTCTAGGCAACTTTCAACAACCCGAGGTGAGATGTATGGGGTCCAGAAGGTCAGGGGATTGAGAAGGACTGTGGCAAAATGAATCAGACTCCTCACCTTCCCTAGAGAGCGCGGATGCAGATCAAGAGTAATTCCAGCGCGGACGCGGATCGAGGGGCAACGATCCGGGCGGAGGGCGGAGGAGAGCATGCGGCGAAATGAGTAGGATTCGCCCCTTCCATGGAGACGCGAACGCGGATGGGACGCGGATCGAGAGGGATTGCGGTGAAACAAGAGGGATTTGCCCCTTCCATGGATAGCACAGACGCGAATCGAGGAGCGATGATCTGCACAGAGGGTGGAGGAGAGCATGCGACAAAATGGGAGGGATTCACCCCATCCATGGACAGCGTGGACGCGGATTGCAGCAATCCGGGCGGGAGAGAGTAGGGATTGCAGAGAGAGAGGAGGGTGGGGCAAACCTCATGACGACAACGACAGTCACTGGCGCCGGGAGTGAATGAGGAGGTGGGTGAGTGCGACGTCTCCAGTGGGACACGAACGACGCTAAAGCTACAAAATCAGGACGCAGCGAGGCGGTGGCGGATCCCAGGAGCATCGTGGCTGCGGCCATGGCGCAGGAGCCCGACAGCACTCGCGCATAGAGCCAGAGCAGTGAGGTGGAGAGTGGTCGCTGGGGGCACGACAAGATAGGGGCAGGGTGCGGCACCGAGGCCAGGGAGCGACGCATGGAGCCGGGTACGACGGGGGCAGCAGAGGGGGGAACAATCTCCGGGTGGCTCTCACTAGGGGTGGGCGTTCAGGTTATCTGAAAATTTTGGGTCGGGTAATTCAGGTTTTTAAAATTTCGGGTTTTGAGAATCGATACCCGAAATTACAACGGGTTTTGCAATACCCGAAAATTTGGGTACCCGAAATTTCAGGTTCGGGTATTCCCGAACTACCCGAGCTATTGTGTTGGCTTCATAAAAACACATAAACCCTATTAAATTAGTAAAAAATATAGTTTGAACAATGATATACATGGACATATAAAACACAAGCAATCTGCAATCACAAGTTATGCACACATACACATAATTATAAATGTACAAATTAATAATTAAGCATGACATGAGCACATGACACATGAAAGTTTGGGTAATTCGAGTATTTCAGGTACCCGATTGTGATACCCGAATTACCCGAACTAAATTCGAGTTTTGCAAGTTGCTACTCGAAATTCCCAAACAAAATTCGGGTTTTGGGTATTTCGGGTTCGGGTTCAGGTATTCCGGGTTTGGGTTTCGGGTTATGGGTTTTTTGCCCAGTCCTAGCTCTCACAAGCGCAGAAATCTTAGGGTGGGGACGCGGCCGTTGTGGGGAGACGAAGGGAGCTGAGGCAGGCAGGCAGGCACAGGCGTGGAAGGGGCGAGCGGGGGCATGGTGATGCCTCGGTGGATGCCCTCGTTGCGCTCTTAAGGAGTAGTATAGATTTTGGTGTTTGATGCTCATCACAACATTATGAACTAACTAGTTTGCTAAGTGTATGGTCATAGGTTCATAAGAATGAACATGGAAGATTTAAGTGAGAAACAACTCAAAACAAAGTGTCGGCGTTCCGAGACCGGGGGGTCCCTAAGCCGACGAGTGAATGTCGCCGCGTGCCCTAGCCCAGATGGGTCGACGCGAGGCCGAGCGCGAAGGGGGAAGTGAGGTGGCCGGAGATGGGCGTGAGAGAGGTGGAAATCCCGCGGCCTTCGTGTTCGTCCCGCGCCCAGGTCGGGTGTGCTTGCAGTAGGGGGTTACAAGCGTCCACGCAGGAGAGGGAGCGAGTGGCCCCACGCGAGCGCCTATCTCGTCCTCGTCCCCGCGCGGCCAACCCTCTCTAAGAGGGCCCTGGTCCTTCCTTTTATAGGCGTAAGGAGAGGACCCAGGTGTACAATGGGGCATGTAGCAGAGTGCTACGTGTCTAGCGGGGGAGAGCTAGCGCCCTAAGTACATGCCGTTGTGGCAGCCGGAGAGATTTTGGCACCCTACTGGCGTGATGTCGTGGCCGTCGGAGGGGCGCTGGAGCCTGGCGGAGGGACAGCTGTCGGAGCTGTGGAGTCCTTGCTGACGTCCTCTTGCTTCCGTAAGGGGGCTGAGAGCTGCCATCGTCACTGAGTATGCGGGGCGCCATCATTGCCTATCTGGTAGAGCGAGCCAGATGGGACGCCGGTCTTGTCCCACGTGGCTCGAGTCAGCTCGGGGTAGGGTGATGATGGCGCCTCCTGTTGACGTGGCCGGTCCGCGCCCTAGGTTGGGCGATGTGGAAGCTCCTCCGAAGCCGAGGTCGAGTCTGTCTTTCATGGCCGAGGTCGAGTCCGAACCCCTGGGTCGGGCGAGACGGAGACCGTCGGCTGAGGCCAGAGCGGAGTCCGAGCCCTGGGGTCAGGCGAAGCGGAGTTCGTCGTCTTCTGGGGCTGAGCCCGAGTCCGAGCCCTGGGTCGGGCGGAGCGGAGTTTGCCGTCTTCCGGGACTTAGCCCGAGTCCGAGCCCTAGGTCGGGCGGAGCGGAGTTCGCCGTCTTCCGGGACTTAGCCCGAGTCCGATCCCTGGGTCGGGCGGAGCGGAGTTCGCCGTCTTTTGGGACTTAGCCCGAGTCCGAGCCCTAGGTCGGGCGGAGCGGAGTTCGCCGTCTTCCGGGACTCAGCCCGAGTCCGAGCCCTGGGTCAGGCGGAGCGGAGTTTCCTATTGTGCCTGCGGCCGGGCCTGACTGCCTGTCAGCCTCACTCTGTCAAGCGGCACCGCAGTCGGAGTGGCGCAGGCGGCGCTGTCTTTCTGTCAGGCCGGTCAGTGGAGCGGCGAAGTGACGGCGGTCACTTCGGCTCTGTCGACTGCAGGGCGCGCGTTAGGATAAAGGCGTCAGGCTGCCTTTGCGTTAAATGCTCCTGCGATTTGGTCGGTCAGCACAGCGATTTGGTCAGGGTTGCTTCTTGGCGAAGACAGGGCCTCGTGCGAGCTGGAGATACGTTAGCCGCTGGAGGGGGGCCTCGGGCAAGGCGGAGATTCTCCGGGGTCGGTCATCCTTGTCCGAGGCTAGGCTCGAGCGAGGTGTGATCGTGTCCTTCGAATGGACCGATCCCTGACTTAATCGCACCCATCAGGCCTTTGCAGCTTTATGCTGATGGGGGTTACCAGCTGAGAATTAGGAGCCTTGAGGGTACCCCTAATTATGGTCCCCGACAGTAGCCCCCGAGCCTCGAAGGGAGTGTTAGCACTCGCTTGGAGGCTTTCATCGCACTTTTTTGCAAGGGGACCAGCCTTTCTCGGTTGTGTTTGGTTCCAGGGGGTGCGCGCGAGCGCATCCGCCGGGTGTAGCCCCCGAGGCCTCGGAGGAGTGGTTTTACTCCTCCGAGGTCTTAATGCCTCGCGCAATGGTTCGGCTGGTCTGGTCATTCCCTCATGCGAGCTGGCCATAGCCCGGGTGTACGGTCGGGTCCAAGTTCTCGGGCTGGTATGTTGACACCGTCAACGGTTCGGCCGGAGCCGGGTTCGCGAGAGCAGCCCCCGAGCCTCTGCACAGGGCGAGAGGGCGATCAGGGACAGACTCGACTTTTTTTACATACGCCCCTGCGTCGCCTTTCCGCAAGGAGGAGGGGGGAAAGCGCCATGTTGCCCTCGATGGGCGCCGAACATGGTGTCTCCGGTGAGCTGCAGGCGGGTAATCCGAGTGGACGCCTGTGCCCCATTCGTTAGGGGTCGGCTAGGGGCCCAGAGGCACGCCCAAAAGTACCTGCGGGTGATCTACCGGACCCGGTCCCCTGGCGACGGGGTCCGAGGGCTCGATGCCTCCCTCTGATGGGATTTCGTTAAAAGATCGTTCCCGCTGGTCTCGGAAATGTCCTAGGGTACCTCGGGAGCGCAGCCCGAGCCTTGGTTATGTATCGAACGTACCCATGGTCATCCCTCGCTCTGTGTCTGAGGCGGCTGTGAACCCTTCGGGGGCCAGCCTTCGAACCCCTGATCAGTAGTGGGCGCTGAGCCCGAGTAGCCTGAGGCGATCGTTGATCCCTTCCGAGGGGCTGGCCTTCGAACCTCTGACCAGTAGTGGGTGTAGAGCCCACGCGATCTGAGGCGGCTGCCGAACCCTTCCGAGGGGCCAGCCTTCGAACCTCTGATCAGTAGGGAGGCTCGGAGCCTGGTTCCTTCACGGAGAAGGATCCTTTTCAGGGTATCCCCCTTTCCCGGTCCCTGTTGCAAGAGAGAGAAAGAGGAAAAAGGAAAAGGATACGAAATCGAACGACGTGGCGTACCTTTTTCGACGCGGTTATTGTGGCGAAGGCGAGGCGTCGCTCGCTTCTCTTGCCAGTGGTGCCGCATGTCCCGCCGCGGAGTTAATGCGTCGGGGCGAGTGGTTCGCGGGGCGGCCATTGCGCGTGCGCGAGTCGTTCGAGGAACGGAACACGGGCGCGTTGTCTTCACGCCGTGAGAGAGAGGGTTCTCTCGTCGCCCCTGGATGGGACGTAGGCTTGGCTGGCGACGTGACTGCTGCCCCTGCCCGCCTGCCACCGCCATTACTGCCTGCCTGTTTTTGGCCGTATTGACCGTCGCGCTAGGCTGGCGCCGCTGGGTCGTGCTCTGGGTCGCCTCGAGTCGCGGTCGGTTCCGTAGTCGAGGAGGCGCGGCAGTGGCGCGAGTGGCGATGCAGTTTCTTGCCCGAAGCATTCGGCGCGCCGGTTGCATGACGCGTGGGCCTGGGCCTCCATGCCGGGCGTGTTGGGAGTCGGAGAAATGCGCCCATTTGGTGCGGTTGCATGCCGCCTGCATGGCTGCCCGCCCTTTCGCCCGCTGGTCTGGGCAAAAGTGGAGAGCCGCTTGTATCCGCTGGGCGGTTGCACGCACCACGCGTGGCGGTTTGGCTTCTTCCGCTCTGAGCCGGCTTGCATGACATGTGGGACCCAGCCCCTGCGCCGTAGGGGAGGACCTTGGAACGTGTTGGAGAAGACTCAGCCCACGACGGCTGGGAAAGCAAGTAGGGAGAGTTGCCTTTTAAAAGGAGGGTGACCCCTTTGGAAGGCGCCCATGTCTTCGCGCTCCCTTATGCGTTGTGCCTTCTGCCCGTCCTTGCCTCACGAGTTTGGGCATGGGCGGGGGCCTCCTGGCAGCAGCGTCCGCCCTGGGGTCATTGCTGCCGCTGTTCGGCCCCCTGGAGCGGAAGTCGTCGTCGTCGCCGCTGCCGGGGCAGGCGACAGCGCGTCGTTCGTCGGGCTTCTGTTGCTCCGCAGGCCCCCCCCTCCATCGAGTGGGGTTGTTCGTACCTGCGGAGGTGGAACCGGAGTTCTGTTTGTGATGGCACTTCGAATGCCAGTGTTTTTGTACATTGCGGCTGTCGAGGCCTGAACATGTATGTAATTTCGGCACAGAGCCGTGTTTTTTCCTCATTTTCGAGCGCTAAGACTCGCCTGTTGATTGCTTGAACTGCTTCGCCAAGCGTGAGTCGCCCCACGTAAAGGTGACGAGTGAGGTATCCATATCCCGGAGGCGTAGGAGTCCCTCGGCTCGGTCAACCTTGTTGTCCGAGGCTTTCCTTGCTTAGTTAGAGGAACCCCTCGGCCGCTCTTCGACGAGCCGAGGCCAGGGGTAGCGGTGTCAGCGCGAACAGAGGCAGAGTTGTCCCGAGAAGAAGACCTGGTCGGCCGGAGCCTGGCCGGGTCGTCTGTTAGCAGGACCGACGCCGGAATTGACCTGCCGAAGGTGTTGTCGATGCCGAGGGTGTTGCTGCTCCCTTCAAGCGTCAAGATCCATGCCTGCAGGGTCGGACCATCTTGTAGCGCGTGTTTTCTGCAGCCGCCGAGGCCAAAACACACCCTCGCCGTGTTGTAAAGCTGTGTCTCCTTTCCTCTTATTTCGAGTATCTGGACTTTTCTGTCGGTAACAGAATTGCTGGCGCGAGCGAGAGTTGCTTCTCACAGAAGGTGGCGAGTGAGGTATCCGTATCCCGGAGGCGTAGGAGTCCCTCGGCTCGGTCGGCCTTGCTGCTTACACGCACTCTTACCCGTCCATGGGGTTCTGTCACCGACGCAGTCGAGAAGGCTCGAAGAATCGCTTCGGCAGAAGAGCTTCCGAACGTGAAGACTTGTTCGGTCCTTGAAATCACTTATCCGAACGTGAGTTACTTATCGCAGAAGGTGATGAGTGAGGTATCCATATCCCGGAGGCGTAGGAGTCCCTCGGCTCGGTCAGCCTTGGCTGCTTACGTGTACTCCGTCGTTTTCAGGATCCGCTTTCGAAGTAGTCAAAAAGCACGAAAGACATTCTGGCAGAAAGGATCTTTTTTTGAGGAAAAAATTCAACGCAGAGGGGGTTCCCCCTTTTAGCCCCCGAGGGAGGGTCGGACTTTGCCGAGGCAAGGTTGACTCTTCCTTGATAACTAAACTTTGCGTAGGAGCGAGGTATATGAACAACGTGAAAACATCTTAAGGGTAGAAGCGACATAGCTGTTGGATGTTCCAAGCGTTGTCGTAGACCTCGCCTTGACTGTTGGCCAGCTTGTACGTTCCGGGCTTCAGAACCTTGGCGATGACGAACGGCCCCTCCCAGGGGGGCGTGAGCTTGTGTCGCCCTCGGGCGTCTTGTCGCAGCCGAAGCACCAGATCGCCCACCTAGAGGTCTCGGGACTTGTCGGGGACCATAATTAGGGGTACCCTCAAGACGCCTAATTCTCAGCTGGTAACCCCCATCAGCATGAAGCTGCAGAGGCCTGATGGGTTTGATTAAGTCAGGGATCAGTCCATACGAGCGACTTGACCACGCCACGCCCGAGCCTAGCCTCGGGCGAGGGCAGCCGACCCTAAGATGACTCCGTCTCGCCTGAGGCCTCCTCTTTCACGGCAGACGCATCTCTGGCTCGCCCTAGGCCCCGCCTTCGATAAGAAGAAACCCTGACTAAATCACCGCGCCAACCAACCCAGTCACCGGGGCGTTTAACGCAAAAGGTAAGACCGACGGGCGACCAGACTTCGCCAGAGGTGCCATAGGAGGCTCTGCCCGACCCAGGGCTCGGACTCGGGCTAAGGCCCCGGAAGACGGCGAACTCCGCTCCGCCCGACCCAGGGCTCGGACTCGGGCTAAGGCCCCGGAAGACGGCGAACTCCGCTCCGCCCGACCCAGGGCTCGGACTCGGGCTAAGGCCCCGGAAGACGGCGAACTCCGCTCCGCCCGACCCAGGGCTCGGACTCGGGCTAAGGCCCCGGAAGACGACGAACTCCGCCTCGCCCGACCCAGGGCTCGGACTCCGCCTCGGCCTCTGCCGATCGATCTCCGCCTCGCCCGACCCAGGGCTCGGACTCTGCCTCTGTCTCGCAGGACGGACTCGACCTTGGCTTCGGAGGAGCCTCCACGACGCCCGACCTAGGACACGAGACCGCCACGTCAACAGGAAGCGTCATCATCACCCTGCCCTGAGCCGACTTGGGTCGCAGAGAACAAGACCGGTGTCCCATCTGGCCAGCTACGCCAGATAGGCAAATGATGGCGCCCCGCTAGACCATGACGACGGCGGCTCTCAGCTCCCTTACGAAAGCAGGAGGACGTCAGCAAGGGTCCAGCCACTCCGACAGCTGTCCCTCCGTCCGGCTCCGTTACTCCTCCACCAGCCACGACGCCACACCAACAGGGTGCCAAGATCTCTCCGGCTGCCACCTAGGCATGTACTTAGGGCGCTAGCTCTCCCTCGCTAGACACGTAGCACCTTGCTACACCCCCATCTTGTACACCTGGATCCTCTCCTTACGACTATAAAAGGAAGGACCAGGGCCTTCTTAGAGGAGGTTGGCCTCGCGGGGATGAAGGGCAGGGGCAGGCGCTCTCTCGGGGCCGCTCGCTTCCCCTCACCTCGCGCGGACGCTTGTAACCCCCTACTGCAAGCGCACCCGACCTGGGCGCGGGACGAACACGAAGGCCGCGGGAATTCTCCGACTCCCTCACGACTCGGCTCCGGCCACCGACCGCTCTCTCTTGTTCCCCCCTTCGCGCTCGCCCACGCGCTCGACCCATCTGGGCTGGGGCACGCGGCACACTCACTCGTCGGCTCGGGGACCCCCCGGTCTCGGAACGCCGACAGTTGGCGCGCCAGGTAGGGGCGCGCTGCGTGTTGACGAGCAGTTTCCCGTCGAGCTCCAGATGGGCAGTCTCCAACGACCTCTTCAACCCGGGACGGTGCTCCGTTTCGGGAGTCTCGAGTTCATGTCTCTCGACAGTAGCTATGACATGATACTCCTTCCACCGCCGCGCGACAGCAACAATGGTGGCGGACAACCCGCCCGCCAGCGGCGGAATCGACGACGCCTTTCCCGCGTGGGGGAAGGACGACTTTCGAGCTCGCCCCATCCTCTCCCTCGCCATCGGAGGAGGAGGAGGAGGGGCAACCAGGGCCGAGCGGGAGGCCGCGCTCCGACGGCTGTCGAGTAAATCGACATCCCCGGCGCCTCAACGGAGGACACGCTAAGCGTTGCCCTCGCGTTTGAGGCGAAGGCGAGCGTCATCCCCCCGCAACACGTCGACCCCGAGCAGATGGACGACGCCAGCACGCTCACGGAGGGCCTGCAGGACGTCGCCCTCGTACCCAAGACGACGGCGCGGTCAGCCCCCGACGTGACTTCGTCGCTCCTCGTCGACAAAAAGGTACCGACTGCTCCCCATCTTTCGTCATTTCGACTCGACCTCAGCCCGCCTGGCGACCTCGCTTTGGCGGGCGCTCACATTGAGGCGAGTGCAACCTCTCTGGGGTTTCGTGTGCGGTCGCCTTGGGACCGATTGACGGGTGTCTCGACCTACGGACCCTCTGGGTCCGAGGAAGATGACGACCCCAGCATCTGCTGGGATTTCTCCGGATCTGGCAACCCTAGTGCCATGCGGGACTTCATGACCGCATGTGACTACTGCCTCTCCGACTGTTCCGACGGCAGCCGCAGCCTTGGCGACAAGGACTGCGGCCCGAGCCGCGAATGTTTCCACATCGAGCTAGGGGATCCCTCCGGAGGCGGCTGTCTCGGCATGCCGGAGGATGGTGATCCCCCTAGGCCAGCGCCTCGCGCCGACATCCCGCGGGAGCTAGCTGTGGTCCCCGTTCCGGCGGGGGGTCACGACCCACAGCTCGAGCAAGTCCGCGGGGCGCAGGCCGGGCTCGATGAGGAAGCAGGAGCGCTCGAGGTAATCCGCCAGAACATCGGGCAGGTATGGGCGAGCCAGCCCCCGGCCGGAGGAATACGTCACCTGCCCCAAGGTCTCCAGCACCGCATCACCAACGATGCCAGGGACAGACCGCCACCCGCGTCCGGCGGAACCGGTCAGGACCTGGCCGCCGCAGCAATGCTCCTCCGCGCAATGCCGGAGTCATCAACCACCGAGGGTCGGCGAATCCAGGGAGAACTCAAGCATCTCCTGGAAGGCGCTGCGGCCCGGCGGGCCGAAAGCTCTGCCTCCCGAAGGCGGGGGTACCCCTCGGAACCTCGTGCCGCGACTTCCCGACTCACGCGGGAAGCCTCGGTCTTCACCGGGCGCACGCGCAACACCGCGCCTGCGGCCCCGGGCCACCTCGGCGACGAGCACCCTCATCGCGACCGTCGGGCACGCCTCGACGAAAGGGTGCGCCGAGGCTATCACCCCAGGCGTGGGGGACGCTACGACAGCGGGGAGGATCGGAGTCCCTCGCCCGAACCGCCCGGTCCGCAGGTCTTTAGCCGAGCCATTCGGCGGGCGCCGTTTCCGCCCCGATTCCGACCCCCGACTACTATCACAAAGTACTCGGGGGAAACGAGACCGGAATTGTGGCTTGCGGACTACCGCCTGGCCTGTCAACTGGGTGGGACGGACGATGACAACCTCATCATCCGCAACCTCCCCCTGTTCCTCTCCGACACCGCTCGTGCCTGGTTGGAGCACCTGCCTCCGGGGCAGATTTCCAACTGGGAAGATCTGGTCCAGGCTTTCGCCGGCGACTTCCAGGGCACGTACGTGCGCCCCGGGAATTCCTGGGACCTTCGAAGCTGTCGGCAACTGCCGGGAGAGTCCCTCCGGGACTACATCCGGCGGTTCTCGAAGCAGCGCACCGAGCTGCCCAACGTCACCGACTCCGATGTCATCGGCGCGTTCCTCGCCGGCACCACCTGCCGTGACCTGGTGAGCAAGTTGGGTCGCAAGACCCCCACCAGGGCGAGCGAGCTGATGGACATCGCCACCAAGTTCGCCTCCGGCCAGGAGGCGGTAGAGGCCATCTTCCGAAAGGACAAGCAGCCCCAGGGCCGCCCGTCGGAAGATGCTCCCGAGGCGTCTGCTCCGCGCGGCGCCAGGAAGAAAGGCAGGAGGAAGTCGCAAGCGAAACTCGACGTTCCCGATGTAGACCTTGTCGCCGCCGCCGAGCACAAGAACCCTCGGAAGCCCCCCGGAGGTGCTAACCTCTTCGACAAGGCACTCAAGGAGACGTGCCCCTACCATCAGGGGCCCGTCAAGCACACCCTCGAGGAGTGTGTCATGCTTTGGCGCCACTTCCACAGGGCCGGGCCACCTGCAGAGGGTGGCAAGGCCCGCGACGACGACAAAAGGGAGGATCGCCAAGCAGGAGAGTTCCCAGAGGTCCGCGACTGCTTCATGATCTATGGAGGGCATGCGGCAAACGCCTCGGCTCGGCATCGTAAGCAAGAGCGTCGGGAGGTCTGCTCGGTGAAGGTGGCGGCGCCAGTCTACCTAGACTGGTCCGACAAGCCCATCACCTTCGACCGGGATGACCACCCCGACCACGTGCCGAGCCCAGGGAAGTACCCGCTCGTCGTCGATCCCGTCATCGGCGACGTCAGGCTCACCAAGGTCCTGATGGATGGAGGCAGCTGCCTCAACATCATCTACGCTGAGACCCTCAGGCTCCTGCGCGTCGATCTGTCATCCGTCCGAGCAGGCGCTGCGCCCTTCCATGGGATCATCCCCGGGAAGCGTGTCCAGCCCCTCGGACAGCTCGACCTCTCTGTCTGCTTCGGAACACCCTCCAACTTCCGAAGGGAGACTTTGACGTTCGAGGTGGTCGGGTTCCGAGGAACCTACCACGCGGTGTTGGGAAGGCCATGCTACGCGAAGTTCATGGCCATCCCCAACTACACCTACCTGAAGCTCAAGATGTCGGGCCCCAACGGGGTCATCACCGTCGGCCCCACGTACAAACACGCATTCGAATGCGATGTGGAGTGCGTGGAGTACGCCGAGGCCCTCGCCGAGTCCGAGGCCCTCATTGCCGACCTGGAAAGCCTCTCCCGAGAGGTGCCGGACGTGAAGCGACATGTCAGCAATTTCGAGCCAGCGGAGACGGTTAAGGCCGTCCCTCTCGACCCCAGTGGCGACACCTCCAAGCAGATTCGGATCGGATCCGGGCTCGACCCCAAATAGGAAGCAGTGCTCGTCGACTTTCTCCGCGCAAACGCCGACGTCTTTGCGTGGAGTCCCTCGGACATGCCCGGCATACCGAGGGATGTCGCCGAGCACTCGCTGGATATTCGGGCCGGGGCCCGACCGGTCAGACAGCCTCTGCGCCGATTCGACGAGGAAAGGCGCAGGGTGATAGGCGAGGAGATCCACAAGTTGATGGCAGCAGGGTTCATTAAAGAGGTATTCCATCCCGAATGGCTTGCCAACCCTGTACTTGTGAGGAAAAAAGGGGGGAAGTGGCGGATGTGTGTAGACTACACTGGTCTCAACAAAGCATGTCCGAAGGTCCCCTACCCTCTACCTCGCATCGATCAGATCGTGGACTCCACTGCAGGGTGCGAAACCCTGTCTTTCCTTGATGCCTACTCAGGGTATCATCAAATCAAGATGAAAGAGTCCGACCAGCTCGCGACTTCTTTCATCACGCCCTTCGGCATGTACTGTTATGTCACAATGTCGTTCGGTTTGAGGAACGCGGGTGCAACCTACCAGCGGTGCATGAACCATGTGTTCGGCGAACACATCGGTCGCACGGTCGAGGCCTACGTCGACGACATCGTAGTCAAGACGAGGAAAGCCTCCGACCTTCTCTCCGACCTCGAACTGACATTCCGGTGTCTCAAGGCGAAGGGCGTCAAGCTCAATCCCGAGAAGTGCGTCTTCGGGGTGCCCCGGGGCATGCTTTTGGGATTCATCGTCTCCGAGCGTGGCATCGAAGCCAACCCGGAGAAGATCGCGGCCATCACAAGCATGGGGCCCATCAAGGACTTAAAAGGCGTACAGAGGGTCATGGGATGCCTCACGGCCTTGAGCCGTTTCATCTCGCGCCTCGGCGAGAGAGGCCTGCCCCTGTACCGCCTCTTAAGGAAGGCCGAGTGCTTCACTTGGACTCCCGAAGCCGAGGAAGCCCTCGGGAACCTGAAGGCGCTCCTCACCCAGGCGCCCGTCTTGGTACCCCCAGCTGATGGAGAAACCCTCTTGGTCTACGTCGCCGCAACCACTCAGGTGGTCAGCGCCGCGATCGTGGTCGAAAGGCAGGAAGAGGGGCATGCTTTGCCCATTCAGAGGCCAGTTTACTTCGTCAGCGAAGTGCTGTCCGAGACCAAGATCCGCTACCCGCAAGTCCAGAAGCTGCTATACGCAGTGATCCTGACGAGGCGAAAGCTGCGACATTACTTCGAGTCCCATCCGGTGACTGTGGTGTCATCCTTCCCCCTGGGGGAGATCATCCAGTGCCGAGAGGCCTCGGGGCGGATCGCGAAGTGGGCGGTGGAAATCATGGGCGAGGCAATCTCGTTTGCCCCTCGGAAGGCCATCAAGTCCCAGGTACTGGCGGATTTCGTAGCCGAATGGGTCGATACCCAGTTGCCGACGGCTCCGATCCAGCCGGAGCTCTGGACCATGTTTTTCGACGGGTCGCTGATGAAGACGGGGGCCGGCGCGGGCCTGCTTTTCGTCTCGCCCCTCGGGAAACACCTGCGCTACGTGCTCCGCCTCCATTTCCCGGCGTCCAACAATGTGGCTGAGTACGAGGCTCTGATCAACGGATTGCGAATCGCCATCGAGCTAGGGGTCCGACGCCTCGATGCACGCGGCGACTCGCAGCTCGTCATCGACCAAGTCATGAAGAACTCCCTCTGCCGCGACCCGAAGATGGAGGCCTACTGTGAGGAGGTTCGACGCCTGGAAGACAAGTTCTACGGGCTCGAGCTTAACCACATCGCCCGGCGCTACAACGAGACTGCGGACGAGCTGGCGAAGATAGCCTCGGGGCGAACGACGGTTCCCCGGACGTCTTCTCCCGGGATCTGCATCAACCCTCCGTCAAGATAGGCGACGCGCCCGAGCCCGAGGCAACCTCGGCCTTGTCCGAGGTGACCTCGGCCCAGCCCGAGCCATCCTCGGCTCAACCCGAGGAACCCTCGGAGCCCGAGGGCGAAGCGCTGCGCATCGAGGAGGAGCAGGACGGGGTCGTGCCAGATCAAGATTGGCAAACCCCGTACCTGCAATATCTCCACCAAGGAGAACTGCCCCTCGACCGAGCCGAGGCTCGGCGGGTAGCGCGACGCGCCAAATCGTTCGTCTTGCTGGGCGATGAGAAGGAGCTCTACCACCATAGCCCCTCGGGCATCCTCCAGCGATGTATCTCCATCGCCGAAGGTCAGGAACTCCTGCGGGAAATACACTCGGGGGCTTGCGGTCACCATGCAGCACCTCGAACCCTCGTCGGGAACGCCTTCCGCCAAGGCTTCTACTGGCCAACGGCGGTGGCTGACGCCACTAGAATTGTCCGCGCCTGCGAAGGGTGCCAATTCTATGCGAAGCAGACCCACCTGCCCGCTCAGGCTCTGCAGACGATACCCATCACCTGGCCCTTCGCTGTGTGGGGTCTGGACCTCGTCGGCCCTCTGCAGAAGGCGCCCGGGGGCTACACGCACCTGCTGGTCGCCGTCGACAAATTCTCCAAGTGGATCGAGGTCCGACCCCTGAACAGCATCAGGTCCGAGCAGGCGGTGGCGTTCTTCACCAACATCATCCATCGCTTCGGGGTCCCGAACTCAATCATCACCGACAATGGCACCCAGTTCACCGGCAAAAAATTCTTGGATTTTTGCGAAGATCACAACATCCGGGTGGACTGGGCCGCCGTAGCTCATCCCATGTCGAATGGGCAAGTAGAGCGTGCCAATGGCATGATCCTACAAGGGCTCAAGCCTCGGATCTACAACAACCTCAACAAATTCGGCAAGCGGTGGATGAAGGAACTCCCCTCGGTGGTCTGGAGCCTGAGGACGACGCCAAGCCGAGCCACGGGTTTCACGCCGTTCTTCCTGGTCTATGGGGCCGAGGCCATCTTGCCCATGGACCTGGAATACGGCTCCCCGAGGACGAGGGCCTACAACGAAGAAAGCAACCAAGCTGGCCGAGAAGACTCGCTGGACCAGCTGGACGAGGCTCGGGACAGGGCCTTACTACACTCAGCGCGGTATCAGCAGTCCCTGCGATGCTACCACGCCCGAGGGGTCCGACCCCGAGACCTCCAGGTGGGCGACCTGGTGCTTCGACTGCGGCAAGACGCCCGAGGGAGGCACAAGCTCACGCCCCCCTGGGAGGGGCCGTTCGTCATTGCCAAAGTTCTGAAGCCCGGAACGTACAAGCTGGCCAACAGTCAAGGCGAGGTCTACGGCAACGCTTGGAACATCCAACAGCTACGTCGCTTCTACCCTTAAGATGTTTCCAAAGTTGTTTATATACCTCGCGCCCACGCAAAGTTTAGTCAACAAGGAAGGGTCGGCCTCGCCTCGGCAAAGCCCGACCCTCCCTCGGGGGCTAAAAGGGGGGAAACCCCCTCTGCGTCAAAATTTTCCTCAAAAAGAAAATCTCTTTTACCAGAACGTCTTTCGTGCTTTTTGACTACTTCGAAAAGCGGGTCCTGGAAACGACGGGGTACACGTAAGCAGTCAAGGCTGACCGAGCCGAGGGACTCCTACGCCTCCGGGATACGGATACCTCACTCATCACCTTCTGCGATAAGTAACTCGCGCTCGGATAAGGCGAATCCGCGGATCGAACGAGTCTTTACGTACGGAAGCTCTTCTGTTGAAGCGATTCTTCGAGCCTTCCAGACCGAGTCGGTGACAGGGCCTCATGGACGGGTAAAGGTACGCGTAAGCGGCAAGGCCGACCGAGCCGAGGGACTCCCACGCCTCCGGGATACGGATACCTCACTCATCGCCTTCCGCGAGAAGCGACTCTTGCTCGCACTAACATCCCTGCTACCGACGGAAAGTCCAGATACTCGAAACAAGAGGAAAAGAGACGCAGCTTTATAACACAGCAAGGGTGTGTGTTCTGGCCTCGACGGCCGCACAAGGCCCACGCTACAAGACGATTTGACCCTGCAGGCTCGGATCTTGACGCTGGAAAAGGGCGATGACACCCTCGGCATGGGTAGCACCTTCAGCAAGGCCCGACCTAGCCTCGGACGGCGACGCGGTCCGAGGGCCTCCGCTCCGAAGGACGACGTCATCACCACGCTCGAGCAATCTCTGCCAGGGACTTCTCCGAGAACCCGGCCCGAGCGGACGGCTCGGCCGGCCACCTCCGGGGCCTCGGCCGACCGCCTTCCGAGGGCGCCTGCTCGGTCCGAAGCCTCGGCTGATCAACTCCGACGACGATCCTGCCAACGGACAACTTGGCTAGGCTCCGGCCAACCAGGTTTCATTTTCGAGCCAACTCCGCCTCTGCTCATGCTGATATCGCTACCCCCGGCCTCGGCTCGTCGAAGAGCGGCCGAGGGGTTTCTTTAACTAAGCTAGAGGAGCCTCGGACAACAGGTCCGACCGAGCCGAGGGATTCCTACGCCTCCGGGATACGGATACCTCACTCGTCACCTTGACACGGGGCAACTCACGCTTGGTGAAGCGGTTCAGACAATCAGCAGACGAGTCTTAGTGCTCGGAAATGAGGAAAAAACACGGCTCCGCGCCGTGGTTACATACATGTTCAGGCCCCGAAAGCCGAAATGAACAAAAAAGCCCGGCACTCGAAGTGCCATTACAAACGGAACTCCGGTTCCGTCCCTGCGGGTACGGACAACCTCCCCGCCAGGGAAGCCCGTGGAGCGACAAGCTCCGGGCGAATCACCAGCAAACGCGGGACGCCCCTAACCACCCCGGCAGATCCTCGCAGCCGTCCTCGCCGCGAATGCGAGGAGGAAGACGGAATGTTGCATCCTAGCTGGGAAGCAACAGTTCGCCTTCCCCGGCATGGCTGGAGGAAGTCTCCTCCGCAGAACTGGAGGATGGTTTCCACCGCCAGAAGCTGGAAGAGGAGGCGGTCGGCCGACCCACGCAAGGGGCAGAGCACCGGCTTGGCCCGAGCCCTGTCCCGGCCGGGATGATGAAGACCAGCTGGGAGCGGGGCAAAGGCCACAGCCCAGCTGCTCCTACCCATCCAGGGGCTGGTGGTCACCGTCTTGGGTGACCCCCGGCAAAGGGGAGCGGTTGGGCTGTGTGATGAAAATCCTTGAAGCCGAACGATGGCTGAAAGGTATCAACCCCCACGGAGTTGCGTTCCTCCAACGATGGGGCGAAAAGACGGCGGTTCCCCCCATCCGGGGGCCTGGAAGACGGAGAGACACAATGCATGGGGGAAGAAGGAGACATGGTCACCTTACGAAAAGGGGCGCCCTCCTTTTAAAGGCAACTCCCCCTGCTTGCACCCTCAACCGTCACGGGCTGAGTCTTCTCCAACACGCCTCCAAAGTCCTCCCCTGCGGCGCGGGGGCTGGGGCCCGCCTGTCATGCAGACCGGCTCTAAGAAGAAGCCGAACCGTCGCGCACGACGCACGCAACCACCCAGCGGTTACAAGCAATCCTCCACTTTCGCCCAGACCGGCGGGCGAAAGGGGCAGGCGGCCATGCAGGCGGCATGCAACCGCGCCAAGTGGACGCGCCTCTCCGACTCCTGACAGGCCAGCGCGACGGCTCAAGCCCACGCGTCGTGCAACTGGCGCGCAGGTTGCTGCATGCGAGCCGTTGTGCCACTCGCTCCACCACCGCACCTCCTCGATTGCGGAACCGATACCGCGATTCGAGGCGACCCAGCCCGCGACCCAGCAGCGCCAGCCTGGCGCAGTGGTCAAACGCGGTCAAAAATGGGCCGGCAGTAATGACGGTGGCAGGCGCGCGAGAGCAGCGGTCACGCCATCTGCCAAGCTCACGTCCCATCCGGAGGCAGCAAGAGAACCCCCTCTCACGGCGTGAAGACGACGCGCCCGTGACCCGTACCTCGAACGGCTCGTGCACGCGCAACGGCAACCTCGCCAGCTACTCACCCCGGCGCATTAACTCCGCGGCTCGACGGACAGCGCTACGGGCGGGAGCGGCTGGTGACGTTTCGCCTTCGCCAAAACAACCACGCCAAAAGAGGTACGCCACGACGTTCAATTTCGAATCCTTTTTCCCTTTTCCTTCTTTCTCTATCTCTTGCAACAGGGACCGAGAAGGGGGATAACCCCAAAGGGATCCTTCCCCGTGAAGGAACTAGGCTCCGAGCCTCCCTACTGATCAGGGGTTCGAAGGCTGGCCCCCCGAGGGGTTCAACGGCCGCCTTAGATCACGTGGGCCCGACACCCACTACTGGTCAGGGGTTCGAAGGTCGGCCCCCGAAAGGTCCCACGACCGCCTCAGGCTACTCGGGCTCCGTGCCCCCTACTGATCAGGGGTTCGAAGGCTGGCCTGTCGAAGGGTTCACAGTCGCCTCAGACGCCGAGCGAGGGATGACCAGGGGTACGTTCGATACATAACCAAGGCTCGGGCTGCGCTCCCGAGGTACCCTAGGACATTTCCGAGACCAGCGGGAACGACTCTGTAACGGAATCCCATCGGAGGGAGGCAACGAGCCCTCGGACCCCGTCGCTAGGGGACCGGGTCCGGCAGATCACCCGCAGGTACTTTTGGGCGTGCCTCCGGGCCCCTAGCCGACCCCTAACGAACGGGGCACGGACGTCCACTCGGATTACCCGATTGCAGCTCACCGGAGACACCATGTTCGGTGCCCATCGAGGGTAACATGGCGCACTCCCCCCCTCCTCCTTGCGGAAAGGCGACGTAGGGGCGTATATAAAAAAGCCGAGTCTGTCCCTGATCGTCCTCTCGCTCCGTGCAGAGGCTCGGGGGCTGCTCTCGCAAAACCGGCTCCGGCCACACCGTTGACAGCGTCAACATACCAGCCCGAGAACTTGGGCCCCGACAGTGCACCTGGGTTGCGCCCTGCTCGCATGAGGGAACCGCCAGACCAGCCGAGGCATTACGCAAGGCATTAAGACCTCGAAGGAGTGAAACCACTCCTCCGAGGCCTCGGGGGCTACACCCGGCGGGTGCGCTCGCGCGCACCCACCGGAACAAAGTACCACCGAGAAAGGCTGGTCCCCTTGCAAAAAAGTGCGACGCAAGCCTCCAAGCGAGTGTTAACACTCTCTTCGAGGCTCGGGGGCTACTGTCGGGGACCATAATTAGGGGTACCCTCAAGACGCCTAATTCTCAGCTGGTAACCCCCATCAGCATGAAGCTGCAGAGGCCTGATGGGTTTGATTAAGTCAGGGATCAGTCCATACGAGCGACTTGACCACGCCACGCCCGAGCCTAGCCTCGGGCGAGGGCAGCCGACCCTAAGATGACTCCGTCTCGCCTGAGGCCTCCTCTTTCACGGCAGACGCATCTCCGGCTCGCCCTAGGCCCCGCCTTCGATAAGAAGAAACCCTGACTAAATCACCGCGCCAACCAACCCAGTCACCGGGGCGTTTAACGCAAAAGGTAAGACCGACGGGCGACCAGACTTCGCCAGAGGTGCCATAGGAGGCTCTGCCCGACCCAGGGCTCGGACTCGGGCTAAGGCCCCGGAAGACGGCGAACTCCGCTCCGCCCGACCCAGGGCTCGGACTCGGGCTAAGGCCCCGGAAGACGGCGAACTCCGCTCCGCCCGACCCAGGGCTCGGACTCGGGCTAAGGCCCCGGAAGACGGCGAACTCCGCTCCGCCCGACCCAGGGCTCGGACTCGGGCTAAGGCCCCGGAAGACGGCGAACTCCGCTCCGCCCGACCCAGGGCTCGGACTCGGGCTAAGGCCCCGGAAGACGACGAACTCCGCCTCGCCCGACCCAGGGCTCGGACTCCGCCTCGGCCTCTGCCGATCGATCTCCGCCTCGCCCGACCCAGGGCTCGGACTCTGCCTCTGTCTCGCAGGACGGACTCGACCTTGGCTTCGGAGGAGCCTCCACGACGCCCGACCTAGGACACGAGACCGCCACGTCAACAGGAAGCGTCATCATCACCCTGCCCTGAGCCGACTTGGGTCGCAGAGAACAAGACCGGTGTCCCATCTGGCCAGCTACGCCAGATAGGCAAATGATGGCGCCCCGCTAGACCATGACGACGGCGGCTCTCAGCTCCCTTACAAAAGCAGGAGGACGTCAGCAAGGGTCCAGCCACTCCGACAGTTGTCCCTCCGTCCGGCTCCGTTACTCCTCCACCAGCCACGACGCCACACCAACAGGGTGCCAAGATCTCTCCGGCTGCCACCTAGGCATGTACTTAGGGCGCTAGCTCTCCCTCGCTAGACACGTAGCACCTTGCTACACCCCCATCTTGTACACCTGGATCCTCTCCTTACTACTATAAAAGGAAGGACCAGGGCCTTCTTAGAGGAGGTTGGCCTCGCGGGGACGAAGGGCAGGGGCAGGCGCTCTCTCGGGGCCGCTCGCTTCCCCTCACCTCGCGCGGACGCTTGTAACCCCCTACTGCAAGCGCACCCGACCTGGGCGCGGGACGAACACGAAGGCCGCGGGAATTCTCCGACTCCCTCACGACTCGGCTCCGGCCACCGACCGCTCTCTCTTGTTCCCCCCTTCGCGCTCGCCCACGCGCTCGACCCATCTGGGCTGGGGCACGCGGCACACTCACTCGTCGGCTCGGGGACCCCCCGGTCTCGGAACGCCGACAGGACTGGACCCCTCGGGCGTGGTAGCGTCGCATGGACTCCTGGTACCGTGCCGAGTGTAATAAGGCCCTGTCCCGAGCCTCTTCCAGTTGGTCCAGCGAGTCCTCTCGACTAGCTTGGTTGCTTTGGTCGGCATAGGCCCTTGTCCTCGGGGAACCATATTCTAAGTCTGTGGGCAAGATGGCCTCGGCCCCATAGACTAGAAAGAACAGTATGAAGCCCGTGGCTCGGCTCGGTGTTGTCCTCAGGCTCCAGACCACCGAGGGGAGTTCCTTTATCCATCGCTTGCCGAACTTGTTGAGGTCGTTGTAGATCCGAGGCTTGAGTCCTTGTAGAATCATGCCGTTGGCACGCTCTACTTGCCCATTCGTCATGGGATGAGTCACGGCGGCCCAGTCCACCCGGATGTGGTGATCCTCGCAGAAGTCCAGGAACTTTCTGCCGGTGAACTGGGTGCCGTTGTCGGTGATGGAGTTCGGGACCCCAAAATGATGGATGATGTTGGTGAAGAACGCTACCGCCTGCTCGGACCTGATGCTGTTTAGGGGTCGGACCTCGATCCACTTGGAGAATTTGTCGATGGCGACCAACAGGTGCGTGTAGCCCCCGGGTACCTTCTGCAAGGGGCCGATGAGGTCCAGACCCCACACAGCAAAAGGCCAGGTGATGGGTATCGTCTGCAGAGCCTGAGCAGGCAGGTGGGTCTGCCTTGCGTAGAACTAACACCCCTCGCAGGTGCGGACAATTCTAGTGGCGTCGTCCACCACCGTTGGCCAGTAGAAACCTTGTCGGAAAGCATTTCCGACAAGGGCTCGAGGTGCTGCGTGATGGCCGCAAGCCCCCGAGTGTATCTCTCGAAGGAGTTCCTGACCTTCGGTGATGGAGATGCATCGCTAGAGGATGCCTGAGGGGCTGCGGTGGTAGAACTCCTTCCTATCTCCCAGCAAGACGAACGACTTGGCGCGCCGCGCCAACCGTTGAGCTTCGGCTCGGTCGGGGGGTAGTTCTCCTTGGTGGAGATACTGCAGGTATGGGGCTTGCCAGTTTTGATCAGGCGCGACCCCGCTCTGCTTCCCCTCAACGTGAAGCGTCTCGCCCTCGGGGGCCGAGGGTACCTCGGGCCGAACCGAGGGCGCCTCAGACTGAGCCGAGGATATCTTGGGATGGACCGAGGGTGCCTCGGGCTCGGGCGTGTCGTCGGTCTTGACGGAGGGTTGATGCAGGTCTCGGGAGAAGACGTCCGGGGGAACCGTTGTCCGCCCCGAGGCTATTTTAGCCAGCTCGTCTGCAGTCTCATTGTAGCGTCGGGCGATGTGATTGAGCTCGAGCCCGTAGAACTTGTCTTCTAGGCGCCGAACCTCATCGCAATAGGCCTCCATCTTTGGATCGCGGCAGTGGGAGTTCTTCATGACTTGGTCGATGATGAGCTACGAGTCACCACGAGCGTCGAGGCGTCGGACCCCTAGCTCGATGGCGATCCGCAACCCGTTGACCAGAGCTTCATATTCGGCCACATTGTTGGACGCCGGGAAATGGAGGCGTAGCACATAGTGTATGTGCTTCCCGAGGGGCGAGATGAAGAGTAGGCCTGCGCCGGCTCCCGTCTTCATTAGCGACCCGTCGAAGAACATGGTCCAGAGCTTCGGCTGGATCGGAGCTGTTGGGAGCTGGGTGTCGACCCATTCAGCTACGAAGTCCGCCAAGACCTGGGACTTGATGGCCTTCTGAGGGGCGAACGAGATTGTCTCGCCCATGATTTCCATCGCCCACTTTGCAATCCTCCCCGAGGCCTCTCGGCACTGGATGATCTCCCCCAGGGGGAAGGATGAGACCACAGTTACCGGATGAGACTCGAAGTAGTGCCGCAACTTCCGTCGTGTCAGGATCACCGCATACAGCAGCTTCTGAACTTGTGGGTAGCGGATCTTGGTTTCGGACAGTACCTCGCTGACGAAGTAGACTGGCCTCTGAACGGGCAATGCATGCCCTTCTTCTTGCCTCTCGACCACAATTGCGGTGCTAACCACCTAAGTGGTTGCGGCGACGTAGACCAAGAGGGCTTCTCCGGTGGCTGGGGGCACCAAGATAGGCGCCTTCGTGAGGAGCGCCTTCAGGTTCCCGAGGGCTTCCTCGGCCTCAGGGGTCCAAGTGAAGCACTCGGCCTTCCTTAAGAGGCGGTACAGAGGTAGACCTCTTTCGCCAAGGCGTGAGATGAAGCGGCTCAGAGCCGCGAGACATCCCATGACCCTCTGTACGCCTTTCAAGTCCTTGATGGGCCCCATGCCGGTGATGGCTGCGATCTTCTCTGGGTTGGCTTCGATGCCCCGCTCGGAGACGATGAACCCCAAGAGCATGCCTCGGGGCACCTCGAAGACACACTTTTCGGGATTGAGCTTGACGCCTTTCGCCTTGAGACATCGGAATGTCACTTCAAGGTCGGAAAGGAGGTCGGAGGCTTTCCTTGTCTTGACTACGATGTCATCAACGTAGGCCTCGACCGTGCGGCCAATGTGTTCACCGAACACATGGTTCATGCACCGCTGGTATGTCGCGCCCGCATTCCTTAAGCCGAATGGCATGGTGACATAGCAGTACATGCCGAAGGGTGTGATGAAAGAAGTCGCGAGCTGGTCGGACTCTTTCATCCTGATTTGGTGATACCCTGAGTAGGCATCGAGGAAATACAGGGTTTCGCACCCAGCAGTGGAATCCACAATTTGATCGATGCGAGGCAGAGGGTAGGGAACCTTCGGACATGCTTTGTTCAGACCAGTGTAGTCTACACACATCCGCCATTTCCCACCTTTCTTTCTCACAAGCACAGGGTTGGCAAGCCATTCGGGATGGAATACCTCTTTGATGAACCCTGCCGCCATTAGCTTGTGGATCTCCTCGCCTATGGCTCTGCGCTTCTCCTCATCGAATCGACGCAGAGGCTGCTTGACGGGTCGGGCTCCGGCTCGGATGTCCAGCGAGTGCTCTGCGACATCCCTCGGTATGCCAGGCATGTCTGAGGGACTCCACGCGAAGACGTCGGCATTCGCGTGGAGAAAGTCGATGAGCACTGCTTCCTATTTGGGATCGAGCCCGGAGCCGATCCGGACCTGCTTGGAGGCGTCGCTGCTGGGGTCGAGGGGGACGGCCTTGACCGTCTCCGCTGGCTCAAAGTTGCCGGCATGACGCTTCACGTCTGGCACCTCCTTAGAGAGGCTCTCCAGGTCGGCGATGAGGGCTTCGGACTCGGCGAGGGCCTCGGCGTACTCCACGCACTCCACGTCGCATTCGAACGCGTGTTTGTACGTGGGGCCGACGGTGATGACCCCGTTGGGGCCCGGCATCTTGAGCTTCAGGTAGGTGTAGTTGGGGACGGCCATGAACTTCATGTAGCATGGTCTTCCCGGTACCGCGTGGTAGGTTCCTCGGAACCCGACCACCTCGAACGTCAGGGTCTCCCTTCGGAAGTTGGAGGGTGTTCCGAAGCAAACGGGAAGGTCGAGCTATCCGAGGGGCTGAACGCGCTTCCCGGGAATGATCCCATGGAAGGGCGCAGCGCCTGCCCGGACGGAGGACAGATCGACACGCAGGAGCCCGAGGGTCTCGGCGTAGATGATGTTGAGGCTGCTGCCTCCATCCATGAGGACCTTGGTGAGTCTGACGTCGCCGATGACGGGGTCGATGACGAGCGGGTATTTCCCCAGGCTCGGCACATGGTCGGGGTGGTCGGCTTGGTCGAAGGTGATGGGCTTGTCGGACCAGTCTAGGTAGACTGGCGCCGCCACCTTCACCGAACAGACCTCCCGGCGCTCTTGCTTGCGGTGCCGAGCCGAGGCATTCGTCGCTTGCCCACCGTAGATCATGAAGCAGTCGGGGACCTCGGGGAACTCTCCTGCTTGGTGATCTTCCTTCTTATCGTCGTCCTGGGCCCTGCCACCCTCCGCGGGTGGCCCGGCCCTGTGGAAGTGGCGCCGAAGCATGACGCACTCCTCAAGGGTGTGCTTGACGGGCCCCTGGTGATAGGGGCACGGCTCCTTGAGCATCTTGTCGAAGAGGTTGGCACCTCCTGGGGGTTTCCTAGGGTTCTTGTACTCGGCAGCGGCGACAAAGTCCGCGTCGGCGGCGTCGCGTTTCGCTTGCGACTTCTTCTTGCTTTTCTTCTTGGCGCCGCGCTGAGTTGACGCCAGGGGGGCATCTTCCGATGGGCGGCCCTGGGGCTGCTCGTCCTTCCGAAAGATAGCCTCAACCGCCTCCTGGCTGGAGGCGAACTTGGTGGCGATGTCCATCAGCTCGCTCGCCCTAGTGGGGGTCTTGCGACCCAGCTTGCTCACTAGGTCGCGGCAGGTGGTGCCAGCGAGGAACGCGCCAATGACATCCGAGTCGGTGATGTTGGGCAGCTCGGTGCGCTGCTTCGAGAATCGCCGGATGTAGTCCCAGAGAGGCTCTCCCGGCTGCTGTCGGCAGCTTCGGAGGTCCCAGGAATTCCCGGGGCGCACGTACGTGCCCTGGAAATTGCCGGCGAAAGCTTGGACTAGGTCGTCCCAGTTGGAGATCTGCCCCGGAGACAGGTGCTCCAACCAGGCGCGAGCGGTTTCGGAGAGGAACAGGGGGAGGTTGCGGATGATGAGGTTGTCATCGTCCGTTCCACCTAGTTGGCAGGCCAGACGGTAGTCCACGAGCCACAGTTCCGGCCTCGTCTCCCCCGAGTACTTTGTGATGGTAGTCGGGGGTCGGAACCGGGTCGGGAACGGCGCGAGTCGTATGGCCCGGCTGAAAGCCTGCGGACTGGGTGGTTCGGGCGAAGGACTCCGATCCTCCCCGCTATCATAGCGTCCCCCACGCCTGGGGTGGTAGCCTCGGTGCACCCTTTCGTCGAGGCAGGCCCGACGGTCGCGGTGAGGGTGCTCGTTGCCGAGGCAACCCGGGGCCACAGGCGCTGTGTGGCACGTGCGCCCGGTGTAGACCGAGGCTTCTCGCGTGAATCGGGAAGTCGCGGCATGATGTTCCGAGGGGTACCCCTGCCTTCGGGAGGCGGAGCTCTCGGCCCGTCAGACCGCGGCGCTTTCTAGGAGATTCTTGAGCTCTCCCTGGATTCGCCGCCCCTCGGTGGTTGATGGCTCCGGCATCGCGCGGAGGAGCATTGCTGCTGCAGCCAGGTTCTGGCCAACCCCACTGGATGCGGGTGGCAGCCTGACCCTGACATCGTCGGCGATGTGGTGCTGGAAGCCCTGGGGTAGATGACGTATTTCTCCGGTTGGAGGTTGGGCCACCCATGCCTGCCCGACGTCCTGGCGGATCGGCTCAAGCGCTCCTGCTCCCTCGTCGATCCTGGCCTGCACCCCGCGGACTTGCTCGAGCTGTGGATCATGGCCCCCCGCCTGAACGGGGACCACAGCTAGCTCCCGTGGGATGTCAACGCGAGGCACCGGCCCAGGGAGATCACCGTCCTCCGGCATGCCGAGATGGTTGCCTTCGGATGGATCCCCTAGATCTACATGGAAACATTCGCGGCTTGTGCCACAGTCCTCGTCGTCGAGGCTACGGCTACCGTCGGAACAGTCGGAAAGGCAGTAGTCGCATGCGGTCATAAAGTTCTGCATGGCACTGGGGTTGCCAAGTCCAGAGAAATCCCAACAGAAGCTGGGCTCGTCGTCTTCCTCGGACCCAGAGGGCCCGTAGGCCGAGACGTCCGTCAGCCGGTCCTAAGGTGACCGCATACGAAACCCCAAAGGGTTCGGACTCGCCTCTACGAGAGCGTCCGCCAAAGCGAGGCCGCTTGGCGGGTCGAGGCTGAATCTGAAAAGCGCGAGATGGGAATCAGTCAGTACCTCTTGGTCGACGGGCGGTGATGAAGTCATGTCGGGGACTGACTGCACCGTCGTCCTGGGTACGAGGGTGACGCCCGGCAAGCCTTCCGTGAGCGTGCCGGCGTCGTCCGTTTGCTTGGAGTTGGCGTGTCGCGGGGAGACGGCGCTCGCCTCCGTCTCAAACGTGAGGTCGATGCCCGACGCGCCCCCCGTTGGAGCGCTGGGGCCGTCGACTCGCTCGATAGTCAACGAGGCGCTGCCTCCCGCTTGGCCTTGGTTGCCCCGCCTCCTCCTCGTTGGTGGGGGAGAGGACGGCGCGAGCTCGAAGGTTGTTCTTCCACCCCGCGGGGAAGACGTCGTCGATTCTGCCGCCGGCGGGCGGGCTGTCGGCCGCCATTGCCGCTATCGCCCGGCAGTGGAATGAGTATCATGTCGTAGCCGCCGTCGAGGGACATGAACTCAAGGCTCCCGAAACGGAGCACCGTCCCGGGTCGGAGAGGTTGCTGGAGACTGCCCATCTGGAGCTTGACGGGAAGCAGTTCGTCAACATGCAGCAGGCCCCTACCTGGCGCGCCAACTGTCGGCGTTCCGAGACCGGGGGGTCCCTAAGCCGACGAGTGAATGTTGCCGCGTGCCCCAGCCCAGATGGGTCGACGCGAGGCCGAGCGCGAAGGGGGGAAGTCAGGTGGCTGGAGATGGGCGTGAGAGAGGTGGAAATCCCGCGGCCTTCGTGTTCGTCCCACGCCCAGGTCGGGTGCGCTTGCAGTAGGGGGTTACAAGCGTCCACGCGGGAGAGGGAGCGAGCGGCCCCACGCGAGCGCCTGTCTCGTCCTCGTCCCCGCGCGGCCAACCCTCTCTAAGAGGGCCCTGGTCCTTCCTTTTATAGGCGTAAGGAGAGGACCCAGGTGTACAATGGGGGGTGTAGCAGAGTGCTATGTGTCTAGCGGGGGAGAGCTAGCGCCCTAAGTACATGGCGTTGTGGCAGCCGGAGAGATTTTGGCACCCTGCTGGCGTGATGTCGTGGCCGTCGGAGGGGCGCTGGAGCCTGGCGGAGGGACAGCTGTCGGAGCCGTGGAGTCCTTGCTGACGTCCTCTTGCTTCCGTAAGGGGGCTGAGAGCTGCCATCGTCACTGAGTATGCGTGGCGCCATCATTGCCTATCTGGTGGAGCAAGCCAGATGGGACGCCGGTCTTGTCCCCCGTGGCTCGAGTCAGCTCGGGGTAGGGTGATGATGGCGCCTCCTGTTGACGTGGCCGGTCCATGCCCTAGGTTGGGCGATGTGGAAGCTCCTCCGAAGCCGAGGTCGAGTCTGTCTTTCGTGGCCCAGGTCGAGTCCGAACCCCTGGGTCGGGCGAGACGGAGACCGTCGGCTGAGGCCAGAGCGGAGTCCGAGCCCTGGGGTCGAGCGAAGCGGAGTTCGTCGTCTTCTGGGGCTGAGCCCAAGTCCGAGCCCTGGGTCGGGCGGAGTGGAGTTCGCCGTCTTCCGGGACTTAGCCCGAGTCCGAGCCCTGGGTCGGGTGGAGCGGAGTTCGCCGTCTTCCGGGACTTAGCCCGAGTCCGAGCCCTGGGTCGGGCGGAGCGGAGTTCGCCGTCTTCCGGTACTTAGCCCGAGTCCGAGCCCTGGGTCGGGCGGAGCGGAGTTCGCCGTCTTCCGGGACTTAGCCCGAGTCCGAGCCCTGGGTCGGGCGGAGCGGAGTTCGTCGTCTTCCGGGACTTAGCCCGAGTCCGAGCCCTGGGTCAGGCGAAGCGGAGTTTCCTATGGTGCCTGCGGCCGCGCCTGACTGCCTGTCAGCCTCACTCTGTCAAGCGGCACCGCAGTCGGAGTGGCGCAGGCGGCGCTATCTTTCTATCAGGCCGGTCAGTGGAGCGGCGAAGTGACGGCGGTCACTTCGGCTCTGTCGACTGCAGGGCGCGCGTCAGGATAAAGGCGTCAGGCTGCCTTTGCATTAAATGCTCCTGCGATTTGGTCGGTCGGCGCGGCAATTTGGTCAGGGTTGCTTCTTGGCGAAGACAGGGCCTCGGGCGAGCCGGAGATACGTTAGCCGCTGGAGGGGGGCCTCGGGCGAGGCGGAGATTCTCCGGGGTCGGCCGCCCTTGTCCAAGGCTAGGCTCAGGCGAGGCGTGATCGCGTCCTTCGAATGGACCGATCCCTGACTTAATCGCACCCATCAGGCCTTTGCAGCTTTATGCTGATGGGGGTTACCAGCTGAGAATTAGGAGCCTTGAGGGTACCCCTAATTATGGTCCCCGACACTAAGTGAATAGGGCATAATTTGGAAGAAAATAACCTTGAGTGGTCTGAGCGTTTGGGTAAGTTCTAAAAGGCTCTAGGAACATTTTGGAACATATTGAAATGGTTGTAATGATCAGATATGCAAAAAGGTGTTACGGGAGCTAAGTTTTAAAAAATTGCGCAGTTAAGTTGGGAAGATCAAAACGATGAATACTTTGTGACTTAGATTGGTTGAATGGACTAAGGATAGGTTTGTCTAAGTCATAGAAGTGATCATAAGGCCAAGCCAATAGTATAATGCTCAAAAGGGACTTAGTTTGGCTATTCTGGTTGCACTGGACCATAGTCCTAAAGAAGGTGTTTAGTAGACTAAGTAGCTGGCGCACCGGACTGTCTGGTGTGCACCGGACTAAAGTTCAACAGAGCTTGTGTTAATCATAGAAGGCTTTAGCACGTTGTGATAGGTCAAGTTGCACACCAGACCAGAACTCTAGAGAATTCGTTTTCGAACAAGAAATCAGATGGAGCACTAGACTAGAGTCTGGTCTCCACCAGACCAATAGTATACCCAATGGTCGGGTGGGGTAGACCAACGATTGGCTAACGTGGTGTTGTTGTGGCAAGGTCTGGTGGGTCACTGGACGGTCCGTTGTATTCTGACAGCTAACAATTTTACCCAACGGTCGATAATCTGGCAGGCATAGTCAAAAGTCCAGTGAACACGGGACCTCCAACAATGTTTGGTCTAGTGCACTTGAATTATGTGCAGATTTTGTAGTGGACTTCGAACGTCTATTTGAGGGCTTGGAGCCTATATACATGCATGACCCAAACAGTCGAAGAGCAGAGCAAACAAGTCATACACATAGAGCAACACATCCAAGCTATTCCAAGTCATCCAAATGCCCCCAAATGAGAAAATGGTATATGATAGTCTTTTGAGTGATTCGCTAGAGTGCACTTGTGCTGTGAGCAACAAGAGTGGATTGTGTTGTAATTAAGAGCTTTGGCGTTGTGCATTCTGTGTGATTGTAAAGCTAGCAAGAGCCTTCAACGTGTGAAGTGCCTTGCAGAGGCATTGATCTCTCTATTGGGAAAAGTGAAAGAGAACTAAAGTGTTATTTTGGTGACCACTTAAGTGAGTTAAGCGAGGAAAGGGTTAAAAGAGACCCAGTCCTTTGGAACTCCTCAACGGAGACATAAGTTTATTGGAAAACCAAGCTCCGATAAATAAATTATCGTGTTCTTATATGTTCTTTTATTTGTAATTTGTTTTCTATTTTCCTTATATGTTCTCTTGTGTTGACCATCATTTTAGTCCTACGTTGCTGCTCAAGTTGACTTCACACACTCATCCCAAGCAACAATTACAAGTTGTGAACTTATTCTGACTAAGCCATATCTTGTTCTAAAGTTAGTATTGGGATAAAGTTATGTGTTTAAGTTATAATTTTCAGGTGTCATCTATTAACCCCCTCTAATCGATTTTCAAGAAGCATGGGTGAGGAGTCGGTCGTAGTCAAGGTCGTGGGACATGATTCGACAACCGATAAAGAGTTCCTACTCGAGGCCCACATTTTAAGACGCGTGGACGAGGAGTTGGTCGTAGTCAAGGTCATGGGCCATGATTCGGTAGCCAAGCAAGAGGAGTTGTTACTAGAGGCCCACAACAAGAAGTTGGATGCTTGAGAGGCCATATTTGGTAGCGGCACATCAGTTGCCATCGTCCTCAATGTTGAGCCACATGCCACTGTCGATATAGGCTCCACGAACCCGATGGCCGCATGAAGCAACGACATATTAGGGAAGAAACCTTCCGGATCTAGAGCATAGCTTGACTTTGAGTAGCTTACACAAATGGACATATCTTAGGCCCTGTTTGTTTCGGATTATAATCTCTCTAGATTATATAATCCAGCGCAAATAATCCAACAGGTAAACAAACACCTAGATTATGGGTTCAGATTATATAATCTAAAGCCTAGATTATGATAATCTTATAATCTCCTCAAGAGTAGCTTATTTGAGATTATTTTGGCAAAAGACCCACTACCTATGGTTATGTAAATAGAAATTACAATATATGTCATCCTTCTTTCCCCACCTCAAATAAACAAACAAGGGTAGTGTTGTCTTTATGAATAATCTACATTTGTATAATCTAAACTACCAAACAACTAGGGATGAAAGTGGTAATCCGAACTGTTAGAACAAATTTAATATTTTAAAATAGATATGTATAAAATTTGATTTTGATATTTTCTTATGTTATCAAGCACATTAGTACAAATATGAATAAAATATTATATAAGTTGTTTTATGTATTATTTGCTCTCTACAACACAAAAAGTTGAAAAAATTACCGAATTTGTTTCCGAATCCATACCGAAGTTTATATCTATTATTTGAGAAAATGTAGGATGAATTTGAGGTTTACCTTTTATGAATCTTAACAAGCTGGATGTTAAAAATAAGAATACAAATTTGTATTGTATATTCTATATCCTATTTATTCACAATCAAAGAAAAAACTGATTACCGAATAAATACCGTTTCCGACCGTTTTCATCCCTACAAACAACTACATATAGATTATAATATGTCTAGATTATAATCTAGATTATATAATTTAGATTATAATTCAGATTATATAATCTATAAGCTGAAACAAACAGCCTCTTAGATCTTGGTGTCGTGATAATGGGCCTTTTAATAGGGCATGAGAAATGTGTCGGTTTGGTTGAGCGTCGTCTAGTAGAACCAAAGTGGGTAAATTGATTGATATTTCCTCCTCTACTCGTCTCGCTTCCATCAGTTGCCACGTACCGGAGACACAATGCGTGTATTAGTAGGGCCGAAGCTTTGCTAATGGGATGTTAGAGCAAGTCCAACAGACTCTCTAAACACCCCTTGCTCGATAAAATAAAGAAAACACCGGTGAATACAGCTTCCAACGGACTCGGCTTCAACCTCACCATTCTATCATGCTCGGCATTGCCTGGTCATCGCTGGCCATCTTTGACTAGCGCTCCCGGCTGCGCCATCTCCCGCCATCCTGCTCCCTTCTGTTTTTGTTTCCCGCGCTGTCTTACTCTATTTCCCGCGTCCGCGTCAGTGCATACCGCGTCTGCTATAAGTGTTCATATTTGTTAAGGCAAAATGTCCACTGGTACTCAACCAATCAACTTTTGTCAAGGTTATCTGAAAGTGGCTGCATCTGGTACTCCAAGTTCAATCTGCAATCTGGCACTCAAAGTTCAGTCTACAATTTGCAATCTGGCGCTCCAAGTTCAGGCTGCATCTGGCACTCCAACTCAGAGCCGATCAACCAGCTGCGCTAAGCAATGTTGAACAGTGTCGCCACTGTACAGTTTTACAAATTCTTTGCAGGTGGGTATATAATAAAGTTAATCCTTGTGATGTTTATTTCAGACATCTTTTAATGCAATTAAATTAGTTATGCTAAGATGAATGAGGCTGAGCAACACATAAGTTCAGTTGTAATATTACAGACCAATTGAAATATCATGAAATGGCAAATATGCTCACAACAACATAAATTCAATGATCTGTCACTGCAACACGCGGCGGCAGGGTTTGGCTACCCTGGCGGCTGGCGTCGTGGTGGTTACTCCTAGCGGCTAGCGGATTGAATCAGCATGCATGAAAAACAGAAACGCTGAGTCGTTGAACAGAAACGCTGAGTCAAACACTAATCTAGAGAGTCTGTTGGTACAATACCCGTTTAGTCGCTTTTCTATTTTAAAGACTCCTATCTAAAGTCTATATTTAGCTAGTAATTATATATAAGCCGTTAGAGTTGCTCTAATAAATGTATAGGTTTGATTGAGCGTCGTCTAGTAGGACAAGTTGGGAAACTGATGACTTGTTATTCCATCCCCTGCTTCTTCTCTTGCTCCCCTACAGTTATCACTAGAGACACGATGTGTGTGTCAACCAGGACGAAGCTATGTTCGTGAGACGTAATAAATGTATATGTTTGGTTGAGCTTCATATAGTAAAATGAATATCTAAACTGATGACCTGCTATATATTTCCTCCCCTACTCCTGCTCCTCCTCAATTTTCACTAGAGACACAAATGTGTGTGTGTGTTAGTCGGGGCAAAGCTAAGGTACATAAAGTAGAGAGAAAGAGAGAGAGAAAAAGGAAGAGATGGATAGGAAAAGGAAGAGTGTGCATACTTCGGGCTTATCTAGATGTATATGTATTCACTCTAGTATGTATGTATTTGAGTAGTTTGATGTGGAAACAAGATCTTAGTATGATCTGACATCGTAACTAAAGATATTGAAACAAGCCCCTTCGTCACCACTAAAGATTAAAGAACCGCGGAGAGAAAGGAAGGAGGAAAAGAAGCTACGAGCAAATGGCGGGATCCATCAGGCAGCTCGTCGTCTTTCAGCTTTAGCAGCAAAGGATGGTCCTCCGGTCCCCCTCTCTCTCTCCTGCATGCATGGCTGTCTGCCGGACATATCCTCGTTTTACAGTAAAAGAAAAAAAAACTGCTCGTTCATGTACTCCCTCCAGTGCAGTAAAGGTAGTCGTTTAGCACATGATTGTGCATACCAAGGAGTGATTAATTATCATAGAGTTTTCCCTGTTTGCTCCTATTAAATAGGGATATGGGTGCATTAACGTCACTAAAACAATCAGGCTTGATTGGTTGCTGCAGCAGCTCCAAGGCATTCTAGACTGGAGGTCTCAAGTTCGATTCCTTTTTAATGCATCTTTTTTTGTGCAATTACTAGGGGCTAGCAACTAGCAAGCACGTACTCCTGCTGGGACTAGAGATTAGCGCATTGATCGAGTAGCCAACCCCCCCGGGTTCCCTTGCAACCCAAGTTTGGGCGCCGATCGACCGGCCCTTAACTCCGGGGCCCGGGGATCACGTGACGTGAGCGCTAGAGGCCTACCGTGCCGCCGTCACGCTTTGCCCCTGGGCCCCAGCCCCCAGGTCCGGTCCCGACTCTTCTGACCAAGTCCGCCGCCGCACTGGCTCTGCCACGTGGCCACTCGTTCACATCAAATTAGAGCATGCAAACGAACGTGCACCGCCGGTGAGCCCACCCACACCCATCCATATCCATGTGCGCGGTTACGTGTGCAGCCCACCCCGCACCACCAGGCCAGCCGGCTGGCCATCCTCACGACGAGCACGCAGCAGAGCAACGAGAAGGCCACACCCACGCCACATGCGCTGCCTGTCTGCCCAACCGACGGTCTACCAACGAAAGATGTAACTAAAGATGTTGTTTTTTTAATCGTGCTTGAAGATCTAATTTAAAAAGGTCGCCTTTTTTGTCGAACATGTAAAAAAACATACATCATCGTAATTAAGTTAGAAGATTTTTAACATATAAGCGGCACATCGCTGACAGACAAGCCACGCACGAGTCTACAGGATCTTGTAAGAGCACCGTCGGCCGTGTTGTCCGGGACACGGTGCGCCGACGGGCAACGATGGTCCTGGGTCTCCTGACGCACGCTCGACGCCGGCGCGGTCCTGGCCCTGCATGGGGCGCCACCATCGCCGCGTCGTCGCCATCACACACGATATCGGGTTTGATCGGCCGGGCCGGGGGGGGGCTACGGCGTGGACGCCAGCATCATGATCAGCTCCGGCGATGGATCCTCTGCCCGGTCGAGATCCAGACGGCTGCAGCATTCAATCTAGTTTGGTGCGGGCAGATCGTGCCATCATTCCTCGGTACTCCCTCCCGCGACCAGCACAGTGACGCACCTCGCAGTCGCACTGTCGCAGAGACACAGCTTTGGCAACGAGGTAAAGGCGCCTCGCCGCCGGGCAGCTGCAGCTGCATGCACGTGCCCCATTCTAGCTCAAAATGCTAGCGGACGCGAGGACAAAACCGTCAATGCATGCCACACCCACACTCTGCCAGTGCCACTGCCACTGCCACCCTCTCTACTATAATCTCTTTCAGAAGCTCGTCACCGAGCGAGCACTGTCGTCCACTCCCGCGTCCCGCCCAAGCAAAAAGCAAAGCCCGCAATGGCATCTGCAGCCACCGCCGTGGCGCTCGTGGTTGTTGCCGCCCTGGCCTCGCTGACGCAGCTGGCCGCGTCGGAGTGCTCGGCGGCGGACCGCGACGCGCTGCTTTCGATCCGCGCGGCGCTGTCGGAGGAGGAGCGGCAGCTGGGCGTGTTCTCGACGTGGGCGGCGGGCACGGACTGCTGCGCCGGGTGGTACGGCGTGGCCTGCGACCCGACCACGGGGCGCGTCGCGGACCTGTCCCTCCGCGGGGAGGCCGACGACGCGGTGATGGCGCCCGCGGGGCGGCCCGCGTCGGGGGTCATGTCCGGGTACGTCTCCGACGCTGTGTGCCGCCTGGACCGCCTCTCGACGCTGGTGCTGGCGGACTGGAAGCGGATATCGGGGCCCATCCCGGCCTGCGTCGCCACGTCGCTCCCGTACCTCCGCGTCCTGGAGCTCCCGGGGAACCGCCTCACGGGCGCCGTCCCGCCGCTGGGCGCCGGGCAGTCGCGCCTCGCCGTGCTCAACCTCGCCGGCAACCAGCTGTCCGGCGGCATCCCTGCCTCGCTCACGTCGCTCACCGAGCTCAAGCACCTCGACCTCGCCGGCAACCGGCTCAGCGGCCGCGTGCCGCCGGACCTCGGCCGGCTCCGGATGCTCAGCCGCGCGCTGCTGGCGCGCAACCGGCTGTCGGGCCCCATCCCGGCGTCGGTGGCGTCGCTGCCCCGGCTCGCCGACCTCGACCTCTCCGAGAACCAGCTGACGGGCGCGATCCCCGAGGGTCTGGGTGCCGGCCCCGGGAATAGCGGCGTGCTCACGACGCTGTACCTCGGCGGGAACCGGCTGTCGGGCGGCGTCCCGGCGAGCCTGCTTCGGAGCGCCGGGCTCGGGATGCTCAACCTCAGCCGGAACGCGCTGGGCGGCGGCGTCCCCGACGCGTTCACGCAAAGCTCCTACTTCATGCTGCTGGACCTATCGCGGAACCGGCTCACGGGCGGCGTGCCGCGGTCGCTGGCCTCGGCGGCGTACGTGGGCCACCTGGACCTCAGCCACAACCGGCTGTGCGGCACCATCCCCGCCGGCCCGCCGTTCGACCGCCTCGGCGCCGAGTCGTTCGTCGGCAACAGCTGCCTCTGCGGTGGCCCGCTCGGCAAGTGCACGTGACACCCCTAGCCCGCCCATACGCGGGAAGCATGTAGACATATTCGTGCGGCTTGGTTAACGAATACTAGTGCTATAGGTTTGGGGCCGGTGGGTATACATGACATGCATCATGATGATTTCGCGGTGCTGCATGTGCCTGTCTTTTTCTTTCTTTTATTTATCTTCTTTTATTTACTTTTTAAAAATGCTTGTGGTTTGTCCATGTGTCTGAACGAATGGAAGCAAAAAATTAAGCTCGTGTGTGGATAATGCTCAGTCATGTCGTGTCCGTGATGTGTCGTTAGAGTCGCCGTCACGTTCACCCATCCCGAGTCTATCAGGCCCTTCGCTTCCGGGCCACGCTTGGAGTTTGTCCATGTGTCTGAATGAATGAAAGCCAAAAAAAAATAATGTGTGGTTAATGCTCAGCCTTGTCGTGTCCGTGCGTTATTTTACGCACACGTTCACCCATCCCGAGTCTATCAGCCCTTCGCTTCCTCCATCGCCCCCCTCTCCAGGCTCTCCTCCTCGTTGCTCTTGCCATTGCATTTGTCTGTTCGTCATCAAGTGCGTGCTCAGCTCTCATTAATTGTAAAAATACGGTCGTCCTACTCCACCGACAACGTAAAATAAGGAGGTGTTTAGGATGACTACATTTTCTAGCTCCAGTGACTTATCAAAATGTCTTCTAAACTTTTACAGTTTCAGCTCTACGATTTTCTGGAGTATATAATGACTAGGTGGGTGCCCATGCGTTGCAACGGAACTGTATAATAACACGATAACTTATGTATATATGTGTGTTATATTGTTATGAGAAAATGTTTCGGAATCCATTTGTGATCCTATCCATATATAAATTTTGTTATTTTAATCTAATAACATACATTCATTCCATGCCACATATTTTTCTTCTTCGTTCATCCGATCATGGTGCGCTTCCTGCCCCGTTGCCTCACTGTTTTGCAAATATTAGACAAAAAGTCACTACTCACATCAGTGTAGCTAGCAACGAAGGCCATGTGTTGCCACATGGGCCGACAAGACCATGCCATACCTTGAGCTAGCTTGTTCTGGGTGGAACACTGTGGGGGATAGATATCCCCCGGGTCCACTAAAAGAGTAAAGGACCTCATGAAAGGCCCAAGGGCCCAATAAATCGTAAGGTCATTCTTTCGTGGGCCTGGAAAGAAACAACCAGCAAAGCAGAACGACGTGAGGCCGGATTGGTGCAAACCCGGACGGCCCGCAGCGTCGAGCGAATGACCGCAACAGAGATCCGACTCTCCCGCGCTGGAGCCGCCATGCAACGAAGCCATGCGAGGATAAGTCGGCAAGGGTTACGTAGGGATAATCTCAAGAGGTTCACTATCTTTTAGCTACTTGTTGTTATCTTATCCACATGTACTGCCCTACGGTCGAGTATATAAGGCCTAGGGGGCACCCCTTCAGAACGATCGACCCTTTACTTAGCCTCCCACATCAACTCTCAGTATTCTCAATCCAGAGAGCTCTCTTGTAACCACATTCACCACACAAACTCACCAGGACGTAGGGTGTTACGCATCTCCAAGCGGCCCGAACCTGTAAACCTTGTCCACCGTCCCTCGTGCGATCTGCACGAACCATTTTGCTACAGTTGTCGACACCGTCCTACTCCTAAAACACCTTGAGGGGCAACCCCGGGTGTGCGGTCGGACCCAAAACACCGACAGCTGGCGCGCCAGGTAGGGGGTGTGTTGACAATCCAAGCTAGCTCAATGGCCGTCACCTTCTACAGCAAGATCACCCTGTGCCCCGGATCCATGTTCTGCTTCGGAACAATCTCATCTGTAGCAGATGAAGAAGGAATTCTGCACCGTATCGCGGATCCGCCGGAAAAGAAGTCTCCCCCAACGAACTCCGAAAATACCGGAGAAGCTCAACCTCCAACTCTCTGGATGAGGATCGTCTCCGGAAAGCCGGGGGCCGAGGGCTCGCTGACCCGAAGAACTCCACTGCCTACTTCTCCGGCAAAAGAGTGGACACAGATCGCAAGGAAGAAGGTCACCACAACAGCAGCACCTTTCTACCCCGACATCCTCTTCGTCGGGAGAGCGGAGTCGTCTATCGTCTCCGACGACGAGCCGACTGTACCCGGGGAGGAACCGCCTCTACGAGAGTCCCGTCGACGGAGGAACCGGCGCAGGAACGTTCGACGACATCATGCCGCCGGGGAGCGGAATCCGGAACAGCCTGTCTCGCGAGACGAGGTCTCGGAGGTAGGAGAGACCCCGGAAGAACGCGCCTTCAGAGAACGAAGGAACTCCCGACGACGAGATCGCCGACGAGCTCTGGAACAGGTTGAACAAGATGCAAGGCAGCATCGGGAGAATCCATTCTTCGGGCACAACCTGAACCCCGATTTCGCCCGAGCTATAAACACGCCGAGCGAAGTCGGAGGGGTACTGGCTCGAATAGCTGAAGGACTTCCTCGGACTCCTGACGCCGATGGCTACCGACGACTGTTCACCCAGGCAGCCAACCATCTTCTACCGCTCGCTCACCCGCCGAACGATCTACGACACGCCATCAACAGTCGCCGAGACGCGCGAAGCTCCATCAATGCTTCACGCGAGCGGCGGCATGAGAACGAGATTCGCCGTCGGGAAGAATATGACAGGGATCATGGCATCCCAACTCAGAGCCAAGCTACCAGAACTGAGTCGGCAACAGCCTCAACTAGCGGAACCACCCGGGGACGGTCGAGGAACCACAATCACAACTCCCCTCCCCGGGACAGACATCGTCCCCGACGACAGGAGGACACATGCGGAGTGTCCGCTCTTACTCCGCGCCTTAGGGCCATCCAGTGGCCTCCCAACTTCAAGGTATCCAATGTTGACAAATATGAACCTAAGCAGGATCCATGGGATTGGCTAGCCGTCTACACCACCGCTGCTCGAGCTGCTGGGGCGTCCGAAGACGTGATGACCGCGTACTTACCCATTGTCCTTGGGCAAGACGCGCTGCAATGGCTGCGACATCTACCCCGACACTGCATCGACGTCTGGGGCGACTTCAGTCGACGCTTCACCGCCAACTTCCAGTCCCTCTCCGATAAGCCGGCACAACCGTGGGACCTCAAATCCATCAAGCACCGGGGAGACGAGACTCTCCGGTCGTACCTCAAAAGGTTCCAGACCATGAGAAATCGTATCCCCGAGGTCACGGAGGCAGCCGTGATCGAGGACTTCTACAGAGGCTCCAATGACTCGGTTTTCGTCCGAGCCATACTACAGAGGGCACCGACTACCTCCGAGGAGCTGTTCCGGGAAGCCGACCTCTACATCACCGCCGACGAGCGAGCCCAGGACCTCATCGGAGGAGCAAAGCCCACACCGGCAGCACCACGACGCGACACGAACCAGCAACTCGACAAACGATGGGAGAAGAGGCCTCGCGAAGAAGTGCACGCCGCCGGACCTCCTGCCTCTCGTGCCCGAGGAGGACCTCGTGGAGGCGAACGCACATTGGACGACATCCTCGACGCCCAGTGCCCGTACCACAAGGACATGCGTCACACTCTTCGTAACTGCCGAGACTTCAAGCATTCCGTCGGACACGGCCGACCCTTCCAACCTCTACCTCCTCCTCCGCTGAGGGGAAGACCGGATGAACCACGACAACCCCATCAGCAGGAGGAGGGAGGAGGAGGAGCTTTCCCACGCGTTGACAGGGAGGTCAACGTCATCTTTGGCGGACACGGGTCGCAGGAAAACAGAAGACAGCAAAAGCTCAACGATCGCCAGATACTGATGGCGGCCACCAACACTCCCGCCCCATACCGGTGGTCGGAGCACCCGATCACCTTCACTAGAGCAGATCAATGGCTCAACTTCGACCATCCGGGCAAATACCCGCTTCTCGTCGATCCGGTGATCCGAGAGAGCCGGGTGAAGAAGGTGTTAGTGGACGGGGGGAGCAGCATCAACGTCACCTTCCCCCGGACACTCCAAGGCTTGGGAGTTCACCTCAAAGAGCTCCACGAGTCGGACACTCCTTTCTTCGGCATCGTGCCGACGGAAGGGGAATACCCGCTGGGCCACATCTACATGCCAGTCACCTTCGGAACTCCGGAGAACTACAGAACCGAGTTCCTAAGGTTTGAAGTGGCGAACTTCGACTGCGGGTACAACGCGATCATCGGGAGGCCGGGATTGGCCAAGTTCATGGCCATTCCACATTACACATACATGATACTGAAGATGCCAGGACCGCAAGGGATCATAACCGTGCGCGCCGACTTCCAAGGCGCCGCAGAGTGTTTCCGAGTGGCTATCCAAGCAGCCCTCACCGCCAAGCCGTCGACGGCTCCCTCCACACTGGCGAACTCTAAGCCTGAGGAGGACCTTGCAGTACCGGCAAGTGAAGCTCAGACCGCGACCTCCATGCGGCCGACTGAAGAAACCAAGAGAATCAACCTGGGGTTCGCTGATGAGCGCAAGACGGCTATCATCAGCTCCAGCTTGAATGACAAATAGGAAAGCGCGCTCGTCCGGTTTCTGCAAGATAACCGAGATGTATTCGCATGGCAACCTGCGGATATGCCGGGAGTCCCAAGAGAACTGGCCGAGCACAAATTGAAGGTTTATCCCCAGGCAAGGCTGATTCGGCAAAAATTACGTCGTTTCACGCCTGACAAGAGAGAAGCCATTCGCACCGAGCTAGCTCGCTTGGTTGCAGCTGGATTCATTAGAGAAGTATTACATCCTGAGTGGTTAGCCAACCCCGTTCTTGTACTCAAAAAGAATAAAGTGGATTGGTGCATGTGTGTTGATTATACTGATCTCAACAAACACTGTCCGAAGGATCCTTTCGGGGTCCCGAGGATAGATCAGGTGGTGGACTCCACCGCTGGATGTTCTATGCTGTCTTTCCTGGATTGCTATTCTGGATACCATCAGATTAGTCTGGCAAAGGAAGATGAAGAAAAAACGGCATTCATTACTCCGTTTGGTGCTTTCTGTTATACCTCCATGTCGTTTGGCCTCAAAAACGCTGGAGCAACTTACCAGAGAGCCATTCAAACATGCTTAGCCGATCACTGGGGCAAGCGTGTGGAAGCCTACGTGGATGATGTGGTAATCAAAACACAGGACTCAAAAGACTTCATCGAAGATTTGCAACTAGTTTTCAACAGTCTGAGGCGGTATAGATGGAAGCTTAATCCCGAGAAATGTGTTTTCGGGGTACCAGCCGGAAAGTTGCTCGGGTTTATTGTCAGCCACCGGGGAATTGAGGCTAATCCAGAAAAGATTGAAGCTATCATGAAGATGGAAGCACCTCGATCGCAGAAGAAGGTTCAGCGACTTACTGGATGTATGGCAGCTTTAAGCAGATTTATATCCAGGCTAGGAGAAAAAGGTCTGCCATTCTACAAGTTACTCAAAAAGGTGGATAAGTTTCAATGGACTTCAGAAGCGCAAGAAGCTCTAGATGCTCTGAAAAAATTCTTAACAACACCACCAGTACTGAAACCACCTCGGCGAGCCACGTCAACTCAACCAGCTGAAGATTTGCTACTGTATATCTCTTGCACGACTCACGTGGTAAGCACTGCGTTAGTAGTCGAGCGAGTAGAAGAAGGACATGCCTATCCAGTACAACATCCTGTTTACTTCATTAGTGAAGTCCTAGGTCCCTCAAAGAAAAAGTATCCTCAAGTTCAGAAGCTATTATACGCAGTACTTCTAACTGCCCGCAAGCTGCGTCACTACTTTGACGACCACAAAGTCATAGTAGTTACAAGTTTTCCAATAGGGGATATTCTTCACAACAAGGAAGCCATCGGTCGAATAGCCAAGTGGGCTTGCGAGCTGGGATCCCATGACATCGAGTTCCGACCTCGCACTGCCATCAAAACTCAAGCACTGGTTGATTTCGTATCAGAGTGGACCGAACAACAAGTACCAGACAACCCAGAGACTGCAGAAGTATGGCGAATGTATTTTGATGGCTCACTGAAGTTGCAGGGAGCAGGAGCAGGGATTCTCTTCACTGCGCCTGGAGGCGAACACCTCAAGTACGCCCTCCAGTTGCTATTCCCGGCCTCTAACAATGCAGCCGAGTATGAAGCTTTGATCCATGGATTGAACATTGCCATATCGTTGGGCGTCAAAAGATTGATGGTATACGGAGACTCTCTGGTAGTCATTAGCCAGATAAACAAGGAGTGGGATTGCTCAAGCGATTCAATGGGAAAATACTGCACTGCCGTCCGAAAGCTGGAAGATAAATTCGAGGGTCTGGAATTTCATCACGTAGAAAGAGATCGGAACACAGCAGCCGATGTATTGTCCAAGCTAGGGTCCAGTCGAACTCAGGTCCCACCCGGAGTTTTCGTGCAAGAAATTCTGCAGCCGAGTATCTCAATGGATCAAACAGAAGAGTGCAACATCATAGATCAACCCGAGTCAAACCCTGATGACTGGAGAAGGTCGATCATTAAGTATATAAAGAATGAAGAGGAACCAGACGACAAAAATTTGGCAGAGCGCATTGCAAGACAGTCAGCTCACTATACACTTATTGGGGAGACATTATACAGAAGGGGTGCATCAGGCGTCTTCATGAAGTGCATTCTCCCATCCACTGGGAAGCAACTTCTGGAGGAAGTCCACGCTGGGCAATGTGGAATACATGCAGCCTCCAGAACACTAGTTGGGAAGGTCTTCAGGTCAGGATTCTATTGGCCAACAGCAAAGAAAGATGCAGCCGAGTTAGTTCGAAGGTGCGAAGCCTGCCAATACTTGTCAAGGCAACAACACATGCCAGCACAGCAACTGCAGACCATACCAGTAACTTGGCCTTTCGCATGCTGAGGATTGGATATGATTGGACCTTTCAAGAAAGCTCAAGGGGGATACACTCATGTATTGGTAGCAATTGACAAGTTCACTAAATGGATAGAATTCAAGCCCATTGCCTCCTTAACCTCTGCTAAGGCCGTGGAATTCATACAAGACATAATATTCAGGTTCGGGATACCAAACAGCATCATAACTGATTTAGGATCCAACTTCACAAGTTCAGAATTCTTTGACTTCTGCGAGCAAAAGAGCATTCAGATCAAGTATGCATCTGTAGCCCATCCAAGAGCCAACGGGCAAGTTGAGCGAGCCAACGGGATGATATTGGATGCACTCAGGAAAAAGATCTTCGATAAGAATGAAAAATTCGCAGGAAAGTGGATAAGGGAATTACCCTATGTTGTTTGGAGCCTAAGAACCCAACCTAGCCAAGCTTTGCATGGAAACACTCCTTTCTTCATGGTCTATGGGTCGGAGGCAGTGCTACCTGCTGATCTCAAGTTCGGGGCGCCAAGGCTGATCTTTGAAAGCATAGCAGAAGCTGAGACCACCAGGCTGGAGGACATAGATGTACTTGAGGAAGAACGGTTAAACGCAGTAATCCAATCAGCAAGGTACCAGCAGACTCTAAGGCGCTATCACGACAAGGTTGTGCGACAACGATTCTTCTCAGTAGGAGATCTCGTCCTCCGCCGAATTCTAACGGGGGAGGGACGACACAAGTTATCACCCTTATGGGAAGGACCCTTCGTGGTAGCAGAAGTCACTCGGCCCGGATCGCATCGCCTCACTCAGATGGATGGCACAGAAGTTGGGAACTCCTAGAACATAGAACACCTCAGAAAGTTTTATCCCTAGCTGTACCTCAAAACTGCTGGGATGATGATGTACTCTGTAAAGTGGAAATATGTCATCAATAAAAAAGAGGTTTCAAGGATACTCAATTCACTTACGATTGACCCGCATTCTTACTTAACTCAGGGTGACCACTATGCCCTGCTAACGAAGCAATCGACTTAAGTCGGCAACGACTTAAGACGGTGCAACATGCTCACGCTTACTTAACTCAGGGTGACCACTATGCCCTGCTAACGGAGCAATCGACTTAAGTCGGCAACGACTTAAGGCGGTGCAACATGCTCACGCTTACTTAACTCAGGGTGACCACTATGCCCTGCTAACGGAGCAATCGACTTAAGTCGGCAACGACTCAAGGCGGTGCAACATGCTCACGCTTACTTAACTCAGGGTGACCACTATGCCCTACAAACGGAGCAATCGACTTAAGTCGGCAACGACTCATGGCGGTGCAACATGCTCACGCTTACTTAACTCAGGGTGACCACTATGCCCTACAAACGGAGCGATCGACTTAAGTTGGCAACAACTTAAGACCAGAGCAACATGCTCGCACCTATATAATTCAAGGGACGACTTCCATATCCCGCAAACAAATTTCATAATCATCATGCGTCATTACTGCCAACTCATTAAATAATAAATTCTGATACAATGAGAGAGTAATTACGTCATTCGAATGATAAACTGATGTCCTCTAACAAATACTCGATCATGCTAACCGCGCGCTTGGAGCACGCAAAATGTTTTTCTATTTTACAGTGTCTTTCTCAGGAGCGACTGACGAAGAAGGGCGACTCAAGGAATCAGGGGCGGCGTTCACGTCAGCCCTTATGTCCTCAGGAACAACCATGCCGGGTCTCCTCATCAAGATTCGTCCCGCCCGAATAGCCTTGTCCAGGGCTTTGTCGCGCTGGGCTTTGAGAGTAACAGAAGTTTCTTCGGCAACTTTAGCAGCCAGTCGAGCAGTTTCTAACTCCTGGACAATGGATTTCTTGGAAGCTCGGAGTTCTTTAATGGCAGCATCCTTTGCTAATATCAATTGCTTGAGGCGAGTCACTTCGTCCGCGGATTCCTGCAGCCTGCAACGTTGATTGTCCAATTCCTTCATGGTAAAGCGGTGACTCCTCTCTAAGATGGTCAGCGAGTTGCTAGAATCACGATATAATCTGTCAAGATTGTCACGAGAAGCAGCAAGGATACGCTTTTCTTCCTGCGAGCAAAAGTCAGCTCCTTCAAAAACTAAGCAAGTAACAGGAGCACAGTAAGGCAAGGCACAGTTTTGTAAACTACCTTTTAAGAATCAAGCTGAGCATAAAGAGAAGAACTCAGGGCATTGGCGTCATCCAAGGTAGCAGAGACTTGACCCAGTTCAATTTGGCCCTGAGAGTACTTCTCCTCAAAGTCAGTGCACCGCTGAGCCAATTCAGCCAGATCTCGGGAGTGTTTTTCCTCAAGAATTGAAATCTGCCGAGTCACTCCTAGCGAGAGATAATCAAACAAAATGGGGTCAGAAGGTAAGGCAGTCCACAGCGAAGGCAGAGAGAAGCAAAAAAGCACTAACCAGCGTTGGTTGCCTCCAATTCAGAGACGCGACGTTGAAGTGACACTGGATTCCAACATGCAAGAGATGAAGCTACCTCTGGGGCGGAAGCACCCTGTAGCCTCAGCTGGCCGGCCATTCCATCCACCAAAGCCTGATGAGGAAAACAGATGAGTGTGACGACAGCAGCTCAGGCAATATAAAAGCCAAATTAAAATACATCACAGTACCTGAAGATTGGAGAAGAACGAAGGGATCCCCAAATCAGGAGAAATCAGTTGATAAGCAGATGTAAAACCACCACCCGGAGCAGTTTGCAACGAATCAGCAGAGATCAACTCAGTACCTTCAACAGAGCCCAACACTCGGTCAGCAGGGGCGCTGCCCTCTAAAGTGACTCCTTGATCCAAATTCTGGGCTACCACCATACAGCCAGAGTGTGGAGGAGATCCCGCGTGAGCGTCCATGGAAGTACAGGAAGGAGACTCTGCTTGGACACCCTCGGGGGCTGGATTATAGTTGGCACTGCCCACTTGAGCCGGATCATCCCCGGCAGCACCCTCGGGGGCTGGGCAGTGGCTTACACTATTCACCCGAGCTAAGTCATCCCCGGCGACATCCTCGGGGGCTGGGCATGTGTCAGCACCATTCTTGAGGTCCAGGCTCTCTACAGTAACCACCTCTAAGGTTGATGTACCCTCAACTACTTCCATAGGACCGGGATGATCCAAGTCAGTCTCCCGACCCTCAAGATCGCGCTCTAAGGTCGACGAGGCACGGGATGACCTCAGTCCAGCATCAGGCACGGCAGCGCGAGTCTCCGTTGCATCATCATCCACTGGCTCTGATAACAAGACTTCCGGGACCATATCCTCAAGAGTTTGATCAAAGTTGGCCAGGGACAGTTCTTGCAGACCAATGAGGGCAGACAAAGCAGGAGAAGGAACTCCACTACTTTCACCGCTGGCGACGAACTGCCGACTGTTTTTCCGAGTCAAAGGAGCTTCATTCTCTTCCTCCTCATCTTCTACAGTGACAACACAAGCAGCACACCCATTGGGGTCAGCAACAGATGGAGCACCCACATTGGGATTAGTAGCAGTTTGGGTACACCCACTGGGGTCAGCGTCAGTAAGTCTAGTTGCAGGCACTTCCTCAGCAGCAGGAACTGAGGTACCAGCATCCTCATCAAAACTGGATACTCGCCGGAGGCGTCTTCTCTTTTTCTTTTGTTCATCAGCAGAAGGCTCAGGCGGATTGGTTCGGCTAGGGCGCCTCGGGCGAGTACTGACAGGTCTCTGAACATCCAAAGTTGTATCAACCCCTGGGAGGGGCACCACTGCCAATGTACCAGCAGGAGCAGCGTCGGAAGAATCCCCAGCTAGCAGATCAAGCATGGCATTTATATCTGCATCACTAGGGTTCAGGGGCACCTCAAAATGGACTTGCCGTTCGTCATCAGGAATCTCCCCAAGCGAAGCAACCAAAGTGCTGACTACTTCAGCAGAGGGTCGCACTCTAAGGCCCAAATTGCCATCAGTCACAGGTGGATTTGACACGAAAAGGGTGAAGGCTTTGGGAGGAGGCAAGTTCCAGGCCGAGTACGCCACTGGAGCACCAACATTGGACACCTTGCCCCTGAGAATCATTTCAAGTCGGCTCACCAAGTCAGCAGAGGGGATTCTCCTGTTGATAACCCGAGTTGAGTCGGCTAGCCCTCGATACAGATAAGCTGGGTAGGCCCTATCTTTCAGTGGCTGAATGTTCTTGAAAACAAAGTCAGTGACCACAGCTTCAGCAGTTAGACCTCTCTCTTTCAGCAGTCCAACTTCAGCTAGCAACGCACCCGCTTCAGCTACCTCCTCATCTGTGGGAGACTCGGTCCAGCTTGGGGTGCGAACGTCTGGCTGCCTTCCCGACCGGGAAGGGAGAGAATTTCCATAATTATCGACTATGAATGTAAAGCCCAAAATTTGGTAAAAATAATAATAAAGAAATAAATCTATTTAAGATAATGTTTCTAGATTTTTTTTGAAGCCTTTGAGAATATATTAGGACCCTTCCCATTTATAATCAATTAATAATACTACATTAGTTAAACAACCATTAAATAAACAATGGAAAAATTGCATCCTTGCTCATCAATTTGTGTCAGGCATGTTATTGAAGGCATAACTTGAATTTGACCTCAAATGAAAACATAAAATAAGAAATTGAGAAAAGAAATTGTAATAGTCATTTATTACTTCAAAAATTTGAAAGTGGAAGGAGAATAAATAATAATAAATAAATAAATAATTTCAGTGCAAATAATAGAAGTATTAGAATTTGTTTTGATGTTTTAAACCTGGAGATTAAAACCAAAATTCGAATTTTTTATTTGGAAACAAAACAGGAAATAAAGCTAGAAAAAAAAAACAAAAGCACTTAGGCTGAAACCTCCCGCCGGCCCATTTCCGCGTCGGCCCATATTCACTTTTATCTCCCGCGCAACCCACTTCTCCCCACCCTCTCTAGCCTCTATCACTGGCGCATGGGCCCTGGTGGGCAGCAGCTTGGCTAGCATCTGGTGCGCCTGGGTCTCACCGACATGTGGGGCCTGTCTGTCAGGATCTTCTTCAACTTCGCCGTAACAAGTGCATGTCTGCTCCACGCGATCCGCAGATCTTGGGCCGTTGCACTGAACCACGCGAACTCAGCTCGTGATGCCGCTGATATCGTGGGGGCCACTGACGGTGCCTACACTAGTCACGGACGCGAACTGGGTGGCTGCCGTGTGGGCCCATCGCGGCGGTCGTCTTCTTCGAGTCCGAAACCAGGATAGCTTGGGGGTTGTTGTGAACCACCGCCGGGAATCACGGGACCCCGATCCGTCTCGGCGTCCACCCGACCCTCTATAAAACGGAAGCCCCGCGACCCTCTTGCTCATCCCATCGGTGCCCCGCGATCGGTGTTGGGGCATCCATCCCTGAGAGCACCGCCGTGGACCCAGCCACATCCGCCATCGACAAATTCCGGGCCCTCGACCAGCATAAGCCTCGATTGTTGGCTTGGGGATTCGCCGTGGCATTCACATGGTGCACGCGACCTTCCCACCCTTGGAACTAGATCATGTGCCGCCCAATTTCTCATTGGAGATCGCACGGCGCCGCTGGGAAGCACCTTGTCGTGGCCGGAGTTCTCGGCCACACCGAGCGCTTGGTAAGAACCTCCAACGAATTCGCCTCTTTCCCTGATACGTTTTGGGCCGACCGTGGCTGTTTTTGGGTTCGGGTGCGCGATATGGGAGTCCCCGGCGAGACCGCCGCCATGCGGTGTGGGTGCGGCCGTACTCATCCGTCGGGGGAAGAAGAAACTGCGCGGATCGTCGATCTCTTAATGGATGGCTGAGATTAGAGCACGCAGACCCCTTCGCCTGATCTGATCTGGGCCGTAGATCGGCGGATGGGCGGTGTTGGGCTGTGCGTGCGACTTGAAAAATCTGAATCGTTGGATGAAGATCCAACGGGTATGATTGCGTACCGGTTCAGTGTTATAAAAATCTAATCCGGACCGTACCCTTTAAATCCAACGGCTCTGGTTGCTTCTTACCCCTTCGCCATGTCATTTCACTAAAGAGCCCCTGCAGTTTTTCTTATTCAACCCGCCGTCCATTGCTACAGCCCTCTGAGTCTCGGGGATCTTTTTAGTTTTACCCCTGCGCTTCCTAGGATTTGAGGCCCAGTCCCGAGATCAGATAAAATAGGGAAACTAATTTAAAAATAGATTTTTAGTACAAATTTAATTGCAGAAACTTGTTTTAATTGTAGAAAATTCATACTTGATCCAAATTGGACCATCCCAGTTCTTATAATTTTGTAAGATTATTCTCTATCAAATAATACCACTGTTTTTACATGAAATACACATTAAAATTTATTTCTCACTTAACCCTATATTAAATGCATAAAATCTTTAGAATTTCATAACTTAAAATGTATATCTCCAAAATTATTAATTTCAGTTCCTATGATCATATTTTAATGCCTAGTTTATTACTGTATATTCCATTTGCATGTTTGATGTGATGTTAAATTTTGCCTATACACTGTTTGTTTGTAATGCTACGACTAGCGTGAGGACACGTGTCATCTGAAGAGCAAGTTGGTACCTGAAATCTCAAGTCCCAGGCAAGTTGTGCCCTTGATCACTTCTTTTTACCCACTCATGTTCTAATTAATCATAATGATCTGCATAGGTTAATTTTGATGGGACCCAATAGGTTACCCTAGTTTGTCTATCTTTATACCTTGTTTACCACTGAACTTTTTGGGTAGTACTTGCTAGTGCTTTATGTGGTTTTGGGTATGAAGGTACATTAATCATGATCACACTTTTATTATATGTTTATTATTACTGTTCATGATAAGATCATTATGTTAATTGGAACATGGAGCGACCACCCGGGAAAACAGTGCTACCACAAGGGAGGAATGGGACCCCTTGGCTGATTAATTAGGAAAGCTAGTGGAAGACTACCTTACCCGAAAGGGGCAAGGGCAGTAGGGGAGTGGTCAGTGTAGGGAGGCCCTCGGGAGGATTTTGCTGCGATGGCGGTCCTGCAAGGGATTCCTGCATTGGAGCTTCCTATAAACTGTAGCGGGTTTTCTGAAGCTAGTGGAACTTTGTAAAGGCCTCGTAGTGTTACCCTGCCTCGCCTCCTCGGTAGAGGTGTATGGGAAGTCGCGATCCCTTGGCAGATGGGTAACATGACTTGTGGGTAAAGATGTGCAATCTCTGCAGAGTGTAAAACTGGTATACTAGCCGTGCTCACGGTCATGAGCAGCTCGGACCCTCACATGATTAATTTATGGAACTAAATTCAATTTGTCATATGCATTGCATCGCAGGTGATGTTGTTACTTTTGTTCTATTACTTAATTGGGTTTGGTATTTACTTATACTTAGTAATTGCTAATAAAATTTTGACCAACTTTAAAAGCAATGCTCAGCTTCAACCATCCTCTTTGGTAAGCCTTACACTTCACGTGAGCTCCCACCTTTGGCGAGTTCATGCACATTATTCCCCACAACTTGTTGAGCGATGAACGTATGTGAGCTCACTCTTGCTGTCTCACACCCCCCACAGGTCAAGAGCAGGTACCACAGGATGAGGCGCGTGGAGGATGCTGTGATGAGTTTGTGAGTGGTCTAGGCCGTCGTCTCCCAGTCAACTTTGGGTTGCTGGACCGTTGTCTCCTTATAATGTAATTATTTATTTATTTTGTATAGAACTCCTATTATATAGTAAAGTTGTGACATTCGATCCTGTGCCATGATTCATCATATGTGTGAGACTTGGTCCCAGCACACCTGGTGATTATGTTCGCGCCCGGGTTTTGGACCCCTGAAATCCGGGTGTGACAGAAGTGGTATCAGAGGAATGTTGACTGTAGGACGAAACCTAGATAGAACTGGACAGCCAATATTTACTTACCTTTGCTATTCTGATTCTTTCTAAACTTTTCTTAATCTTTTCTCATCTATTTCCGCTTTACTCTGATTATTCTTACCTTTCCTTCTAAAGACAAATGTGGATTTCACACTTTGAAATTCTATACCTAAAGTGACTTCTAGGAATAGGAGACCAAATCTTAGGATCAAAAACAAAACTATTTTCATAGGTACCTATGTGTTTGAGTGTTTGTTCTTATGATACTTGTCTGATTTGGATCTTTGATTGAGTGTGATCGGTTGTGGAGGAATGTCCACAATTGCATCTGCATATACACCTAAACATAAGGGAAAATATTTATAAAATAAACAACACAGAATATTCCCTATTAAAAATATATGTAGTTTAATAGATCCATCTTATCTTACAAGATTTTCTCTTATCTTACTAGATTCATCTTATTTTGAAAAGATTTTATGTCATCCCAATAGATCTAACTGACCTCAAAAGATTCTACCTTACCCTTATGGATTCATCTTGCCCTAATTAGTATATTTATCCCACACCAGTGTGACAACCATGATCTAATTCAATGTAATTAGATATTATCTAGTCTAATCTAATTATACCAATCTAATCTAGATCCCATCTAATCTAATATGATCCAATCTAAAGTGAGTCATCTAACATGTTAGTTAATCTTGGTGGAATAGATTAGACTCTACTTCTATAGTCATGTTTTAACCTAAAATTGGTGCCCTGTACTAACTTGGTCATATACAACCAACCTGACCTACATGTTGGGTTGCATAACCTGCCTAACCCGACCTAGAAGCAAAACAACAAGACAAATTCTGTTTAAATTTATTTAACTCATAACCACCGACTAACCTATTTTGTTTACCTACGAAACTGCCTTAACCACATATCTCTAATTCGGATAACAACATCAAGAACGAAGACCGAAGAGGATCAACGTCCTCAAGAAAGGATAAGCACCAACTCAAGTCTTCAAAGATCAAGTTGAATCGCCAGCGGAATCAAGATCCACAGTTCAGGATGAAGTCTTTCCTTATTATACTCTTCCTTGCCACAACCTATACTTGCCATAATCGTACCTCATCTGACATAATAGATGGCTAGACATATATATCCATATTTTCCAAATCATCTACTAGCGAGTATAAAAAAAACTTGAAACAAAACTTTTGATTTCTAAACCAAACTGGTTGCATCCCTTTTCTACTAATCTCGAGGACGAGATTATTTTTAAGGGGGGTAGGATTTGTAAAGCCCAAAATTTGGTAAAAATAATAATAAAGAAATAAATCTATTTAAGATAATGTTTCTAGATTTTTTTTGAAGCCTTTGAGAATATATTAGGACCCTTCCCATTTATAATCAATTAATAATACTACATTAGTTAAACAACCATTAAATAAACAATGGAAAAATTGCATCCTTGCTCATCAATTTGTGTCAGGCATGTTATTGAAGGCATAACTTGAATTTGACCTCAAATGAAAACATAAAATAAGAAATTGAGAAAAGAAATTGTAATAGTCATTTATTACTTCAAAAATTTGAAAGTGGAAGGAGAATAAATAATAATAAATAAATAAATAATTTCAGTGCAAATAATAGAAGTATTAGAATTTGTTTTGATGTTTTAAACCTGGAGATTAAAACCAAAATTCGAATTTTGTTTGAATTTTTTATTTGGAAACAAAACAGGAAATAAAGCTAGAAAAAAAAACAAAAGCACTTAGGCTGAAACCTCCCGCCGGCCCATTTCCGCGTCGGCCCATATTCACTTTTATCTCCCGCGCAACCCACTTCTCCCCACCCTCTCTAGCCTCTATCACTGGCGCATGGGCCCTGGTGGGCAGCAGCTTGGCTAGCATCTGGTGCGCCTGGGTCTCACCGACATGTGGGGCCTGTCTGTCAGGATCTTCTTCAACTTCGCCGTAACAAGTGCATGTCTGCTCCACGCGATCCGCAGATCTTGGGCCGTTGCACTGAACCACGCGAACTCAGCTCGTGATGCCGCTGATATCGTGGGGGCCACTGACGGTGCCTACACTAGTCACGGACGCGAACTGGGTGGCTGCCGTGTGGGCCCATCGCGGCGGTCGTCTTCTTCGAGTCCGAAACCAGGATAGCTTGGGGGTTGTTGTGAACCACCGCCGGGAATCACGGGACCTCGATCCGTCTCGGCGTCCACCCGACCCTCTATAAAACGGAAGCCCCGCGACCCTCTTGCTCATCCCATCGGTGCCCCGCGATCGGTGTTGGGGCATCCATCCCTGAGAGCACCGCCGTGGACCTAGCCACATCCGCCATCGACAAATTCCGGGCCCTCGACCAGCATAAGCCTCGATTGTTGGCTTGGGGATTCGCCGTGGCATTCACATGGTGCACGCGACCTTCCCACCCTTGGAACTAGATCATGCGCCGCCCAATTTCTCATTGGAGATCGCACGGCGCCGCTGGGAAGCACCTTGTCGTGGCCGGAGTTCTCGGCCACACCGAGCGCTTGGTAAGAACCTCCAACGAATTCGCCTCTTTCCCTGATACGTTTTGGGCCGACCGTGGCCGTTTTTGGGTTCGGGTGCGCGATATGGGAGTCCCCGGCGAGACCGCCGCCATGCGGTGTGGGTGCGGCCGTACTCATCCGTCGGGGGAAGAAGAAACTGCGCGGATCGTCGATCTCTTAATGGATGGCTGAGATTAGAGCACGCAGACCCCTTCGCCTGATCTGATCTGGGCCGTAGATCGGCGGATGGGCGGTGTTGGGCTGTGCGTGCGACTTGAAAAATCTGAATCGTTGGATGAAGATCCAACGGGTATGATTGCGTACCGGTTCAGTGTTATAAAAATCTAATCCGGACCGTACCCTTTAAATCCAACGGCTCTGGTTGCTTCTTACCCCTTCGCCATGTCATTTCACTAAAGAGCCCCTGCAGTTTTTCTTATTCAACCCGCCGTCCATTGCTACAGCCCTCTGAGTCTCGGGGATCTTTTTAGTTTTACCCCTGCGCTTTCTAGGATTTGAGGCCCAGTCCCGAGATCAGATAAAATAGGGAAACTAATTTAAAAATAGATTTTTAGTACAAATTTAATTGCAGAAACTTGTTTTAATTGTAGAAAATTCATACTTGATCCAAATTGGACCATCCCAGTTCTTATAATTTTGTAAGATTATTCTCTATCAAATAATACCACTGTTTTTACATGAAATACACATTAAAATTTATTTCTCACTTAACCCTATATTAAATGCATAAAATCTTTAGAATTTCATAACTTAAAATGTATATCTCCAAAATTATTAATTTCAGTTCCTATGATCATATTTTAATGCCTAGTTTATTACTGTATATTCCATTTGCATGTTTGATGTGATGTTAAATTTTGCCTATACACTGTTTGTTTGTAATGCTACGACTAGCGTGAGGACACGTGTCATCTGAAGAGCAAGTTGGTACCTGAAATCTCAAGTCCCAGGCAAGTTGTGCCCTTGATCACTTCTTTTTACCCACTCATGTTCTAATTAATCATAATGATCTGCATAGGTTAATTTTGATGGGACCCAATAGGTTACCCTAGTTTGTCTATCTTTATACCTTGTTTACCACTGAACTTTTTGGGTAGTACTTGCTAGTGCTTTATGTAGTTTTGGGTATGAAGGTACATTAATCATGATCACACTTTTATTATATGTTTATTATTACTGTTCATGATAAGATCATTATGTTAATTGGAACATGGAGCGACCACCCGGGAAAACAGTGCTACCACAAGGGAGGAATGGGACCCCTTGGCTGATTAATTAGGAAAGCTAGTGGAAGACTACCTTACCCGAAAGGGGCAAGGGCAGTAGGGGAGTGGTCAGTGTAGGGAGGCCCTCGGGAGGATTTTGCTGCGATGGCGGTCCTGCAAGGGATTCCTGCATTGGAGCTTCCTATAAACTGTAGCGGGTTTTCTGAAGCTAGTGGAACTTTGTAAAGGCCTCGTAGTGTTACCCTGCCTCGCCTCCTCGGTAGAGGTGTATGGGAAGTCGCGATCCCTTGGCAGATGGGTAACATGACTTGTGGGTAAAGATGCGCAATCTCTGCAGAGTGTAAAACTGGTATACTAGCCGTGCTCACGGTCATGAGCAGCTCGGACCCTCACATGATTAATTTATGGAACTAAATTCAATTTGTCATATGCATTGCATCGCAGGTGATGTTGTTACTTTTGTTCTATTACTTAATTGGGTTTGGTATTTACTTATACTTAGTAATTGCTAATAAAATTTTGACCAACTTTAAAAGCAATGCTCAGCTTCAACCATCCTCTTTGGTAAGCCTTACACTTCACGTGAGCTCCCACCTTTGGCGAGTTCATGCACATTATTCCCCACAACTTGTTGAGCGATGAACGTATGTGAGCTCACTCTTGCTGTCTCACACCCCCCCACAGGTCAAGAGCAGGTACCACAGGATGAGGCGCGTGGAGGATGCTGTGATGAGTTCGTGAGTGGTCTAGGCCGTCGTCTCCCAGTCAACTTTGGGTTGCTGGACCGTTGTCTCCTTATAATGTAATTATTTATTTATTTTGTATAGAACTCCTATTATATAGTAAAGTTGTGACATTCGATCCTGTGCCATGATTCATCATATGTGTGAGACTTGGTCCCAGCACACCTGGTGATTATGTTCGCGCCCGGGTTTTGGACCCCTGAAATCCGGGTGTGACAGAAGTGGTATCAGAGGAATGTTGACTGTAGGACGAAACCTAGATAGAACTGGACAGCCAATATTTACTTACCTTTGCTATTCTGATTCTTTCTAAACTTTTCTTAATCTTTTCTCATCTATTTCCGCTTTACTCTGATTATTCTTACCTTTCCTTCTAAAGACAAATGTGGATTTCACACTTTGAAATTCTATACCTAAAGTGACTTCTAGGAATAGGAGACCAAATCTTAGGATCAAAAACAAAACTATTTTCATAGGTACCTATGTGTTTGAGTGTTTGTTCTTATGATACTTGTCTGATTTGGATCTTTGATTGAGTGTGATCGGTTGTGGAGGAATGTCCACAATTGCATCTGCATATACACCTAAACATAAGGGAAAATATTTATAAAATAAACAACACAGAATATTCCCTATTAAAAATATATGTAGTTTAATAGATCCATCTTATCTTACAAGATTTTCTCTTATCTTACTAGATTCATCTTATTTTGAAAAGATTTTATGTCATCCCAATAGATCTAACTGACCTCAAAAGATTCTACCTTACCCTTATGGATTCATCTTGCCCTAATTAGTATATTTATCCCACACCAGTGTGACAACCATGATCTAATTCAATGTAATTAGATATTATCTAGTCTAATCTAATTATACCAATCTAATCTAGATCCCATCTAATCTAATATGATCCAATCTAAAGTGAGTCATCTAACATGTTAGTTAATCTTGGTGGAATAGATTAGACTCTACTTCTATAGTCATGTTTTAACCTAAAATTGGTGCCCTGTACTAACTTGGTCATATACAACCAACCTGACCTACATGTTGGGTTGCATAACCTGCCTAACCCGACCTAGAAGCAAAACAACAAGACAAATTCTGTTTAAATTTATTTAACTCATAACCACCGACTAACCTATTTTGTTTACCTACGAAACTGCCTTAACCACATATCTCTAATTCGGATAACAACATCAAGAACGAAGACCGAAGAGGATCAACGTCCTCAAGAAAGGATAAGCACCAACTCAAGTCTTCAAAGATCAAGTTGAATCGCCAGCGGAATCAAGATCCACAGTTCAGGATGAAGTCTTTCCTTATTATACTCTTCCTTGCCACAACCTATACTTGCCATAATCGTACCTCATCTGACATAATAGATGGCTAGACATATATATCCATATTTTCCAAATCATCTACTAGCGAGTATAAAAAAAACTTGAAACAAAACTTTTGATTTCTAAACCAAACTGGTTGCATCCCTTTTCTACTAATCTCGAGGACGAGATTATTTTTAAGGGGGGTAGGATTTGTAAAGCCCAAAATTTGGTAAAAATAATAATAAAGAAATAAATCTATTTAAGATAATGTTTCTAGATTTTTTTTTGAAGCCTTTGAGAATATATTAGGACCCTTCCCATTTATAATCAATTAATAATACTACATTAGTTAAACAACCATTAAATAAACAATGGAAAAATTGCATCCTTGCTCATCAATTTGTGTCAGGCATGTTATTGAAGGCATAACTTGAATTTGATCTCAAATGAAAACATAAAATAAGAAATTGAGAAAAGAAATTGTAATAGTCATTTATTACTTCAAAAATTTGAAAGTGGAAGGAGAATAAATAATAATAAATAAATAAATAATTTCAGTGCAAATAATAGAAGTATTAGAATTTGTTTTGATGTTTTAAACCTGGAGATTAAAACCAAAATTCGAATTTTGTTTGAATTTTTTATTTGGAAACAAAACAGGAAATAAAGCTAGAAAAAAAAACAAAAGCACTTAGGCTGAAACCTCCCGCCGGCCCATTTCCGCGTCGGCCCATATTCACTTTTATCTCCCGCGCAACCCACTTCTCCCCACCCTCTCTAGCCTCTATCACTGGCGCATGGGCCCTGGTGGGCAGCAGCTTGGCTAGCATCTGGTGCGCCTGGGTCTCACCGACATGTGGGGCCTGTCTGTCAGGATCTTCTTCAACTTCGCCGTAACAAGTGCATGTCTGCTCCACGCGATCCGCAGATCTTGGGTCGTTGCACTGAACCACGCGAACTCAGCTCGTGATGCCGCTGATATCGTGGGGGCCACTGACGGTGCCTACACTAGTCACGGACGCGAACTGGGTGGCTGCCGTGTGGGCCCATCGCGGCGGTCGTCTTCTTCGAGTCCGAAACCAGGATAGCTTGGGGGTTGTTGTGAACCACCGCCGGGAATCACGGGACCCCGATCCGTCTCGGCGTCCACCCGACCCTCTATAAAACGGAAGCCCCGCGACCCTCTTGCTCATCCCATCGGTGCCCCGCGATCGGTGTTGGGGCATCCATCCCTGAGAGCACCGCCGTGGACCCAGCCACATCCGCCATCGACAAATTCCGGGCCCTCGACCAGCATAAGCCTCGATTGTTGGCTTGGGGATTCGCCGTGGCATTCACATGGTGCACGCGACCTTCCCACCCTTGGAACTAGATCATGCGCCGCCCAATTTCTCATTGGAGATCGCACGGCGCCGCTGGGAAGCACCTTGTCGTGGCCGGAGTTCTCGGCCACACCGAGCGCTTGGTAAGAACCTCCAACGAATTCGCCTCTTTCCCTGATACGTTTTGGGCCGACCGTGGCCGTTTTTGGGTTCGGGTGCGCGATATGGGAGTCCCCGGCGAGACCGCCGCCATGCGGTGTGGGTGCGGCCGTACTCATCCGTCGGGGGAAGAAGAAACTGCGCGGATCGTCGATCTCTTAATGGATGGCTGAGATTAGAGCACGCAGACCCCTTCGCCTGATCTGATCTGGGCCGTAGATCGGCGGATGGGCGGTGTTGGGCTGTGCGTGCGACTTGAAAAATCTGAATCGTTGGATGAAGATCCAACGGGTATGATTGCGTACCGGTTCAGTGTTATAAAAATCTAATCCGGACCGTACCCTTTAAATCCAACGGCTCTGGTTGCTTCTTACCCCTTCGCCATGTCATTTCACTAAAGAGCCCCTGCAGTTTTTCTTATTCAACCCGCCGTCCATTGCTACAGCCCTCTGAGTCTCGGGGATCTTTTTAGTTTTACCCCTGCGCTTTCTAGGATTTGAGGCCCAGTCCCGAGATTAGATAAAATAGGGAAACTAATTTAAAAATAGATTTTTAGTACAAATTTAATTGCAAAACTTGTTTTAATTGTAGAAAATTCATACTTGATCCAAATTGGACCATCCCAGTTCTTATAATTTTGTAAGATTATTCTCTATCAAATAATACCACTGTTTTTACATGAAATACACATTAAAATTTATTTCTCACTTAACCCTATATTAAATGCATAAAATCTTTAGAATTTCATAACTTAAAATGTATATCTCCAAAATTATTAATTTCAGTTCCTATGATCATATTTTAATGCCTAGTTTATTACTGTATATTCCATTTGCATGTTTGATGTGATGTTAAATTTTGCCTATACACTGTTTGTTTGTAATGCTACGACTAGCGTGAGGACACGTGTCATCTGAAGAGCAAGTTGGTACCTGAAATCTCAAGTCCCAGGCAAGTTGTGCCCTTGATCACTTCTTTTTACCCACTCATGTTCTAATTAATCATAATGATCTGCATAGGTTAATTTTGATGGGACCCAATAGGTTACCCTAGTTTGTCTATCTTTATACCTTGTTTACCACTGAACTTTTTGGGTAGTACTTGCTAGTGCTTTATGTGGTTTTGGGTATGAAGGTACATTAATCATGATCACACTTTTATTATATGTTTATTATTACTGTTCATGATAAGATCATTATGTTAATTGGAACATGGAGCGACCACCCGGGAAAACAGTGCTACCACAAGGGAGGAATGGGACCCCTTGGCTGATTAATTAGGAAAGCTAGTGGAAGACTACCTTACCCGAAAGGGGCAAGGGCAGTAGGGGAGTGGTCAGTGTAGGGAGGCCCTCGGGAGGATTTTGCTGCGATGGCGGTCCTGCAAGGGATTCCTGCATTGGAGCTTCCTATAAACTGTAGCGGGTTTTCTGAAGCTAGTGGAACTTTGTAAAGGCCTCGTAGTGTTACCCTGCCTCGCCTCCTCGGTAGAGGTGTATGGGAAGTCGCGATCCCTTGGCAGATGGGTAACATGACTTGTGGGTAAAGATGTGCAATCTCTGCAGAGTGTAAAACTGGTATACTAGCCGTGCTCACGGTCATGAGCAGCTCGGACCCTCACATGATTAATTTATGGAACTAAATTCAATTTGTCATATGCATTGCATCGCAGGTGATGTTGTTACTTTTGTTCTATTACTTAATTGGGTTTGGTATTTACTTATACTTAGTAATTGCTAATAAAATTTTGACCAACTTTAAAAGCAATGCTCAGCTTCAACCATCCTCTTTGGTAAGCCTTACACTTCACGTGAGCTCCCACCTTTGGCGAGTTCATGCACATTATTCCCCACAACTTGTTGAGCGATGAACGTATGTGAGCTCACTCTTGCTGTCTCACACCCCCCCACAGGTCAAGAGCAGGTACCACAGGATGAGGCGCGTGGAGGATGCTGTGATGAGTTTGTGAGTGGTCTAGGCCGTCGTCTCCCAGTCAACTTTGGGTTGCTGGACCGTTGTCTCCTTATAATGTAATTATTTATTTATTTTGTATAGAACTCCTATTATATAGTAAAGTTGTGACATTCGATCCTGTGCCATGATTCATCATATGTGTGAGACTTGGTCCCAGCACACCTGGTGATTATGTTCGCGCCCGGGTTTTGGACCCCTGAAATCCGGGTGTGACAGAAGTGGTATCAGAGGAATGTTGACTGTAGGACGAAACCTAGATAGAACTGGACAGCCAATATTTACTTACCTTTGCTATTCTGATTCTTTCTAAACTTTTCTTAATCTTTTCTCATCTATTTCCGCTTTACTCTGATTATTCTTACCTTTCCTTCTAAAGACAAATGTGGATTTCACACTTTGAAATTCTATACCTAAAGTGACTTCTAGGAATAGGAGACCAAATCTTAGGATCAAAAACAAAACTATTTTCATAGGTACCTATGTGTTTGAGTGTTTGTTCTTATGATACTTGTCTGATTTGGATCTTTGATTGAGTGTGATCGGTTGTGGAGGAATGTCCACAATTGCATCTGCATATACACCTAAACATAAGGGAAAATATTTATAAAATAAACAACACAGAATATTCCCTATTAAAAATATATGTAGTTTAATAGATCCATCTTATCTTACAAGATTTTCTCTTATCTTACTAGATTCATCTTATTTTGAAAAGATTTTATGTCATCCCAATAGATCTAACTGACCTCAAAAGATTCTACCTTACCCTTATGGATTCATCTTGCCCTAATTAGTATATTTATCCCACACCAGTGTGACAACCATGATCTAATTCAATGTAATTAGATATTATCTAGTCTAATCTAATTATACCAATCTAATCTAGATCCCATCTAATCTAATATGATCCAATCTAAAGTGAGTCATCTAACATGTTAGTTAATCTTGGTGGAATAGATTAGACTCTACTTCTATAGTCATGTTTTAACCTAAAATTGGTGCCCTGTACTAACTTGGTCATATACAACCAACCTGACCTACATGTTGGGTTGCATAACCTGCCTAACCCGACCTAGAAGCAAAACAACAAGACAAATTCTGTTTAAATTTATTTAACTCATAACCACCGACTAACCTATTTTGTTTACCTACGAAACTGCCTTAACCACATATCTCTAATTCGGATAACAACATCAAGAACGAAGACCGAAGAGGATCAACGTCCTCAAGAAAGGATAAGCACCAACTCAAGTCTTCAAAGATCAAGTTGAATCGCCAGCGGAATCAAGATCCACAGTTCAGGATGAAGTCTTTCCTTATTATACTCTTCCTTGCCACAACCTATACTTGCCATAATCGTACCTCATCTGACATAATAGATGGCTAGACATATATATCCATATTTTCCAAATCATCTACTAGCGAGTATAAAAAAACTTGAAACAAAACTTTTGATTTCTAAACCAAACTGGTTGCATCCCTTTTCTACTAATCTCGAGGACGAGATTATTTTTAAGGGGGGTAGGATTTGTAAAGCCCAAAATTTGGTAAAAATAATAATAAAGAAATAAATCTATTTAAGATAATGTTTCTAGATTTTTTTTTGAAGCCTTTGAGAATATATTAGGACCCTTCCCATTTATAATCAATTAATAATACTACATTAGTTAAACAACCATTAAATAAACAATGGAAAAATTGCATCCTTGCTCATCAATTTGTGTCAGGCATGTTATTGAAGGCATAACTTGAATTTGACCTCAAATGAAAACATAAAATAAGAAATTGAGAAAAGAAATTGTAATAGTCATTTATTACTTCAAAAATTTGAAAGTGGAAGGAGAATAAATAATAATAAATAAATAAATAATTTCAGTGCAAATAATAGAAGTATTAGAATTTGTTTTGATGTTTTAAACCTGGAGATTAAAACCAAAATTCGAATTTTGTTTGAATTTTTTATTTGGAAACAAAACAGGAAATAAAGCTAGAAAAAAAAAACAAAAGCACTTAGGCTGAAACCTCCCGCCGGCCCATTTCCGCGTCGGCCCATATTCACTTTTATCTCCCGCGCAACCCACTTCTCCCCACCCTCTCTAGCCTCTATCACTGGCGCATGGGCCCTGGTGGGCAGCAGCTTGGCTAGCATCTGGTGCGCCTGGGTCTCACCGACATGTGGGGCCTGTCTGTCAGGATCTTCTTCAACTTCGCCGTAACAAGTGCATGTCTGCTCCACGCGATCCGCAGATCTTGGGTCGTTGCACTGAACCACGCGAACTCAGCTCGTGATGCCGCTGATATCGTGGGGGCCACTGACGGTGCCTACACTAGTCACGGACGCGAACTGGGTGGCTGCCGTGTGGGCCCATCGCGGCGGTCGTCTTCTTCGAGTCCGAAACCAGGATAGCTTGGGGGTTGTTGTGAACCACCGCCGGGAATCACGGGACCCCGATCCGTCTCGGCGTCCACCCGACCCTCTATAAAACGGAAGCCCCGCGACCCTCTTGCTCATCCCATCGGTGCCCCGCGATCGGTGTTGGGGCATCCATCCCTGAGAGCACCGCCGTGGACCCAGCCACATCCGCCATCGACAAATTCCGGGCCCTCGACCAGCATAAGCCTCGATTGTTGGCTTGGGGATTCGCCGTGGCATTCACATGGTGCACGCGACCTTCCCACCCTTGGAACTAGATCATGCGCCGCCCAATTTCTCATTGGAGATCGCACGGCGCCGCTGGGAAGCACCTTGTCGTGGCCGGAGTTCTCGGCCACACCGAGCGCTTGGTAAGAACCTCCAACGAATTCGCCTCTTTCCCTGATACGTTTTGGGCCGACCGTGGCCGTTTTTGGGTTCGGGTGCGCGATATGGGAGTCCCCGGCGAGACCGCCGCCATGCGGTGTGGGTGCGGCCGTACTCATCCGTCGGGGGAAGAAGAAACTGCGCGGATCGTCGATCTCTTAATGGATGGCTGAGATTAGAGCACGCAGACCCCTTCGCCTGATCTGATCTGGGCCGTAGATCGGCGGATGGGCGGTGTTGGGCTGTGCGTGCGACTTGAAAAATCTGAATCGTTGGATGAAGATCCAACGGGTATGATTGCGTACCGGTTCAGTGTTATAAAAATCTAATCCGGACCGTACCCTTTAAATCCAACGGCTCTGGTTGCTTCTTACCCCTTCGCCATGTCATTTCACTAAAGAGCCCCTGCAGTTTTTCTTATTCAACCCGCCGTCCATTGCTACAGCCCTCTGAGTCTCGGGGATCTTTTTAGTTTTACCCCTGCGCTTTCTAGGATTTGAGGCCCAGTCCCGAGATTAGATAAAATAGGGAAACTAATTTAAAAATAGATTTTTAGTACAAATTTAATTGCAAAACTTGTTTTAATTGTAGAAAATTCATACTTGATCCAAATTGGACCATCCCAGTTCTTATAATTTTGTAAGATTATTCTCTATCAAATAATACCACTGTTTTTACATGAAATACACATTAAAATTTATTTCTCACTTAACCCTATATTAAATGCATAAAATCTTTAGAATTTCATAACTTAAAATGTATATCTCCAAAATTATTAATTTCAGTTCCTATGATCATATTTTAATGCCTAGTTTATTACTGTATATTCCATTTGCATGTTTGATGTGATGTTAAATTTTGCCTATACACTGTTTGTTTGTAATGCTACGACTAGCGTGAGGACACGTGTCATCTGAAGAGCAAGTTGGTACCTGAAATCTCAAGTCCCAGGCAAGTTGTGCCCTTGATCACTTCTTTTTACCCACTCATGTTCTAATTAATCATAATGATCTGCATAGGTTAATTTTGATGGGACCCAATAGGTTACCCTAGTTTGTCTATCTTTATACCTTGTTTACCACTGAACTTTTTGGGTAGTACTTGCTAGTGCTTTATGTGGTTTTGGGTATGAAGGTACATTAATCATGATCACACTTTTATTATATGTTTATTATTACTGTTCATGATAAGATCATTATGTTAATTGGAACATGGAGCGACCACCCGGGAAAACAGTGCTACCACAAGGGAGGAATGGGACCCCTTGGCTGATTAATTAGGAAAGCTAGTGGAAGACTACCTTACCCGAAAGGGGCAAGGGCAGTAGGGGAGTGGTCAGTGTAGGGAGGCCCTCGGGAGGATTTTGCTGCGATGGCGGTCCTGCAAGGGATTCCTGCATTGGAGCTTCCTATAAACTGTAGCGGGTTTTCTGAAGCTAGTGGAACTTTGTAAAGGCCTCGTAGTGTTACCCTGCCTCGCCTCCTCGGTAGAGGTGTGTGGGAAGTCGCGATCCCTTGGCAGATGGGTAACATGACTTGTGGGTAAAGATGCGCAATCTCTGCAGAGTGTAAAACTGGTATACTAGCCGTGCTCACGGTCATGAGCAGCTCGGACCCTCACATGATTAATTTATGGAACTAAATTCAATTTGTCATATGCATTGCATCGCAGGTGATGTTGTTACTTTTGTTCTATTACTTAATTGGGTTTGGTATTTACTTATACTTAGTAATTGCTAATAAAATTTTGACCAACTTTAAAAGCAATGCTCAGCTTCAACCATCCTCTTTGGTAAGCCTTACACTTCACGTGAGCTCCCACCTTTGGCGAGTTCATGCACATTATTCCCCACAACTTGTTGAGCGATGAACGTATGTGAGCTCACTCTTGCTGTCTCACACCCCCCCACAGGTCAAGAGCAGGTACCACAGGATGAGGCGCGTGGAGGATGCTGTGATGAGTTCGTGAGTGGTCTAGGCCGTCGTCTCCCAGTCAACTTTGGGTTGCTGGACCGTTGTCTCCTTATAATGTAATTATTTATTTATTTTGTATAGAACTCCTATTATATAGTAAAGTTGTGACATTCGATCCCGTGCCATGATTCATCATATGTGTGAGACTTGGTCCCAGCACACCTGGTGATTATGTTCGCGCCCGGGTTTTGGACCCCTGAAATCCGGGTGTGACAGAAGTGGTATCAGAGGAATGTTGACTGTAGGACGAAACCTAGATAGAACTGGACAGCCAATATTTACTTACCTTTGCTATTCTGATTCTTTCTAAACTTTTCTTAATCTTTTCTCATCTATTTCCGCTTTACTCTGATTATTCTTACCTTTCCTTCTAAAGACAAATCTGGATTTCACACTTTGAAATTCTATACCTAAAGTGACTTCTAGGAATAGGAGACCAAATCTTAGGATCAAAAACAAAACTATTTTCATAGGTACCTATGTGTTTGAGTGTTTGTTCTTATGATACTTGTCTGATTTGGATCTTTGATTGAGTGTGATCGGTTGTGGAGGAATGTCCACAATTGCATCTGCATATACACCTAAACATAAGGGAAAATATTTATAAAATAAACAACACAGAATATTCCCTATTAAAAATATATGTAGTTTAATAGATCCATCTTATCTTACAAGATTTTCTCTTATCTTACTAGATTCATCTTATTTTGAAAAGATTTTATGTCATCCCAATAGATCTAACTGACCTCAAAAGATTCTACCTTACCCTTATGGATTCATCTTGCCCTAATTAGTATATTTATCCCACACCAGTGTGACAACCATGATCTAATTCAATGTAATTAGATATTATCTAGTCTAATCTAATTATACCAATCTAATCTAGATCCCATCTAATCTAATATGATCCAATCTAAAGTGAGTCATCTAACATGTTAGTTAATCTTGGTGGAATAGATTAGACTCTACTTCTATAGTCATGTTTTAACCTAAAATTGGTGCCCTGTACTAACTTGGTCATATACAACCAACCTGACCTACATGTTGGGTTGCATAACCTACCTAACCCGACCTAGAAGCAAAACAACAAGACAAATTCTGTTTAAATTTATTTAACTCATAACCACCGACTAACCTATTTTGTTTACCTACGAAACTGCCTTAACCACATATCTCTAATTCGGATAACAACATCAAGAACGAAGACCGAAGAGGATCAACGTCCTCAAGAAAGGATAAGCACCAACTCAAGTCTTCAAAGATCAAGTTGAATCGCCAGCGGAATCAAGATCCACAGTTCAGGATGAAGTCTTTCCTTATTATACTCTTCCTTGCCACAACCTATACTTGCCATAATCGTACCTCATCTGACATAATAGATGGCTAGACATATATATCCATATTTTCCAAATCATCTACTAGCGAGTATAAAAAAAACTTGAAACAAAACTTTTGATTTCTAAACCAAACTGGTTGCATCCCTTTTCTACTAATCTCGAGGACGAGATTATTTTTAAGGGGGGTAGGATTTGTAAAGCCCAAAATTTGGTAAAAATAATAATAAAGAAATAAATCTATTTAAGATAATGTTTCTAGATTTTTTTTAAAGCCTTTGAGAATATATTAGGACCCTTCCCATTTATAATCAATTAATAATACTACATTAGTTAAACAACCATTAAATAAACAATGGAAAAATTGCATCCTTGCTCATCAATTTGTGTCAGGCATGTTATTGAAGGCATAACTTGAATTTGACCTCAAATGAAAACATAAAATAAGAAATTGAGAAAAGAAATTGTAATAGTCATTTATTACTTCAAAAATTTGAAAGTGGAAGGAGAATAAATAATAATAAATAAATAAATAATTTCAGTGCAAATAATAGAAGTATTAGAATTTGTTTTGATGTTTTAAACCTGGAGATTAAAACCAAAATTCGAATTTTGTTTGAATTTTTTATTTGGAAACAAAACAGGAAATAAAGCTAGAAAAAAAAAACAAAAGCACTTAGGCTGAAACCTCCCGCCGGCCCATTTCCGCGTCGGCCCATATTCACTTTTATCTCCCGCGCAACCCACTTCTCCCCACCCTCTCTAGCCTCTATCACTGGCGCATGGGCCCTGGTGGGCAGCAGCTTGGCTAGCATCTGGTGCGCCTGGGTCTCACCGACATGTGGGGCCTGTCTGTCAGGATCTTCTTCAACTTCGCCGTAACAAGTGCATGTCTGCTCCACGCGATCCGCAGATCTTGGGTCGTTGCACTGAACCACGCGAACTCAGCTCGTGATGCCGCTGATATCGTGGGGGCCACTGACGGTGCCTACACTAGTCACGGACGCGAACTGGGTGGCTGCCGTGTGGGCCCATCGCGGCGGTCGTCTTCTTCGAGTCCGAAACCAGGATAGCTTGGGGGTTGTTGTGAACCACCGCCGGGAATCACGGGACCCCGATCCGTCTCGGCGTCCACCCGACCCTCTATAAAACGGAAGCCCCGCGACCCTCTTGCTCATCCCATCGGTGCCCCGCGATCGGTGTTGGGGCATCCATCCCTGAGAGCACCGCCGTGGACCCAGCCACATCCGCCATCGACAAATTCCGGGCCCTCGACCAGCATAAGCCTCGATTGTTGGCTTGGGGATTCGCCGTGGCATTCACATGGTGCACGCGACCTTCCCACCCTTGGAACTAGATCATGCGCCGCCCAATTTCTCATTGGAGATCGCACGGCGCCGCTGGGAAGCACCTTGTCGTGGCCGGAGTTCTCGGCCACACCGAGCGCTTGGTAAGAACCTCCAACGAATTCGCCTCTTTCCCTGATACGTTTTGGGCCGACCGTGGCCGTTTTTGGGTTCGGGTGCGCGATATGGGAGTCCCCGGCGAGACCGCCGCCATGCGGTGTGGGTGCGGCCGTACTCATCCGTCGGGGGAAGAAGAAACTGCGCGGATCGTCGATCTCTTAATGGATGGCTGAGATTAGAGCACGCAGACCCCTTCGCCTGATCTGATCTGGGCCGTAGATCGGCGGATGGGCGGTGTTGGGCTGTGCGTGCGACTTGAAAAATCTGAATCGTTGGATGAAGATCCAACGGGTATGATTGCGTACCGGTTCAGTGTTATAAAAATCTAATCCGGACCGTACCCTTTAAATCCAACGGCTCTGGTTGCTTCTTACCCCTTCGCCATGTCATTTCACTAAAGAGCCCCTGCAGTTTTTCTTATTCAACCCGCCGTCCATTGCTACAGCCCTCTGAGTCTCGGGGATCTTTTTAGTTTTACCCCTGCGCTTCCTAGGATTTGAGGCCCAGTCCCGAGATCAGATAAAATAGGGAAACTAATTTAAAAATAGATTTTTAGTACAAATTTAATTGCAGAAACTTGTTTTAATTGTAGAAAATTCATACTTGATCCAAATTGGACCATCCCAGTTCTTATAATTTTGTAAGATTATTCTCTATCAAATAATACCACTGTTTTTACATGAAATACACATTAAAATTTATTTCTCACTTAACCCTATATTAAATGCATAAAATCTTTAGAATTTCATAACTTAAAATGTATATCTCCAAAATTATTAATTTCAGTTCCTATGATCATATTTTAATGCCTAGTTTATTACTGTATATTCCATTTGCATGTTTGATGTGATGTTAAATTTTGCCTATACACTGTTTGTTTGTAATGCTACGACTAGCGTGAGGACACGTGTCATCTGAAGAGCAAGTTGGTACCTGAAATCTCAAGTCCCAGGCAAGTTGTGCCCTTGATCACTTCTTTTTACCCACTCATGTTCTAATTAATCATAATGATCTGCATAGGTTAATTTTGATGGGACCCAATAGGTTACCCTAGTTTGTCTATCTTTATACCTTGTTTACCACTGAACTTTTTGGGTAGTACTTGCTAGTGCTTTATGTGGTTTTGGGTATGAAGGTACATTAATCATGATCACACTTTTATTATATGTTTATTATTACTGTTCATGATAAGATCATTATGTTAATTGGAACATGGAGCGACCACCCGGGAAAACAGTGCTACCACAAGGGAGGAATGGGACCCCTTGGCTGATTAATTAGGAAAGCTAGTGGAAGACTACCTTACCCGAAAGGGGCAAGGGCAGTAGGGGAGTGGTCAGTGTAGGGAGGCCCTCGGGAGGATTTTGCTGCGATGGCGGTCCTGCAAGGGATTCCTGCATTGGAGCTTCCTATAAACTGTAGCGGGTTTTCTGAAGCTAGTGGAACTTTGTAAAGGCCTCGTAGTGTTACCCTGCCTCGCCTCCTCGGTAGAGGTGTATGGGAAGTCGCGATCCCTTGGCAGATGGGTAACATGACTTGTGGGTAAAGATGCGCAACCTCTGCAGAGTGTAAAACTGGTATACTAGCCGTGCTCACGGTCATGAGCAGCTCGGACCCTCACATGATTAATTTATGGAACTAAATTCAATTTGTCATATGCATTGCATCGCAGGTGATGTTGTTACTTTTGTTCTATTACTTAATTGGGTTTGGTATTTACTTATACTTAGTAATTGCTAATAAAATTTTGACCAACTTTAAAAGCAATGCTCAGCTTCAACCATCCTCTTTGGTAAGCCTTACACTTCACGTGAGCTCCCACCTTTGGCGAGTTCATGCACATTATTCCCCACAACTTGTTGAGCGATGAACGTATGTGAGCTCACTCTTGCTGTCTCACACCCCCCCACAGGTCAAGAGCAGGTACCACAGGATGAGGCGCGTGGAGGATGCTGTGATGAGTTCGTGAGTGGTCTAGGCCGTCGTCTCCCAGTCAACTTTGGGTTGCTGGACCGTTGTCTCCTTATAATGTAATTATTTATTTCTTTTGTATAGAACTCCTATTATATAGTAAAGTTGTGACATTCGATCCTGTGCCATGATTCATCATATGTGTGAGACTTGGTCCCAGCACACCTGGTGATTATGTTCGCGCCCGGGTTTTGGACCCCTGAAATCCGGGTGTGACAATGAATCACTCTAGACGCCATCCCTTAATACTATCTTTAAGAGGAATCTCAAGGTATTCAGTCTTCCGTCCACGGCCCATCTCCAAACTGGCACCTCCAACCAACTGATGTTGTCCCCCGGCCATCCCAGGGCGACAATGATACAGGTATTTCCATAAGCCAAAATGCGGCAGCACGCCAAGAAAGGCTTCGCATAAGTGAACAAAGATGGAGATTTGCAGAATTGAGTTAGGGTTCAAATGGGTCAGGTTAAGGTGGTAAAAATCAAGGAGACCGCGAAAAAAGGGAGAGATGGGAAGGCCAAGGCCGTGGAGAAGAAAAGGAGCGTAAACTACAGATTCGTGGGTATCCTCTGTCGAGACAGTAGTCCCGTGGCAAATCCGCCAAGAACAGAGTTCCCGCGGAGGAAGAACCCCGATGGACACGAGGTGGAGAAGTTCAGCTTCGGAAATGATGGACATGTGGTTACCTGCAAAAGGCAACTGGCTGTTGGGATCGATTGGAGGAATCACCACAGCAGACGAGCTCGCGGTTTTCCTCTTGGGCGCCATCTCAATTCTACCAGCGAGCAAAGTGGAGGCGAGCGGCAGAGAGGATTCGGAAGCAGGAATGCAAGAACTAGGGCACGGAAAGCAAAGACGGCTAAAAGCGCAGCTCTTATGGGATATTCTCGAGCCAGATACCGTTTCAACAAAGTGCCCAGTCATCACCCGGCGGTTATTTCCAAAACCAGCGCGCCACGTGGTCACCCGGCAGTTATCCCCAGAACACCGATGCGCCACCTCATCACTCGGCTACCATCCTCAAAGTGGCTCGGGCAGCCTGCCGTCACTCGGCGTTGCTTCTAAAACGCTGATTTCATATTCAGTTGCTCGGCATTACTTCTAAAATGCCGACGTCGACCTCCAGTCACTCGGCGTTGCTTCTAAAACGCTGATTTCGTATTCAGTTGCTCGGCATTACTTCTAAAATGCCGACGTCGACCTCCAGTCACTCGGCGTTGCTTCTAAAACGCTGATTTCGTATTCAGTTGCTCGGCATTACTTCTAAAATGCCGACGTCGACCTCCAGTCACTCGGCGTTGCTTCTAAAACGCTGATTTCGTATTCAGTTGCTCGGCATTACTTCTAAAATGCCGACGTCGACCTCCAGTCACTCGGCGTTGCTTCTAAAACGCTGATTTCGTATTCAGTTGCTCGGCATTACTTCTAAAATGCCGACGTCGACCTCCAGTCACTCGGCGCTGCTTCTAAAACGCTGATTTTGTATTCAGTTGCTCGGCATTACTTCTAAAATGCCGACGTCGACCTCCAGTCACTCGGCGTTGCTTCTAAAACGCTGATTCCGTATTCAGTTGCTCGGCATTACTTCTAAAATGCCGACGTCGACCTCCAGTCACTCGGCGTTGCTTCTAAAAACGCTGACATAATTTTTAGTTACCCGGCAGTTACTTCTACAAGCGCCGACACCACCTACAAAGTTACTCGGCAACAATTTCAGAAAACATCAGTTCAATGCCCGAGTATTTCACTTACTCTTTCAAAAGGAATTAGACTCACAAGTAAGCAGGACAGTCATCAAGAGAGAAGCCAAACGTCATCCTTTCATTCAAAAGGGAAGTTAATAAACTTACAAATCAACTCTTCGCGAGTTGATACTCCCCTACTATTACTACATTACATTACTACCACTACACTACGCTATACTACTCTACATTACTACTACATTATTCTAACTATACTATACTATACTAATATCTAAGAAGACCAGTGGCGTCTAGCCACTGGCCCTGCCCCTGCCGCCGCCGCCGCCGCCCTTGGTGCTGCCCTTGCTGCTGCCGCCTTTGGTGCTGCCCCTGCCGCCGCCGCCGTCACCGTCCCTGCCGCCGTCGCCGCTGCCCCTGCCGTTGCCCCTGCCGCTGCCGCTGCCGTCGCCGTCGCCGTCGCCGCCGTCGTCGTCGTCATCGTCGTCGTCGTCCTCGTCCTCGCCGCCGCCGTCCGAGTCCTCCTCATCCGAGGAGTACTCCGACTCATCCGAGCCCTCGAGCCCGGAGCGCTCGATGGCCCGGATGTATGTCCAGACCTCCGCGGCTATCCCCTGGGAGTCGTCCGAGTCATCGGACGACGCCGGGGGAGAGACGGGAGCCGGAGATCCCTCGGACTCGGAGGAGAACTCCTCCTCCGAGTATTCCGAGTCACCGAAATCCTCCGATGGAGGAGTCGGTTCGCGCTTGCGCTTGTTACTCTTGCCCATGGCGGAAGCAGACGGGAGAGAAGAGAAGGAAGCAGTAAAGAACAGCGAGGAGATGTGAAAAAGCCAGAAAGGCAACGACGTTATTTATAAAGGGAGAAGGCAACCGCTCACCTCCAACCGCGGTCACTGAACAGTCGCAAAGCATTCAGTAAGCACTTCCACCCGTCTGAAGACACGTCAGGCGGCTGACGCCGTTTCATGCAACTCTACACCCATTGGGACTCCAGTCAACAGCGCAAAGGATATGATTACACTCGCCGTCACATCACATTACTACTCAGAAGCAGCCGGCTAAAACACTCAGCGTACCAAGACGTCCCTTGCCCACACCCATTGGGGGGGGACGCCCAGGAATTATCAATATATTTTTCAAAGTGGTCACATCTGTGCAGGGCGCGCAGTGAATGCCTCAAGACAAAAATGAGACATCAGTGAGAGTTAGAGGGAAGCCAAATATAGCCAGTGGAGTACAAAATAAGGTCGACAGAAATGACTTGAAGACTAGACAGAGAACGTCCATCAAATGTCCAATCAGTCACAGAGCAAATAAATTGCACTACCTAGCAAGATATGGATGGATTGCGAACTCGGCTGCAAAAGACAAAATACATGCTGACCTCTGAAGCATAATATTGATGACATAGTGCGGATGACATCATACCAATTTTTTACAAGCAGAAAGGATAATCTTCAGCAAAAGGACACAAAAGGAAGACCTTCGAGTGGATTATCCTCAAAAATCCACTTGAAGGTCGGGGGCTACACCCATTGGGTGCACCTCTGGTGCACCCCATGGATTATCATTCCAAGCCAAGATAGTGCCGATTTCTAAAGCGTGGGACAAGATTAAAAAAGCCAACCCTCAACCAAAATGAAGGGACACAAATGGAAATAATCTCTACTGAAGACCTTCGAGTAGATTATTTTCTAAAATCTACTCGAAGCTCGGGGGCTACACCCATTGGGTGCACCTCCGGTGCACCCAATGAAGTTCAGAATCCTACAAATTGGAATGCCGACCTCTAAGGCACGGACACGAAACTAGGCTTTGGTCAACGAGTGATCGGAGCAGGAGAAGACAACAGGAAGCCATCTTTCTTCAAATCACCTGCAAGCTGGACCTGGGATCTTCGGGTTGATTACCTCTAAATTAACCCAAAGATCGGGGGCTTGTGGGGGATAGATATCCCCCGGGTCCACTAAAAGAGTAAAGGACCTCATGAAAGGCCCAAGGGCCCAATAAATCGTAAGGTCATTCTTTCGTGGGCCTGGGAAGAAACAACCAGCAAAGCAGAACGACGTGAGGCCGGATTGGTGCAAACCCGGACGACCCGCAGCGTCGAGCGAATGACCGCAACAGAGATCCGACTCTCCCGCGCTGGAGCCGCCATGCAACGAAGCCATGCGAGGATAAGTCGGCAAGGGTTACGTAGGGATAATCTCAAGAGGTTCACTATCTTTTAGCTACTTGTTGTTATCTTATCCACATGTACTGCCCTACGGTCGAGTATATAAGGCCTAGGGGGCACCCCTTCAGAACGATCGACCCTTTACTTAGCCTCCCACATCAACTCTCAGTATTCTCAATCCAGAGAGCTCTCTTGTAACCACATTCACCACACAAACTCACCAGGACGTAGGGTGTTACGCATCTCCAAGCGGCCCGAACCTGTAAACCTTGTCCACCGTCCCTCGTGCGATCTGCACGAACCATTTTGCTACAGTTGTCGACACTGTCCTACTCCTAAAACACCTTGAGGGGCAACCCCGGGTGTGCGGTCGGACCCAAAACACCGACAAACACCATTGCTTCGAAGCCTTTCTGTACGCCGCAAGGATTTTATCCATCTGGTTCATCATCAAGATCAGTGTGGTTACCCACATAAGTTTGCTAAGGCATGATTAACACAACATAACAGACCTGCATAAAAACCATAGGAAACAAGATGCCACGAACAAGATGCCACGGTCAGTCTGGATGAATGGGTGCTCAAAAAAGTCAGAAACAATCCACTTCAATCGTACAACCATTAGCTTATCACAATATAAACCAAGACATCAAATTAGGAACAGAGTATCATATAAACCCACCTTTAACTTCATTCGAAGGGAATTAATTGGATGGCTAGTGTTGTCCAGTGTTTTCGCATTGCATCTTAATATGACTAAATCTGAATAGTAAACTGCTCTTATGTACACACCTTAATATTCTTGAACACCCTTTTATTCTCTGGATCAACTATGATATTGTATACTGCCTCTGGTGGTAATCCGACCTTAAATCTCAAATTGAGGTTGCAAAAAGAACCTTCTGGTACAGTCAGCTGTAAACATTTGATCATGTAAGAATAAGTTCCTACATTGTATGAACATTCTTGAAGAAACACAAAATCACATCTACTTCTAAAGCAACACAATAGATAGGTAAAATCACACAACCCCCATCCTCAAGAACATAGAAACAATTAGAATTGGTGCCTGATTGGTTGGTAAAGACTAAATCTGCTCAAAGGTAGCTATGAGATGCTTTTAACTACTGAAACTAACTACAACCACATCAAGGACATACATTATGCTGTGACCAGAAGTCATTTTTATCAAGCAGCTCTCTCAGCTTCATCCATCCGTCCAAGCTCAAGCAAAGGGAAGGACGAAAACAAACTAACCGTGAAGTTGAACATACAAGCATGAGAAATCTCTCTTTCTCACTCAGAAAACATCTGATGCTCTCGCAATAGTCAATCTCACAATATATAAACAAACCATAGATAAGAAAATAGAAGGGATCATAACAGATGCAAATGATGTACTCTTAATATTAGCAATTGCATAGATATAATATTATAGTTATTCATAAATCGGTGCAGAAACAATGCTTGGAGGCTGTCTTAAGTAAACTGGTACACCCACCTTTCAATATTCTTGATTTTTGCCTCTTCCATAGCTTTTGTTCCTTCTAAGTAAATTGGTACACCCACCTGTCAAAGCTCAAAAGAAAAATAACTCACTGACATGCGAATGGAGGGAAAGAAAGAAAGAACAAAAAGGCATGCATGCATTCTTCATAATTACGGAAAACGGCCAGAAGGGTTATTCACCAACCTTACCACTAACATAAACAAGATCCCCTTCTTTGTGATTTGTTGACATTAAGAGAAATGTGTGCCACTGAAAAATATGTAGAGGTGCAAATGAATTATCCATTGCTCTACTCCAGAGTGACTACTCTCAACTGAAGTGCTCGATTCAGACTTGATTTGGGAAAACTGCCAGAAGGGTCATTCACCATGAGGGGAGTGGCGAGGACTAAGGAGAGGTAAGCAGCATCGGGTGAGGAGATGATGATGTTGAAGAAGCAGGCCCACCAATACATCTACTTGGCGTTGAGCAGAAGCTGTAATATAGAACATAGTCCTCTGAACCTATACATGTAGATCTAGGGACTCAGATCCATACTTGGACGTATCGTTTGATTCACACAGAGAGAACTTGGCAGCTAGATCTTTGCCTTCTCTGGCGAGATGGAGCGGGGGCAGGGAGCGGCCACCCACCGCCCCGAATTAAGTAACTGCAAAGTATGGACTGATTAGGTGTACACTATGCTTCTCCTAATTACATTTGTAGCTAATTTTATTATCTACCTTCGTTACTTCTAAAGGTTTGTCAAAGTATTTTTATCTGCTATGACTATCTATTCTGATTTATGCCTATCCAAAGGACTCCCTGATAATATTGGAGTTTCTATTTGAATCCATGAGCCATTATATTATATCAGACATGCTCCTATTGTGTATGTTTGTAGAGATTAGGGGATGTAGTTATACAATCACCAATTTATATACTCATGTTTTTGTCTTTTTATTCTAATTAGTAATTCGTTTGAGACTATGGATTTATTTGTAGAAAATTCTAATATTTTAAGGGAGTAACATTATCTTCTATCTATTCTTAGTGTCCTTTCGTCGGTTCCAATTTCTTAAAAATGTAGAAACAATATCAAGTTGACATGAATGTTTGTCTATAAAGGGGTGTCCTTATTTGCTTAGTATATGTTTATAAGTTAGCTTGCATCTGTTTATGCTCTTCAGTCTTCTCCTTACTCTGGACCGATGACTTGAAAATAAAAAATGGAGTTGATACATTTTGGAAATATTAAGTTACCAAAAAATGATAGGTGAAGACTACAAAAAATGTGATGATGCAGACATGCAGTAGTAAAGTGTATACAGTCTGCCAGTGGTTGCAAGGGAGGTGAAAAGGTGTAAACCTGATCCTGCTTTTCGATTAATCTCTTAGTTGCAAAGGTATAAAATATTATTTTATATGTGTAAAACCTATGAGTATTAGGAAAAAAATTATTGATATTATTTCTGTGGCAATGCTCAGGCCATGCAGTATCCTAGAAAGCCTATTAATTCAATTTGCAGCAGTCTAAAAGCTAAATAAGTCTGTATTGGAGTCTCAATGTCAATTAACACATAAATAGAGGTAAAGCTACGTAGATCCATATAATTTGAGGCAGTATGGTGTGAGCGAAATGTACCTATATTGTATTGGAGTCTGAATCTCAGTAATAGAAATATCTCCCATTCAGATCAGCACTCGCCATTCCAATGGGAGGTGCCTCGGTACACTGCCTTTGACTCAATTACCCTCTTTGCAAAAGAGGACAAACAGAATGATGCCGTGTGGATCTGAAAATATAGAAATAGAATAGAATCAGGAAACAGCTTGAGTTCTAATGCAAAGGAGTGAAATCAGCAAAAATACACACCTCCGAGTTGTAGAACTTAAGGGGTCCTTTTGATTTCGTAGAATGTTCATCCTCCTCGGTGTTGAAAACAGGGTGCTGGAAAATTTGTTCATCCTCCTCCGAGAAGAAGAAATATACTGCAAACTGTATAGTGTAGAGGGCAGTTGTAGCCTCCAATGGAGCTGAGGGGGAAGGGGAGGGGGCCGCTGTAGTTAGCCTAAGCTGCTAAGGCCGATCAAGATCCGTTGCCCGTGGAGAAACTGAAGCTCACCTGAAGGGGCCTCTTTGAGTGTATCCATAGTGTTGATGGCGGAGCCCGTATGAGCTCTGCACCTCGCCGTCGCCGCCCTTAACCTCCTCGCCGTCCCACTCCCACTACACCACCGTCGCGGGGTATCACTGTCCAGCCCACTGAAGACGAGCGCGGTGTGGGCATTGGCGGCAAGGTCACGGAGGCAGGCATCAGGCTAGCGTCGCGGCGGCGGTTGTGCGACGTGGTGGCCTTCAGCGTCGTAGTAGATGACCCCAGAGAAGTCCATCGGCTGGCACTGCTCCCCCATCATGATCTCCTTCCTCCCATAGACTGTGACACCACCTCCGTCCTCGGCGCCACCACCCATCGAGGCCGTCTCCGGTGGTGACCTTGCTGCTCCCTGTCCCATCGGGGGAGGGGAGGGGGCAAGTCGCGAATGGGTGATCACGTGAGGGGCGGCAGGGGATGGGGTTGTGAATGGGTGGGGATGGCGCGGCGGGGGAGCGGGGTTGCGGATGGGTGGGGATGGCGCAATGGTCGCGGCACCGAAGTCGTGGGGAACGGGGTCTTCAGGCGGGGGCAGTCATGGGAGTGGGTTTGCGGATGGGTGCTGGGTGGGGATGGCGCGGCGGTCGCGGCGCTGAAGCCAAGCGCCGCGAGGAACAGGGTCGTCGGGCAGGGGCACGCGGGGTGGACAACGCCTGGAATCCGAGGATGGGGTGGCGGAATCCGAGGATGGCTGGGCACGGCGCGTGGTGGCCTTCCATAGATGGAGCGGATGCGAGATCTCGGACACAGGGGAGGAGGAGGAGGAGGCGGCGGAATCGGCGAATGCGGACGCGCAGTGAGAGGGAGGCCGGGGGCACCGCGGCGGGGGCACGGTGCCTGTGGACGCCCTCGTTGTACCCTTAAGGTATAGTAGAGATTTGCTCCATTAACTCTATAAAATTTTCTGGAGCTAAACAGGGCCTAAATAACTAGCAGAGGCAGAGTTCCAATTCCAAGCAGGTCTCACTCAACAACCGACAGCTACCGCGACCAGACTCTGAATGGTTACTGCTGAGTGGCCATGCACTAGCTGTTGCTCGGTAATGTTAATCATGGACTATGTCTTAATATGTAGTTATTTAGTTGATGCTGGTAAAATTTGTTTACAGATCTGGCTAAAGTTTTAAAATTTCTAGTTTTTGTCGCTAATTAGAATGACAATCATTTCCCCCTTTTTTTTAAAAAAAACTAGAGAGCTCGCCGAAGTCATTGTTGTGAAAACTCTACGGAAGTCTGAAAACGCAATTGGTAGCCCATTTCGTATCGGCCACCAAGTCTAGCCCGATTCACTTCGAAAGCCCACATCAAGCTCCCAGTGCAACCCAGTCGCCTTTCTCCGCCTCTCATCCGCCTCACAGCTCCCACCCCCATAGGCCATAGTCCAGAACAGCCTCTCCATGTCCAGAATCGATGCGTCCCACTGGCGGAATCGATGCGGGCGATCTCGACGGCTGCGGGAGGCATGCTGCGCGCGCGGCTGCGCTCCGTGTCCCACGTGCGCGGTGGCGAGGGCGCGGGACAGTGGACGACGGCGAGGCACGAGGAGCGCCACAAGAGGTATGTTGGAACTTGCTGTGTCCTCGGCAAGTAGATCACGGAAGGTGCAAGCAAAGTTTAATGTGGGATGACGAGAGCTCTGTTAATCTAGTCTCTCAAGAGCATTGTATGAGAGTATTTGTAGGTACTCGAGCGACCACCCGTCCCTTGTCAAAGACGTTTATGCCATCGAGTAACCGGTCTATCCCCAGAATATTCCCATAAGAGGGGGTTACAGACTGTCATTACAGAAAAGACTATTACAAATGCGGCCTGTAATACACTTATCCGCGCGGGGCCCGTTACAGTGGGCTAAATCCCACCTGGGCCTCCCAGTTATAGGTGTACATTTGGGCCGGGCCTGATAGGCCGGCCCGAAGCACGGAAAAAAAAGCACGGCCCGAAATAATTTAGTGCCGGGCCGGCACGGCCCGTTATATCGGGTCGGGTTTGGGCCGAGGTCACGGCCCATGGGCGGGCACGAGCACGACCTGTTTAAGTCAGGCACGAAATGGCTCATATAGAGGCACGAAAAGGCCCATATATTTATTAAAACCACACTTCATTCCACACTTTCATATACTTGATAAAGAACACAAAGCTAGAGATAATGTTAGTTAGATGTTTTTGTAGCTTTGAATTAGAGTGTGTGATGTAATTTTGCTTTTGTTATGAACATTAGACAATAAACTGAACTTACGAACTTTGTATAGAGCTGGTTATACTCTTTTTCCTTCTAACAAAATGATTTATAAACGAGGTGCATAGCTGTGCTAACTTTAATTAATACAAATATTAAGTTTGATTTTGTTCAAATTTATTTGTATTATATTTTATTTGTTTTATTATTTTTTTGAATTTAGGGCTCTAATGTGAATTTTGGGCCAAAAACTGATTTTTGGGCCAAAAATTGAATTTCGGGCCCTAATGTGAATTTCGGGCCAAAAATTGAATTTCGGGCTTTTATAATTTCGGACCACCCGAAATGAGCCCGGCACGTTTAAGCAATTACGGGTCGGGCCGTGGGCCGAGGGCTAGGCCCATGGGCCGACCCGGCACGGCCCGAAATTCAAACAATACGGGCCTTTTCGGGCTTGGGCCGGGCGGCCTGAATGTACACCTATACTCCCAGTGCGGTGAGGACGTGAGACTGGTAGACTCCGGTAGAGCCTTCGTCTTGCCACAGAGAGAACTAAGGGGGACCGCACTGGTCTTCATCCGATCGACGCCTTTGGCTTGCTCGGGCGCGTTCTGTGGATGTGGTCTTCGTCGGTGCGACGGGACGACGAAGACATCGAGCGAAGGGTAGCGTGTTCGTCTTCGCCCCAACATTTGCCCTCCGAGGGGCCAGTTCGACGAAGTCATCTGGTGCCGAAGACGTCGCTAGATGGTGGAGACGCTGCCCTCGCTCGAAGTGGTCCCACGGGGGTTTTTGAAATGTGATCGTTGATGGACGTGTTACTGTTGGACTGCGGGTTTCCCGAAGCGTCGCGTCCTGTCTATAAAAGGGGGCGGTGAGGGCGGGACTATCTCTTACCCATTGTGTGCGTCGTGGAAACCCTAACTTGTTCAACCCGCTCGTCTGCCCTCCTGCTTCGGAAATCTGGCCCGCGTCAAGCAGACCGCACGCTGCCGCTGACGGTACGTAGCAATGTCTTCTTCCTCATCTGCTGCGAGTGCGTCGTCGGCCGGTCCGTCGTCTAAGGATACCCTAAGCGATTTGGTGGCGACGGAGTTGCAGCCGGACCACACCGTGGAGTTCAGCACTTAGAGGATTTCCTCGGTTCACGTGTAGGAGATGCAGCAGCTTGGATACTTCGGCGACGGTGTTGGGCGGGTTTCGGGCGCTGAGGAGATCCCCAAGCCGGAGGGCGAATTGGTTGTATTCGAGGTGTTTTTCATTGCCGGCCTTTGCCTCCCGGCGCATCGTTTCGTAGTGGAGGTTTTGCGGAGATTTAACGTGCAGATCCACCAGTTGACACCTAACGCCGTGGTTGCCCTGGCGAAGTGTGTTTGGGCGGTTGCGTCGTACGGCGGTCAGTCCTCTGTGGAAGTCTTCGCCAAAAACTATTGTCTGCACTGACAAAAGAAGAAAATAGGAAATAAGATTGCACAATTTGGATCGTGCACCTTCACACCGAGGACTGGGAAGACTTCGGCGGAAGTTGTGGAAATAGTCCCTTGTGCTCGGAACAAGTGGGGCAACTGGTGGGACTATTGGTTTTATGTCTCTGGTGGGGAAGTTGAAGATCTCCCTGGGCTCCCTGCCGCCATCATGTGCTCTCACTGTTATGTGGCGTTCCCGCCGTTCGAGGTGGCAGAGGACGATGAGGACGAAGGGACCCTTTGATACACTGTCCGCATGAGTAGCGGGCGCGATCTTGTTGAAGAATTCATTGGATATGGAGTGTGGCCCTTGGCGCATGGATGGGTACTTGTCACACCCCGTTTTAGAAGGTAAACCGAATGCGAACCATGTACATGCCAGGATCAGTAATTCACGCACACAGCGATTACATAAATGACTCATCATAGCACAATGCTTCGAATTACAATAAAGAATAAGTAATAATATTACAGCCTAGAGCCATTTACATAATATAAATCAAAGTACACAGAATCGAAACGTAGCCAATGTAAATAACCCACCACAGGCAGCTGACTGGGGGAGGTCACTAGACTAATCCTCGAACTCGTCGAAGTCCTAGAACTCCTGGAGATCCGCCTCGACACCTTCTTCTTTACCTAAGCATAGATTGCACCAAAGGCAACCTGGTGTTTTGTGAAAGCAAGGGTGAGTACACACCAACGTACTCAACAAATGTCCCGTTTGGCTGAAGTGGACTAGCTTTATGTGGGGTTAAGGTCAAGTAGTTGTTTTTAGTTGGTCAGGTATTTATTAATAGTAGAGAGCCAGGTTTTAACATTAACCCAAGTTGTTAACCCAAAAGTACTCTTTCCAAATGGAAAGAATACCAGAAACCATAAGCATAATCATAATCATAAAAACCATCATTATCCTCATCATCATCTGTAACCAAACATCTCTGATCAACGTGTCTCTAATCAATGGAGCTCCCTTGGCCGCTCATAACCGCGAGCACGACTGATATATCAGTTTCATAACACTCCGTAGAGGTTGCACACTTTACCCACAAGTCGTGATTCCTTCTCTAGCCCGGGCTTGCAAGACCCTTATTCACTCCCAAGGTGAATGACTAGGGATTCACTACGAAGCCTTTACAAAGATTTCCTGTGGCTGTAGCCGCCCGTTAGGTTTCCTAAATGCACCGAACTCCTCCCAAGGGGCGAACCAACCTTGGCAGAGCGAGCCGCATACACCGAGCCCCATTAACGGCATGACGGCGAAGCGAACTACACTCCAGTTCCTCTAATTATTCAGCTAAGGGTGTCCCATTCCACCCTCATGGTTGCACTATTTTCCCGGGCGGTCATCCAACGAACTAGTCCTTACGGAAAGGCACTCGAGAAACAGCTCGAGTCCTCTTAAATGCCATAAGTATATCATCATATCCAGAATAAAATCATAGTATCATCATTGTATCTCATCATGTTCATTGATTAAAGTAAAGTGCTAGCATGAAGCTAACCATAGTAACCCAAAAGGTAATTAAGGACAAGGTAAATAGAAAGCTAGTCAATCCTTATGTTATTCATAGTATGCGGGACAGTGAATTATACAGTAAATGTGACATAATGGGTCAGAGAACACTTGCCTTCACCAAATAGATGCTCAGGGTCTTCGATCTCGTAGAACTCGAAGAGTTCGATCACTTGGTCGCCATGCTTGATCGTCGATTCCTCGAAGCTCAGAAACGAATCGCGATCTAATCGCAACGCGAAGCGAAGACGAACAGACACCAATAAACAAACATATACATATGCTTAAGAACATTACACCATGCAATATAAAATGTTATAAAAGCGACTAATATAAAATAGAGAGCGCATCTACGGTTACGCGAGGAAAAGAACCATGATAGACGAAGCTATGGTCGAGAAGTTATAACGTTTACGCTGCGCAAGTAATAGTTAGGACATTTAATTCTACATTATCAAATATAAATTATATCTAATATTTAGTTTTGATTAACCTGCTCTACTAATAGTTGTCAGTTAAATAAGTAACTTAATTAAAACGAGAGATTCTAAGCGAGACGAATTTACGACGCGCGAAACATCACGACAGCGTGCAAACGACGCGCGGACACGAGTGACATAGCGCGCTTGACACCTGAAATAGTGTGCGCGACCAACGCGAACGACGAGCGAATCAGCACGCTACCACGTGCGGAACAGCACGCGCGACTGACGAGAAAGTACTAAATAGAGGACGTGTTTATACTAAATAGATATTAAATAAATAACAAGTAGTTAAGTTCGTATTAGCTATGTTAATATTTATTATAAAAGCCCCAAGTTAAACACTACACATTTAATCTAATTGGAATATTAATCTAATAAATATTAGTCGAGCGACCCTTAAGTTAATTATCTAACATATATGACCTGACGAATTAATGTTACTAGCAGGAGTGCTTATAAGCGAAAATAATTTATTATCAAGCGCAGACGTCGCGTGATACACGTGATCGACACGTGAGATACGCGCGAGCAACGTGAACAGTGTGCGACGACGCGTGCGAACGGCACGCGATGATGCACGCTAAATAGCACTGCGACACGTGAAACAACACACGCGACAACGCGCCAACGACGCCTGGCGGACGACGCACGAACAACGTGCAAATGACGCGCGGACAACGCGACGATGGCGAGCGCAATACACGCGGACAACGAGTAAACAACGCGCGCAATACTCGAGAGTCACTAACAGATATCATGTTTGTACTAAACAAGTATGAAATGAAAGTATTCAAGTTAGCATTAATCTATTCATTCATACAGGCGCAAGAAAGCTGTAAAATAGTTTTAACCAGAAAGCTATTTTAAATAGCCAGCATATTAAACAATTATTCAACTAATCAATTAATTAAACTTGTGTCACGACGAAATAATGTTACTAATATGAAATTGATGTTGCTACAGAGTTGACGCGATCGAAACGAGTAGAAACGGGTTTACGACGCATAACATATTGAATAATTAACAGTTCGCGGCTAATAAATGACGCGACATACGGGCACTGCTTAATAGATGTAGTGTTTACACTAATGCCCCGTTTGTTTCCTTTTATTTCGAGGAATTGAAATCTTACTAATGGAATATGCTATTTTTTTAGAATATGACATTCCACCTGATAGTCGCCTAGAGGGGGGGTGAATAGGGCGAAACTGAAATTTACAAATATAAACACAACTACAAGCCGGGTTAGCGTTAGAAATATAATTGAGTCCGCGAGAGAGGGCGCAAAACAAATCGTAAGCAAATAAGAAGTGAGACACACGGATTTGTTTTACCGAGGTTCGGTTCTTGCAAACCTACTCCCCGTTGAGGAGGCCACAAAGGCCGGGTCTTTTTCAACCCTTTTCCCTCTCTCAAACGATCCCTCGGATCGAGTGAGCTTCTTCTTCTCAATCACTCGGGACACAAAAGTCCCCGCAAGGACCACCACACAACTGGTGTCTCTTGCTTTGATTACAAGTGAATGAATGTTGATCACAAGAACAAATGAGAAAGAAAAGCAAGCGATCCAAGCGCAAGAGCTCAAATGAACACGGCAAATCACTCTCTCTAATCACTAAGGCTTGATGTGGAGTTGGGAGAGGATTTGATCTCTTTTGTGTGCTTTGGAATGAAAGCTAGAGCTCTTGTAAGGTGTTGAAGTGTAGAAACTTGGATGCCATTGAATGTGGGGTGGTTGGGGTATTTATAGCCTCAACCACCATAAAGTGGCCGTTGGAGGGCTGCTGTCGCATGGCGCACCGGACACTGTCCGGTGCGCCAGTCCACGTCAGCAGACCGTTGGGGTTCGACCGTTGAGCTCTGTCTTGTGGGCCCGCCTGGCTGTCCGGTGGCGCACCGGACAAGTCCTGTAGACTGTCCGGTGTGCCACCCGCGCGTGCTCTGCTCCTCTGCGCGCGCTGGCGCGCATTAAATGCTCTGCAGGTGACCGTTGGCGCGCGAAGTAGCCGTTGCCCGCTGTCACACCGGACAGTCCGGTGTGCACCGGACATGTCCGGTGAATTATAGCGGACGAATTCCCGACGCTGGCGAGTTCCAGAGCCGCTCTCCTCAGGGGCACCGGACACTGTCCGGTGTACACCGAACAGTCCGGTGAATTATAGCGGAGCGCCTCTGGATTTTCCCGAAGGTGAAGAGTTCATCCTGGAGTGCCCTGGTGCACCGGACACTGTCCGGTGGCACACCGGACAGTCCGGTGCGCCATACCAGGGCTGCCTTCGGTTAACCCTTGCTCTTTTTGTTGAACCCTTTACTTGGTCATTTTATTGGCTAAGTGTGAACCTTTTGCACCTGTAGAACTTATACACTAGAGCAAACTAGTTAGTCCAATTATTTGTGTTGGGCAATTCAACCACCAAAATCAATTTAGGAAATAGGTGTAAGCCTAATTCCCTTTCAATCTCCCCCTTTTTGGTGATTGATGCCAACACAAACCAAAGCAAATATAGAAGTACATAATTTGAACTAGTTTGCAAAATGTAAGTGCAAAGGTTACTTGGAATTAAGCCAATATAAATACTTATAGGATGCGCATGGATTGTTTCTTTCTTATTTAACATTTTGGACCACGTTTGCACCACATGTTTTGTTTTTGCAAATTCTTTTGTCAATCCTTTTTCAAAATCCTTTTGCAAATAGTCAGAGGTAAATGAATAAGATTTTGCGAAGCATTTTCAAGATTTGAAATTTTCTCCCCCTATTTCAAATGCTTTTCCTTTGACTTAAACAAAACTCCCCCTCAATAAATTCTCCTCTTAGTGTTCAAGAGGGTTTTAAGATATCAATTTGAAATTCCCTCTTTTAAAACACAATAAGATACCGATTTGAAAATTGTACCAATCGAAAAATTATTTTTAAAATTAGGGTGGTGGTGCGGTCCTTTTGCTTTGGGCTAATACTTTCTCCCCCTTTGGCATGAATCGCCAAAAACGGATACTTAGAGTGAAATATAAGCCCTCTTACTAACTACTTTCTCCCCTTTGGCAAATAAAACATACGAGTGAAGATTATACCAAAGCCGGAGTCCTTTTGCTTCATGCTCTCTCCCTAAAGATGAAGCGTGACTTGACGGCGAGGGATGAGTTACGGAGTGGAAGCCTTTGTCTTCGCCGAAGACTCCAATTCCCTTTCAATACACCTATGACTTGGTTTGAAATCCACTTGAAGACACATTAGTCATAGCATATATAAAGGAGACATGATCAAAGGTATATTCATGAGCTATGTGTGCAAATTAACAAAAGAAGTTCCTAGAATCAAGAATATTTAACTCATGCCTAAGTTTGGTAAAAGTTTGTTCATCAAGAGGCTTGGTAAAAATATCGGCTAATTGATCTTTAGTATTAATATAGGTAATCTCGATATCCCCCTTTTGTTGGTGATCCCTAAGAAAGTGATACCGAATGGCTATGTGTTTAGTGCGGCTATGCTCAACGGGATTATCCGCCATGCGGATTGCACTCTCATTATCACATAGAAGTGGAACTTTGGTTAATTTGTAACCATAGTCCCGCAGAGTTTGCCTCATCCAAAGCAGTTGCGCGCAACAATGGCCTACGGCAATATATTCGGCTTCGGCGGTTGAAAGAGCGACCGAATTTTGCTTCTTTGAAGCCCAAGACACCAAGGATCTTCCCAAGAACTGGCAAGTCCCCGATGTGCTCTTTCTATTAATTTTGCACCCTGCCCAATCGGCATCCGAATAACCAATCAAATCAAATGTGGATCCCCGAGGGTACCAAAGCCCAAACTTAGGAGTATAAGCCAAATATCTCAAGATTCGTTTTACGACCGTAAGGTGAGATTCCTTAGGGTCGGATTGAAATCTTGCACACATGCATACGGAAAGCATAATATCCGGTCGAGATGCACATAAGTAAAGCAATGAACCTATCATCGACCGGTATACCTTTTGATCGACGGATTTACCTCCCGTGTCGAGGTCGAGATGCCCATTGGTTCCCATGGGAGTCTTGATGGGCTTGGTATCCTTCATCCCAAACTTGTTTAGAATGTCTTGAGTGTACTTCGTTTGGCAAATGAAGGTGCCCTCTTGGAGTTGCTTGACTTGGAATCCTAGAAAATACTTCAACTCCCCCATCATAGACATCTCGAATTTTCGTGTCATGATCCTACTAAATTCCTCACATGTAGATTCGTTAGTAGATCCAAATATGATATCATCAACATAAATTTGGCATACGAACAAATCATTGGCAAGAGTCTTAGTGAATAAAGTAGGATCGGCCTTGCCGACTTTGAAGCCGTTAGCAATAAGGAAATCTCTAAGGCATTCATACCGTGCTCTTGGGGCTTGCTTGAGCCCATAAAGCGCCTTAGAGAGCCTATAGACATGGTTAGGATACTCACTGTCTTCAAAGCCGGGAGGTTGCTCAACGTAGACCTCTTCCTTGATTGGTCCGTTGAGGAAGGCACTCTTCACGTCCATTTGGTAAAGCTTGAAGCCATGGTAAGTAGCATAGGCCAATAATATACGAATTGACTCAAGCCTAGCTACGGGTGCATAGGTTTCACCGAAATCCAAACCTTCGACTTGTGAATACCCCTTGGCCACGAGTCGAGCTTTGTTCCTTGTCACCACACCATGCTCATCTTGCTTGTTGCGGAAGACCCATTTGGTTCCTACAACATTTTGATTAGGACGTGGAACTAAATGCCATACCTCATTTCTAGTGAAGTTGTTGAGCTCCTCTTGCATCGCCACCACCCAATCCGGATCTTGAATTGCTTCCTCTACCCTGTGTGGCTCAATAGAGGAAACAAACGAATAATGCTCACAGAAATGTGCAACACGAGATGTAGTGGTTACCCCCTTATGAATGTCGCCGAGGATGGTGTCGACGGGGTGATCTCGTTGGATTGCTTGGTGGACTCTTGGGTGTGGCGGTCTTGGTTCATCATCCTCCTTGTCTTGATCATTTGCATCTCCCCCTTGATCATTGCCGTCATCTTGAGGTGGCTCATCACTTTGATCTTCTCCTTCATCAACTTGAGCCTCGTCCTCATTTTGAGTTGGTGGAGATGCTTGCATGGAGGAGGATGGTTTATCCTGTGCTTGAGTGGCCTCTTCGGATTCCTTAGGACACACATCCCCAATGGACATGTTCCTTAGCGCGATGCACGGAGCCTCTTCATTACCTATCTCATAAAGATCAACTTGCTCTACTTGAGAGCCGTTAGTCTCATCAAACACAACGTCACAAGAAACTTCAACAAGTCCTGAGGACTTGTTAAAGACTCTATATGCCCTTGTGTTTGAGTCATATCCTAGTAAAAATCCTTCTACAGTCTTAGGAGCAAATTTAGATTTCCTACCTCTTTTAACAAGAATAAAGCATTTGCTACCAAAGACTCTAAAATATGAAATGTTGGGCTTTTTACCGGTAAGGAGTTCATACGATGTCTTCTTGAGGATTCGGTGAAGATATAATCGGTTGATGACGTAGCAAGCGGTGTTGACCGCCTCGGCCCAAAACCGATCCGAAGTCTTGTACTCATCAAGCATGGTTCTTGCCATGTCCAATAGAGTTCTATTCTTCCTTTCCACTACACCATTTTGTTGTGGCGTGTAGGGAGATGAGAACTCATGCTTGATGCCCTCCTCCTCAAGGAAGCCTTCAATTTGAGAGTTCTTGAACTCCGTCCCATTGTCGCTTCTAATTTTCTTGATCCTTAAGCCGAACTCGTTTTGAGCCCGTCTCAAGAATCCCTTTAAAGTCTCTTGGGTTTGAGATTTTTCCTGTAAAAAGAACACCCAAGTGAAGCGAGAATAATCATCCACAATAACTAGACAGTACTTACTCCCGCCGATGCTTATGTAAGCGATCGGGCCGAATAGGTCCATGTGTAGGAGCTCAAGTGGCCTGTCAGTCGTCATGATGTTCTTGTGTGGATGATGGGCACCAATTTGTTTCCCTGCTTGGCATGCGCTACAAACCCTGTCTTTCTCAAAATGGACATTGGTTAGTCCTAAAATGTGCTCTCCCTTTAGAAGCTTGTGAAGATTCTTCATCCCAACATGGGCTAGTCGGCGGTGCCAGAGCCAACCCATGTTAGTCTTAGCAATTAAGCAAGTGTCGAGTTCAGCTCTATCAAAATCTACCAAGTATAGCTGACCCTCTAACACTCCCTTAAATGCTATTGAATCATCACTTCTTCTAAAGACAGTGACACCTATATCAGTAAAAAGACAGTTGTAGCCCATTTGACATAATTGGGATACGGAAAGCAAATTGTAATCTAAAGAATCAAAAAGAAAAACATTGGAAATTGAATGGTCAGGAGATATAGCTATTTTTCCCAAACCTTTGACCAAACCTTGATTTCCATCCCCGAATGTGATAGCTCATTGGGGATCTTGGTTTTTCTCGTATGAGGAGAACATTTTCTTCTCCCCCGTAATGTGGTTTGTGCACCCGCTATCAATGATCCAACTTGTGCCCCCGGATGCATAAACCTACAAAATAAGTTTAGTTCTTTGTTTTAGGTACCCAAACGGTTTTGGGTCCTTTGGCATTAGAAACAAGAACTTTGGGTACCCAAACACAAGTCTTGGAGCCCTTGTGTTTGCCCCCAACAAACTTGGCAACTAATTTGCCGGATTTGTTAGTAAGCACATAAGATGCATCAAAGGTTTTAAATGAAATATCATGATCATTTGATGCAGTAAGAATTTTCTTTTTAGGCAACTTAGCACTGTTTGGTTGCCTAGATCTAGATGTCTCACCCTTATATATAAAAGCATGATTAGGGCCAGGGTGAGACTTTCTAGAATGAATTCTCCTAATTTTGCTCTCAGGATAACCGACAGGGTACAAAATGTAACCCTCGTTATCCTGAGGCATGGAAGCCTTGCCCTTAACAAAGTTAGATAGTTTCTTAGGAGGGGCATTAATTTTGACATTGTCTCCCCTTTGGAAGCCAATGCCATCCTTAATGCCAGGGCGTCTCCCATTATAAAGCATGCTTCTAGCAAATTTAAATTTTTCATTTTCTAAGTCATGCTCACTAATCTTAGCATTAAGTTGAGCTATGTGATCATTTTGTTTCTTAATTAAAGCTAGGTGATCATGGATAGCATCAACATTAATATCTCTACATCTAGTACAAATGGAAGTATGCTCAACAGTAGATGTAGAGGGTTTGCAAGATTTTAATTCTACAACCTTAGCATGTAATATGTCATTTTCACTTCTAAGGTTAGAAATGGTAGCATTGCAAACATCAAAATCTTTAGCCTTAGCAATTAATTTTTCATTTTCATCTCTAAGGCTAGTAAGAGAAATGTTCAATTCATCAATCTTGGCAAGTAAATCAACATTATCATTTCTAAGATTGGGAATCGAAATATTGCAAACATGAGAATCAACCTTAGCATTTAAACTAGCATTTTCATTTCTAAGGTTGGCAATTAAATCATGGCATGTGCTTAGCTCACTAGATAGTTTTTGACATTTTTCAACCTCTAGAGCGTAAGCATTCTTAACCTTAACATGCTTTTTATTTTCCTTAACTAGGAAGTCCTCTTGGGAATCCAAAAGGTCATCCTTCTCATGAATGGCACTAACTAATTCATTTAACTTTTCCTTTTGTTCCATGTTAAGGTTGGCAAAAAGGATACGCAAATTATCTTCCTCATCACTAGCATTATCATCACTAGAGGATTCATATTTAGTGTAGGATTTGGATTTAACCTTCTTCCTTTTGCCGTCCTTGGCCATGAGGCACTTGTGGCCGACGTTGGGGAAGAGAAGACCCTTGGTGACGGCGATGTTGGCGGCGTCCTCATCGTCGGAGGAGTCGCTAGAGCTTTCGTCGGAGTCCCACTCCCGACAAACATGGGCATCGCCGCCCTTCTTCTTGTAGTATCTCTTCTTCTCCTTTCTTCTCCCCTTCTTGTCATCGCCCCTATCACTGTCACTAGATATTGGACATTTTGCAATAAAATGACCGGGCTTACCACACTTGTAGCAAACTTTCTTGGAGCGGGGCTTGTAGTCTTTCCCCCTCCTTTGCTTGAGGATTTGGCGGAAGCTCTTGATGATGAGCGCCATCTCCTCGTTGTCGAGCTTGGAGGCGTCGATGGGTGTTCGACTTGGAGTAGCCTCCTCCTTCTTTTCTTCCGTCGCCTTGAAAGCGACCGATTGTGCCTCGGGTGTGGAGGAGGTGCCTTGCTCGATGATTTTCTTTGAGCCTTTAATCATTAGCTCAAAGCTCACAAATTTTCCTATAACCTCCTCGGGAGACATTAGCTTATATCTAGGATCACCTCGAATTAATTGAACTTGTGTAGGATTAAGAAATACAAGGGATCTAAGAATAACCTTGACCATCTCATGGTCATCCCATTTTTTGCTCCCGAGGTTGCGCACTTGGTTCACCAAGGTCTTCAAGCGGTTGTACATGGCTTGAGGATCCTCTCCTTGGTGAAGCACGAAGCGACCGAGCTCCCCCTCGATCGTTTCCCGCTTGGTGATCTTTGTCACCTCGTCTCCTTCGTGCGCGGTCTTGAGTACGTCCCAAATTTCCTTCGCACTTTTTAACCCTTGCACCTTATTATACTCCTCTCGACTTAGAGAGGCGAGGAGTATAGTAGTGGCTTGGGAGTTAAAGTGGTGAATTTGGGCCACCTCGTCCGAGTCGTAGTCTTCATCCCCTACGGATGGTACCTGTACACCAAACTCAACAACATTCCATATGCTTGTGTGGAGTGAGGTTAGATGATGCCTCATTTTGTCACTTCACATATTATAATCTTCACCGTCAAAAACCGGTGGTTTGCCTAATGGAACAGAGAGTAAAGGAGTACGCTTTGAAATATGTGGGTAGCGTAGGGGGATCTTACTATACTTCTTGCGCTCATGGTGCTTAGAAGTGACGGACGGCGCATCGGAGCCGGAGGTGGAAGGTGATGAAGTATCGGTCTCGTAGTAGACCACCTTCCTCATCTTCTTGTGCTTGTCGCCTCTCTGATGCGACTTGTGGGAAGAGGATTTCTTCTCCTTCCCCTTCCCTTTGTTGCGGGACTCTTCCGATGAAGTCGACCCGTGGCTTGTAGTGGGCTTGTCGCCGGTCTCCATCTCCCTCTTGGCGTGATCTCCCGACATCACTTCGAGCGGTTAGGCTCTAATGAAGCACCGGGCTCTGATACCAATTGATAGTCGCCTAGAGGGGGGTGAATAGGGCGAAACTGAAATTTACAAATATAAACACAACTACAAGCCGGGTTAGCGTTAGAAATATAATTGAGTCCGCGAGAGAGGGCGCAAAACAAATCGTAAGCAAATAAGAAGTGAGACACACGGATTTGTTTTACCGAGGTTCGGTTCTTGCAAACCTACTCCCCGTTGAGGAGGCCACAAAGGCCGGGTCTTTTTCAACCCTTTTCCCTCTCTCAAACGATCCCTCGGATCGAGTGAGCTTCTTCTTCTCAATCACTCGGGACACAAAAGTCCCCGCAAGGACCACCACACAATTGGTGTCTCTTGCTTTGATTACAAGTGAATGAATGTTGATCACAAGAACAAATGAGAAAGAAAAGCAAGCGATCCAAGCGCAAGAGCTCAAATGAACACGGCAAATCACTCTCTCTAACCACTAAGGCTTGATGTGGAGTTGGGAGATGATTTGATCTCTTTTGTGTGCTTTGGAATGAAAGCTAGAGCTCTTGTAAGGTGTTGAAGTGTAGAAACTTGGATGCCATTGAATGTGGGGTGGTTGGGGTATTTATAGCCCCAACCACCACAAAGTGGCCGTTGGAGGGCTGCTGTCGCATGGCGCACCGGACAGTCCGGTGCGCCACCGGACACTGTCCGGTGCGCCAGCCCACGTCAGCAGACCGTTGGGGTTCGACCGTTGAGCTCTGTCTTGTGGGCCCGCCTGGCTGTCCGGTGGCGCACCGGACAAGTCCTGTAGACTGTCCGGTGTGCCACCCGCGCGTGCTCTGCTCCTCTGTGCGCGCTGGCGCGCATTAAATGCTCTGCAGGTGACCGTTGGCGCGCGAAGTAGTCGTTGCCCGCTGTCACACCGGACAGTCTGGTATGCACCGGACATGTCCGGTGAATTATAGCGGACGAATTCCCGACGCTGGCGAGTTCCAGAGCCGCTCTCCTCAGGGGCACCGGACACTGTCCGGTGTACACCGGACAGTCCGGTGAATTATAGCGGAGCGCCTCTGGATTTTCCCGAAGGTGAAGAGTTCATCCTGTAGTGCCCTGGTGCAACGGACACTGTCCGGTGGTGCACCGGACAGTCCGGTGCGCCATACCAGGGCTGCCTTCGGTTAACCCTTGCTCTTTTTGTTGAACCCTTTACTTGGTCATTTTATTGGCTAAGTGTGAACCTTTTGCACCTGTAGAACTTATACAATAGAGCAAACTAGTTAGTCCAATTATTTGTGTTGGGCAATTCAACCAACAAAATCAATTTAGGAAATAGGTGTAAGCCTAATTCCCTTTCACCACCACTTTCCAAAGTTATCATATAAGCCTACCTCAAATTTATGGGGTGAGAGATGAAAATTAATTCTATAGATTTACATGCTATTTTTCCGATGTACAACTTATAACACATTCTTCTACTTGCGCCTCTATAACATAAATGTAGTATATAACTATCTCTCTTATGATTTAGGATAATATACAAATATATTACATATATAAATATATAAACTTAATTAGTTTTGTCTAAATTATAATTATTAAAATGGAATTCAATTCCAACAAAACAAACGGGTCCTAAGCGAATTTTAAACCAAAGAATTTCAGTAAACGTTAATCACCTTAACATGTATTTATAAAAGTGCATATTAAAACTATAAACTATCTTAACAAGATTGCTATTTTTAACGATTATTAGAGAAGCGATTGATTTAATAATTAATGAAAACATGCGTTGTGACAAAAATAATGTTTAACATGTAAACGACATCATTACAAAACTAGCGCCACTAGAAATGATCAAAATGGTTTTACGACATAAAAGATATTATGTTTTTAGTATATCGTGGATTAACGATGGCGGATGACAATGAGGGTGTGGGGTTGTTCCGGGTGCGCGACGAATGAGGAAGACAAGATGCGGGGACGCGCAACACAGTACGCAGTGGCGCAGCGCAAGCAAGACGACACAGCGGCAAGGACATGCTCTGGTTTGAGCACGCGGGTACAAGACTCCGGTAGAGCCTTCGTCTTGCCACAGAGAGGATGAAGGGGGACCGCGCTGGTCTTTATCTGATTGACGCCTCCGGCTTGCTCGGGCGTGTTCTGTGAATGTGGTCTTCGTCAGCAAGACGACGAAGACATCGAGCGAAGGGTAACGTGTTCGCCTTCACCCAACAAGGTACCTCTTCAACCGCTCGCCCCGCCGGGAGTCGCGGAAGTGGGAGGACTGGGAGCTAACTACTACGTCACCTCCTTCCTCGCCGTCGTCATCCTCGGCGTAGGCCTCAACGCCAAGCCCGACCTCACGATCGAGACCTGGGCTCCTGACGGACGGTCGACGCCGGCGCGGTCCTGGCCCTGCATGGGGCGCCACCGTTACCATCGCCGCGTCGTCGCCATCACGCACGATGGGTTCCGCGGCCGGCGTGGACGCCATCATGATCATGATCAGCTCCGGCGCCGGATCCTCTGCCCGGGTCGAGATCCATACGGCTGCAGCATTCAATCTAGTTTGGTGCGGGAAGATGGTGCCATCATTCCTTAGTACTCCCGCAACGAGCAGAGGGAAAGACGACCCACTGGGCTCCCGCAACTAGCACACAGTGACGCACCTTGCAGAAGACAACTTTGGCGTGAAGAATTGCGAGGAGAATCTGCTATCGAAAGGTGGCAAAATAAAACCCGCTGCGTCAGTATCTGAGAGGATGAGCGTCGTCAGTATCTAAGAGGATGGGCGGGGAGGATCTGTCAAAAAGGAAAAAAGAACAACTCAGTGTTTTGATAGATGATGTAGACAAAAAGGAAGAAACTACTCGTTTATCATCGGATGAAGTATCTTTGAAATATTACCTCAACTAGAGATTGGCCCTTGTCATGAGAGAAGCGAAAATCTGTATCAAAGGGCAAAGGTTAAAAACCTTCTACAATGAGATGACAATACTCAATATTTCCATATGGTAGCCATGGTAAACGCCAAAATCAAATGATTTATAAATTAGTAGATGATAATGGAACCGATGTTGAGGAAACAGAGCTGAAGAAACATATTACTAAATATTATAAAAAGTCTGTTTGGGAAACTAGACCAGAACACAGTAGAATTGGAAGAGTTGTTTACTCATGACATTCCTCAGGTTACTAACTCAGATTCTGACAGCGTCCTTTACTGTAGAAGAAGTGCACAAGGCGGTATTTCAGATGGAACATAATAAAGCTCTAGGGACTGATGGGTTTCCAGTTGAATTTTATCAAGTCTTTTGGGAATTGATCAAGGAAGACCTGATGGCTATGCTTTCTGATTTCCATGAAAATATCCTTTCGGCATATAGTTTGAATTTTGGTGTAATTACACTAATTCATAAAAGGATAATGCTATGAAAATTCAAGAGTATCGCCCCATCTGCCTCTTAAATGTGAGCTTTAAGATTATTACTAAAGTCCTCACAGGACGGATTGGTTCGATAGAAGATAAAATTATTGGACCTTCTCAAAGGACATTCATGCCAAACCTTAATATTTTAGAAGGGGTAATTTTGCTTCATGAGACTATTCATGAGCTCCATAGAAAGAAAATGGATGGAATTATTCTTAAGTTACATTTGGAGAAAGCTTACGACAAAGTTAAATAGAATTTTCTTCAACAAGTTGTACGTGTTAGACTATGTGTGTGTGAGTGTGTGTGGGCCGGCACCACTGTTGGGTTGCCGGTCCATTAGGGTTAGGGTTGAGTCTATATATTGTAACCCCTTCTCTATTATCAATAGTTAATCCTTCTACATGGTATCAGAGGATTAGGTTTAGGTTTTCCTCCCACTGCAGTCGTCGATGGCTCCCTCCCTTCCTCCTACAGTCGCCAGCCGCCACACATCTCAGCCGCCGCCCCCGGGGAGGCTCATCCTTCCCTCCCGGGGGCGGCCTCCCTCCTCCCAGCCGCCGCAGCAGAGCCCCTAGCGGCCAAGACGACGACGGCCAAGAGCACCAACAAGGACAGGAAGAAGGCGACCCCCGTGTCACGCTCCTCCCGTCGACCACGCCGCGCTGCTCTCAAAGCGCCGTCGCGCCGGTGTCTCCACCCGCGCCTCCTTCTCCCTCTTCCCCCTTTCTCTCCCAGCCGAGCAACGCCAAGCGCCCACGCCAGCCGCCCGACTGCCCTGCCGCGCTCTGCCCCACGCCACCGACTCGACTGCTCAGCCGCGCCCCTGCAAACCGCGCAGTCGATCGCCCGTAGGTGCAGCGCCCGACGCCCTGCGCCCAGGCCTCCCGCCGAGACGCCTGCACCGAGCGCCCCGCCTCGGCACGCCGCCAGCCGAGGAGCCGCGCAGGAACCCGAGGCCCCCACCAGTCGTCGTGCCTGGCACCATGGCCGGCGCGGATGCCGGTGAGTCGGTGCTGGCCTTCTCCTTCCCGTTCGCCCTTCCTCCGTCTCTCTCCATCCGTCGCCCCAGGCCTCCCTGCGCGCCGCCGCGCAGGGCCTCTGCCCCTCCTCGTCGGTGTCCAGGGCGCAGGCGCGGCCGCCACAGTCGTGGGATCCACACGCCGCCGCGCTGGGCCTCTGCCCCTCCCCGCGACGGCTGCCTTCCTCCCCACCGGCGCTGCCCCACCGGATCAGGCACCGGCGGCCCCTCGCCTGCCTACACTCCCGCCAACGGAGCAGCGGCGGCGGCCGGGCTAACCTACCTACGGCCCTCGTCCGCCCTCCAGCGCCGCAACGCTCCACCGCCGAGGCAGGCCGAGCTCTTGCCCGCCACAAGCCCCTCCCCTCTACTCACGGGCACGCCCGATGGCCCCTCCTCGGCGTCTGCGCCCCCCACGCGCAGCGCCCCCTGCTTTCCTACGCGCCACCGCCACACGCAGCGCCCCCCAGCCTTCCTACGCATCCTGCGCACCGCTGCCCCCCACGCGCAGTGCCCCTGGCCTTCCTGTGCGCCATGCGCGCGCAGCCCTCCTCATCGCGCTGGCCACCTAACTGACCGCGCTGACACCAAGTAGCGCCAACCTTTCGAGCGTCTCCCATCGTCGGCGCCGTCATCATCCCTTGCCTGGTCCGGCGCAGGCCCCTGCCCGGCTGGACCCGCCCCGCCGCCCACCCCTTCATCGCCTTCGTTGGATCCGTCGCTGCCGCGGCCTTCCCGGCCGGATCCACGTTGCTGCGACCTTTCCGGCTCGATCCGCCGTCCCTTTGGCTGGATCGCGTCTTCCCGGCTGGATCCGTCGCTGCCGTGGCCTTCCCGTTTCCCCTTCTATTCTGTCGCGGGCGCGAACACCATGACTGGCGCAGACGCGTGCGCTGCCGTCGGCCTCCCTGGCGGGGCTCCTTGACGTCTGGACGGTCGAAGAAGTAGGAAGGTCGGCCTGTCGGTGCTCTTTTGTTGTGTCGCCCTGCCGATCGTTGACGCTCGAACGTCGACCCTCCCGAAGATCAGGCTTTTGCTGCGCGTCTTCCGACCGCGACCGCCTTGACTTCGGCTACCTCGGCATCTAGGGGCTATCGTCTTCTTAGAGCACACACTGGTCTCTACTCCAGCCGCAACATTCGTACCATCACGACGCTGCGACTGCGGGGGGATTTCAACCCGTCGGCTCCTACCTTCGGCCTCTACTCCAGTCTCATCGTGTGTGGTGCCCCCGTTGCGACTGCGAGGGATGTTAGACTATGAGTGTGTGAGTGTGTGTGGGCCGGCACCACTGTTGCCTGTTGGGCTGCCGGCCTATTAGAGTTAGGGTTGAGTCTATATATTGTAATCCCTTCTCTATTATCAATAGTTCATCCTTCTACAGTACGTATGAACGGTTCCTCACCAAAGTGGTATGAATGGATACGGAATATAGTGTCTGGTGGGCATGTGAGCATTAAAGTTAATGATGACATAGGACCTTTCTTCTGCACACACAAGGGTTTAAGGCAAGGTGACCCTTTATCTCCAATCCTGTTTAATATAGTTGTTGATATGCTAGCAATTCTAATGTCTAGAGCGAAATAAAATGGACATTTATTGGGGATAGTACCCCACTTGGTCGATCAGGGGCTATCAATTTTACAATATGCCGATGACATGGTGTTATTCATAGATCACAATCTAGAACATTCCAGAAACGTGAAATTACTCCTTTCTATCTATGAGCAGCTATTTGGGCTAAAAATAAATTTTCTTAAGAGTGAAATGTATTCTTATGAGAGGGCAAAGGAATGTCAATGGCAATACTCGTGTCTTTTCGGTTGTGGAGTTGGGGAACCCCTTTTACTTATTTGAGAATCCCAATGGCTCACCGAAGATCGAGAAATCATGATTGGCAATGGGTTATTGAGAGATTCGAAAAACGACTTAGTTCTTGGAAAGAAAAATATTTGTCTTTATGAGGGCGCCTAGTACTCATTAATTCAGTTTTTAGTAATTTACCCATTTTTAAGATGTCCTTCTTTGAGATTCCATATGGAGTGTTAAAAATTAGAAGCCATTCGTTCCAAATTTTTTTGGCAGGGTGGACATCACAAAAGGAAAGTTGCATCCACTTGGAACCAATCAAATTTGGAGCTATCTAGCGAGGAACCAGTATGTGACCATAACTTCAGTGCATCTATATATTTTGTTTTCTCAGCTGCAAAACCTGAGTTTGGTCTTACCCTGGAGTTCAACTGGCATATGCTTCTGGAGGATATTGGCCTTTGGATACCAGAGGAAGTCACACATAATGTACATGATGATAAACGTGAAAATGGGCTAGAAGGTTTGTTCTTATATGGCCATGCAATGTGTTCGTGTTGATCTAATGATCTATATGATGTTTAGAGCACTTGTGTCAAGTTGGATCCTTTTTATACTTACTTGATGAGTTGATTAAAATGTAGATTTTATGAATTCCAGTGTTCTCTACTGCTGCCGAAGACGAGATAGTAGCAGGTCCACCCTTGTCCCAACAGATTATGATGGTGCCGCTGTTAGATGGGGTTTAACACACCAGAAAGAATCTGCTGCTGGTTGTTCTCAAGCTTGTCTTGATATCAAGCTAATAATGCCAATCCAGGGGAATTGAACTGCAGTGTATGGGTTTGTTGTCCATCATAATTTAGATGCTTCTCACCAAACAAATATGACCGTAAACATTAGGAGTGCTGGTTGAAACAGGTAGCACATGTCTGTTCTATATGTGTTATAGCAACCACTCCAGCCCTTTGATTTTTAGATAGCTGTTAGAGCATCTGTTTTGTACTTAGTTGTCTGTTGATGTATTTTTGCACCTTCGGCAGTGCAAAAGAGCTGTATATGGAACTTTTCAGGATGAGTTTTGGGTTACCAGTTAAATTTGACTTTAAAGTTTCAGGCAACATTTAATTCTCAAGTTGTGCCTTGTCGTCTTGGTTTATTTGTAGGATGGTCTGTTGAACTTCACATTTGAAGAGGATGAGTGATTAGGATGGATCCGGATACTTATTCGGATGTCAAATTTTTTGTCTTATTTCTTCGATTGTGAACAAATAACATATAAAATTTGCTATGTAAATTTATATTCTTATTTTTAGAATTGAGGCTATTAATTTTCATAAAAAGTAAACATTAAATTTGTTCTATATCTTTTTAAATAATTGATATAAAATTCGGATGTCTATTCGAATACATATTCAGATGTTTTTTGCTTTTTTGTTGTAGGGAGAAAATGATGTACATAAAAAATTGTATAAAATTTTATTTAAATACTTCATAATATTCTTAGAAACATTGACAAAAAATAATTTTAAATTATATGTATATCTAATTTGTCATATAAGTCGGATGTTTTAGGAACACCCCTATTGTGTGTAGTTATTTGATTGATGCTGGATCTAGCTAAAATTTTAATTTTTTTTTGTAGCCAATTAAAACGACAAGCATTTCTATTACATGAAAGCCGGTAAGAAACGAGGCCAGATACGTTGTCCATGTCGGGCGCAAATTTTTCAGGACGTTTGATTCCTAATCAAAGTTCATACCGTCTCTTATCTTCTTGTAATCCCAACTTTGTAATCCCAGCTCACTATGCTTCTGGATACTTCGGCAGCACTCTCTCTCACGTCAGCTCGCTTCGGCCGTGCTTGGGGGCTTCTCCTTGAAAGGAAAATGTGCCCTTGGATAATTTCTATAATGTTTTGGTGATTAAGTGTCCAACACGTTTATTTAAGTTCTCATGTGCCAAAAAAAGTAAGAAGTGCAATCAAGGCAAAAGGTATGTTTCTAGACTTAGTACATTGTTCTGAGTACTAATGTGTTTTCTCTAAGTGTTAGAAATAGTGAGAAAAGAAGACAAGATGGAAAGGAAAAGACTTGGCTCTGACAGCCAATCTTCAGCTCGGTATGGCACACCGGACTGTCCGGTGGTGCACCGGACAGTGTCCGGTGCGCCAGGCTGGTCCGCGTGAAAAGGCCGCTCTTGGGACTCGGCGGCGGCGTACGGCTATAATTCACCGGACTGTACGGTGGTGCACCGGACTGTCCGGTGAGTCATCCACGACGAACTCGGCGCCCTCGGGAAAAGCAAAGGGGCGACGTGGCTATAATTCACCAAACTATCCGGTGGTGCACCGGACTGTCCGGTGAGCCAACGGACGCCTGCGCCAACGGTCGGCCGCGCAATCTTCACGCGACACATGGACTGCTCCAACGGTCAGCTGGTGCACCGGACTGCGCCAATCAGCCCGGTGGAGCAACTGTCGGATATGCCATTTTTGGAAGGAGATCGCGCACCGGACCATCTACAGGACATGTCCGGTGGCGCAACGGACTGTCCGGTGCGCCACTCGAAAGAAGGCAAGGATGGCCTTCCAAGTTTGTCTCCAACGGCTCCTAGCTGCCTTGGGGCTATAAAAGGGACCCCTAGGCGCATGGAGGAACAACCCAAGCATTCATTAAGCATCCTAAGACTCCAAGACTCCAACTTCACGCATTCGATTCTTTGTGATAGTGATTTGAGCTTCACTTGAGTTGTGAACTCCTTGCGTTGTGTTTCGAGCTCAAGTCGTGACTTGTGTGCGTGGTTGTGCTGCGTATTTGAGTCTTGTGTGTGTTGCTCTCTCCTCCCTTACTTTTGTGCTTCTTTTGTGATCATCATTGTAAGGGCGAGAGGCTCCAAGTTGTGGAGATTCCTCGCAAACGGGAGAAAGACTAAGGAAGAAAGTCGTGGTATTCAAGTTGATCATTGGATCGCTTGAAAGGGGTTGAGTGCAACCCTCATCCATTGAGACGCCACAACGTGGAAGTAGGCAAATATTACTTGGCCGAACCACGAGATAAAAATCGCGTGTCTCTTGTGTGCTTTCTCTTTGATTGTCTGTGTTTGCAAGAGCTCACCTCATAGACTTGATTAACTCGCACTAATATCCTTATAATCAAGTTTGTGGGAATTTAGTGTTTGATTTTACAGGATCACCTATTCACCCCCCCCCCCCTCTAGGTGCTCTCAATTGGTATCAGAGTCGTACTCTTCATCTAAGGGACTAACTGCCCGAAGAGATGGATCCTAAGGGAAAGGGGATGGTGGTCAATGATAAGGAAAATGAGTCCTTCCTCAACGAGCCTAGAGACGACAAGCCAACCGACTCAGGCTCGAGTCACAAGAAAAGAGACGGGAAGAAGAGGCGCATCAAGAAGATCATCTACTACGACAGTGATGCCTCGTCTTCTTCACCACACGACGACGACGATGACTCCTCGTCAAAGAAGAAACTGGTTAATCAAAACTATTCATTTGATTATTCTCGTATTCCGTACAATTCTAATGCTCATTTGCTATCAATTCCTCTTGGAAAACCTCCCCACTTTGATGGAGAAGACTATTATTTCTAGAGTCATAAAATGCGTAGTCATTTATTTTCTCTCCATCCTAGTATCTGGGAGATTGTTGAAAACAGAATGCACTTTGATAGTACTGACAATTCCATGTTTATTAATGAGCAAATTCATAAAAATGCCCAAGCCACTACTGTTTTGCTAGCATCTCTGTGCAGGGATGAATACAACAAGGTTAGCGGCTTGGACAATGCAAAGCAGATCTGGGACACCCTCAAGATATCTCATGAGGGAAACGACGCCACCATGATCACCAAAATGGAGTTGGTGGAAGGCGAGCTAGGGAGATTCGCCATGATCAGGGGTGAAGAGCCAACACAAACCTACAACAGGCTCAAGACCCTGGTCAACAAGATTAGAAGCTATGGAAGCACAAGATGGACGGATCACGACGTCGTCCGACTCATGCTCAGGTCCTTTACAGTTATTGACCCCCATCTTGTGAACCTTATCCGTGAAAATCCTAGGTACACAAAGATGACGCCCGAGGAGATACTCGGAAAATTTGTAAGTGGGTGCATGATGGTTAAGGAGGCAAGGTATGTAGATGATGCCTTAAACGGCCCTCTGCCCGTCTACGAGCTGCAGCCCGTTGCGCTCAAGGCAACTAGCAGTAAGGAGGCACTACCAAGCAAGGTAGCTCAAGTGGAGGCTGCCGGCCTCAACGAAGATGAGATGACGCTTATCATAAAGCGCTTCAAGACCGCACTTAAAGGACGGAAGGAGTACCCCAACAAGAATAAAACAATGGGAAAGCGCTCATGCTTCAAATGCGATAAAACTGGTCATTTTATTGCTCAATGTCCCAATAATGAAAATGACCAGGGACAAGAAAGACATGGGAAGAAGGAGAAGAAGAAAAGCTATAGGAAGGCAAAAGGTGAGGCTCATCTTGGAAAAGAATGGGATTCCGACTGCTCCTCATCCGACTCCGACGATGAGGGACTGGCGGCCTCGGCCTTCGACAAGTCGTCGCTCTTCCCCAACGAACGCCACACTTGCCTCATGGCCAAGGAGAAGAAGGTAAGTGTTCGAGATTCCCCTAAGTACTCTACTTCTAGTGATGAGGATTCCTCCGATGATGAAGTAGATTACTCTAGTCTATTTAAAGGTTTAGATAGAGCCAAAGTAGAGAAAATTAATGAATTAATCGATGCTCTAAATGAAAAGGATAGATTACTAGAAAAACAAGAGGATATTTTATATGAGGAACATGACAAATTTGTTAGTGTGCAAAAATCCCTTGCCTTAGAAATTAAGAGAAATAAAATATTATCCTCTGAATTGTCTGTTTGCCATGAATCGGTCTCTAGTTTAAAGAGTTTAAATGATGAACTAAATGCTAAGCTAGAGGAAGTTAATAAATCTAGTTCCTATGTAGAACATGTTGTTATTTGCAATAGATGCAAGGACTTTGGTGTTAATTCTTGTGATGAACACCTTATTTCTATTGCTAAACTAAATGATGAGGTGGCAAGTCTTAATGCTCAACTTAAGACTTGCAAAATTGATTTTGATAAGTTAAAATTTGCTAGGGATGCCTACACCGTTGGTAGACACCCCTCAATTAAGGATGGGCTTGGTTTTCGAAAGGAAGCCAAGAACTTAACAAGCCAAAGGGCTCCCATTCCCAACAAGGAGAAAGGGAAGGCTCATATGGCTAGTAGTACTCAAAGGAATCATGCTTTCATTTATAATAGGAAAATTGCTAGTCATTCCAATTATAATAGGAGTTATGATCATGATGCTTTTGATTCACATGCTATGTTTGCCTCTAGTTCTACTTTTGTTCACGGTAGAAGTAGGCCTAGGAGAAATCATGTTGTGCATCATATGCCTAGGAAAGTGTGTAATGAATCTACTACTGTTTTCCATGCTTGCAACACTTCTTTTGTTCTTTCATGTAAGAATGCAAAAGTTGTGGCTACGAAATTGGGATCCAAATGCAAGAGATACAAAACTTGCATATGGGTTCCAAAAACTATTGTGACTAACCTTGTAGGACCCAACAAGAGTTGGGTACCTAAAACCCAAGCTTAAATTCCTTGCAGGTTTATGCATCCGGGGGCTCTAGCTGGATAATCGACAGCGGATGCACAAACCACATGACGGGGGAGAAGAAGATGTTCACCTCCTACGTCAAGAATAAGGAATCCCAGGATACAATCATATTTGGAGATGGGAATCAAGGCAAGGTCAAAGGTTTGGGAAAGATAGCCATCACAAGTGAGCACTCTATTTCAAATGTATTTTTAGTAGAGTCATTAGGATACAACCTCCTGTCTGTAAGTCAATTGTGCCACATGGGCTACAATTGTTTGTTTACAAATGTTGATGTATCTGTCTTTAGAAGGAGTGATGGTTCATTAGCATTTAAGGGTGTATTAGACAGCAAGCTCTATTTAGTTGATTTTTCGAAAGAGAATGTTGATCTAGATGCATGCTTAATGGCTAAGACTAGTATGGGCTGGCTCTGGCATCGCCGTGTAGCACATGTTGGGATGAAAAACCTTCATAAGCTTCTAAAGGAAGATCATGTGTTAGGACTAACCGATGTCTGTTTTGAGAAAGACAGACCTTGTGCAGCATGTCAGGCAGGAAAATAGGTGGGAAGCACTCATCACAGCAAGAATGTGATGACAACATCAAGACCACTGGAGCTTCTTCACATGGATCTTTTTGGTCTCGTTGCCTACCTTAGAATCGGGGGAAGTAAGTATGGTCTTGTTATTGTTGATGATTTTCCCACTTCACTTGGGTGTTCTTTTTGCAGGATAAATCAGAAACCCAAGGGACCCTAAAGCGCTTTCTAAGGAGAGCTCAAAACGAATTTGAGCTCAAGGTGAAAAAGATAAGAAGCGACAACGGGTCCGAGTTCAAGAATCTGCAAGTGGAGGAGTATCTTGAGGAGGAAGGTGTCAAGCACGAGTTCTCCGCTCCCTACACACCACAGCAAAACAGTGTGGTAGAGAGGAAGAACAGGACGCTTATCGACATGGCGAGAACGATGCTTGGAGAATTCAAGACGCCCGAGCGGTTTTGGTCGGAAGCTGTGAACACGGCTTGCCACGCCATAAACCGGCTCTACCAACATCGCCTTCTCAAGAAAACCTCGTATGAACTCCTTACCGGTAACAAACCCAACGTTTCTTACTTTCGTGTATTTGGGAGCAAATGTTACATTCTGGTGAAGAAAGGAAGACATTGCAAATTTGCTCCCAAGGCAGTAGAAGGGTTTTTACTAGGGTATGACTCAAATACAAAGGCGTATGGAGTCTTCAACAAATCATTGGGTTTCGTTGAAGTCTCTAACGATGTTGTATTTGATGAGACTAATGGCTCTCCAAGAGAGCAAGTTGATCTTGATGACATAGATGAAGATGATGTTCCGACGGCCGCAATGCGCACGATGGCAATAGGTGATGTGCGACCACGGGAACAACAAGAGCAAGATCAGCCATCTTCCTCCACAATGGTGCATCTCCCAACTCAAGACAGTGAACATGTACCTCAAGAAGAGGGACAAGATCAAGGGGGAGCACAGGAAGAACAAGTGATGGAGGAAGAAGCACCACATGCCCCTCCAACTCAAGTTCGAGCAATGATCCAACGACATCACCCCGTTGACCAGATTCTGGGTGACATAAGCAAGGGAGTAACAACTCACTCATGTTTAGCTAATTTTTGTGAGCATTACTCGTTTGTCTCTTCTATTGAGCCTTTCAGGGTAGAAGAGGCCTTGCAGGATCCGGATTGGGTGTTGGCCATGCAGGAAGAGCTCAACAACTTCAAGAGAAATGAAGTTTGGAGCCTGGTGCCACGTCCCAAGCAAAATATTGTGGGAACCAAGTGGGTGTTCCGCAACAAGCAAGACGAGCACGGGGTGGTGACAAGAAACAAGGCTCGACTTGTGGCAAAAGGTTATGCCCAAGTCACAGGTTTGGATTTCGAGGAGACTTTGCTCCTGTGGCTAGGCTAGAGTCTATTCGAATATTATTAGCCTATGCCGCTCATCACTCTTTCAGGTCGTTTCAAATGGATGTGAAAAGCGCTTTCCTCAGCGAGCCAATCAAGGAGGAGGTATACGTGGAACAACCCCCTGGCTTTGAGGATAACAGGTACCCTGACCATGTGTTCAAGCTCTCTAAGGCGCTCTATGGACTTAAGCAAGCCCCAAGGGCATGGTATGAATGCCTTAGAGATTTCTTAATTGCTAATGCTTTCAAGGTTGGGAAAGTCGATCCCACTCTTTTCACTAAGACTTGTGATGGTGATCTTTTTGTGTGTCAAATTTATGTCGATGACATAATATTTGGTTCTACTAATCAAAAGTCTTGTGAGGAGTTTAGCAGGGTGATGACTCAAAAGTTCGAGATGACGATGATGGGCGAGTTGACCTACTTCCTTGGGTTACAAGTGAAGCAACTCAAGGACGGCACCTTCCTCTCCCAAACGAAGTACACTCAAGATCTTCTCAAGAGGTTTGGGATGAAGGACGCCAAGCCCGCGAAGACACTGATGGGAACCGACGCCATGTCGACCTCAACAAAGGAGTCTCAAAAGTGCATTGAAAGGGAAAGGTGAACTTGGACAATGCAAAGACCTCCACTGCACTCCGGTATTAGTGTACTCACCTCCAAGTTCATACTTATGCTCCTATTGCCTTTTTGCTCTTAATTGACATTTTTTGGTGAGGCAATGGGGTTCAAGGGCCAAGAATGATCCTGTTTTGGTGCTTAATGCCAAAGGGGGAGAAATTAAGGCCAGCAAATGGATCAGCTACCAGCCTACCACTTGTGAATTTCGAAAACAATAGAGTTAGAACTATTGATTTGTCCAAAATACTCTTATTGCAAAATTTGGTCTCTTGTGGGAGAGAATTTTTTATTATGGGAAAGGGGGAGTTTTTGGTACTTGATCAATTTTTCCATTGGAATTATCTCTCTGTGTGCCCAAACAAGCGTGTTTGACTTAGAGATAGGAAAATGAATTTGATTTGCAAAAACAAACCAAGTGGTGGCAAAGAATGATCCAAATATGTCAAATCTTGTGCAAAAATGATTTGGTTCTCATTTGCATTGATGTTACACTTATTTTGGTTGCTTTTTGATGTGTTGGCATAAATCACCAAAAAGGGGGAGATTGAGAGGGAAATGTGCCCTTGGGCAATTTCTATAATGTTTTGGTGATTAAGTGCCCAACACGTTTACTTAAGTTCTCATGTGCCAAACAAAGTAAGAAGTGCAATCAAGGCAAAAGATATGTTTCTAGACTTAGTACATTATTTAGAGTACTAATGTGTTTTCTTTAAGTGCTAGAAATAGTGAGAAAAGAAGACAAGATGGAAAGGAAAAGACTTGGCTCTGACAGCCAATCTTTAGCTCAGTCTGGCACACCGGACTGTCCGGTGGTGCACCATACTGTCCGGTGAGTCATCGGCGGCGAACTCGGCGCCCTCGGGAAAAGCAAAGGGGCGACGTGGCTATAATTCACCGGACTATCCGGTGGTGCACCGGACTGTCCAGTGAGCCAACGGTCGCCTGCGCCAACGGTCGGCCGCACAATCTTCGCGCGACTCGTGGACTGCTCCAACGGTCAGCTGGTGCACCGGACTGTCCGGTGCGCAGCAGACTGTCTGGTGCGCACCGGACAGAGTCCGGTGCGCCAATCAGCCCGGTGGAGCAATAGTCAGATATGCCATTTTTGGAAGGAGATCGCGCACCGGACCGTCTACAGGACCTGTCCGGTGGCGCACCGGACTGTCCGGTGTGCCACTCGACAGAAGGCAAGGATGGCCTTCCAAGTTTGTCTCCAACGGCCCCTAGCTGCCTTGGGGCTATAAAAGGGACCCCTAGGCGCATGGAGGAACAACCTAAGCATTCTAAGACTCCAAGACTCCAACTTCACGCATTCGATTCTTTGTGATAGTGATTTGAGCTCCAGTTGAGTTGTGAACTCCTTGCGTTGTGTTTCGAGCTCAAGTCGTGACTTGTGTGCGTGGTTGTGCTGCGTATTTAAGTCTTGTGTGTGTTGCTCTCCCCTCCCTTACTTTTGTGCTTCTTTTGTGATCATTATTGTAAGGGCGAGAGGCTCCAAGTTGTGGAGATTCCTCGCAAACGGGAGAAAGAGTAAGGAAGAAAGTTGTGGTATTCAAGTTGATCATTGGATCACTTGAAAGGGGTTGAGTGCAACCCTCGTCCATTGGGACGCCACAACGTGGAAGTAGGCAAGTATTACTTGGCCGAACCACGGGATAAAAATCGTGTGTCTCTTGTGTGCTTTCTCTTTGATTGTCTGTGTTTGCAAGAGCTCGCCTCATAGACTTGATTAACTCGCACTAATATCTTTATAATCAAGTTTGTGTGAATTTAGTGTTTGATTTTACAGGATCACCTATTCACCCCCCTCTAGGTGCTCTCACTCCTCGGCGTCGTCACTCCCTCCACCGCCTCTTCCTCTTCGCACCGAGCGCTATAGGTTTGTTCCGACCTCGCTCCCTCCGCCATTGCGACCGCGCTGGATTTTATCCGGTTCAACATTTTTTCTATATATTAAAGCAGGAAGCAAATCTGTCCTCAGGTGCAGCCACGTCAGCATTTGGCATTATAGCCGCACGATCATGCTTCAGCGGTCACAAGCATATCAGCGGCATTGTTTGGTTCTCCTCCCACCCTGGGCCGTGACGATGTCCTGGTGGAAGGCTGGAAGCACTCCAGCGAGACAGCCACCAAATCCGCGTTCGACCGCATGTTCGTCACCCTTCCTCCTCCACATCCACGTCGTCCTCTCCCACGCGAGTCTCTAGCCCGGAGGCCACGCGGGGGACGAGACCTCCTCACGTAGCTCAAGCTCACCTGCCAGCGAAGGCTACACCACATCGGCGACCTCGATGTCGTGCTCGGGGTCCTTGATGTCGACGTCTCTGACGGGTTGTCCTCCTCTCCGCCGCAGCAGAGGGGTCTCGCCTCTGCCTTCCAGGACATCACGGTCCCGGTCGCCATCCTCGCCTCTAAGGCTGGCCGCAGCGCTCGCCGCGCGGCCGCCCCCTCCCCTAGAATGGCGGCTACAGGGGCGCCCCTGCGCCCGCAGCGCGGCCCCCTGCGAGCCCCCCCACGCGTGGGAGATGAAAAGGACTCCGCTGGCTGCAGCGTGAGTCCTCGGACCCCCTATTCACTGTTCATTTGTACAGTGGTTTTTTAATAGGTGAAGAAAAAATGGTAATAGATGATGAATAGGGTTGGATAGTGATATTTTATAGTTGTAGTGGGGTATAGGGGGAGTATTTAGGGGTAACCGCTGCGGGAGATGAAAAAATAGGAGGTGAAATGTTGATGATGTGACGCAAAAAAGTGATATAGGGGGAAAAATTTAGAGGGAACCGCTGCGGATAGCCTAAATCCGCCAACGCTAGGGAGGGCGTCGCGCCACCCAGGTTCGTGTCCTCGTCCGTCCTCTATCTGTTGCCGCTGTCCTCACCCAGGCCACCAGAATCGCCCGGGGCCAGGACCGCTGATGGGTGGTACGACTGTATGACCCACGTGCCTAGGCCAATTTTTCCTTATCTTAAAAATCCCTCGTTTTCTTCTTTCGCCCATTCTCATCTAAGGGGATGTTTGTTTCTAGGGACTAATATTTAATCCATTCATTTTATTCTTTTTAGTATATAAATTGCTAAATATAGAAACTAAAATAAAATTTTAGTTTGTATATTTAGTAATTTTGGAACAAAAATGGAATAAAATGTAGGGACTAAGGCCCTGTTTGGTTCCTTTAGTCACTAGACTAAATTTTAGTGACTAAAGTTTAGTTGCTAAAGTACTCTGTTTGGTTCCAGTGACTAAACCGAACTAAAGAGCATTAATTGCTATGAATAATGACTGTTTTACCCTTATTAATTAATGGATGTTTACTATAATAAGAAAGTTGAGAGGGCAAATAAGGTAAAATACTACTTTAGTCCCTTTTAGTCACCACTTGGTGACTAAACACCGACAGCTGCAACGACTGATTCCTCGAGTCGCCCTTCTTCATCGGTTGCTCCTGAGAAAAACATTGCAAAATAGAGAAACATTCTGCGTGCTCCAAGCGCGCAGCTTGCATGATTGAATACTTGTTAGAGGATACCAGTTTATTCAAATGACATAGTTACTCTCTCGTTGTATCAGAATGTTTTAGTTAATGAGTTTGGTAGTAATGACGCATGATGCCTATGAATTTTGTTTATGGGATATGGAAATCATCCCCTGAATTATATGGGCGTGAGTATGTTGCACTGTTCTTAAGTTGCCTCCAACTTAAGCCGATTGCTCCGTTAGCAGGGTATAGTGGTCACCCCAAGTTAAGTAAGCGTAAGCATGTTGCACCGCCTTAAGTCGTTGCCGACTTAAGCCGATTGCTCCGTTAGCAGGGTATAGTGGTCACCCCAAGTTAGGTAAGCGTGAGCATGTTGCACCGCCTTAAGTCGTTGCCGACTTAAGCCGATTGCTCCGTTAGCAGGGTATAGTGGTCACCCAAGTTAAGTAAGCGTGCAAGTCAGCCGTAAATAAATTGAGTATCCTTGAGACCTTTTCTTTATTGATGACATATTTCCACTTTACAGAGTACACCATCGTTATCCCAGCAGTTTTGAGGTACAACTAGGGATAAAACTTTCTTAGGTGTTCTATGTTCCAGGAGTTCCCAACTTCTGTGCCATCCATCTGAGTGAGGCGATACGATCCGGGCCGAGTGACTTCTGCTACCACGAAGGGTCCTTCCCATAAGGGTGATAACTTGTGTCGTCCTTCTCCCGTTAGAATTCGGCGAAGGACAAGCTCCCCTACTGAGAAGAATCGTTGCCGCACAGCCTTATCGTGATAGCGCCTTAGAGTCTGCTGGTATCTTGCTGATTGGATTACTGTGTTTAACCGTTCTTCCTCGAGTACGTCTATGTCCTCCAGCCTGGTGGTCTCAGCTTCTGCTATGCTTCAAAGATCAACCTTGGCGCCCCGAACTTGAGATCAGCAGGCAACACTGCCTCCGACCCATAGACCATGAAGAAAGGAGTGTTTCCATGCAAAGCTCGGCTAGGTTGGGTTCTTAGGCTCCAAACAACATAAGGTAATTCCCTTATCCACTTTCCTGCGAATTTTTCATTTTTATCGAAAATCTTTTTCCTCAGTGCATCCAATATCATTCCGTTGGCTCGCTCCACTTGCCCGTTGGCTCTTGGATGGGCTACAGATGCATACTTGATCTGAATGCTCTTTTGCTCGCAGAAGTCAAAGAATTCTGAACTCGTGAAGTTGGATCCTAAATCGGTTATGATGTTGTTTGGTATCCCGAATCTGAATATTATGTCTTGTATGAATTCCACAGCCTTAGCAGAGGTTAAGGAGGCAATGGGCTTGAATTCTATCCATTTAGTGAACTTGTCAATTGCCACCAATACATGAGTGTATCCCCCTTGAGCTTTCTTGAAAGGTCCAATCATATCCAGTCCCCAGCACGCGAAAGGCCATGTTACTGGTATGGTCTGCAGTTGCTGTGCTGGCATGTGTTGTTGCTTTGACAAGTATTGGCAGGCCTCGCACCTTTGAACTAACTCGGCTGCATCGTTCTTTGCTGTTGGCCAATAGAATCCTGACCTGAAGACCTTCCCGACCAGTGTTCTGGAGGCTGCATGTATTCCACATTGTCCAGCGTGGACTTCTTCCAGGAGTTGCCTTCCAGTAGAGGGGAGGATGCATTTCATGAAGACACCTGATGCACCTCTTCTGTATAATGTCTCTCCAATAAGTGTATAGTGAGCCGACTGTCTTGCAATGCGCTCTGCCGAGTTCCTGTCATCTGGTTCTTCTTCATTCTTTATGTACTTAATGATTGGCCTTCTCCAGTCATCAGGATCTGACTCGGGTTGATCTATGATGTTGCACTCTTCCATTTGATCCATTGAGATACTCGGCTGCAGAATTTCTTGCATGAAAACCCCGGGTGGGACCTGAGTTCGACTGGACCCCAGCTTGGATAGTACATCGGCTGCCGTGTTCCGATCTCTTTCCACATGATGAAATTCTAGACCCTCGAATTTATCCTCCAGCTTTCGGACGGCAGTGCAGTATCTTCCCATCGAATCGTTTGAGCAATCCCACTCCTTATTTATCTGGCTGATGACTACCAGAGAATCCTCGTATACCATTAATCTTTTGACGCCCAATGATATGGCAATGTTCAATCCATGGATCAGAGCTTCATACTCGGCTGCATTGTTGGAGGCCGGGAATAGCAACTGGAGGGCGTACTTGAGGTGTTCGCCTCCAGGTGCAGTGAAGAGAATCCCCGCTCCTGCTCCCTGCAGCTTTAGTGAGCCATCAAAATACATTCGCCATACTTCTGCAGTCTCCGGGTTGTCTGGTACTTGTTGCTCAGTCCACTCTGATATAAAATCAACCAGTGCTTGAGTTTTGATGGCGGTGCGAGGCCGGAACTCGATGTCATGAGATCCCAACTCACAAGCCCACTTGGCTATTCGGCCAATGGCTTCCTTGTTGTGAAGAATGTCCCCTATTGGAAAACCAGTAACTACTATGACTTTGTGGTCGTCGAAGTAGTGACGCAGCTTGCGGGCAGTTAGAAGTACTGCATATAATAGCTTCTGAACTTGAGGATATTTTTTCTTCGAGGGGCCTAGAACTTCACTGATGAAGTAAACGGGATGTTGCACTGGATAGGCATGTCCTTCTTCCACTCGCTCGACTACCAACGCGGTGCTTACCACGTGAGTCGTGCAAGAGATGTACAGCAGCAAATCTTCAGCCGATTGAGTCGGCGTGGCTCGCCGGGGTGGTTTCAGTACTGGTGGTGTTGTCAAGAATTTCTTCAGTGCGTCTAGAGCTTCTTGTGCTTCTGAAGTCCACTGAAACTTATCCACCTTTTTGAGTAACTTGTAAAATGGCAAACCTTTCTCTCCCAGCCTGGATATGAATCTGCTCAGAGCTGCCATACATCCAGTTAGTCGCTGAACCTTCTTTTGTGACCGAGGGGCTTCCATCTTCATGATAGCATCAACCTTGTCTGGATTAGCCTCAATTCCCCGGTGGCTGACGATAAACCCGAGTAACTTTCCTGCTGGTACCCCGAAAACACATTTCTCAGGATTAAGCTTCCATCTATACCGCCTCAGACTGTTGAAAACCAATTGCAAGTCTTCGATGAAGTCTTTCGAATCCTGAGTTTTGATTACCACATCATCTACGTACGCCTCCACCCGCTTGCCCCAGTGGTCGGCTAAGCACGTTTGGATGGCCCTCTGGTAAGTTGCTCCAGCGTTTTTGAGGCCGAATGGCATGGAGGTATAACAGAAAGCACCAAACGGAGTGATGAACGCCGTTTTTTCCTCGTCTTCCTTCGCCAAACTAATCTGGTGGTATCCGGAATAGCAATCCAAGAAAGACAGCACAGAACACCCAGCGGTGGAGTCCACCACCTGATCTATCCTCGGGAGCCCGAAGGGATCCTTCGGACAGTGTTTGTTGAGATCAGTATAGTCGACGCACATGCGCCAATCCACTTTATTCTTTTTGAGTACAAGAACAGGGTTGGCTAACCACTCGGGGTGTAACACTTCTCTAATAAATCCGGCCGCGACCAAACGAGCTAACTCGGCGCGAATGGCCTCTCTCTTGTCGGGCGTGAAACGACGTAGCTTTTGCCGAATCGGCCTTGCTTGGGGGTAGACCTTCAGTTTGTGCTCGGCCAGTTCTCTTGGGACTCCCGGCATATCCGCAGGTTGCCATGCGAATACGTCTCGGTTATCTTGCAGAAACTGGACGAGCGCGCCTTCCTATTTGTCGTCCAAGCTGGAGCTGATGATGGCCGTCTTGCGCTCATCAGCGAATCCCAGGTTGATTCTCTTGGTTTCTTCAGTCGGCCGCATAGATGTCGCGGTCTGAGCTTCGTTCGCCGGTACTGCGAGGTTCTCCTCAGGCTTAGAGTTCGCCAAAGCAGAGGGAGCCGTCGGCGGTTTGGCGGTGAGGGCTGCTTGAATGGCCACCCGGAAACACTCTGCGACGCCTTGGAAGTCGGCGCACACAGTTATGATCCCTTGCGGTCCCGGCATCTTCAGTATCATGTAGGTGTAATGCGGAATGGCCATGAACTTGGCCAATCCCGGCCTCCCGATGATGGCGTTGTATCCGCAGTCAAAGTTCGCCACTTCAAACCTCAGGAACTCGGTTCTGTAGTTCTCCGGAGCTCCAAAGGTTACCGGCATGTAGATGTGGCCCAGCGGGTATTCCCCTTCCGTCGGCACGATGCCGAAGAAAGGAGTGTCCGACTCGTGGAGCTCTTTGAGGTGAACTCCCAAGCCCTGGAGTGTCCGGGGGAAGGTGATGTTGATGCTGCTCCCCCCGTCCACTAACACCTTCTTCACCCGGCTCTCTCGGATCACCGGATCGACGAGAAGCGGGTATCTGCCCGGGTGGTCGAAGTTAAGCCATTGATCTGCCCGAGTGAAGGTGATCGGGTGCTCCGACCACCGGTATGGGGCGGGAGGGCCGATGGTCGCCACCAGTATCTGGCGATCATTGAGCTTTTGCTGTCTTTTGCTCTCCTGCAATCCGTGTCCGCCGAAGATGACGTTGACCTCCTTGTCAACGCGTGGAAAAGCTCCTCCTCCTCCTCCCTCCTCCGGCCGATGGAGTTGTCGTGGTTCATCTGGTCCTCCCCTCGGCGGAGGAGGAGGCAGAGGTTGGAAGGGTCGGCCGTGTCCGACGGAGTGCTTGAAGTCTCGGCAGTTTCGAAGAGTGTGGCGCATGTCTTTGTGGTATGGGCACTGGGCGTCGAGGATGTCGTCCAGCGTACGTTCGCCTCCACGAGGTCCTCCTCGAGCGCGAGAGGCTGGTGGCCCGGCAGCGTGCACTTCTTCGGGTGGCCTCTTCTCCCATCGCTTGTCGGGTTGCTGGTTCGTGTCGCGTCGTGGTGCTGCCGGTGCGGGTTTTGCTCCTCCGATGAGGTCCTGGGCTCGCTCGTCGGCGGTGATGTAGAGGTCGGCTTCCCGGAACAGCTCCTCGGAGGTAGTTGGCGCCTTCTGTAGTATGGCTCGGACAAAAGCCGAGTCATTGGATCCTTGGTAGAAGTCCTCGATCACGGCCGCCTCCGTAACATCGGGGATACGATTTCTCATGGTTTGAAATCTCTTGAGGTACGAACGGAGAGTCTCGTCCCCCCGGCGCTTGATAGATTTGAGGTCCCACGGTTGCGCCGGCTTGTCGGAGAGGGACTGGAAGTTGGCGGTGAAGCGTCGGCTGAAGTCGCCCCAGACGTCGATGCAGTGTCGGGGTAAATGTCGCAGCCATTGCAGCGCGTCTTGCCCAAGGACAATGGGTAAGTACGCGGTCATCACGTCTTCGGACGCCCCGGCGGCTCGGGCAGCGGTGGTGTAGACGGCTAGCCAACCCCACGGATCCTGCTTAGGTTCATATTTGTCAACATTGGATACCTTGAAGTTGGGAGGCCATTAGATGGCCCTAAGGCGCGGAGTGAGGGCGGACACTCCGCACGTGTCCTCCTGCCGTCGGGGTCGATGTCTGTCTCGGGGAGGGGAGTTGTGATTGTGATTCCTCGACCGTCCCCGGGTGGTTCCGCCAGTTGAAGCCGTTGCCGACTCAGTCCTGGTAGCTTGGCTCTGAGTCGGGACGCCATGATCCCTGTTGTACTCCTCCCGACGGCGAATCTCGTTCTCATGCCGCCGTTCGTGCGAAGCATTGATGGAGCTCCGCGCGTCTCGGCGACTGTTGATGGCGTGTCGTAGATCGTTTGGCGGGTGAGCAAGCGGTAGAAGGTGGTTAGCCGCTTGAGTAAATAGTCGCCGGTAGCCATCGGCGTCGGGAGTCCGAGGTAGTCCTTCAGCTATCCGAGCCAGTACCCCTCCGACCTCGCTCGGCGTGTTCATGGCTCGGGCGAAGTCGGGGTTCAGGTTGCGCCCGAAGAATGGATTCTCTCGACGTTGCCTTGCATCCTGCTCGGCCTGTTCCTGAGCTCGTCGGCGATCACGTCGTCGGGAGTTCCTTCGTTCTCTGAAGATGCGTTCTTCCGGAGTTTCTCCTACCTCCGAGACCTCGTCTCGTGAGACAGGTTGTTCCGGATTCCGCTCTCCGGCTGTGTGATGTCGTCGAACGTTCCTGCGCCGGTTTCTCCGTCGTCGGGACTCTCGCTGAGGCGGTTCTTCCCCGGGTACAGTCGGCTCGTCGTCGGAGATGATAGGCGATTCCGCTCTTCCGATGAAGAGGACGTCGGGGTAGAACGGTGCTGCCGCCGCGGTGATCTTCTTTCGGAGAGCTGGAGGTTGCGCTTCTCCGGTGTTTCCGGAGTTCGTTGGGGGAGATTCCTTTTTTGGTGGATCCGCGATACGATGCAGAATTCCTTCTTCATCCGCTACGAACAAGATTGTTCCGAAGCAGAGCATAGATCCAGGACGCAGGGTGATCTTGCCGTAGAAGGAGATGGCCATTGAGCTAGCTTGGATTGACGACACACCCCCTACCTGGCGCGCCAGCTGTCGGTGTTTTGGGTCCGACCGCACACCCGGGGTTGCCCCTCAAGGTGTTTTAGGAGTAGGAAGGTGTCGACAACTGTAGCAAAATGGTTCGTGCTGATCGCACGAGGGACGGTGGACAAGGTTTACAGGTTCGGGCCGCTTAGTGATGCGTAACACCCTACGTCCTGATGAGTATGCTTGGTGGATATGAGTACAAGAGAGCTCTCTGGATCGAGGATACAGAGGGTTGATGTGGGTGGCTAAGTGATGGTTCGATCGATCTGAAGGGGTGCCCCCTAGGCCTTATATACTCGACCGTGGGGCAATACACGTGGATATGATAACAACAAGTAGCTAAAAGATAGTGAACCTCTTGAGATTATCCCTACGCAATCTTCGCCGACTGATCCTCGCATGGCTTCGTTGCATGGAGGCTCCAGCGCGGGAAAGTCGGATCTCTGTTGCAGTTACTCGCTCGACGCTGTAGGCCGTCCGAGTTTGCACCAATCCGGCCTCATGTCGTTCTGCTTTGCTGGTTGTTTCTCCCCAGGCCCACGAAAGAATGACCTTACGACTTATTGGGCCCTGGGGCCTTTTCGTAAGGTCCTTTACTCTTTTAGTGGACCCGGGGGATATCTATCCCCCACAATTTTAGTCACCATGTTTGCTTCTTTAGGGACTAAAAGTGACTAAAATTTAGTCACTAAACTTTAGTCACCCCTAACCAAACGGGGCCTAAACATTAGTCCCTAGAAACCAAGCACCCCCTAAAGGGGTGTTTGGTTTCTAGGGACTAATGTTTAGTCTCTTCATTTTATTCCTTTTTAGTGTATAAATTGCTAAATATAGAAACTAAAATAAAGTTTTAGTTCCTATATTTGGTAATTTTGGAACTAAAATGGAATAAAATCTAGGGACTAAACATTAGTCCCTAGAAACCAAACACCCCCTAAAATGAATTAAGGTCGTGTTCCAATCTCGCGAGATAAACTTTAGCAGCTTTTTTTAGCTACTTTTAGCCATTTGTAATCTAAACATGAGAGCTAATGGTGGTAATTGAAACTAAACTTTAGCACTTCAATTCATATAGCTAAAATTTAGCAGGAAGCTAAAGTTTATCCCGTGAGATTGAAACGGGGCCTAAGTCGCTCTGTTGATTGTCTGGATGTGAAGCAAGGTATGCTATGATTGCTCAGAGATCATTATGGAGAGTGACATATTCACGTGTGTAATAAAAGTGCTACATTTGCAACTAACACTGTACGATTCTGTAGTTCCAAAAATCTGTTGATATGTTGCTTTCAGCCAGTAGTTGAAAGGCGTTTGTGGTTACTCAGAGATCCTTAGCATTTGTCCAGATGTGGAAATGTAGGAACCAGGGTATTAAGGGGTGTTTGGTTTTAGGGACTAATCTTTAGTCCTTTCATTTTTATTTCATTTTAGTTCCTAAATTACTAAATATGAAAACTAAAATAGAGTTTTAGTTTCTGTATTTGGTAATTTAGGTACTAAAATGGTATGAAATAGAGGGACTAAAAATTAGTCCTCGAAACCAAACACCCTTTAGAACTGTCACAATACTATACTAGAACGTTTGCTTGAACTGCATTTTGCAACGGGATTTCTAGCACTTAACAAATGCTCAAAAGTCAAACCGACATCTCTTGCTATTGCCCTACAGTTCATCTGTCTTGGACAGAGGCCAGCTAAAGAGTGGCAAAGTCCTATGACATGTCACATTTCATATCCTACAAAATTTGGGCATGTTTTTTTAGATATATGGAGATGTATGATAGGCTATGTAATTTGAGTTAATTATAGGACTTTTCATCATCCACGAATTTTTGGGGGAGAAGTGCATATTTTATGAACTAACTTACTATCATCATGGATCTTCATAGTAAATCATATAATTAAGAATGATTTATCTTGGAACATGCAATGTTTATTAAACATGGGAATCTATGTATCTATCTTATTAAACCATCACATTCGCAGTAAGTACAGTACAGTACAGAGGAAGAAGCATCTGCTCATGGTTTAGAGAAGGATTGTTCCTTTCAAGTTGGCTCGTACCTTCCAGTATGGGAACATCGCATTACTCCATTGACTGTTTTCAGGTCTGCCTTAGCTCACTTCTGAATACGATTTGCGTGAATAATTCGTCCTTATTTCTGGCAACCATCCCAAATACAGTAGCTGCAAAAAATGCAGCCCAAGAGGGAGGAAAAATGGTTGCTAGTACTTGGGATCTGCGATTGCAGCTGACCTTAAAATAGTTCAAGCTTTTGATTGGAGTTGGCAAGAGTTGAATGCCTGCATCATAGAAGATAAGATTTTCACAGTAATGGGTTGTATGGGCACCACATTATGCAGTAATCAAGATAAAGCAATGACACCACATCCTCTTGAACTATCGCACTGATCAAGGCCATAGCCGTTCATTCCAATCTCCTTTTCAGCAAATACTGCAATTACGGCACCAATTCAATAGCTGGATCTAAAACAGCAGACATCGAAAGCCTAAAGCCCTTGCATTAACGAGAGACCAAAATTAAAATTCATATATTTGACGGGGGAAGCGCACACGCATATGACCAACTTCAAAAGCCAAAACCCCTAATGACGGCCCTAAAATAAATTTAATCTATGTTGCAGGGGCCGCGAGGACGCGTACCCCAACTATCACAAATTATAACGTCCACTCTCCCACTTGGAAAGATGGTAAGCCAGCACACCCACCAAGTGCAATGCGGGCCACTGACCTAGACCACTGGCCTTCTTGTTCGCCCGTTGATCCCGTCCAGGTAAGTATGGATGACGGGAGCACGGGACGCTCGTCTTATAGCGCAAGTGCGCATCGCGTCTGCCTTCGCCCGGCGAGGTGGTGCTAAACCCTCACTCACATCGGACCGGACGAACGCGTTCGTCTGCAGCTTGAGCTCTCGTGGGCCACCGAGACATGGAAAAGTCTTGTATATGGGCCTTTAAGCCTGGTCTCGATATGCTTATCTTTTTTTCTTTTTGGTACAATATAAAGTGGTTCTTGCTGAAACAACCGGACTGCAGGCAGCAACGGATCGGTCACCGTTTTCAGAGTGAACGTGCCCACGGCCCACCATACAGAAGTTCTTGCAATGTCAGCCAATCACAATCTTAATGAGGTTGTTGAGCGAGCTGCAAAATTACAATGAGTACATATTGTTAGTAACTATGTACATACCCGTGTGTTGCCACGAGACAGGGGAGCGTGAGGAGCGACGTCTAGGCTGTAAATATAATTATTGTTTATTTCTAAACATTAAGATACATGTGGTCTGTTATGTGGTCTGTTGGTTAGCTCCAAATTTCTAGAGCAAAGGGACGTGGGTTTAAAGGCTCGCTTTACACTATTTTTTGCGGACGCTGAGCGTGGGGATGATGAAGCCCTGGTAGTACACGTGGTTCTTAATAGAAAAATAGATAGATGGATAGATTAAGTATAGATATATATATATGAACAATTTATCTATAGACAAATCAATTTCTATCAATTTTAGAAGGTTAAGTGGTCCACAAACAATTTATTTTTTCTCAAATTCTCCTAGCATTTACCGCACCCTCTTAATCCATTGTTTGTGCCCCCTTTTAAACATTGTTGAGTTTCTGTGGTTAAGTGTGTAGTAAATATTATACCGTGCTTTTAGAACCATCTTCAGTTGATGAATACTTCAGTCGATTAAAAGTAGTATGATATTTTCTCTGTCGTACTAATATATTCTAAAATTAAAAATGAAATACTGAAGCAAAATGTCATTTTGTCTCAAGGAACCTTAAACAAAGAACAAGATTACAACATATTAACTCAAGATAATTTGATGATAAACTGATACTTGCAGACAAGGAAGAAATGAATCTCAACATGAGCACTCCGATCAAACGATGCTCTTTTACTGCAATGCGAAGGTTCTACATTGTTCACAACCATTACCATCCAAACCCAAACAACCGAAACCTATTTTAGGCTTACTGCTCCAATTATATACAGACAAAACCCGACAATACCAAGCTGGAGACGTCAAAAAACGACTGCTTCAAACAATGGACATGGGAGACACCCCAAATTAAGAGGAAGAAGAAAAGTAAGTCCAGAAACAACAGCCACACAGGTCATAAGTCTAATAACATTAGTGACCTCAAATCTCCAACAAAACAACAAATTAGCGACGAACTGATGCTACCAAACCTGAGCATCTCACTACATCCGCTTTACATGGACAATGCCATTGCCATCATCGACCTGCTTCAACTCCCTAGCTTGATCGCCCAGGGTTCATCGCTGAGGATCCGTGCTCTTCTAACTCTCCTCCAACCGCAAGGGCGTCGTGGCTAAGATCTGGAGATGGGGGTGATGGCTGGTCGGCTAGGGGACACGAGGGCTCCTCCACAACCGGCCACACTGCGACTGCGCGGTTGGATAGTGAGGCGGGGGCATGGCGGCTGGGGCAGCTGTAACATACGAGCGCTGTGTCTGGCATGGCGGTTGGGATTGGAGAACGCTTATGGCAGGCGCTGGCGGCGGGCGCTGATGGCGGCCGAGATTGGAGATCCCGGATTCGAGGTGGGGCATGGCCTATAGCGACAACCGAGAATGGGCTTCCCCGGGATTGGAGAACGATTATGGTAGGCGCTGGTGGGGGGCGCTGATGGCGGCCGAGATTGGAGGCGCTGACGGCGACCAAGATTTGTCACACCCGGTTCTGAGGGCAAACCCGAATGAGTAGCATATGTGTGCCAAGATCCATTTCCCACACATATGTTAACGTCACAAGTGTAATATATCAAAAGACAATGCAATAAAGGCGTAAAGAGAGTAGAACAGTCTTTATTACAGCATCCAGATAATAGTATCTTAAAATATATCATCAAAGTAAAGCGAAAATAACATGGGTAATCTCCCACAGGAAGATGACTGACGCATCGTTAGACTCAGTATTCATCGAAATCTCCATCATTGTCTTCTTCATCACCCTCTGATCAAAATATTAGCAAGGGTGAGCTCACTTATGGTCGAGGCTCAGCAAGTGGGGGAAAATTAATGCAAGTTTAACAAGGTAAGGCTAAGGTTAAGCGGTAAACATTTTAGTTGGTCAATATTTAATTAGAATACATGTCTTACTAATAAGTGAATATCCCAGTATCCCATTTAAACAAGGGTATAAGAGCATAACAAAACACTTAAGTGAAACCACTTAAGCAAACCATTGGCAGATCATCAGATCTCGATTTATTGTCCATCTTTAAGTTCAATTATCATGTGAGGGTCCAGGTTGCTCTTAACCGTGAGCACGACTGACATATCAGTTTTACACTTTGCAGAGGTGGTACAACTTTACCCACAAGCCATGTATCCCATCTAGCCTGGGTTGATCGGACCCGTAAACATTGCTGAGGTGAATGGCTAGGGATCCATTATGAGGATTTCACAAGATACACTTAATACAAAGCAACCTGCTATGGTTTCCAAGTCGGTGTGGAGGCCCTCTGGGCGAGGTACCATAGCCAAGAATATGTCCCCATGTTAACGTGAGCTGCCACCACTGCCGCTGAAAGGGAAATGTGCCTTTGGGCCATTTCTAAGTATTTTGGTGATTGAGTGTCAACACAAGTGCTTAAGTGTAAATCTATGCCCATGGATGAACAAAGCGCAAATCACAAGTAAAGGTATGTTTCTAAGCCTTAGTACATTGGTTTTGTGTACTAATATACTTGTCTAAGTGATAGAAACAGAGAGGAGAAGAAAGAAGAAGAGTTGGCTGTGTACAGCCAAAAGGCTGCTTCGGTCTGGGGCACCGGACTGTCCGGTGGTGCACCGGACAGTGTCCGGTGCGCCAGGCTGCCTCGGGCGAACTGGCCACTCTCGGGAAAGTTGCTGACAGCGTTCGGCTAAAAATCACCGGACTGTCCGGTGTGCACCGGACTGTCCGGTGAGCCAACGGTCGGCCGAGCCAACGGTCGGCCGCGGAATCTGCGCGCGACACGTGGTCTGGCCAACGGTCGGAAGGAGGCACCGGACTGTCCGGTGTGCACCGGACCGTCCGGTGCGCCAGATCTGCAACAGTCGGCAACGGTCGGCTGCGCCTGTTAAGGAAAGGAATCGGGCACCGGACAGTGTCCGGTGGTGCACCGGACTGTCCGGTGCGCCCGATGACAGAAGGCAAGGATGGCCTTCCAGATTTGTTCTCAACGGCTCCTAGCTGCCCTGGGGCTATAAAAGGGACTCCTAGGCGCATGGAGGAGTACACCAAGCAACCTTAGAGCAATCTTGATCATCCACACTCAGTCTTTGCGCATTTGTTTGTCATTCTAAGTGATTCGAGCTCCGTTCTAGTGAGAACTTCGAGATAGTCTTTTGAGCTCGATTCTTGGCCGTGCGTGTGCGCATTTTGCTGTGGATTTGTGTGTGTTGCTTCCCTTCCTTACTCCGTGATTCTTTGTGAACATCAAAAGTGTAAGGGCGAGAGGCTCCAAGTTGTGGAGATTCCTCGCGAACGGGATAAGAAAAGAAAAGCATAACACTGTGGTATTCAAGTTGATCATTGGATCACTTGAGAGGAGTTGAGTGCAACTCTCGTCCGTTGGGACGCCACAACGTGGAGTAGGCAAGTTTTGTACTTGGCCGAACCACGGGATAACCACCGTGTCATCTCTGTGATTGTTTTGTTGTGGTTATTGTGTTCTGACTCCTCTCTAGCCACTTGGCAATTATCGTGCTAACACTTAACAAGTTTTTGTGGCTATAAGTTTAAGTTTTACAGGATCACCTATTCACCCCCCCCCCTCTAGGTGCTCTCAATTGGTATCAGAGCCGTTCTCTTCAAGAAAGGGACTAGCCGCCCGAAGAGATGGATCCTAAGGGGAAGGGAATTGTGATCAACGACAAGGAGAAGGAGTTCTTCGTCAACGAGCCAAGGGATGACAAGTCCAACGACTCAGGCTCGGGCCACAGACGCAAAGATGGGAAGTACAAGAAGGCAAAGGGCGAGGCGCATCTAGGCAAGGAGTGGGACTCGGATTGCTCCTCTTCCGACTCCGACAATGAAGGACTCTCCGCCACCGCCTTCAACAAATCAACCCTCTTCCCCAACGAGCGTCATACATGCCTTATGGCAAGGGAGAAGAAGGTATGTACTCGCAACTCTACCTATGCTTCTTCAAGTGAGGACGAGTCTAGTGATGAGGATGAAGTAGATTATTCATGTTTGTTCAAAGGCCTAGATAGATCTAAGATAGACAAAATTAATGAATTAATTGATGCCTTGAATGAAAAGAATATACTTTTAGAAAAGCAAGAGGATTTGTTGTATGAAGAACATGATAAGTTTGTAGAAACTCAAAAATCCCTTGCATTAGAAATTAAGAGGAATGAAATGCTTGCTTGTGAAGTGTCTACATGCCATGATTCTATTTCTAACTTAAAGAGCATAAACGATGATTTAAATGCTAAACTAGTAGAAGCAAATAAATCCAACTCTTGTGTTGAACATGTTGAAATTTGCACTAGGTGTAAGGACATTGATACTAATGCTTGTAGTGAACACTTAGTTTCTATTTCAAAATTGAATGATGAATTAGCTAGTCTTAATGCTCAACTTAAGACTAGCAAGAGTAATTTTGATAAACTGAAATTTGCTAGGGATGCCTACACTGTTGGTAGACACCCCTCCATTAAGGATGGACTTGGCTTCAAAAGGGAAGCCAAGAACTTAACAAGCCATAAGGCTCCCATTCCCGCTAAGGAGAAAGGGAAGGCCCCTATGGCTACTAGTGCTAAAAAGAACCATGCTTTTTTGTATCATGATAGAAGACAACCTAGAAGTGCTTATAGGGGTTACAATGCTTATGATGATTTTGATGCTCATGTCATGGTTGCTTCTAGTTCTTCGTATGTGCATAATAGAAATATGCCTAGGAAAAATATTCATCATATGCCAAGGAAGAATATTGTTAATATTCCTAGAAAAGTTATGAATGGTCCTTCTACAATTTACTGTGCTTTGAATGCTTCCTTTGCAATTTGTAGAAAGGATAGAAAGGTAATTGCTAGGAAGTTAGGGGCTAAATGCAAGGGTGATAAAACTTGCATTTGGGTCCCTAAGGATATTTGTGCTAACCTTGTAGGACCCAACATGAGTTGGGTACCTAAAACCCAAGCCTAAATTTGCCTTGCAGGTTTATGCATCCGGGGGTTCAAGCTGGATTATAGACAGCGGATGCACAAACCATATGACGGGGGAGAAGAAGATGTTCACCTCCTACGTCAAGAGTAAAGATTCCCAAGATTCAATTATATTCGGTGATGGGAATCAAGGCAAGGTAAAAGGGCTAGGTAAAATTGCAATTTCTAATGAGCACTCTATTTCAAATGTGTTTTTAGTAGAGTCTCTTGGTTATAATTTGCTATCTGTTAGTCAATTATGTCAAATGGGATATAATTGTTTATTTACAAATGTAGATGTGTCTGTCTTTAGAAGATGTGATGGTTCACTAGCTTTTAAGGGTGTACTAGACGGCAAGCTTTATTTAGTTGATTTTGCAAAAGAAGAGGCCGGTCTAGATGCATGCTTAATGGCTAAGACTTGCATGGGCTGGCTGTGGCATCGCCGCTTAGCACATGTGGGGATGAAGAACCTCCACAAGCTTCTAAAGGGAGAACACGTGATAGGTCTAACCAATGTGCATTTCGAAAAAGATAGACCTTGTGCAGCTTGTCAAGCAGGGAAACAGGTGGGAGGCTCCCATCACACCAAGAATGTGATGACAACATCAAGACCCCTGGAGCTGCTACATATGGACCTCTTCGGACCCGTCGCCTATCTGAGCATAGGAGGAAGTAAGTATGGTCTAGTTATTGTTGATGATTTTTCCCGCTTCACTTGGGTGTTCTTTCTGCAGGATAAGTCTGAAACCCAAGGGACCCTAAAGCGCTTCCTCAGGAGAGCTCAAAATGAGTTTGAGCTAAAGGTGAAAAAGATAAGGAGCGACAACGGGTCCGAGTTCAAGAACCTTCAAGTGGAGGAGTTCCTTGAGGAGGAAGGGATCAAGCACGAGTTCTCCGCTCCCTACACACCACAGCAAAATGGTGTGGTAGAAAGGAAGAATAGGACGCTAATCGACATGGCGAGGACAATGCTTGGAGAATTCAAGACCCCCGAGTGCTTTTGGTCGGAAGCCGTGAACACGGCTTGCCACGCCATCAACCGGGTCTACCTACATCGCCTCCTCAAGAAGACGTCATATGAGCTGCTAACCGGTAACAAACCCAATGTATCCTACTTTCGTGTATTTGGGAGCAAATGTTACATTCTAGTGAAGAAAGGTAGAAATTCTAAGTTTGCTCCCAAAGCTGTAGAAGGGTTTTTGCTAGGTTATGATTCAAATACAAAGGCGTATAGGGTCTTCAACAAATCATCGGGTTTGGTTGAAGTCTCTAGCGACGTTGTATTTGATGAGACTAATGGCTCTCCAAGAGAGCAAGTTGTTGATTGTGATGATGTAGATGAAGAAGATGTTCCGACGGCCGCTATACGAACCATGGCGATTGGAGAAGTGCGGCCACAAGAACAAGATGAACGAGATCAACCTTCTTCCTCAACAACGGTGCATTCCCCAACTCAAGACGATGAACAGGTTCATCAACAGGAGGCGTGTGATCAAGGGGGAGCACAAGATGATCATGTGATGGAGGAAGAAGCGCAACCGGCACCTCCAACCCAAGTTCGAGCGATGATTCAAAGGGATCATCCCGTCGATCAAATTCTAGGTGATATCAGCAAGGGAGTAACTACTCGATCTCGATTAGTTAATTTTTGTGAGCATTACTCCTTTGTCTCTTCTATTGAGCCTTTCAGGGTAGAAGAGGCCTTGCTAGATCCGGACTGGGTGTTGGCCATGCAAGAGGAGCTCAACAACTTCAAAAGGAATGAAGTTTGGACGCTGGTGCCTCGTCCTAAACAAAATATTGTGGGAACCAAGTGGGTGTTCCGCAATAAACAAGACGAGCACGGGGTGGTGACAAGGAACAAGGCTCGACTTGTGGCAAAAGGTTATGCCCAAGTCGCAGGTTTGGACTTTGAGGAGACATTTGCTCCTGTGGCTAGGCTAGAATCAATTCGTATCTTGCTAGCATATGCCGCTCACCATTCTTTCAGGTTGTACCAAATGGATGTGAAGAGCGCTTTCCTCAACGGGCCAATCAAGGAGGAGGTGTACATAGAGCAACCCCCTGGCTTCGAGGATGAACGGTACCCCGACCATGTGTGTAAGCTCTCTAAGGCGCTCTATGGACTTAAGCAAGCCCCAAGAGCATGGTATGAATGCCTTAGAGATTTCTTAATTGCTAATGCTTTCAAGGTTGGAAAAGCTGATCCAACTCTTTTCACTAAGACATGTGATGGTGATTTATTTGTGTGCCAAATTTATGTCGATGACATAATATTTGGGTCTACTAATAAAAAGTCTTGTGAAGAGTTTAGCAGGGTGATGACGCAGAAATTCGAGATGTCGATGATGGGTGAGTTGAACTACTTCCTTGGGTTCCAAGTGAAGCAACTCAAGGACGACACCTTCATCTCCCAAACAAAGTACACGCAAGACTTGCTGAAGCGGTTTGGGATGAAGGACGCCAAGCCCGCAAAGACGCCGATGGGAACCGACGGACACACCGACCTCAACAAAGGTGGTAAGTCCGTTGATCAAAAAGCATACCGGTCAATGATAGGGTCATTACTTTACTTATGTGCTAGTAGACCGGATATTATGCTTAGCGTATGCATGTGTGCTAGATTTCAATTCGATCCTAAGGAATGCCACTTAGTGGCGGTGAAGCGAATCCTTAGATATTTAGTTGCTACGCCTTGCCTCGGGCTCTGGTATCCAAAGGGGTCTACCTTTGACTTAATTGGATACTCAGACTCCGATTATGCTGGATGTAAGGTCGATAGGAAGAGTACATCGGGGACGTGCCAATTCTTAGGAAGGTCCCTGGTGTCATGGAACTCTAAGAAACAAACATCTGTTGCCCTATCCACCGCTGAGGCCGAGTACGTTGCCGCAGGACAGTGTTGCGCGCAACTACTTTGGATGAGGCAAACCCTCAGGGACTTTGGCTACAATCTGAGCAAAGTCCCACTCCTATGTGATAATGAGAGTGCTATCCGCATGGCGGAAAATCCTGTTGAACACAGCCGCACAAAGCACATTGACATCCGGCATCACTTTTTGAGAGACCACCAGCAAAAGGGGGATATCGAAGTGTTTCATGTTAGCTCCGAAAACCAGCTAGCCGATATCTTTACCAAGCCTCTAGATGAGAAGACCTTTTGCAGGCTGCGTAGTGAGCTAAATGTCTTAGATTCGCGGAACTTGGATTGAATTGTAGCATACATGTGTTTATGCCTTTGATCATATTTATTCTGCATTTTGTTGCTTATTATGGTGCTCAAGTTGTATAAACACTCCCTGGACCTCACAAGTCCGTTGCAAAGTGATGCACATGTTTAGGGGGAGCTGTGTTACAACTTGACCCTTTGAGACTAACCATATGCTTGAGTTTGCTTGATTTAGTCTCGAAGGAGAATTGAAAGGGAAAAGGTGGACTTGGACCATGAAAGACTTCCACTGCACTCCGATGAGAGGGTAACTTATTCCAAGTTCATCTCATGAACTCTTATTGCCATTTGCTCTTAATTGAAGATTTTGGTGAGGCAATGGGGTTAAAGGGCCAAGATTGATCCCGTTTTGGTGCTTGATGCCAAAGGGGGAGAAAATAAAGGCCAAAGCAATAAATGGATCAGCTACCACTTGAGAAATTTAAAAATAGTAAAGTAGAGCTTTTGGTTTGTCAAAACTCTTTTATTGTCTCTTGTGTCAAAAGTTGGCTTCTTGTGGGGAGAAGTAGTAATTATGGGAAAAAGGGGGAGTTTTTGAAATCTTTGATCAATCTCTTTTGGAATGACTCTCTTTATGCTTCAATGTGTGTTTGACTTAGAGATAGAGATTTGAGTTTGATTTGCAAAAACAAACCAAGTGGTGGCAAAGGATGATCCATATATGCCAAAATTGAATAAAACTCAAAGTTATTTTATTTGAAGTGATTTTGCACTTGTTCTAGTTGCTTTATGTTGTGTTGGCATAAATCACCAAAAAGGGGGAGATTGAAAGGGAAATGTGCCTTTGGGCCATTTCTAAGTATTTTGGTGATTGAGTGTCAACACAAGTGCTTAAGTGTAAATCTATGCCCATGGATGAACAAAGCGCAAATCACAAGTAAAGGTATGTTTCTAAGCCTTAGTACATTGGTTTTGTGTACTAATATACTTGTCTAAGTGATAGAAACAGAGAGGAGAAGAAAGAAGAAGAGTTGGCTGTGTACAGCCAAAAGGCTGCTTCGGTCTGGGGCACCGGACTGTCCGGTGGTGCACCGGACAGTGTCCGGTGCGCCAGGCTGCCTCGGGCGAACTGGCCACTCTCGGGAAAGTTGCTGACAGCGTTCGGCTAAAAATCACCGGACTGTCCGGTGTGCACCGGACTGTCCGGTGAGCCAACGGTCGGCCGAGCCAACGGTCGGCCGCGGAATCTGCGCGCGACACGTGGTCTGGCCAACGGTCGGAAGGAGGCACCGGACTGTCCGGTGTGCACCGGACCGTCCGGTGCGCCAGATCTGCAACGGTCGGCAACGGTCGGCTGCGCCTGTTAAGGAAAGGAATCGGGCACCGGACAGTGTCCGGTGGTGCACCGGACTGTCCGGTGCGCCCGATGACAGAAGGCAAGGATGGCCTTCCAGATTTGTTCTCAACGGCTCCTAGCTGCCCTGGGGCTATAAAAGGGACTCCTAGGCGCATGGAGGAGTACACCAAGCAACCTTAGAGCAATCTTGATCATCCACACTCAGTCTTTGCGCATTTGTTTGTCATTCTAAGTGATTCGAGCTCCGTTCTAGTGAGAACTTCGAGATAGTCTTTTGAGCTCGATTCTTGGCCGTGCGTGTGCGCATTTTGCTGTGGATTTGTGTGTGTTGCTTCCCTTCCTTACTCCGTGATTCTTTGTGAACATCAAAAGTGTAAGGGCGAGAGGCTCCAAGTTGTGGAGATTCCTCGCGAACGGGATAAGAAAAGAAAAGCATAACACTGTGGTATTCAAGTTGATCATTGGATCACTTGAGAGGAGTTGAGTGCAACTCTCGTCCGTTGGGACGCCACAACGTGGAGTAGGCAAGTTTTGTACTTGGCCGAACCACGGGATAACCACCGTGTCATCTCTGTGATTGTTTTGTTGTGGTTATTGTGTTCTGACTCCTCTCTAGCCACTTGGCAATTATCGTGCTAACACTTAACAAGTTTTTGTGGCTATAAGTTTAAGTTTTACAGGATCACCTATTCACCCCCCCCTCTAGGTGCTCTCAGCCGCTCCCCCTCTTGCCCATATTTTAGGTAAGGTTGCTAGGTACTAAGCATATATAAAGCTAATTACCAAAGCCAGAGCCATGATAGCACTCATGGTTGCACTGTTATCCTAGGTGGTCACTCCATGTTCCAATTAATATGAAATAATCTTGTTTAACCATCAGATTAACACCATAATGTCAATTTCATTTCCAGAACATTAATATCAAATAATGAGTGACATCAAAATTATCAAGTTCAGCGGTAGCACAAATCTGCAAAGCATAGTATTTTCCTAGGGTAATCAAGGAATACAGTTGGTAAATCTAGGAAATCCTTAATTAGGCAGATCCCATCAAATTATGCAATATATCCAAAAAGTAAACATTATTATATGCATTAATTGGATACAAATTGAATATGCAGAGGGAGAATCCACTTGCCTTGCTCGAAAGTTTTCTGTGGGTCGTCCTCGAACGTGTTTGGCTCGTCTACCTCACAGTCCACTTCTAGCATCGATTTGCGTAGTGTGCATACAAAAGAATATGTACGCCCAAATAAATAAACATACACCAGTACTGGGGTAATCATTCACCATTACATTCACATTCATACATCACACTTATCATACTCATAAATATGTCTTAAAGCGTAAATACTTATTAATTCATTATGACTACTACTGCGGATCATTATTGATGAAATTATGAGTAGGTGGCTATATTACTAGTTTTATCTAGTATAATATGTATTAACATTCCTTACAAAAGCTAATTATTTTCTTTATTACTAATAATAGACTAATAGATTTTATTCCTTTCATTTCTAAACAGTACATATGTGTATAGCTAAAAAAGGTTTATTTACGATTCTTCTAACATTAATATTCTAAGAATCACTAATTAGACTTTTAATAACATATTCATGATTATTATGACATAAACAAGTGCTTTACAAATTATAAGAAGTTAAGTGCTATACTTATGAACACATTTATTTTGGCTAGTAAAAACCTAATTTTATTACGACTAGTGATATTCTCTTAGTTTTATGTTTTCTTCCTAAAAGAAAGTATCATTAATAATAACCAAAGATAATTCCTCTAATAACCTATAATATTTGAATTGCTATGAATTCTACACTATTTACTAATTCTGTGTTAAGAAAAAGCTTCTATTATCTATTAAAATGAACTTATGATTATAACCTTCCACAAAAAATCCAAAATTCATTATGAACAAATTAACTATGAAATTACTTATCTACTGTTCTTACTACTAACATGTGTCTACCAATTTTGGCATACTTTATTTCAAATCCCAAATTCTAAATAAATCGCAAACCAATGTCATGTCTAATAATAATAATTCACTAATTCATCGCATATGTATATATATATCAGAAATCAATAGTGCACATACGCATGAATTCCGAATCACAACATTCTCATATTACAACGATAATTTACAAAATCAATAAATTAATTCAAACATAATTTCAAATATAAATTCAAATTGTTTTGGGTTGTCTTCAACCTTGGGTTCTCGCTTGTGCAGTGAGAAGCTCGATGGGGCGTTCGACCGAGTGGGGAAGGGCAGGGAGGTTTCGACCGAGTGGCCGAGGACGAGCGATGAGCTCGGGCTCCAGCGATGGTCGAGCAGGCGCGGCGGCTCCAGCGAGGCGGTGGTTCGGCGCGACGGCGAGCAAGGGAGAGAGAGGAGAGCTAGAGAGACTTGGGCGAGCTCGGACAGGGGAAGGAATGCTCCATGGGCGCAGCTTTTACAGAAGAAGGGAGAGGGGAGAGTAAGAGGCGCCGAGGGGAGGAAGAGAACGGTCGGCAGCTCCATCAATGGCCATCAATGGCACTGTCGTTTCCTCTCGGCATCAATGGAGAGAGGAATGGGGGGAGGGAAAGGAGAGGAATGCAGTCGTTTCCGGCCCCGTGTGGCGCGACTAGGGGGCGCGGACGGCCAACTCGGTCGCGGCGGTGTGGGGGCAGGCGCGGGGCAGCCGGGCACCGAGCGCGCGGTGGCGGGGCGCGCAGCACGCGCGTGCGCCCAATCGGCGACACGGGGAGGGAGAAGGGGTCGGGTGGGTCCCGCCTGCAAGTGGGAGGCAGCGGTAGGGTTAGGGAGCGGTGGCTGGGCCCAATGGGCCGGCCTCGCCGCAGTTATGGTTAGGTTTCGTTTTGTTTTTTATTTCTTTTCTATTTTAAAATATATTTTTAAATAACCCTAAAATTCATAATAATTAGACCAAGTTTATTTATAACTAAAATATTTATTTTTGGACTATTAATTATTATATTATTTAATTGTATTTCATTAATAAGGAAATTCTACTAAATATCCAAAATCAAACATGACTAAAACCAAAATTATTCTCTATGCAGAATAAAAATCAAACATTAGAAAGAAAATTTATTACCCTAATTATCATTAATAATCTTAAATGTATTATTTTAGTTGATGGTTTTTATAGTGTTAAAGGATTAGAGATCTCAGATTCGAGGTGGAGGCAAGGTGTTGGTGGGCGGCATCCGCATGATTGCTCTGCGGGGAGACGAGACGTGGCGGTGGGGCCAGTATGCCAGTGATAGGGAGGAGGGGGCATGGACACGCTGGGCGCCCACAATCCATACTTAATTAGTAGTAGGGATATGCAACATTTAATCTGTGTGGATAAATATAATATGTATGTAAGGCGAATGATGTAACAATTAGCAAAATAGTCCAAATCTATTGTAGTAACGTATGCATAAAGCAAGCTATGCATCAAACAAATCATTTGTTGTTTTAGAAGTTAATTGCATTGACAATTCAATGTGTGGATATTGTGTTAGGGAATATATAGTAGTTTTTTTCTCGAACATGCAGGAGAGTCGTTTATCATTTCAATAAAAGGAGAAGAAAAAGGTGGTACAAACACACACACACCCCTAGGCTCAGGCAACAGGGGTTCGCACCTGTTACAAAAGATTAAAAGGAGAATATATACTAGCTATTCACTAAGAAGTACATTTACAATATACAATGAGAAGAAGCAATGTTGTACATAATGGGAAGAAGCGATGAATGAACTGCAACATCAGTTAGAAGACAGGTTGGTGATCCTAAGTATTTTCATTTTTTCGAATATGTTTTGTGTTTCCTTGAAGCACTTCAATTCTGATTGGTGATCCTGATGTTCGTCTGTGATATGCCTATTATACCAGAGTGGTGGCCCAAACACTAACATAGGCTGATGGGCACATTGACTTTCAGTTAAATGTGGCTACCTATTCTCAAGAGAGGAAGGGTTTTAAAGAGAAGTTCCAAGATAAGAACTGTGGTGAAACATTGAACTTTAGATTGAACATTCGTGGTTAAAGTGCTCAAAGCATTGACTTTTCAAGTCATGTATCATTCGCGTCAATCTCCGTCCAAGATAGTATTGATAAGTGGAGTAGATGCCGCATTTTTTATCCATCGGAACGGAACCCCTTCCAACCGACCGTAGTAGACAACTCTGAGAAGTAAGATGACAACACAACAGGCTAATGAAGCGATGAAGAGAAATTCCGAGAATACCTTGGGCAAGTACTATGGATCATTGAGGGCGTTGTGGAGGTGACAAACCTCTCCAAATTGGTATAACCATGAAATCGTGGACTGACCACTCTCCAAATTCTTTTGGCTTATACAATAGAAGATGGTGCACAAATAATACTAAGAATACAAAAATATATATGTTTTGATAGTTAAGAACACAAAATATGGGTAAGCTGAACTAAATGTATCTCTATAGCTTATGCACTTCTAGTACAATAGAATTACACATACTGATCTGAGATGGAGCACTTATGGTAAAATCATATATCTGAATATACTGTTGCAAGGTCATCATAAAAAGGATTCTAAAACATAACTACAGTTAGCATGCTGATTTATCAATACTAGCATGTGCATCTGCTAACCTCTGGGCGCGGCGTCTCGGCGGGCGACGAGGCGATAGCGAAGTCAGGCGTACACGACGTCGGTGGAGAGCGGCATGAGCAGGATGGTCGCACGCTCCTCCTCACCCAGGCGAAGTCTCCGGTGCATCCGCCGCCATTGCTTCAACACCACCTCCTTGCCGAACCCCACCACGCGGAGCTCCAGGTGACCTTGTTCCGCTCACAGAGAGGGGCGTAAAACACTGAAGGAATTAATGGTTATTGGTCCTAGCCTGGTTTCTCCTCCTTGGGGTTGTGGGCATGTGAAGTCTGTGGCCAAGAATGAAACAAAAAAGAATAGAAGGAGGCTTCCCAGGTGTCTAGGACAAGATGGGATGGGGAGCGATGCGGGGAGCCGGGGAGGGACCGAGTCACAACAAAAGGCCAAGAGCGATGGGGAGCAGTGGGAGAGAGGGCGGGCGGGCGGTACCAAGTTCGATCGAGGATTCGTATGGTCCAAGAGCGCGGAGACGACGATGGGAGTGAAGACTCGCCGTTTTTCCCATGGAGGTCGTCGGCTCGTCGCCTTGTGGAAGCCATCGCCCAACAGAGTTCTGAAGACATCGTGTCATGTTTGTGGAGGCAATGAAACGACTCGAAGTCGACGACGTGTTAGCGTGTCCATTAATTACAGAGCGATGTTTCGAGATGCAGCAGGGCCACAAAAGGCACGTGGTTGCAGCGCACAACAGCATCGGACCGAAGGAGGAGGTGGTTGCCATCGACCACTGATCCTGGATCGAACGACAAAGGAAAACAAAGTGACGTGGACGTCAGAGAGAAGCCCTTTTGAACCGGAAGTATAGGAAATAACAATGTTTCCCTGTTCTTCATCACCTTCAAATCTGAAGGTCCTGCCCTTAGCTTTTCTTTTTCTTTTTTCAAAACAAACAAGTTCCCACTGTTATGTATGTTCCATGTATCAGCATTAGGTTGTACAGTACAGTGAACTGGTTTATATTATATGAAAGCTGGCAAGAAACGAGGCCGGATACGTTGTCCACGTCGGCGCAAATTTTTTAGGACGTTTGATTCCTAATCAAAGGTCATACCGTCTCTTAGCTTCTTGTAATCCCAGCTTTGTAATCCCAGCTCACTATGCCTCTGGATACTTCGGCAGCACTCTCCCTCACGTCAGCTCGCTTTGGCCCCACTTGGGGGCTTCTCCTCAGTGTCGTCGCTCCCTCCGCTGCCTCTTCCTCTTCGCGCCGAGCGCTATAGGTTTGTTCCGACCTCGCTCCCTCCGCCATTGCAACCGCGATGGATTTTATCCGGTTCGGCGCCATTATGCCTTTCAACTTTTGGTTGCGTTCTTGGTTCTAGGGTTCGTGTCCTTGGTCTACTAGATCTTTGCTTGGCTTCATGTTTGTACTGGCGGTTGTGTGACAACGAATTGTATTCTAGGAAATCCTCTCGAAATCTACCCTAACCTTGCCCCTAAAACCATAGCTAGGGTGGTGCGGCTTGGAAGCCACATGTTCGTCAATCAGTACTAGGATGTCCGGTATAAGGATTTCATTACCTGGTGAACTATTGGAACGACCCTCAAGAAACGACAACCTGATTTTTTAGATGATCCAAAGCAGCTATTGTCGCCGTCGGGAACAATCTTTGAGCTTCTTCTAGTCAATGTAGAGGGTGCAATGGTAATCCGTTTGCCAGCTGGTGTCATATGAAAACCTAGATAAAAAATGACTTCAATGTTAGTTTCTATACAAGCGTTGGGTTCCCATCCACTGATGCATAAAGAGCACTCCAACTAGAGCTTCTTAACCCTTATTTATTCTAATTCAATGTGTAGGTCTCTAACCCTGTCTGCTAATCATTAACCTTTTGGAGAATTTTGCTAGATATAAATATATATGTTATATTTATCACCACCTCTTTATCAAGGATAGGATAATTGTTTGGTCGCTGCTCCGTATAACTTCTTTTCTGTTGATTCCTGAAGGGCTCTCAGAGGGAATTTTCATGGGAACCCCAGATCATGTTAATTTGTTGGCATGCCACATGTTTGTTGTATTGCTCGTGAGTCACAGCCAAATCATCCTTCCTTATTCTTTAAAAAAATGGTAGCTTTGCGAAAAAGAGAGATTCAGTTGGGATATCTTATTAGGGGAACCCAAGATCATGCTAATTTGTCGTCATGCCACATATTTGTTGTATTGCCCATTGAAAGGGAAATATGGTTAACCATTTCCTATAATTAGTTTTGGTGGTTGATGACCAACACAAACACATGGACTAACTAGTTTTATCTAGAACTCATGTATTACAGGTGCATAAGGTTCAACATAAACCAAGAAAGAAATCAAGTTAGGGACACAATTCAATTGGAGCAAAGAACTTGAGTGTGCTGAAAAATGGCTGATAGTCGCCTAGAGGGGGGGTGAATAGGGCGAAACTGAAATTTACAAATATAAACACAACTACAAGCCGGGTTAGCGTTAGAAATAAAATCGAGTCCGCGAGAGAGGGAGCAAAACAAATCGCAAGCAAATAAAGAGTGTGACACGCGGATTTGTTTTACCGAGGTTCGGTTCTCGCAAACCTACTCCCTGTTGAGGAGGCCACAAAGGCCGGGTCTCTTTCAACCCTTCCCTCTCTCAAACGATCCCTCGGATCGAGTGAGCTTTCTCTTCTTCTCAATCAAAACGGGAACAAAACTTCCCCGCAAGGGCCACCACACAATTGGTGCCTCTTGCCTTGGTTACAATTGAGTTTGATCACAAGAACAAGTGAGAAAGAAAGAAAGCGATCCAAGCGCAAGAGCTCAAAAGAACACGGCAAATCTCTCTCGCTAGTCACTAAGGGCTTGAGTGGAATTGGAGAGGATTTGATCTCTTTGGTGTGTCTAGAATTGAATGCCTAGCTCTTGTAAGTGGTTGAGAAGTGGAAAACTTGGATGCAATGAATGGTGGGGTGGTTGGGGTATTTATAGCCCCAACCACCAAACTTGACCGTTGGCTGGGTTGTCAGTTCGATGGCGCACCGGACAGTCCGGTGCACACCGGACAGTCCGGTGCCCCCTGCCACGTCAACACTGCCGTTGGATTCTGACCGTTGGAGCTTCTGACTTGTGGGCCCGCCAGGGTGTCCGGTGCACACCGGACATCGACTGTTCATTGTCCGGTGCACCGGTATGGGCACGCCTGACGTCTGCGCGCGCTGCGCGCGCATTAAATGCACCGCAGGTAGCCGTTGGCGCCGAAATAGCCGTTGCTCCGCTGGTACACCGGACAGTCCGGTGCACACCGGACAGTCCGGTGAATTATAGCGGAGCGGCTGCTGCGCGAACCCGAGGCTGGTGAGTTCCTGAGGCCGACCTCCCATGGAGCACCGGACACTGTCCGGTGTACACCGGACAGTCCGGTGTACACCGGACAGTCCGGTGAATTATAGCGGAGTCGCCTCTGTGAATTCCCGAAGGTGGCGAGTTCGAGTCTGAGTCCCCCTGGTGCACCGGACATGTCCGGTGGCACACCGGACAGTCCGGTGCGCCAGACCAGGGGTGCCTTCGGTTGCCCCTTTGCTCCTTTGTTGAATCCAAAACTTGGTCTTTTTGTTGGCTGAGTGTGAACCTTTTACACCTGTATCATCTATACACTTGGGCAAACAAGTTAGTCCAAAGATTTGTGTTGGGCAATTCAACCACCAAAATTATATAGGAACTAGGTGTAAGCCTAATTCCCTTTCAATCTCCCCCTTTTTGGTGATTGATGCCAACACAAACCAAAGCAAATATAGAAGTGCATAATTGAACTAGTTTGCATAATGTAAGTGTAAAGGTTGCTTGGAATTTGAGCCAATATTTAAAACTTACAAGATATGCGTGGATTGTTTCTTTCTTATATAATATTTTGGACCACGCTTGCACCACATGTTTTGTTTTTGCAAACTCCTTTTGGAAATCGTTTTCAAAGTTCTTTTGCAAATAGTCAAAGGTAGTGAATAAGAATTTGCAAAGCATTTTTAAGGTTTGAAAACTTCTCCCCCTGTTTCAAATGCTCTCCTTTGACTTAAACAAAACTCCCCCTAAAGGAGATCCACCTCTTAGTGTTCAAGAGGGTTTTGATATATGCTTTTGAAGTGCTACTTTCTCCCCCTTTTGAACACAATAGGATACCAATTTGATAAAAATCTTTGGAGAACACGAAGTTTTGGAAATTGGTGGTGCGGTCCTTTTGCTTTGGGGGCTCATTTCTCCCCCTTTTTGGCATGAATCGCCAAAAACGGGATCATTAGAGCCCTTTCAGTGCTATCTTCCCCTTTGGTCATAACTAAATGAGTTAAGATTATACCAGAGGTGAAGTCCTTTTCCTTGATGCTCATTTCTCCCCAAGGAATAGAGAGTTGCTTGGAGTGATGGCGAAGTATGAGTTACGGAGTGGAAGCCTTTGTCTTCGCCGAAGACTCCAATTCCCTTTCAATATACCTATGACTTGGTTTAAAATAGACTTGAAAACACATTAGTCATAGCATATTAAAGAGATATGATCAAAGGTATGTAAATGTGCTATGTGTGCAATCTAGCAAAAGAAGTTGTGAGAATCAAGAATATTAAGGTCATGCCTAAGTTTGGTAAAAGATTGTTCATCAAGCGGTTTGGTAAAGATATCGGCTAATTGATCTTTAGTGTTAATATAAGAAATCTCGATATCTCCCTTTTGTTGGTGATCCCTTAGAAAATGATACCGAATGGCTATGTGTTTAGTGCGGCTATGCTCGACGGGATTGTCGGCCATTTTGATTGCACTCTCATTATCACATAGCAAAGGGACTTTGGTTAGTTTGTAACCGTAGTCCCGCAGGGTTTGCCTCATCCAAAGTAATTGCGCGCAACAATGGCCTGCGGCAATATACTCGGCTTCGGCGGTGGAAAGAGCGACCGAATTTTGCTTCTTTGAAGCCCAAGACACCAAGGATCTTCCCAAGAACTGGCAAGTCCCAGATGTGCTCTTCCTATTGATTTTACACCCCGCCCAATCGGCATCCGAATAACCAATTAAATCAAATGTGGATCCCCGAGGGTACCAAAGCCCAAACTTAGGAGTATAAGCTAAATATCTCAAGATTCGTTTCACGGCCGTAAGGTGAGCTTCCTTAGGGTCGGCTTGGAATCTTGCACACATGCATACGGAAAGCATAATATCCGGTCGAGATGCACATAAATAGAGTAGAGAGCCAATCATCGACCGATATACCTTTTGATCCACGGACTTACCTCCCGTGTCGAGGTCGAGATGCCCATTAGTTCCCATGGGTGTCTTGATGGGCTTGGCATCCTTCATCCCAAACTTGCTTAGAATGTCTTGAGTGTACTTTGTTTGGCTAATGAAGTTGCCCTCTTGGAGTTGCTTCACTTGGAATCCTAGAAAATACTTCAACTCCCCCATCATAGACATCTCGAACTTTTGTGTCATGATCCTACTAAACTCTTCACATGTAGACTCGTTAGTAGACCCAAATATAATATCATCAACATAAATTTGGCATACAAACAAGTCATTCTCAAGTGTTTTAGTAAAGAGCGTAGGATCGGCCTTTCCGACTTTGAAGCCATTAGCAATAAGGAAATCTCTAAGGCATTCATACCATGCTCTTGGGGCTTGCTTGAGCCCATAAAGCGCCTTAGAGAGCTTATAAACATGGTTAGGATACTCACTGTCTTCAAAGCCGGGAGGTTGCTCAACATAGACCTCTTCCTTGATTGGTCCGTTGAGGAAGGCACTTTTCACGTCCATTTGATAGAGCTTAAAGCCATGGTAAGTAGCATAGGCTAATAATATGCGAATTGACTCAAGCCTAGCTACGGGTGCATAGGTTTCACCGAAATCCAAACCTTCGACTTGTGAATATCCTTTGGCCACGAGTCGAGCTTTGTTCCTTGTCACCACACCATGCTCATCTTGCTTGTTGCGGAAAACCCACTTGGTTCCTACAACATTTTGATTAGGACGTGGAACTAAATGCCATACCTCATTTCTAGTGAAGTTGTTGAGCTCCTCTTGCATCGCCACCACCCAATCCGAATCTTGTAGTGCTTCCTCTACCCTGTGTGGCTCAATAGAGGAAACAAAAGAGTAATGCTCACAAAAATGTGCAACCCGAGATCGAGTAGTTACCCCCTTATGAATGTCGCCGAGGATGGTGTCGACGGGGTGATCTCGTTGGATTGCTTGGTGGACTCTTGGGTGTGGCGGTCTTTGTTCTTCATCCTCCTTGTCTTGATCATTTGCATCTCCCCCTTGATCAATGCCGTCATCTTGAGGTGGCTCATTTGCTTGATCTTCTTCTTTATCAACTTGAGCTTCATCCTCATTTTGAGTTGGTGGAGATGCTTGCGTGGAGGAGGATGGTTGATCTTGTGCATTTGGAGGCTCTTCGGATTCCTTAGGACACACATCCCCAATGGACATGTTCCTTAGCGCGATGCACGGAGCCTGTTCTTCACCTATCTCATCAAGATCAACTTGCTCTACTTGAGAGCCATTAGTCTCATCAAACACAACGTCACAAGAGACTTCAACTTGTCCAGTGGACTTGTTAAAGACTCTATATGCCCTTGTGTTTGAATCATATCCTAGTAAAAAGCCTTCTACTGTCTTAGGAGCAAATTTAGATTTTCTTCCTCTTTTAACAAGAATAAAGCATTTGCTACCAAAGACTCTAAAATATGAAATATTGGGCTTTTTACCGGTTAGGAGTTCATAGGATGTCTTCTTGAGGATTCGGTGTAGATATAACCGGTTGATGGCGTAGCAGGCGGTGTTGACCGCCTCGGCCCAAAACCGATCCGAAGTCTTGTACTCATCAAGCATGGTCCTTGCCATGTCCAATAGAGTTCGATTCTTCCTCTCCACTATACCATTTTGTTGTGGTGTGTAGGGAGAAGAGAACTCATGCTTGATGCCCTCCTCCTCAAGGAAGCCTTCAATTTGAGAGTTCTTGAACTCCGTCCCGTTGCCGCTTCTTATTTTCTTGATCCTCAAGCCAAACTCATTTTGAGCCCGTCTCAAGAATCCCTTTAAGGTCTCTTGGGTTTGAGATTTTTCCTGTAAAAAGAATACCCAAGTGAAGCGAGAATAATCATCCACAATTACAAGACAATACTTACTACCGCTGATGCTTATGTAAGCGATCGGGCCGAATAAATCCATGTGTAGGAGCTCCAATGGCCTGTCGGTAGTCATGATGTTTTTGTGTGGATGATGGGCACCAACTTGCTTTCCTGCCTGACATGCACTACAAACCCTGTCTTTCTCAAAATGAACATTTGTTAGTCCTAAAATGTGCTCTCCCTTTAGAAGCTTATGAAGATTCTTCATCCCAACATGGGCTAGTCGGCGATGCCATAGCCAACCCATATTAGTCTTAGCAATTAAGCAAGTGTCGAGTTCAGCTCTATCAAAATCTACCAAGTATAGCTGACCCTCTAACACTCCTGTAAATGCTATTGAATCATCACTTCTTCTAAAGACAGTGACACCAATATCAGTAAAAAGACAGTTGTAGCCCATTTTGCATAATTGAGAAACGGAAAGCAAATTGTAATCCAAGGAATCTACGAGAAAAAACATTAGAAATGGAATGGTCAGGTGATATAGCAATTTTACCCAATCCTTTGACCAAACCTTGATTTCCATCCCCGAATGTGATGGCTCGTTGGGGATCTTGATTTTTCTCATAGGAGGAGAACATTTTCTTCTCCCCTGTCATGTGGTTTGTGCACCCGCTGTCGATGATCCAACTTGAGCCCCCGGATGCATAAACCTACAAAACAATTTTAGTTCTTGATTTTAGGTACCCAAATGGTTTTGGGTCCTTTGGCATTAGACACAAGAACTTTGGGTACCCAAACACAAGTCTTTGACCCCTTGTGCTTGCCCCCAACATACTTGGCAACTATCTTGCCGGATTTGTTAGTAAGCACATAGGAAGCATCAAAAGTTTTAAATGACATGACATGATCAGTTGATGCAGTAGGAGATTTTTTCTTAGGCAACTTAGCACGGGTTGGTTGCCTAGAACTAGATGTCTCACCCTTATACATGAAAGCATGATTAGGGCCAGAGTGAGACTTCCTAGAATGAATTCTCCTAATCTTGCTCTCAGGATAACCGGCAGGGTATAAAATGTAACCCTCGTTATCCTGAGGCATGGGAGCTTTGCCCTTAACAAAGTTGGACAATCTTTTAGGAGGGGCACTAAGTTTGACATTGTCTCCCCTTTGGAAGCCAATGCCATCCTTAATGCCTGGGCGTCTCCCATTATAAAGCATGCTACGAGCAAATTTAAATTTCTCATTTTCTAAGTTGTGCTCGGCAATTTTAGCATCTAATTTTGCTATGTGATCATTTTGTTGTTTAATTAGAGCCATATGATCATGAATAGCATTAGCATCAATATCTCTACATCTAGTACAAACAGTGACATGCTCAATGGTAGATGTAGATGGTTTGCAAGAATTAAGTTCAACAATCTTAGCATGAAGAATATCATTTTTATCTCTAAGATCGGAAATTGTAACTTTGCAAACATCAAAATCTTTAGCCTTAGTAATTAAATTTTCATTTTCCATTCTAAGGCTAGCAAGAGAAATGTTTAATTCTTCAATCCTAGCAAGCAAATCATCATTATTATCTCTAGGGTTGGGAATTGAAACATTGCAAACGTGAGAATCAACCTTAGCTAACAAATTAGCATTTTCATTTCTAAGGTTGTCTATTGTTTCATTGCAAGTGCTTAGCTCACTAGACAATTTTTGACATTTTTCAATTTCGAGAGCATAAGCATTTTTAACCTTAACATGCTTCTTATTTTCTTTGATAAGGAATTCCTCTTGAGAGTCCAAAAGGTCATCCTTTTCATGAATAGCACTAACTAATTCATTAAGTTTTTCCTTTTGTTGCATGTTGAGGTTGGCAAAAAGAACACGCAAATTATCCTCCTCATCACTATTATTATCATCACTAGAGGATTCATATTTAGTGGAGGAGTTAGATTTAACCTTCTTCCGTTTGCCGTCCTTTGCCATGAGGCACTTGTGGCCGACGTTGGGGAAGAGAAGTCCCTTGGTGACGGCGATGTTAGCGGCGTCCTCGTCGTCGGAGGAGTCGCTTGAGCTTTCGTCGGAGTCCCATTCCCGACAAACATGGGCATCGCCGCCCTTCTTCTTGTAATACCTCTTCTTCTCCTTTCTTCTCCCCTTCTTGTCGTCGCCCCTGTCACTATCACTTGATAATGGACATTTAGCAATAAAGTGACCGGGCTTACCACACTTGTAGCAAACCTTCTTGGAGCGGGACTTGTAGTCTTTCCCTCTCCTTTGCTTGAGGATTTGGCGAAAGCTTTTGATGATTAAAGCCATTTCCTCGTTGTCAAGCTTGGAGGCGTCAATTGGTTGTCTACTTGGTGTAGACACCTCCTTCTTCTCCTCTATTGCCTTGAATGCCACGGGTTGAGCTTCGGATGTGGAGGGTTTATCAAGCTCATTGATCTTCTTCGATCCTTCAATCATGCATTCAAAGCTCACAAAATTCCCGATAACTTCCTCGGGGGTCATTTTTGTATATCTAGGATTACCACGAATTAATTGAACTTGAGTGGGGTTAAGGAAAATGAGAGATCTTAGAATAACCTTAACCACCTCATGGTCATCCCACTTTACGCTCCCGAGGTTGCGCGCTTGGTTCACCAGGGTCTTGAGCCGGTTGTACATGTTTTGTGGCTCCTCCCCTTTGCGAAGCCGGAAGCGACCGAGCTCCCCCTCGATCGTTTCCCGCTTGGTGATTTTGGTGAGTTCATCACCCTCGTGCGCGGTCTTGAGTAGATCCCAAATCTCCTTCACGTTCTTCAACCCTTGCACCTTGTTATATTCCTCTCTACTTAGAGAGGCGAGGAGGATGGTTGATGCTTGGGAGTTGAAGTGCTCGATTTGGGCCACTTCGTCCGTATCATAATCCGCATCCCCTACGGATGGTACCTGCACACCAAACTCAACTACATCCCAAATACTTTTGTGGAGTGAGGTTAGATGAAATTTCATTAAATCACTCCACCTTGCATAGTCTTCACCATCAAAAGTTGGTGGTTTGCCTAGTGGAACGGAAAGTAGAGGTGTGTGCCTTGAAATACGAGGATAGCGCATGGGAATCTTACTATACTTCTTGCGCTCATGGCGCTTAGAAGTGACGGACGGTGCGTCGGAGCCGGATGTAGATGGTGATGAAGTGTCGGTCTCGTAGTAGACGACCTTCCTCATCCTCTTTTGCTTGTCCCCACTCCGATGCGGCTTGTGGGAAGAAGATTTTTCTTTCTTCTCTTTGTGGTGAGAAGAAGATTTCTTCTCCTTCCCTTTGTTGGAGGAGCTCTTCTTCTTCTCCCTCCTTTTGGTGTGGGACTCTTCCGATGAAGTGCTCCCGTGGCTTGTAGTGGGCTTTTCGCCGGTCTCCATCTCCTTCTTGGCGTGATCTCCCGACATCACTTCGAGCGGTTAGGCTCTCATGAAGCACCGGGCTTTGATACCAATTGATAGTCGCCTAGAGGGGGGGGGGTGAATAGGGCGAAACTGAAATTTACAAATATAAACACAACTACAAGCCGGGTTAGCGTTAGAAATAAAATCGAGTCCGCGAGAGAGGGAGCAAAACAAATCGCAAGCAAATAAAGAGTGTGACACGCGGATTTGTTTTACCGAGGTTCGGTTCTCGCAAACCTACTCCCCGTTGAGGAGGCCACAAAGGCCGGGTCTCTTTCAACCCTTCCCTCTCTCAAACGATCCCTCGGATCGAGTGAGCTTTCTCTTCTTCTCAATCAAAACGGGAACAAAACTTCCCCGCAAGGGCCACCACACAATTGGTGCCTCTTGCCTTGGTTACAATTGAGTTTGATCACAAGAACAAGTGAGAAAGAAAGAAAGCGATCCAAGCGCAAGAGCTTAAAAGAACACGGCAAATCTCTCTCGCTAGTCACTAAGGGCTTGAGTGGAATTGGAGAGGATTTGATCTCTTTGGTGTGTCTAGAATTGAATGCCTAGCTCTTGTAAGTGGTTGAGAAGTGGAAAACTTGGATGCAATGAATGGTGGGGTGGTTGGGGTATTTATAGCCCCAACCACCAAACTTGACCGTTGGCTGGGTTGTCAGTTCGATGGCGCACCGGACAGTCCGGTGCACACCGGACAGTCCGGTGCCCCCTGCCACGTCAACACTGCCGTTGGATTCTGACCGTTGGAGCTTCTGACTTGTGGGCCCGCCAGGGTGTCCGGTGCACACCGGACATCGACTGTTCATTGTCCGGTGCACCGGTATGGGCACGCCTGACGTCTGCGCGCGCTGCGCGCGCATTAAATGCACCGCAGGTAGCCATTGGCGCCGAAATAGCCGTTGCTCCGCTGGTACACCGGACAGTCCGGTGCACACCGGACAGTCCGGTGAATTATAGCGGAGCGGCTGCTGCGCGAACCCGAGGCTGGTGAGTTCCTGAGGCCGACCTCCCATGGAGCACCGGACACTGTCCGGTGTACACCGGACAGTCCGGTGTACACCGGACAGTCCGGTGAATTATAGCGGAGTCGCCTCTGTGAATTCCCGAAGGTGGCGAGTTCGAGTCTGAGTCCCCCTGGTGCACCGGACATGTCCGGTGGCACACCGGACAGTCCGGTGCGCCAGACCAGGGGTGCCTTCGGTTGCCCCTTTGCTCCTTTGTTGAATCCAAAACTTGGTCTTTTTGTTGGCTGAGTGTGAACCTTTTACACCTGTATCATCTATACACTTGGGCAAACAAGTTAGTCCAAAGATTTGTGTTGGGCAATTCAACCACCAAAATTATATAGGAACTAGGTGTAAGCCTAATTCCCTTTCAATGGCGCATCGGACTGTCCGGTGTGCCACCGGACAGTGTCCGGTGCACCAGGTCGTACAACTCCAAACCAGCCACTTTCAGGAATTTCAGGGTGCACTCCACTATAATTCACCGGACTGTCCGGTGAGTCAGCGGAGCAACGACTCCCTACGCGCCAACAGTCACCTACCACAGTGAACAGTGCATGTCAGAAGTTATAGCGCAAAAGTCAGGGGGCACCGGACTGTCCGGTGCAGCAAGACGATAAAGGCTCCAACGGTCGACCAGCTTTGAACCCTAACGGTTGCGCTGATGTGGCGTGCATCGGACAATGCACAGTGACTGTCTGGTGGCGCACCGGACTGTCCGGTGCGCCCATCTCCAGCAGCCTTCACCAACGGCTATGGAAGTAGTTAGGGGCTATAAATACCCCGAACCATCTCATTCATATCCATCCAAGCATTCTGAACATATCACTTATTGCAAGAGCAAAAGACTTCACTCCTAGACACAATCAAAGCAATCAATCCACTCAAAGCCCCAAAATCAACTCTAGTGCATTAGGGCTTGTGAGAGGATCACTTGTGTTCTTTGTTGCTCTTGTCGCTTGGCTTGGTCTTTTTCTTTTCCCTTCTATTTCTCAAGTGACTTGTAATCAAAGCAAGAGACACCTAAGTGTGTGGTGGTCCTTGCGGGGTCTAAGTGACCCGAGAGATTAAGGAAAAGGCTCACTTGGTCTAAGTGGCCGTTTGATAGAGGGAAAGGGTTGAAATAGACCCGGTCTTTGTGACCTCCTCAACGGGGACTAGGTTCCTTGGAACCGAACCTCGGTAAAACAAATCATCGTGTTCCTTGGAACTCTAGTGCATTAGGTTCCTTGTTTGATTTGTTTCCCCTCTCTAAAGCTTCCTTGCTAGTGTGAAATTGAGTTGGATCCCATACGTCATCCGCAATCCTTGAGCAACTCCTAGCAAGAGAGATATTCTTTTAATTCTAACGCTAACCCCCGACCATAGTGTGTGTTTAAGTTTGTAAATTTTAGGTTTTGCCTATTCACCCCCTCTAGGCGACTTTCAATTGGTATCAGAACCAGTGCATCATTAAGAGCCTAACCAACTCGAAGTGATGTTTGGAGCTCACGCCAAGAGGGAGATCATGATCAGTGAAAAGCCTACAAGCTCGGGAAGGACTCTCTCAAGGGAGTCCAGCAACAAACACAAGGATGGATCCTCTTCCTCCATCAAGTCACATCGGAGAGGTGACAAGAAGAAGAAGATGGTCTACTACGAGACCGACTCTTCATCACTTTCTACATCAAGCTCCGAATCGTCCACTACTTCTAAGCGCCATGAGCGAAAGAAGTATAGTAAGATGCCCCTATGCTACCCTCGTATTTCAAAGCGCGCTCCATTACTTTCTGTACCCCTAGGCAAACCACCATATTTTGATGGTGAGGATTATTGTATGTGGAGTGATAAAATGAGGCACCATCTAACCTCACTCCACGAAAGCATTTGGGATATTATCGAATTTGGAGCACAGGTACCAAAGGTGGGGGACAAAGACTATGACTCGGACGAGGTCGCCCAAATACGACACTTTAACTCCCAAGCAACTTCTATACTCCTCGCCTCTTTATGTCGAGAGGAGTATAATAAGGTGCAAGGGTTAAAGAGCGCCAAAAAATTTTGGGGCGTACTCAAAACCGCGCACGAAGGGGACGAGGTGACCAAGATCACTAAGCGTGAAACAATCGAGGGAGAACTCGGTCGATTCGTCCTCAACAAAGGAGAAGAGCCACAAGCCATGTACAACCGTCTCAAGACCATGGTGAACCAAGTGCGCAACCTCGAGAGCACAAAATGGGATGACCATGAAATGGTCAAGGTTATTCTAAGATCCCTTGTTTTTCGTAATCCTACTCAAGTACAATTAATACGTGGGGATCCTAGATACAGGCTAATGTCTCCCGAGGAGGTTATTGGCAAGTTTGTGAGCTTTTAACTAATGATCAAAGACTCCAAACACATTGTCAACTTGGAGCAAGGTGCCACCTCTACACCTCAGGTGCAACCCGTCGCATTCAAAGCAACGGAAGAAAAGAAGGAGGTGTGAGGGATAGATATCCCCCGGGTCCACTAAAAGAGTAAAGGACCTCACGAAAAGGCCCAAGGGTCCGATAAATCGTAAGGTCATTCTTTCGTGGGCCTGGGGAGAAACAACCAGCGAAGCAGAACGACATGAGGTCGGATTGGTGCAAACCCGGACGGCCCACAGCGTCGAACGAGTGATCGCAACAGAGATCCGACTTTCCCGCGCTGGAGCCTCCATGCAACGAAGCCATGCGAGGATAAGTCGGCGAGGGTTACGTAGAGATAATCTCAAGAGGTTCACTATCTTTTAGCTACTTGTTGTTATCTTATCCACATGTACTGCCCCACGGTCGAGTATATAAGGCCTAGGGGGCACCCCTTCAGAACGATCGACCCATTACTTAGCCATCCACACCAACTCTCTGTACTCTCGATCCAGAGAGCTTTCTTGTAACCACATCCACCAAGCATACTCATCAGGACGTAGGGTATTACGCACCTCTAAGCGGCCCGAACCTGTAAAACTTGTCCATTGTCCCTCGTGCGATCAGCACGAACCATTTTGCTACAGTTGTCGACACCGTCCTACTCCTAAAACACCTTGAGGGGCAACCCCGGGTGTGCGGTCGGACCGAAAACACCGACAGCTGGCGCGCCAGGTAGGGGGTGTGTTGACAATCCAAGCTAGCTCAATGGCCATCTCCTTCTACGGCAAGATCACCCTGCGTCCCGGATCTGTGTTCTGCTTCGGAACAATCTCGTTCGTAGCGGACGAAGAAGGAATTCTGCATCGTATCGCGGATCCGCCGAAAAAGGAATCTCCCCCAACGAACTCCGAAAACACCGGAGAAGCACAACCTCTGGCTCTCCGAAAGAAGATCACCACGGCGGCAGCACCGTTCTACCCCGACGTCCTCTTCATCGGAAGAGCGGAATCGCCCATCATCTCCGACGACGAGCCGACTGTACCCGGGGAAGAACCGCCTCAACGAGAGTCCCGACGACGGAGGAACCGGCGCAGGAACGTTCGACGACATCACGCAGCCGGAGAGCGGAATCCGGAACAACCTGTCTCGCGAGACGAGGTCTCGGAGGTAGGAGAAACTCCGGAAGAACGCGTCTTTAGAGAACGAAGGAACTCCCGACGACGTGATCGCCGACGAGCTCAGGAACAGGCTGAGCAGGATGCAAGACAGCGTCGAGAGAATCCATTCTTCGGGCGCAACCTGAACCCCGACTTCGCCCGAGCCATGAACACGCCAAGCGAAGTCGGAGGGGTACTGGCTCGGATAGCTGAGGGACTCCCTCGGACTCCTGACGCCGATGGCTACCGACGACTGCTCACCCAGGCGGCCAACCATCTTCTACCACTCGCTCACCCGCCGAACGATCTACGACACGCCATCAACAGTCGCCGAGACGCACAAAGCTCCATCAATGCTTCGCGCGAGCGGCGGCATGAGAACGAAATTCGCCGTCGAGAGGAGTATGACAGGGATCATGGCATCCCGACTCAGAGCCAAGCTACCAGGACTGAGTCAGCAACGGCTTCAACTGGCGGAACCACCCGGGGACGGTCGAGGAATCACAATCACAACTCCCCTCCCTGGGACAGACAACATCCCCGACGACAGGAGGACACGTGCGGAGTATCCGCTCTTACTCCGCGCCTTAGGGCCATCCAATGGCCTCCCAACTTCAAGGTATCCAATGTTGACAAATATGAACCTAAGCAGGATCCATGGGGTTGGCTAGCTGTCTACACCACCGCTGCTCGAGCTGCCGGGGCGTCCGAGGACGTGATGACCGCGTACTTACCCATTGTCCTCGGGCAAGACGCGTTGCAATGGCTGCGACATCTACCCCGACACTGCATCGACGTCTGGGGCGACTTCAGTCGACGCTTCACCGCCAATTTTCAGTCCCTCTCCGACAAGCCGGCGCAACCGTGGGACCTTAAATCCATCAAGCGCCGGGGGGACGAAACTCTCCGGTCATACCTCAAGAGGTTTCAAACCATGAGAAACCGTATCCCCGAGGTCACGGAGGCGGCCGTGATCGAGGACTTCTACAGAGGATCTAATGACTCGGTTTTCGTCCGAGCCATACTACAGAAGGCACCGACTACCTCCGAGGAGCTGTTCCGGGAAGCCGACCTCTACATCACCGCCGACGAGCGAGCCCAGGACCTCATTGGAGGAGTAAAGCCTGCACCAGCAGCACCACGACGCGATGCGAACCAACAACCTGACAAGCGATGGGAGAAGAGGCCTCGCGAAGAAGTGCACGCCGCCGGACCACCTGCCTCTCGCGCCCGAGGAGGACCTCGAGGAGGCGAACGTACGTTGGACGACATCCTCGACGCCCAATGCCCGTACCACAAGGACATGCGCCACACTCTTCGTAACTGCCGAGACTTCAAGCACTCCGTCGGACACGGTCGACCCTTCCAACCTCTACCTCCTCCTCCGCCGAGGGGAGGACCAGATGAACCACGACAACCCCATCGGCAGGAGGAGGGAGGAGGAGGAGGAGCTTTTCCACGCGTTGACAGGGAGGTCAACGTCATCTTCGGCGGACACGGATCGCAGGAGAACAGAAGACAGCAAAAGCTCAACGATCGCCAAATACTGGTGGCGACCGCCGGCCCTCCCGCCCCATACCGGTGGTCGGAGCACCCGATCACCTTCACTCGGGCAGATCAATGGCTCAACTTCGACCACCCGGGCAAATACCCGCTTCTCGTCGATCCGGTGATCCGAGAGAGCCGGGTGAAGAAGGTGTTAGTGGACGGGGGGAGCAGCATCAACGTCACCTTCCCCCGGACACTCCAAGGCTTGGGAGTTCACCTCAAAGAGCTCCACGAGTCGGACACTCCTTTCTTCGGCATCGTGCCGACGGAAGGGGAATACCCGCTGGGCCACATCTACATGCCAGTCACCTTCGGAACTCCGGAGAACTACAGAACCGAGTTCCTAAGGTTTGAAGTGGCAAACTTCGACTGCGGGTATAACGCCATCATCGGGAGGCCGGGATTGGCTAAGTTCATGGCCATTCCGCACTACACATACATGATACTGAAGATGCCAGGACCGCAAGGGATCATAACTGTGCGCGCCGACTTCCAAGGCGCCGCATAGTGTTTCCGAGTGGCTATCCAAGCAGCCCTCATCACCAAGCCATCGGCGGCTCCCTCCACATTGGCGAACTCTAAGCCTGAGGAGGACCTCGCAGTACCGGCGAACGAAGCTCAGACCGCGACCTCTATGCGGCCGACTGAAGAAACCAAGAGAATCAACCTGGGGTTCGCTGATGAGCGCAAGACGGCCATCATCAGCTCCAGCTTGGACGACAAATAGGAAAGCGCGCTCGTCCAGTTTCTGCAAGATAACCGAGACGTATTCGCATGGCAACCTGCGGATATGCCGGGAGTCCCAAGAGAACTGGCCGAGCACAAACTGAAGGTCTACCCCCAAGCAAGGCCGATTCGGCAAAAGCTACGTCGTTTCACGCCCGACAAGAGAGAGGCCATTCGCGCCGAGTTAGCTCGCTTGGTCGCGGCCGGATTTATTAGAGAAGTGTTACACCCCGAGTGGTTAGCCAACCCTGTTCTTGTACTCAAAAAGAATAAAGTGGATTGGCGCATGTGCGTCGACTATACTGATCTCAACAAACACTGTCCGAAGGATCCCTTCAGGCTCCCGAGGATAGATCAGGTGGTGGACTCCACCGCTGGGTGTTCTGTGCTGTCTTTCTTGGATTGCTATTCCGGATACCACCAGATTAGTTTGGCGAAGGAAGACGAGGAAAAAACGGCGTTCATCACTCCGTTTGGTGCTTTCTGTTATACCTCCATGCCATTCGGCCTCAAAAACGCTGGAGCGACTTACCAGAGAGCCATCCAAACGTGCTTAGCCGACCACTGGGGCAAGCGGGTGGAGGCATACGTAGACGATGTTGTAATCAAAACACAGGATTCAAAAGACTTCATCGAAGACTTGCAACTGGTTTTCAACAGTCTGAGGCGGTATAGATGGAAGCTTAATCCTGAGAAATGTGTTTTCAGGGTACCAGCAGGAAAGTTACTCGGGTTTATCGTCAGCCACCGGGGAATTGAGGCTAATCCAGACAAGATTGAAGCTATCATGAAGATGGAAGCCCCTCGGTCACAAAAGAAGGTTCAGCGACTAACTGGATGTATGGCAGCTCTGAGCAGATTTATATCCAGGCTGGGAGAAAAAGGTTTGCCATTTTACAAGTTACTCAAAAAGGTGGATAAGTTTCAGTGGACTTCAGAAGCACAAGAAGCTCTAGACGCACTGAAGAAATTCTTGACAACACCACCAGTACTGAAACCACCCCGGCGAGCCACGCCGACTCAACCGGCTGAAGATTTGCTGCTGTATATCTCTTGCACGACTCACGTGGTTAGCACCGCGTTGGTAGTCGAGCGAGTGGAAGAAGGACATGCTTATCCAGTGCAACATCCTGTTTACTTCATCAGTGAAGTTCTAGGCCCCTCGAAGAAAAAATACCCTCAGGTTCAGAAGCTATTATATGCAGTACTTCTAACTGCCCGCAAGCTGCGTCACTACTTCGACGACCACAAAGTCATAGTAGTTACTGGTTTTCCGATAGGGGACATTCTTCACAACAAGGAAGCCATTGGCCGAATAGCCAAGTGGGCTTGCGAGTTGGGATCCCACGATATCGAGTTCCGACCTCGCACCGCCATCAAAACTCAAGCACTGGTTGATTTCGTATCGGAGTGGACTGAACAACAAGTACCAGACAACCCAGAAACTACAGAAGTATGGCGAATGTATTTTGATGGCTCACTAAAGCTGCAGGGAGCAGGAGCAGGAATTCTCTTCACTGCACCTGGAGGAGAACACCTCAAGTACGCCCTCCAGTTGCTATTCCCGGCCTCCAACAATGCAGCCGAGTATGAAGCTTTGATCCATGGGTTGAACATTGCCATATCGTTGGGCATCAAAAGATTAATGGTATACGGAGACTCTCTGGTAGTCATCAGCCAGATAAACAAGGAGTGGGATTGCTCAAGCGATTCAATGGGAAAATACTGCACTGCCGTCCGAAAGCTAGAAGATAAATTCGAGGGTCTGGAATTTCATCATGTAGAAAGAGATCAGAACACGGCAGCCGACGTACTGTCCAAGCTAGGGTCCAGTCGAACTCAGGTCCCGCCCGGGGTTTTCGTGCAAGAAATTCTGCAGCCGAGTATCTCAATGGATCAAATAGAAGAGTGCAACATCATAGATCAACCCGAGTCAGACCCTAATGACTGGAGAAGGCCGATCATTAAGTATATAAAGAATGAAGAAGAACCAGACGACAAGAATTTGGCAGAGCGCGTTGCAAGACAGTCGGCTCACTATACACTTATTGGGGAGACATTATACAGAAGGGGTGCATCAGGCGTCTTCATGAAGTGCATTCTCCCGTCCACTGGAAAGCAACTTCTGGAGGAAGTCCATGCTGGGCAATGTGGAATACATGCAGCCTCTAGAACACTAGTCGGGAAGGTCTTCAGGTCAGGATTCTATTGGCCAACAGCAAAGAATGATGCAGCCGAGTTAGTTCAGAGGTGCGAAGCCTGCCAATACTTGTCAAAGCAACAACACATGCCAGCACAGCAACTGCAGAACATACCAGTAACTTGGCCTTTTGCATGCTGGGGACTGGATATGATTGGACCTTTCAAGAAAGCTCAAGGGGGATACACTCATGTATTGGTAGCAATTGACAAGTTCACTAAATGGATAGAATTCAAGCCCATTGCCTCCTTAACCTCCGCTAAGGCCGTGGAATTCATACAAGACATAATATTCAGATTCGGAATACCAAACAGCATCATAACTGATTTAGGATCCAACTTCACAAGTTCAGAATTCTTTGACTTCTGCGAACAAAAGAGCATTCAGATCAAGTATGCATCTGTAGCCCATCCAAGAGCCAACGGGCAAGTCGAACGAGCCAACGGGATGATATAGGATGCACTCAGGAAAAAGATCTTCGATAAGAATGAGAAATTTGCAGGAAAGTGGATAAGGGAATTACCCTATGTTGTTTGGAGCCTAAGAACCCAACCTAGCCGAGCTTTGCATGGAAACACTCCTTTCTTCATGGTCTATGGGTCGGAGGCAGTGCTACCTGCCGATCTCAAGTTTGGGGCGCCAAGGCTGATCTTCGAAAGCATAGCAGAAGCTGAGGTCACCAGGCTGGAGGACATAGATGTACTCGAGGAAGAACGGTTGAACGCAGTAATTCAATCAGCAAGGTACCAACAGACTCTAAGGCGCTATCACGACAAGGCTGTGCGACAACGATTCTTCTCAGTAGGAGACCTCGTCCTCCGCCGAATTCTAACGGGGGAGGGACGACACAAGTTATCACCCTTATGGGAAGGACCCTTCGTGGTAGTAGAAGTCACTCGGCCCGGATCGTATCGCCTCACTCAGATGGATGGCACATAAGTTGGGAACTCCTGGAACATAGAACACCTCAGAAAGTTTTATCCCTAGTTGTACCTCAAAACTACTGGGATAATGGTGATGTACTCTGTAAAGTGGAAATATGTCATCAATAAAAAAGAGATCTCAAGGATACTCAATTTATTTACGATTGACTCGCATTCTTACTTAACTCAGGGTGACCACTAGCCCTGCTAACGGAGCAATCGACTTAAGTCGGCAACGACTTAAGGCGGTGCAACATGCTCACGCTTACTTAACTCAGGGTGACCACTATGCCCTGCTAACGGAGCAATCGACTTAAGTCGGCAACGACTTAAGGCGGTGCAACATGCTCACGCTTACTTAACTCAGGGTGACCACTATGCCCTGCTAACGGAGCAATCGACCTAGGTCGGTAACGACTTAAGGCGGTGCAACATGCTCACGCTTACTTAACTCAGGGTGACCACTATACCCTGCTAACGGAGCAATCGACTTAAGTCAGTAACGACTTAAGGCGGTGCAACATGCTCACGCTTACTTAACTCAGGGTGACCACTATGCCCTGCTAACAGAGCAATCGACCTAAGTCGGCAACGACTTAAGCCGGTGCAACATGCTCGCGCTTATATAATTCGGGGGATGACCTCCATGTCCCGCAAACAAAATTCATAATCATCATGCGTCATTACTGCCGAACTCATTAATTCTGATACAATGAGAGAGTAATTATGTCCTTCGAATGGTAAACTGGTGTCCTCTAACGAATATACAATCATGCAAACCGCGTGTTTGGAACACGCCAAATGTTTCTCTATTTTGCAGCGTCTTTCTCAGGAGCGACCGACGAAGAAGGGCGACTCGAGGAATCAGGGGCGGCGTTCACGTCAGCTCTTATGTCCTCAGGAATAACTACGCCGGGTCTCCTCATCAAGATTCGTCCCGCCCGAATAGCCTTGTCCAGGGCTTTGTCGCGTTGGGCTTTGAGAGTAACAGAAGCTTCTTCAGCAATTCTAGCAGCCAGTCGAGCGCTCTCTAACTCCTGAGCAATGGAGTTTTTGGAAGCTCGGAGCCCTTTGATAGTAGCGTCTTTCGCTGATATCAATTGCTTAAGCCGGGTTGTTTCCTCCATGGATTCCTGCAGCTTGCGACGTTGAAGGTCTAATTCTTCCATGGTGAAGCGGTGACTTCTTTCCAAGATAGTCAGCGAATTGCTAGAATCTCGATACAACCTGTCAAGATTGTCACGAGAAGCAGCAAGGATACGTTTTTCTTCCTGCAAACACAAGTTAGTTCCTTCAAAAAACCAGGCAAGTAATAGGAGCACAGCAAGGCAAAGCACAGTTTCGTATGTCACCTTTTCAGAGTCGAGCTGAACATGTAGAGAGGAACTCAATGCATTGGCATCATCCAAGGCAGCGGAGACCTGACTCAGCTCAATCTGATTTTGAGAATACTTTTCCTCAAAATCAGTGCATCGCTGGGCCAGTTCAGCCTGATCTCGAGAATGTTTTTCCTCAAGAATTGCAATCTGCCGAGTCATTCCTACCAAGAGGTAACCAAACAAAACGAGGTCAGAAGGCAAAACAGTCCACAACAAAGGCGAAGAAAGGAAAAAGGGCACTAACCAGCGTTGGTTGTTTCCAACTCGGATACACGGCGATGAAGTAGCACCAGATTCCAACACGAAAGAGACGAAGCCACTTCTGGGACAGAAGCCCCCTGCGATCTCAGCTGGCTGGCCATCCCATCCACCAAAACCTGATGAGAAGAACAGATGAGCATAATGACAAGAGTTCATGCAATATAAAATCAAGCTAAAAAACAGTACAGTACCTGGAGGTTGGAAAAGAACGAAGGGATCCCCAAATCAGGAGAAATCAGCTGATAATCAGGCGCGAGGCCACCACCCGAAGCAGTTTGCAACGGACCAGTAGGAATCAGCTCAGCGCCTTCAACAGAGTCAAATGCCCGATCAATGGGGACGCTGCCCTCTAAAGCGACCCCCTGGTCCAAAGTTTGGGCTACCACCATGCAGCCAGAATGTGGAGGTGATCCCGCATGAACGTCCATGGAAGTGCAAGAAGGAGACCCTGCTTGGGGACCCTCGGGGGCTGGGTCATAGTTGGCACTGCCCACTTGAGCCGGATCATCCCCGGCAGCACCCTCGGGGGCTGGGCAGTGGCTTACACTTTTCATCCGAGCTAAGTCATCCCCAGCGACATCCTCGGGGGCTGAGCATGTGTTAGCGCCATTCTTGAGATCCAGACTCCCCGCAGTAACCACCTCTAAGGTTGACGGGCCCTCAGCCACTTCCATGGAACCAGGACAACCCAAGTCAGCATCCCGACCCTCGAGATCGCGCTCTAAGGTCGACGAGGCACGGGATGACCTCAACTCAGCATCAGGCATGGCAGCGCAAGCCTCCATCGCATCATCATTCACTGGCTCTGATAACAATCCCTCTGGGACCATATCCTCAAGAGTCTGATCAAAGTTGGCCAGGGACAGCTCTTGCAGACCAATGAGGGCAGACAAAGCAGGAGAGGAACTCCACTACTTTCACCACTGGCAAGGAATTGCCGACTGTTCTTCCGAATCAGAGGGACCTCATTCTCTTCCTTCCCGTCGTCTTCATCAGCAACGCAGGCAACACCCCCATTGGGATCAGCGACAGACATACCACACCCATTGGGGTCAACGTCAATAAATTCAGGCACGGGAACCTCCTCAGCAGCAGGAGCCGATGGACCAACACCCTGATCCAAACTAGATACTTGCCGAAGGCGTCTCTTTTTCTTTTTCTGCTCATCAGCAGAAGGATCAGTTTGATTGGCTCGGCAAGGACGCCTCGAGCGAGCGCGGACAGGTCTCTGAACATCCAGGGATGCACCAACTTCGGGGAGAGGCGCCACCGCCAACGTTCCAGTAGGAGCAGCATCAGAAGAATCTTCAGCCAGCATATCCAGCATGACACTTATTTCTGCATCATTATGATCCAAAGGCACTTCAAAATGGACTTATCGTTCGTCATCAGGAATCTCCCCAAGCGAGGCAACTAAAGCATTGACTTCTTCATCAGAGGGTCGCGTTCTAAGGCCCAAATTGCCATCAGTCGCAGGTGGATTTGACACGAAAAGATTGAAGACTTTGGCAGGAGGCAAATTCCAGGCCGAGTACGCCACCGGAGCACCAATATTGGACACCTTCCCCCTGAGAATCATTTCCAGTCAGTTCACCAAGTCTACAGAAGGGATTCTCCTGTTGGTAACCCGAGTTGAGTCGGCTAGCCCTTGATACAGATAAGCTGGGTGGGCCCTATCTTTCAATGGCTGAATGTTCTTGAAAACGAAGTCAGCAACCACAGCCTCAGCAGTTAGACCTCTCTCTTTCAGCAGTCCAACTTCAGCTAGCAACACACCGGCTTCAGCTACCTCCTCGTCTGTGGGAGACTCGGTCCAGCTTGGGGTGCGAACGTCTGGCTGTCTTCCCGACCGGGGGGGGAGAGAATTTCCATAATTATCAACTATAAACCACTCCAGACGCCATCCCTTAATGCTGTCTTTAAGGGGAATCTCAAGATATTCAGTCTTCCGTCCCCGGCGCATTTCTAAACTGGCACCCCCGACCAACTGATGTTGTCCCCCGGCCATCCCAGGGCGACAATGATACAGGTGTTTCCACAAGCCGAAATGCGGCAGCACACCGAGAAAGGCTTCGCATAAGTGGACGAAGATGGAAATTTGCAGAATTGAGTTAGGGTTCAGATGGGTCAGGTTGATGTGGTAGAAATCAAGGAGACCACGGAAAAAGGGAGAAATGGGAAGGCCAAGGCCGCGGAGAAGAAAAGGAGCGTAAACTACAGACTCATGGGTATCCTCTGTCGGGACAGTAGTCCCGTGGCAAACTCGCCAAGAACAGAGTTCCCACGGAGGAAGAACACCGATGGACACGAGGTGGAGGAGTTCAGTTTCGGAAATGATAGACATGTGGTTACCTGCAAAAGGCAACTGGCTGTTGGGATCTATTGGCGGAATCACCGCAGCGGACGAGCTCGCGATTTTCCTCTTGGGAGCCATCTCGATTCTACCAGCGAGCAGATTGGAGGCGAGCGCAGAAAGGATTCGGAGGCAGGAATGCAAGAACTAGGGCACGGAAAGCAAAGGCGGCTAAAAGCGCAGCCCTTATGGGATATTCTCGAGCCAGATACCGTTTCAAAAAGTGCCCAGTCATCACCCGACGGTTATTTCCAAAAAAAACCCAGCATGCCACGTGGTCATTTGGCAGTTATCTCCAAAAAAGCCGATGGGCCACCTCATCACTCGGTTTTCATCCTCAAAATAGCTCATGCGGCCGGCTATCACTCGGCGTTGCCTCTAAAAACGCTGGTCTCATGTTCAATTGCTCGGCATTACTTCTAAAATGCCGACGGCAACTTTCAATCACTCGGCGTTGCTTCTGAAACGCTGATCTCATGTTCAATCGCTCAACATTACTTCTAAAATGCTGACAGCGACTTTCAATCACTCGGCGTTGCCTCTAAAACGCTGGTCTCGTGTTCAATTGCTCGGCATTACTTCTAAAATGCCGACGGCAACTTTCAATCACTCGGCGTTGCTTCTAAAATGCCGATGACAACTTTCAATCACTCGGCGTTGCTTCTAAAACGCTGATTTCATGTTCAATCGCTCAACATTACTTCTAAAATGCTGACAGCGACTTTCAATCACTCGGCGTTGCTTCTAAAACGCTGGTTTCATGTTCAATCGCTCGGCATTACTTCTAAAATGCCGACGGCGACTTTCAATCCCTTGGCGTTGCTTCTAAAACGCTGGTATAGCGTTCAGTCGCCCGGCATTACTCCTAAAACGTCGATACAGACTACAAGATTACTCGGCAACTACTTCTGGAAGCGTCAGTATGATGTCCAAGTTATTCGTCTACTGTCTCAAAAAGATCAGTTTTATAATCAAGCAGAGCAAGTCAACAAGAAGAAGCCAATGACATTCTTTCATTAAAGGAAGACAATGAGCTTACAAATCAACTCTTTGCGAGTTGATGCTTCCCTACTATTACTACATTACATTACTACTACTACTACACTACGCTATACTACTCTACATTACTACTATATTATTCTAAACTATACTAAACTATACTAATATCTAAATAAGACCAGTGGCGTCTAGCCACTGGCCCTGCCCCTGCCGCCGCCGCCGCCCTTGGTGCTTCCCTTGCCGCCGCCGCCCTTGGTGCTGCCCTTGCTGCTGCCGCCCTTGGTGCTGCCCTTGCTGCTGCCGTCTCTGGTGCTGCCCCTGCTGCCACCGCCGTCGCCGCTGCTCCTGCCACCGCCGCTGCCGTCGCCGTCGCCACCGTCGTCGCCGTCGTCGTCATCGTCGTCCTCGTCCTCGCCGCCGTCGTCCGAGTCCTCCTCATCCGAGGAGTACTCCGACTCATCCGAGCCCTCGAGCCTGGAGCGCTCGACGGCCCGGATGTACGTCCAGACTTCCGCGGCTAACCCCTGGGAGTCGTCCCGAGTCATCGGACGACGCCGGGGGAGAGACGGGAGCCGGAGACCCCTCGGACTCGGAGGAGAACTCCTCCTCCGAGTACTCTGAATCACCGAAGTCCTCCGATGGAGGAGTCGGCTCGCGCTTGCGCTTGTTGTTTTTGCCCATGGTGGAAGCAAGCGGGAGAGAAGAGAAGGAAGCAGTAAAGAACAGCGAAGAGATGTGAAGAAACCAAAGAGGCAATAGCGTTATTTATAGAAGAGAAAGGCAACCGCTCACCTCCAACCGCGGTCACTGAACAGTCGCAAAGCATTCAATAAGCACTTCCACCCGTCTGGAGACACGTCAGGCGGCTGGCGCCGTTTCATGCAGCACTACACCCATTGGGACTCCAGTCAACAGCGCAAAAGAATATGATTACACTCGCCGTCCCATCACATTGACACTCACCGTCCAGTCAACTCAGAAGCAGCCGGCTAAAACACTCAGCGTACCAAGCCGTCCCTTGCCCACACCCATTGGGGGGGGGGGACGCCCAGGAATTCTCAGTACATTTTTCAAAATGGTCACATCCGTGCAGAGCAGGCAGTGAATGCCTCAAGACAAAAATGAGATATCAGCAAGAGTTAGAGGGAAGCCAAATATAGCCAGCAGAGTGCAAAATATGATCGACAGACATGACTTGAAGACTAGACAGAGAACGTCCATCAAATGTCCAATCAGTCGCAGAGCAAATAAATTACACTACCTAGCAAGATACGGAAGGATTGCAAACTCGGCCGCAAAAGACAAAATACATGCTGACTTCGGAAGCATAATATTGATGACATAGCACGGATGACATCATGCCAACTTTCTTATAAGCAGAAAGAGTAACCTTCAGCAAAAGGACATAAAAAGAAGACCTTCAAGTGAATTATCCACAAAAAATCCACTTGAAGGTCGGGGGCTACACCCATTGGGTGCACCTCTGGTGCACCCCATGGATTATTATTTCAAGCCGAGATAGTGCCGATTCCTAAAGCATGGGACAAGATTAAAAAGCCAATCCTCAACCAAAATGAAGGAACACAAATGGAAATAATCTCTATTGAAGACCTTCGAGTAGATTATTTTCTAAAATCTACTCGAAGCTCGGGGGCTACACCCATTGGGTGCACCTCCGGTGCACCCAATGAAGTTCAGAATCCTATAAATTGGAATGCTGATCTCTAAGGCACAGGCACGAAACTAGGTTTCGGTCAGCGAGCGATCGGAGCAGGAGAGGACAGCAGGAAGCCATCTTTTTTCAAATCACCTGCAAGCTGGACCTGGGATCTTCGGGTTGATTACCTCTAAATTAACCCAAAGATCGGGGGCTTGTAAGGGATAGATATCCCCCGGGTCCACTAAAAGAGTAAAGGACCTCACGAAAAGGCCCAAGGGTCCGATAAATCGTAAGGTCATTCTTTCGTGGGCCTGGGGAGAAACAACCAGCGAAGCAGAACGACATGAGGCCGGATTGGTGCAAACCCGGACGGCCCACAGCGTCGAACGAGTGATCGCAACAGAGATCCGACTTTCCCGCGCTGGAGCCTCCATGCAACGAAGCCATGCGAGGATAAGTCGGCGAGGGTTACGTAGAGATAATCTCAAGAGGTTCACTATCTTTTAGCTACTTGTTGTTATCTTATCCACATGTACTGCCCCACGGTCGAGTATATAAGGCCTAGGGGGCACCCCTTCAGAACGATCGACCCATTACTTAGCCATCCACACCAACTCTCTGTACTCTCGATCCAGAGAGCTTTCTTGTAACCACATCCACCAAGCATACTCATCAGGACGTAGGGTATTACGCACCTCTAAGCGGCCCGAACCTGTAAAACTTGTCCATTGTCCCTCGTGCGATCAGCACGAACCATTTTGCTACAGTTGTCGACACCGTCCTACTCCTAAAACACCTTGAGGGGCAACCCCGGGTGAGCGGTCGGACCGAAAACACCGACAGGAGGAGTCTACACCAAGTAGGCTTCCAATCGATGCCTCCAAGCTCGACAACGAGGAGATGACGCTCATCATCAAGTGCTTCCGCCAAATCCTCAAACAAAGGAGGGGGAAAGACTACAAGTCCCGCTCCAAGAGGGTGTGTTACCGTTGTGGTAAGTCCGGTCATTTCATAGCTAAATGTCCAATTTCTAGTGAAAGTGACAGGGACAAAGACAAGAAAGGGAAGAAGAAGGAGAAAAAGAGGTACTACAAGAAGAAGGGCGGCGATGCACACATATGCCGGGAATGGGACTCCGACGAGAGCTCCATCGACTCCTCCTCCGATGAGGACGCCGCCAACATCGTCGTCAACAAAGGCCTCCTCTTCCCCAACGTCAGCCACAAATGTCTCATGGCTAAGGACGGCAAGAAGAAGAAGGTACAATCTAGAGCCACCCCCAAATATATAACATCTAGTGATGAGGGTAGCTCTAGCGATAATGAAGATGATTTACTTGCTCTTTTTGCCAACCTTAACATGGAACAAAATAAAAAAAATAAATGAATTAATAGAAACCATTAACGAGAAGGATGATCTCTTGGAAAGCCAAGAGGACTTCCTCGTTAAAGAGAAAAAAATGTTAAATTGAAAAATGCTTATGCTCTATAAGTAGAGAAAAATGAAAGCCTATCTAAGGAGCTTAGCATATGTCATGATTCAATTTCTAGTCTTAAAATTGAGAATGATAAACTAGTTTCTAAGATTGAAAAATTGAATGCTTGCAATGATTCTATTATCTGTCTTAGAGATGAGAATGCTAGATTAAATTCCAAGATAGAAGAATTAAATATTTGCAAACCATCTACATCTACTATTGAGCATGTTTCCATTTGCACTAGATGTAGAGATGTTAATGTTGAAGCTATTGATGATCACCTTGCCATGATTAAAAAACAAAATGATCACATAGCTACATTAAATGCTAAAATTGTTGAGCATGACCTCAAAAGTGAAAAGTTTAAATTTGCTCGCAGCATCCTTTATAATGGGAGATACCCTGGCATTAAGGATGACATTGGGTTCCAACAAGGGAGTCAATCCAATGTCAAGCTTAATGCCCCTAAGAGATTGTCTAACTTTGTGAAGGGCAAGGCTCCCATGGTTCAGGATAGTGAGGGTTACATTTTATATCCTGCAAACTATCCCGAACATAAAATTAGGAAGATTCATGCTAGGAAACCTCATTCTGTTTCTCACCATGCATTTATGTACAAAAATGAGGCTTCTAGCTCTAGGCATACCACTCATGTTAAAATGCCTAGAAAGAAAATTTCTGCTGCATCAAATGAACATAATGTCTCATTTAAAACTTTTGATGTTTCATATGTTTTAACTAACAAATCAGGCAAAATAGTTGCCAGATATGTTGGGGGCAAACACAAAAGCTCAAAGACTTGTGTTTGGGTAACCAAGGTACTTGTTTCTAATGTGATAGGACCCAAGACCGTTTGGGTACCTAAGAACAAGGCCTAAAATTGTTTTGTAGGTTTATGCATCTGGTGGTTCAAGTTGGATAATCGATAGCGGCTGCACAAACCACATGACAGGGGAGAAAAGGATGTTCTCCTCCTATGAGAAAAATGATGATCCCCAAAGAGATATCACATTCGGGGATGGAAATCAAGGTTTGGTCAAAGGATTGGGTAAAATAGCTATATCTCCTGACCATTCTATTTCCAATGTTTTTCTTGTAGATTCTTTAAATTACAATTTGCTTTCGGTTTCTCAATTATGAAAAATGGTCTACAACTATCTTTTTACTGATATAGGTGTAACTGTCTTTAGAAGAAGTGATGATTCAATAGCTTTTAAGGAAGTGCTAGATGGTCAACTATACTTAGTTGATTTTAATGATAATCAAGCTGAACTAGACACTTGCTTAATTGCTAAGACTAACATGGGTTGGCTCTGGCATCGCCGACTAGCCCATGTTGGAATGAAGAATCTTCATAAGCTTCTAAAGGAAGAGCACATTTTAGGACTAACCAATGTTCATTTTGAGAAAGACAGGATTTGTAGTGCATGTCAAGCAGGAAAGCAAGCTGGAGTTCATCATCCACACAAGAACATCATGACGACTGACAGACCACTTGAGCTGCTCCACATGGACCTGTTCGGCCCTATCACTTACATAAGCATCAACGAGAGTAAGTACTGTCTAGTTATTGTGGATGATTATTCTCACTTCACTTGGGTGTTCTTTTTGCAGGAAAAATCACAAACCCAAGAGACTTTAAAGAGATTCTTAAGACGGGCTCAAAACGAGTTCGGATTAAGGATCAAAAAGATAAGAAGCGATAACGGGACGGTGTTCAAGAATTCACAAATTGAAGGCTTTCTTGAGGAGGAGGGCATCAAGCATGAGTTCTCTTCTCCCTACACACCTCAACAAAATGGTGTAGTGGTGAGGAACAATAGAACTCTATTGGACATGGCAAGAACCATGCTTGATGAGTACAAGACACCGGACCGGTTTTGGGCCGAGGCGATTAACACCGCCTGCTACTCCATCAACCAGTTATATGTTCACTGAATCCTCAAGAAGACATCATATGAACTCCTCACTAGTAAAAAGCCTAATGTGTCATATTTTAGAGTTTTTGGAAGCAAATGTTTTATTCTTATTAAAAAGGGGTAGAAGTTCTAAATTTGCTCCTAAGGCTGTAGAAGACTTTTTACTAGGGTATGACTCAAACACAAGGGCATATAAAGTCTTCAAGAAATTCAGTGGATTAGTTGAGGTTTCTTGTGACATTGTGTTTGATGAGACTAATGGCTCCCAAGAGGAGCAAGTTGATCTTGATGAACTATATGATGAAGAGGCTCCATGCGTAGCGCTAGGAACATGTGTATTGGGGAGTCCTAAGGAATCCGAAGAGCCTCCACAAGCACAAGATCAACCATCATCTTCCATTCAAGCATCTCCACCAACTAAAGACGAGGACCAGGCTCAAATTGATGAAGATGAAGATCAAGAGGATGAGCCACCTCAAGAGGAGGACATTGATCAAGGGGGAGATGAAGACAATAAAGACAAGGAAGACGAGCAAGAAATTAGAGATCAAAGACCGCCTCACCCAAGAGTCCACCAAGCAATTCAAAGATATCACCACGTCAACTCCATACTTGGTGACATTCATAAGGGGGTAACTGTAGAAAACATGTGACACCTAAGAGGGGGGTGAATTAGGACTTCTAAAACTTTTACTAAACTAGGCCACAAATAAATCCCTAGGGCAAAACCTATGCAAATAGTTAAACTAGAATGTGCAAACTAGGTTTTGTCTAAGTGTTGCTATCTCTACCGCAATGGCTAAGTTTCAATCTACACTAAATAAGTATGTATACAAGATTGAAACTTAAATGCTTAATATAAATGCAAAAACTTAAAGGGCAAAGTAGAGAAGCAAACTCTCGTGGATGACGCCGGTATTTTTACCGAGGTATCCGGAACCACGCAAGGTCCCGACTAATCCTTGTTGGTGCCCCTACGCAAAGGGAAGCCCACGCGAGGGCCAAGCACTTCGGTCGAGTAACTCCGTAGAGAGCCACAGTCCTTCTCCACGCGCAAGTGGTGCTCCGCTTCCGGCTCCTCTCGGACGCTCCCCGCCGTCTCCACTATCGAGCTTCCGGCCGAAACGCCACGGGTCTCGTTCCCTCCGGTACACGGTGGCGGCCGTGACACAAACACGGTTGTCACGGTCTCGCAAGACTCTCGCCCCACTCGGTACAATTTACAACGGCTCGCGCAAGAGTCGAGGGGTTGTGTGGTTTGTCTAAACTCACTCAACTAACTAGGATTCACCTAGAGCAAGCGCTAATGCGGTCTAACTAACTTAAGCACTTCGCAAAGCACCTACGCTAATCACCGAGTGATTCTATTAAGCACTTGGAAATGTCTACAATATGCCTTGGTATGTTGCTTGGGCTCCCACACCTGGAAATGGCCGGTTGGGGGTGTATTTATAGCCCCCAACACAAATAGAGCCGTTGGAGAAAAGCTGCTGCTTTATGCGGCACACCGGACAGTCCGGTGGTGCACCGGACAGCGCACTGTAGCCTGTCCGATGCGCCTAGCCGTTGCCCTGTTAGAGCAGGTGACCGTTGGCGCCGCAGGCTTTCCACACCGGACAGTCCGGTGGTCTTCTCTCCGGGTGCCACCTGGAACTAGACGTTGGGCTGCGGTTCCCTGGTGCACCGGACAGTCCGACGTGTGGGCACCGGATAGTCCGGTGCTCCACGCACAGACAGTCCGCATGCAACACACTTGAACTTTTCTTGGATCTTTTTAATGTCTTCTTTTGAGGTGTTGCTTTCCTAAATTCCTTAGTCCAAGTTAATCTAGCATCTTCTGAACTACAAACACTAGAAAACTTATTAGTTCACAGATTGTGTTGATCATCAAACACCAAAACTCAATTAGCCAAATGGCCCCGGGTCCATTTTCCTTACAATAACCACTAGATCTCGAGTTGCACATTTTTGTGAACATTAGTCTTTTGTGTCCTCTATTGAGCCATATAGGGTGTAGGATGCACTAAGAGATCCGGATTGGGTGGTGGCAATGCAAGAGGAGTTCAACAACTTCACAAGGAATGAGGCATGACATTTAGTTCCACGTCCTAATCAAAATGTTGTAGGTACCAAGTGGGTATTCCACAACAAGCAAGATGAGCATGGTGTGGTGACAAGGAACAAAGCTCGACTTGTGGCAAAGGGATATTCACAAGTCGAAGGTTTGGACTTTGATGAAACTTATGCACCCGTAGTTAGGCTGAGTCAATTTGTATATTACTTGCCTATGCTACTTACCTTGGCTTTAAGCTCTATCAAATGGACGTGAAAAGTGCCTTCCTCAATGGACCTATCAAGGAAGAGGTCTATGTTGAGCAACCTCCCAGCTTTAAAGATAGTGAGTACCCTAATCATGTGTATAAACTCTCAAAGGCGCTTTATGGGCTCAAGCAAGCCCAAGAGCATGGCATGAATGCTTGCGAGATTTTCTTATCTCTAATGGCTTCAAAGTCGGTAAAGCCGATCCTACTCTCTTCACTAAAACAATTGCAAAAGATTTGTTTATATGCCAAATTTATGTTGATGATATTATATTTGGGTCTACTAACAAGTCATCTTGTGAAGAGTTTAGTAGGATAATGATATCGAAATTTGAGATGTCTATGATGGGGGAGTTGAAGTATTTTCTTGGATTTCAAATCAAGCAACTCCAAGAGGGCACCTTCATCAGCCAAACCAAGTACATTCAAGACATACTTAAGAAGTTTGGGATGAAGAATGACAAACCCATCAAGACACCCATGGGAATAAATGGGCATCTCGACCTCGACACGGGAGGTAAATCCGTAGATCAAAAGGTATACCGGTCGATGATAGGATCTTTATTGTACTTATGTGCATCTCGACTGATATTATGATTTCAGTATGCATGTGTGCAAGGTTCCAGGCAAATCCTAAGGAAGTTCACCTTAGGGTCGTGAAAAGAATCATGAGATATTTAGTTTACACTCCTAAGTTTGGGCTTTGGTACCCTCAGGGATCTACTTTTGATCTAATTGGGTATTCTGATGCCGATTATGCCGGATGTAAAATTGATATAAAGAGCACATCATGGACTTGTCAGTTTCTGGGAAGATCCCTAGTGTCATTTGCTTCAAAGAAACAAAACTCAGTAGCTCTTTCCACCGCCGAAGCCGAGTATATTGTTGCAGGCCATTGCTGTGCACAATTACTTTGGATGAGGCAAACCCTTAGGGACTATGGCTACAATTTGAGCAAAGTCCCTCTCCTATGTGATAATCAGAGTGCAATCTGCATGGCAGATAATCCCGTTGAACACAGCCGCACTAAGCACATAGACATCCAATATCACTTTCTAAGAGATCACCAACAAAAGGGGGTATCAAAATTGCTTATGTTAACACCCACAACCAATTAACCGATATCTTTTCCAATCCATTGGATGAGAAATCCTTTAGCAAACTTAGAAATGAGCTAAATGTACTTGATTCTCGGAACTTTGATTGAAACATTGCACACATAGCTCATTTTTATACCTTTGATCTTGTCTCTTTCATTTGGTACAAATGCATATTTCTTATTCTTCTTGTGCCAAGACTGCGACTAATGTGTTTTCAAGTATATTTCTATACTAAGTCGTAGATTGAAAGGGAAATGGAGCTTTCGGCAAAAAGAAAGGCTTCCACTCCAACTCTGACGGTATCATTTACCCCTTGTCGTTACTCCTACAACTCTCATGGTATAACCCTTCACTCATTTTCATTTTACCATTTGTGAGAAAGTATTAGACCCCATAAGGGGAGAAAAATGAACAAGGGCTCTCAAGTTCTCTGTTTTGGCGAATAATGCCAAAGGGAGAGAAAGTATTAAGCCCAAAGCAAAAGGACCGCTCCACCATTTCAAAAAATTTCAAAATAAGTATTTCAATTGATTTTTGATCAAAATGAATTTTCAATTGGTATGTGAAGAGAATTTCTCAATTGGTATCTTCAAAGCTTCACATTAAGTATGAAAGAATTTCAATTAGTAAATTTTCAATTGGTATCTAACTTTCAACTCATATGTGAGAGAGAAAAATTTCAATTGGTAACTATTTCAAAAACCCTCTTGAAATCTAAGGGGAGAATTTCATTCAGGGGGAGCTTTTATATAGTCAAAGGAGAAGCATTTGAAACAGGGGAATGTAGCATCCCAAAAATTCAAATCTTGAAATTTTCTCAAACTTGCTCTAAATTCAAAATGAACTAGCTGGATGCCCGTGCGTTGCAACGGGAATATATAATACCAGTATACTACAATAACTTATATACAAAATCTGTGTTATATTGTTACGAGAAAATGTTTCATAATCAATTTGTGATCCTAGCCATACATAAATTTTGTTATTTTAATCTAGTTATTTCACCACTACATTGCAATCATCAGTATCATGCAGACTTCGATATATGCCACGATTTGTATGGTCTCATCATTGGAGAGCACGAGCACGTTCCACACATGCCGGAAAAATTCCCTCGTACATCGTTAGTCATCAGACACGCACCACCATATGCTCTTGCTTAAACAAAAAGGTAAGTGTGTATGTGTTTGCGAAGAGAATTAAAGGCAGGCCGGCACAAAAGCTACCCTGACGGTGGCGAGGATGACGAACTGGTCACTGTTGTCGATCCTCCTCTGTGTCACCTCCGGTGCCAAGATGACGCCACAATCCTCGATATAGTAGTCGTCGAACGCACGCGACATGACGAGTACCGATGACTCTTGGTTGGGCTGCCAAATGAAGTGCACCCCGGGCTCATCAGCGAGGTAGTACCCCTGGCCGTTGCACCACCGAATGCGCTATTCCACTACATACATCATGTTCGAGGACACTCACACAACGTCAGCAACGTCCATCGTCCCAGCGCACAAGAATTCATGTCCGATCAGTAGCGACTTACGTGGCAGGTTGGGTTTTAGGTGGACGATGAGCTAGACGGCGTGATGGCGTCGTCGTCGGATGCGGTGTCCAGAACAACCCGAGAGTCGTCGACGTTGGCGACAACCATGAGGCCCCCCTGCTTAACGATGGACAGCGCGGTGCAGCTGCTCTGGACCGCGTCCAAGCGGCGGCTTCGCGGGAGCTTGTCGTACACAGCGGCGCATGCGACCACGTAAGACTGCTTTTAGAGGTCGAACTGACAGTCGCCAAGCTTCTTCTCGTCATCGATGAGCGACGACAACGCGAATGCCTCCTGCTCATGGAGTTTGTTCGGGGTTTGAAGTAGGAAACATGGATTCATGCTTGGCGTTGGTTTATGAAAATGACTCACAAGTCTGATCCATGGGAAAAAATATTACGAAGAAAAAATTTCACACATGCAAAAAAGGGAATTTAAGTATAATGCATTATTCAAACAAAAGAAATAGCATGCAAAGCTCTTCTTTAAATAATATTACCTCCATCCAAAAATATAATTCAAGAATATCGGTGATACTTATCTACTACTACGCATTGTGCAATGGTAGCAAGTGAGCTTGGAGAGAGATGTAGTAGATGTGTTTCCTGTCATAGATGTAGACATAAACACATATAGGTGGGTGCCCGTGCGTTGCAACGAAAACATTTAATATCATGATAAGTTATGAACAAATGTGTGTTATACTGTTATGTGAAATTGTTTCGTAATTAATTTGTGATCCTAACCATACATAAATTTTGTTATTTCAATCTAACTATTTCATCACTACATTGCAACCAACAGTATCGTACAGACTTCTATACATGATAGCTGAATGCCCGTGCGTTGCAACGGGAATATATAATACCAGTATACTACGATAACTTATATACAAAATATGTGTTATACCGTTATGAGAAAATATTTCATAATCAATTTGTGATTCTGGCCATACATAAATTTTGTTATTTATAATCTATCTGTTTCACCACTACATTGCAACCATCAGTATCATGCAGACTTTGTTATATATCACGATTTGTATGGTCTCATTATTGGAGAGCATGTTTCACACATACCGGAAGAAATTCTCTCGTACATCGTTAGTCATTGGACACATACCATCATACACTTTTGCTTAAACAAAAAGGTAAGTGTGTGTTTGCAAGACTAATGGTCAAACATCGTATAACCACAAAGTTAGAATACTATATTAATATATTAAATAAATTAATCCAATAGACATAGATTAACCCAATTAACATAGGATAAATAAATATCTAATTATAAAAGTATGAAACATGGTATAATCAATGTTGTTACTGCGTAGTAAATATTCATACGAGACTAACACAACTGGAACGATTCAATTTAGAATTAAAATAGGGAAGTTACGAATTTCCAAAGTTTCTATGTATTTGATATAGGATTAATTAGGAAAACAATTTTATTGTTGTTTTCATGACAAAACAGAGGTATTATGTGATAAAAATAATATTATAGAATTATAGAAATTTGAATGAACTCATTTGGATTTAATATGAAATTTCCATGAATTAAATGAGTTTCTGCAATTATTTTTAAACTAAAAATCAATTTCTAAACTCCTTTTTCCTATTTTCTTTATTTCCTGGACTGCGTCCCAAATTCTAGAAAGATCAGGGGCCAAGCTATAAATGTTTTTCTAGACTCAGTAAGCATACAGAGTGGACGGTGGGTTAAACACAAAAGACGTTTTAGTTGAAGTTGTACATAATTCAACATGAGTCATGTTGGCTAGAGGGTGGAAGGCTAGGCATTCTGCTCAATAGATCCAAGGTTTGATCCCTAGGCAACCACAGATTGATTTTTTTTTCTGCGCGCGGAAAACTGGTGTGCGGGATTGGACGGCTGAGATTGTAGAACGGTAGAATGGACGGCTGAGATCGCAGAATGGCAGAACACAAAAAGGCAGACTACTATTGCTAACTTAATAAGTAGTAGATATTTTAAATTTCGTTTCAAAATGTTTGTTTGCGAGTTGATATCAACAAATAAAATATGGTGGTTTATATTCTCTCCAAAATTCTCCTCAAAATATCCTTCAAATATTTCCCTAGTGATCCCCTCTGATTCTTTCCAGAAATACTGCCCAAATATTCCACCGGTAATTCTCCAAATATTTTCCTCATGAGAAATACCTTCAGAATCATTTTTAAAGTCCCTACAAATATTTTCTCCATAACTTTCCTCATGCTCATACGTATACGTACGCCTCCGCTGTCATACACTGAGCTCTACAAGCTAATCTCACTTATACAAGACAAATCCATGCTTATCTCCCACTAATCCTCGCATCCTCCCACTAATCCTCTCATCCCCCCTAATCCCCCCACCGAGCCTATAAATAGACGGGCAAGGGCCTCCTCTCAAGCCACCCAAGCCATTTCATGACAACTCTCTCCCTCCCCCCCCACACGCCCACTCCACTTCCCACACAAGCACACACTAGCACAAGGATCGTTCGGTTGTTCTTCGATCGTTCGTCCACCTGTTCTTAGTTTGTTCGTTCGATCGTTCATTCGATCGTTCATGGTTCGTTCGTCCGTTCGTTCGATCGTTCGATCATTCGTCCGTTCGTTCGTCCAAATAATCTTTGTTCAGCCGTTATGCTGCCGAAATTCCGATCGTTCGTTCGTTCGATCATTCGATCGTTTGTCCGTTTGTTCGATCATTCGATTGTTTGTCCATTCGTTCATAATTCATATTCATCGTTCGTTCATAGTCACTATTCATCATTCATCGGTCGTTCATATTCACCGTTACTATTCATCGACACTATTCATCATTGTTACTATTCATCGTTACTATTCATTATCATTACTATTCATCGATGATATCTATTGTTACTTTTTCGTCGTCACTATTCATCGTTACTATTCATCGATCATCTGATCATCCGATCACCCCAAATTTCAACTACTCATCCATCATGCTGTCTAGTCCACCTAAGACCAGCCAGACCAATATTCCAATCATATGAACTTCGGTGACTGTGATTTTCCCTTCCAGTGAGAACTTCCCATCTGGTCACCCATCCCAGATTTCTCCAAGTTGAGCACGCTTAACCTTGGGATTCTTTCGAACTAGGCTTCCAAACTCAGATTCCAATAATTCTTGTTTCTGAATTCTTATCAGATTATTCCCTATCCAACCATGTCATCCCTTAAGCATGGTTCATATTACAGAAAACTCCCAAAATACTCTTGTCCCATATTCAGACTAAGTCAGATGATTCATTCGTCACTATTCTCACCAACAATGAGCTCTACTGTACTACACCACATACACCCAGCTACCCTCTCCCTCTCTACACTCAACACCCTCAGCCAAGTCAAACACCCCACCCACTCAGTTACTCCGCTCTGCAGGCTACGCGCATAGTGTCGCTTCGCCTCCAATCCACTCTTCTGGTAAGCACCTCCACTTTGCCACCAGTAATATCATAACATCACATGACACAGATTCTGCTCAAGACTCTACCCATCCATATATCGCCATTCTGACCACTATACTAAATATTTGTTGATATACTTGCTGGTGTGTATGTTTGCTTGTTCATGTTGCATAGTTATCGGAGCGTTCGTGCCGTCTCGTGAAGGTTGGATCTGCAAGTCTACGCCAGGCGATGGAGCCCGAAGCCAGTTCCGCGAGCTCTCACCCCTTTCGTCGGTTAAGCAATGACAAGCTCACTGGATCCCTTTGATGCATAAATTACCTATGCTTTTTCAACCACAACCCTTAGCCTGTTATTTTATGCATGATATGATTTTGAGACAAGTTATTATGGCCACCCAGCCGCTTGCCGCAATTAATCTTTATACACCTTGATACCTTTGTTACAAATGATTTGAGAAAAGATGTGAGTTTTCAAAAGAAAATACTTTTCAAAATGGGTATGATGAAGGGTTGTCACCCTTATCACCTTTGAGCGGGATGATCAGGGACTCCCTAGTTTAGGGGAGGGCCTAAGGAGATGGCTCAGTTGGTTTAGGTGTGAGCATGAAGGATTGTCCCTCTCGCCTAAGGACCAGTTTGTCATCACTCCTTACATATACTCTTATCAAGTACAACCACTCGATATTGTATGGGCGGTCACTCAATCTGAACTTGTATGGTCTGAACCCCAGGGTTATGATGGCCGGGGAGAACCGGGAGGATAAGGAGGGGGAATGTTTTGTCCAGTTTGGGCATGGTGGTGGCCTGACTCCTTCCGATATAATCGTTAAGGTAAGGACGTGCAAGGAAAGAGAGAGATTCAGCATTCGGATCTCACGATAGTGAGATTGCAGAAATCAGACTAGTGGGTTAAGTGTACACCTCTGCGCAGAGTTTGAAAACATATTCGAATAGTCCGCGTCCACGGATATGGATGAGTCATGGCATAGATTTGACAATTAGTGTTTTGTTTTCCAAAAATGATTTTGAAAAGTGGTTTTAAAAGGTCCGGCGGTTGAGCCGTGAGCTATGGTGGACGAGAAGTCCAGTAACTGTTTTCGAAAAATGAAAACCAGTGGAAAACTGCTGAGATACCTGGATGGTTTAGTCCAGGGGATTTTGTTCTATATTGAAAAAAACTTCCTGCTCCTTTGGGAGAGGATGCGCTTTGAAAAATACAAAATGTTTTACAACATAACCCTGCATAAAATATTGCTGTTTCTACAAAATATCCTGAGCTCCACATATTCCATGCATTATATCTGATTTCCCCATTCCGCGGGTGAAGGTGGGATGCTGAGTACATAAGTACTCACCCTTGCTTATTTGTTATTTTTCAGAGAAGGAGATCGTTGATCGGGTAAGAGTTACGTCTGTTCCCAACCTTGCTTGTGGCTGTTGGACCGCTGATTTGCTTCACTGTGTATATCGGGCTGCTTCAGCCCCACTCTGATGATATGTCCCAAGTTGTGGACCAACTCTTAAAGTTGATCGCCACCTTTATAGGTTTGTCTCATTTAAGCAGATTTGGAATCATCTGATATATAAATGTTTTTACTAGCCTCCTAGGACTAGTAATTGTATCACATTTGAGTCCCAGAGGATTGGGGCGCTTCAGGGGAGGAATTTCAAATCCTAAAAATGCTTCTTGAAATCAAATTCCTATACCTTTGACTATTTGCAAAAGCTTTTGAATAGATTTCCAAAAGATTTGCAAAAACAAAAACTAGTGGTGCAAATGTGGTCCAAAATGTTAAATAAAAGAAAATGCAATCCAAGTATATTTAGTGATACTTTCAATTGGTTTAACTCCAAGTAACCTATGCACATCCATCTCAATTGCAAACTAGTTACATTTCTGCACTTTATATTTGCTTTGGTTTGTGTTGGCATCAATCACCAAAAAGGGGGAGATTGAAAGGGAAATAGGATTAACCATTTCCTATAATTAGTTTTGGTGGTTGACGACCAACACAAACACATGGACTAACTAGTTTTGTTTAGAATTCATGTGTTACAGGTGCATAAGGTTCAACATAAACCAAGAAAGAAATCAAGTTAGGGACACAATTCAATTGGAGCAAAGAACTTGAGTGTGCTGAAAAACCAGCCACTCTCGGGAATTCCAAGGCGCGCTCCACTATAATTCACCAGACTGTCCGGTGAGCCAGCGGAGCAATGGCTCCCTGCGCGCCAACGGTCACCTGCCGCAGTGAACAGTGCATGTCAGAAGTCAGAGGGCACCAGACTGTCCGGTGTGGCACCAGACTATCTGGTGTAGCAAGATGACAAAGGCTCCAATGGTAGACCAGCTCCGAACCCTAACGATTGCGCTGATGTGACGCGCACCGGACAGTCCGGTGTGCCCATCGCCAGCAGCCTTCACCAACGGCTATGGAAGTGGTTAGGGGCTATAAATATCCCGCAACCACCTCATTCATATCCATCCAAGCATTCTGAACATTTCACTTATTGCAAAAGCAAAAGACTTCACTCCTATACACAATCAAAGCAATCAATCCACTCAAAGCCCCAAAATCAACTCTAGTGCATTAGGGCTTGTGAGAGGATCACTTGTGTTCTTTGTTGCTCTTGTCGCTAGGCTTGGTCTTTTTCTTTTCCCTTCTATTTCTCAAGTGACCTGTAATCAAAGCAAGAGACACCTAAGTGTGTGGTGGTCCTTGCAGGGTCTAAGTGACCCAAGAGATTAAGGAAAAGGCTCAGCCGGTCTAAGTGACTGTTTGAGAGAGGGAAAGGGTTGAAATAGACCCGGTCTTTGTGACCTCCTCAACGGGGACTAGGTTCTTTGGAACCGAACCTCGGTAAAACAAATCATCGTGTTCGTTCGCCTTGATTCTTGTTTGATTTGTTTTCCCCTCTCTAACGTTTCCTTGCTAGTGTGAAATTGAGTTGGATCCCATATGTGACAGAACCTCCCAAATTATTGGGCCCACATACACCTATCATTGTCTTAAAGACCTTAGACAACTATGCATGTGCACCATATAACTTAACAGGATTCGTGCGAGTGTCCCAAGGACCCTGGATAAACCACTTACAACCAGGATCACAAGATTAAGTAACACAAATCACACACACCAACATTTTTGCAGCGGAAATCTTATTACCAAATTTTACAAGTTACAAAAATTTTATATTATTTTATCAGAGTGATTACAAAAGTATAAGTTTGAAATATATGCTAGCCCAAATGACTATCCTCAATAAGAAGTAGGTGAGAGATACTTAGACTTATAAGAAGGCCGAGCCCACCGGCACTTAACACCATCATCAGCAGCACAAAACTATAACCTGAAAAACAACAGGGAATAAAACCCTGAGTACGGAATTACTCAGCAAGACTTACCCGACTAAAGAAAAGACTCTCAAGGGTATGCTGGTTAGAGGGATTCAAGGTATGGCTTGTCAAGAATCAAAGACTCTGTTTTGCAGAAAAGCTTACTATGAGTGGATCCTTAAAATCCAATTTTACTTGTCAAGTTAAGTAAAGTTACCTGAATCTAGAGTTCTTTCTACCCTAGTTCAAGCACTTGGCCTATACTAGATGTCTTTTTATCATCCCTTCAGTTCACTGGATTGCTACGTGTAGGGCAGTGACCAAGTCTTCATGTCTGAGAAGTAACGGCGATCCGAATCTATTAATACCCAGCTGGGGATCTCCAATCACACGACATATGTAGCACTTAACCCTTGCATATGTTAACTCGCCACCGGGGTTCTTAAGACCAGATCAGGTTCACGCCAACCGAGAGCACAGACACACCACCATCCAGCCTCTTGCCACGGAGGGTACACGCTACTCTCGCCATCTCTCCACTCCCATTGCGTGTTATCTTATTCTGGTATTAGTCTGCCCGAGGCAAAGCTTACCATAATGAGGCATGTGACCAGTTAAAAGGTTCTCGATCAGCAAGCCTACATCGAGACGGTCCTTAATCGACTCAGACGGAGACACTACACCGAGACTCCCTTCTCGTGCAAGTCAACCGCTCGGTCTCAGCTTTATCATTTAAACCCAAAGTTTGGTACCTGGCAGAGGTACATCTTTTCCGATGTTGAACCAATCAAGGCCTTTGACAGATCCACCATCAAGTTTTATTTTTGAAAACATCCCATCCACTTAAGCATCACTTTTTGTTTTTAAAACAAAACATTTTGTTTTTCTAGAGCAAGGCTAAGCATCAAAAATACTTTTTGTAAAAGGGTATCAAGGAAGGGTATTCAATTTTCCAAGGAAGGAAATGCATCAACGGTTTAGCACACAACTCCTAGATTTTTGTTGAAACAGAGATATCGATGTTACTTGATCCTAAATATTCGAAATAGCAATCAACATTCATTCAAATCATGAAATCGACCAACATACATAGAATATCATACCTAGTTTAGAGAACACACTAAACGACTTATAACTTAACTTCAAAATTCTTGGACACCTAACACTTACAAAGTTTGATAGAAGAACTTTCATTAACTTTCTAAACTAATTTACCGGTTAACCTGTGTATCATATATATTAATAAAACTTCCCATTTTTAACACCTATAGTCTTGCAAACACTGAGACCTATTGCGACCTCTTTCATCCTACGACATCAACCAAATTATCAAAGCGACTCAGGCAATCTAATAAATATTATACCTAGTCAAACCATCCATCAATCCACTAATACGAATAACAAATTTGCTTACCCTGACTAATTCGACGCGATAGTCAGAAGCACGATGACGGTTTTCAGTTGACGTCATCCAGGGGCCTTCTTTTCTTCGGTAATCAATTGCTGAAGATCTTCTCCTCGACTAAATAATTTTGACGAATCGAACTTGAGTCGCGCAGGATGTTCGAGCTTTTTGTCGTGCACTTGGTGAACACCATGCTGCTGGCTCTGTCTTCATCCGACTCTTGGGATTTCTTGATGACACGCAGAACGACGACGACCTTCGATTGAAGTCTTCGTCCGAGCACTTGATAAGCGATGCACAGGAACCTCGCTTATTTTTGCATAACATCCGGGATTCGGGGTTGGACGAGATTAAGCAAGGAAGAACGAAGTTCGATAGGCTCGACGACGATACGGGAGGGTGACGTATATAGATCTGCACACACGACGACGACGAAGTCACGAGTAAGGGAGGGCGGGTTCAACGGCTCGACGAGAAACACGAGCACGTGTGAAGCCCGATGACAACGGGGATCGAGCTCGCGACAGAAAGTGATGACGACACGGCACGACAAGCTGGAACAGGGACGCGTCAACATGGGACTGGACTCGGCGAGCACCAAGGCGAGGTGGCGGACAGTGCACGGGAGACGGGCTACGACCACAGGGGTTGCCAACCGGAGCAGTTTCACGTGCATGACTATCAGAAAAACAGGGAGACGAACACCAACGACGAAGGGAGCGACCATGGACAGACCTAGGTGTTATAGAAATTAAATAGAGAAGGCGCGAGCGCAAGGGCTATGCTCGGCCACCAGGGAACGGACGACGTCCGGCGTGCAGGGAGGGATCTAGAGGAGAGGAGCGCGCAGGGGCGAGCTGGAGCGCCACGACGAGCGCAGGGGCGCGACACAGGCGAGGGTGAGCACACACGGCACTAGAGAAAGAGAGGTCTCGGCTGCCATGGTTGAGGACAGGAGGCGAACTGGGCGAGCTCGACCACCAGGGAGCAGGACGCGACGGCGGATCCGAGCAGAGAGGGGGGGCGCGGTCCGAGCTGGGCGTTGAGGGCGGGCTCGGCGTTGAGGGCGGGGGCGCCATGGCGAGCTGGAGAAGGAGCATCGCCGGCGAGCCAGGAAGGGTGCGCCATGGGGAAGGGGGTCACCAGAGCTTGCCACGACCGGTACTGGGAAAGTCACAGCACATCCATGCCGAGCTCGGAGGAGATCTAGACGCGCTCGGCCATGGGAAGAGGGCAGAGGGAGCGCCGTGAGGGAGCTGCGCGCGTGCACAGGGAGGACGTGACTGGAGAAGGGCAGGGTCGAGCGGACGCCATGGGAGGGCCCAAGCTGGGGCCGGCGCTGAGGATGGAGGAGCAGAGGATGAAGACGTAGGGAGGGAGTGCTGGGGATAAGAAGAAGCAGCGCGCAGATAAAAAGAATCAAGGGCAGCGTGATTTTTTTCTTGAGTCAAGCGGCGACTGATTTTCTTTCTCCACGAACTTGAGCGACATATGGATAAGTCCCACGAAGAAGAAAAGATCAGGGGAAAGGCGGCGTAGGGATAGGAAGAAGATTGTTTTTTAGATTTTCTCTTTTTTATTCTTTGATGCAAAAATCTGCATATATTTATGTTCTAAGATGCAGATCAAAATGTGATGCACTCGGATCGAATCACACATCGATTTTGATATTTTAGTCTGCATTTGATTCAGTTAGATTTAGATGAATTTCGTTCGCTACTCGAACACTCGACTAGAGAACAATTCAAGTAAAAATCCGTAGACGCGATGTCACAGACGACAAAAAGGGGACAAAATTATTTTACATTAAAATCTTAGTCGTCGAGTTCGGCTTAATTTGTTCGGAATAAAAATTATCCGAGTGGGTCGGGCTTCCGAATTCTGATTCGCGCGAACGATGAATTTTAAATAATCACCGGACGCACCGATTTTCGGAACAACGATGTTCCGAACATCACGAAAATTTAGGAAGAGCCTGAATAAATAAAAATGATATCGAACTCGTGACATACGAAACAGATGCGATATTAAAATCGCGATGGGCGAAGATGATTATAATTTAGTATCCGTTTTATCCACTGATATTACATGCTTAAATCCATACTCGTTGTCGAGCGGAATATAAACACCTGGGGTGTTACAACCCTCCCCTTAAAAGAATCTCGTCTCGAGATTCGGAGCGAAAGACTTTTAAGAGTAGAGAAGCATGTAACCCATGTTCATATCAGCGATAATCATAAGACAGTTCCAAGCAAAGGCGAGTGTCTCAGGATGCTATTTCTCTAGTGGACAAATCATGTATCGCCTTAGGCTAATTTAGAAATGTCCACCAATAGAGACGATATCTGCCCGAGGAACACATAAGGTTCCATATGTGCAGTTTGCTTTTTCTGATGACACTGTACTATCTGAGTATGTTGAGCGAGCGGTATATATGCGATTTTACCCAAACAGAACCAAATGCAACCTTGAAAGTCGCCTAGAGGGGGGTGAATAGGGCGAATCTGAAATTTAACAACTTAATCACAACTACAAGACGAGTTAGCGTTAGAAATATAATCGAGTCCGCGAGAGAGGGTGCAAAACAAATCGCAAGCGAATAAAGAGTGTGACACGCGGATTTGTTTTACCGAGGTTCGGTTCTCGCAAACCTACTCCCCGTTGAGGAGGCCACAAAGGCCGGGTCTTTTTCAACCCCTTCCCTCTCTCAAACGGTCCCTCGGACCGAGTGAGCTTTCTCTTCTCAAATCAACCGGGAACAAAACTTCCCCGCAAGGACCACCACACAATTGGTGTCTATTGCCTTGGTTACAATTGAGTATTGATCTCAAGAAAGAATGAGAAAGAAGAAAGCAATCCAAGCGCAAGAGCTCAAAAGAACACAACAAATCACTCTCACTAGTTACTAAAGCTTTTGTGGAATTGAGAGAGGATTTGATCACTCGGGTGTGTCTTGTATTGAATGCCTAGCTCTTGTAAGTGGTTGGAAGTGTGAAAACTTGGATGACTTGAATGTGGGGTGGTTGGGGGTATTTATAACCCAACCACCAAACTAGCCGTTTGGTGGAGGCTGTCTGTCGCATGGTGCACCGGACAGTCCGGTGCACACCAGACAGTGTCCGGTGCGCCAGCCACGTCACAGGCCGTTGGGTTCCGACCGTTGGAGCTCTGACTGCTGGGCCCGCCTGGATGTCCGGTGGCACACCGGACATGTACTGTAGAGTGTCCGGTGTGGTGCGAGCCTGACTTATGCGCGCTCTGGCGTGCATTTAATGCTTCTGCAGGTGACCGTTGGCGCGAAGTAGTCGTTGCTCTGCTGGCTCACCGGACAGTCCGGTGTGCACCGGACATGTATGGTGAATTATAGCGGAGCGAATTCCCGAAGCTGGCGAGTTCCAGAGTCGCTCTCCTCTGGGGCACCGGACACTGTCCGGTGTACACCGGACAGTCTGGTAAATTATAGCGGAGCGCCTCTGGATTTTCCCGAAAGTGAGGAGTTCAGCGTGAAGTCCCCTGGTGCACCGGACACTGTCCGGTGGCACACCGGACAGTCCGGTGCGCCAGACCAGGGCTGCCTTCGGTTATCCCTTGCTCTCTTTGTTGAACCCAATTCTTGGTCTTTTTATTGGCTAAGTGTGAACCTTTGGCACCTGTATAACTTATAGACTAGAGCAAACTAGTTAGTCCAATTATTTGTGTTGGGCAATTCAACCACCAAAATCAATTAGGAACTAGGTGTAAGCCTAATTTACTTTCAATCTTCCCCTTTTTGGTGATTGATGCCAACACAAACCAAAGCAAGTATAGAAGTGCATAATTGAACTAGTTTGCATAATGTAAGTGCAAAGGTTGCTTAGAATTGAGCCAATAAAAATACGTATAAGATACGCATGGATTGCTTCTTTTATTTTTAACATTTTGGACCACGCTTGCACCATATGTTTTGTTTTTGCAAATTCTTTTGTAAATCCTTTTCAAAGTTCTTTTGCAAATAGTCAAAGGTAAACGAATAAGATTTTGCAAAGCATTTTCAAGATTTTGAAATTTTCTCCCCTTGTTTCAAATGCTTTTCCTTTGACTAAACAAAACTCCGCCTAAATGAAATCCTCCTCTTAGTGTTCAAGAGGGTTTTGAGATATCAATTTTGAAATACTACTTTCTTCCCTTTTGAACACAATAAGGTACCAATTTGAAATTTTCCAATTGAAAAACCTTAGTTTTAAAATTAGGTGGTGGTGCGGTCCTTTTGCTTTGGGCTAATACTTTCTCCCCCTTTGGCATGAATCGCCAAAAACGGAGTCATTAGAGCCCTTAGAATTACTTTCTCCCCCTTTGGACATAAATAAATGAGTGAAGATTATACCAAAGACGGAGTCCTTTTGCTTTGGACTCATGCTCTCTCCCCAAAAGATGGAGAGTGGCTCGGAGCGACGGCGAAGGATGAGTTACGGAGTGGAAGCCTTTGTCTTCGCCGAAGACTCCAATTCCCTTTCAATATACCTATGACTTGATTTAAAGTTCACTTGAAAACACATTAGTCATAGCACATGAAAGAGATATGATCAAAGGTATATGTATGAGCTATGCATGCAAGATATCAAAAGAAGTTCCTAGAATCAAGAATATTTAGCTCATGCCTAAGTTTGTTAAAAGTTTGTTCATCAAGAGGCTTGGTAAAGATATCGGCTAATTGATCTTTAGTATTAATGTATGAAATCTCGATATCTCCCTTTTGTTGGTGATCCCTTAAAAAATGATACCGAATGGCTATGTGTTTAGTGCGGCTATGCTCAACGGGATTATCCGCCATGCGGATTGCACTCTCATTATCACATAGAAGAGGAACTTTGGTTAATTTATAACCGTAGTCCCTAAGGGTTTGCCTCATCCAGAGTAGTTGCGCGCAACAATGGCCTGCGGCAATGTACTCGGCTTCGGCGGTAGAAAGAGCTACGGAATTTTGCTTCTTTGAAGCCCAAGACACCAAGGATCTTCCCAAGAACTGGCAAGTCCTCGATGTGCTCTTTCTATTGATTTTACACCCTGCCCAATCAGCATCCGAATAACCAATTAAATCAAATGTGGATCCCCTAGGATACCAAAGCCCAAACTTAGGAGTATAAACTAAATATCTCAAGATTCGTTTTACGGCCGTAAGGTGAGCTTCCTTAGGGTCGGCTTGGAATCTTGCACACATGCATACGGAAAGCATAATATCCGGTCGTGATGCACATAAATAGAGTAAAGATCCAATCATCGACCGGTATACCTTTTGATCCACGGACTTACCTTCCGTGTCAAGGTCGAGATGCCCATTGGTTCCCATGGATGTCTTGATGGGTTTGGCATCCTTCATCCCAAACTTGCTTAGAATATCTTGAGTATACTTTGTTTGGCTTAGGAAGGTGCCTTCTTGGAGTTGCTTCACTTGAAATCCTAAGAAGTACTTCAACTCCCCCATCATAGACATCTCGAACTTTTGTGTCATGATCCTACTAAATTCTTCACATGTAGACTCGTTAGTAGACCCAAATATAATATCATCAACATAAATTTGGCATACAAACAAGTCATTTTCAAGAGTTTTAGTGAAGAGTGTAGGATCGGCCTTTCCGACTTTGAATCCATTAGTGATAAGGAAATCTCTAAGGCATTCATACCATGCTCTTGGGGCTTGCTTAAGCCCATAAAGCGCCTTAGAGAGTTTATAGACATGGTTAGGGTACTCACTATCTTCAAAGCCGGGAGATTGCTCAACATAGACCTCTTCCTTGATTGGTCCATTGAGGAAGGCACTCTTTACGTCCATTTGGTAAAGCTTGAAGCCATGGTAAGTAGCATAGGCCAATAATATACGAATTGACTCAAGCCTAGCTACGGGTGCATAGGTTTCACCAAAATCCAAACTGTGGCGGAACTGCCCGAATTATTCCAACTTAAGTGCCCAAGTCCTGCCTTAGAGGCTAGACCACACTTAAATGGGAATAACCCGTCAATCCCTCGGATCTAGTCCGACAAGGCCACTGACAGGATCAAGTACCACAATCTCACTCGATGGTGAGTCACAGAGCAAATACAATAAAGCATAAAACCATGCATAGGGGAGTATTAAATTATTACATCATCATCGGAGTTTTTGCAAAAGTAGTCATCATTGTTCGAAGTGCAGCGGGATAAAACTAACGGTAAATAAACAGAGAGATGGGGAAGCCTGTCCCATCACTCCTCAGGCTCCTCCTCAGCCGAGGTAGGGTCCCACTCGACAGTCCAACCCGGTGGCAAGATGGACGGCCAAGTCACTCCAGCAACCATGTCCTCCAGAGAACCTGTAAAATTATGCCACAAGCAAGGCTGAGTATACTAATACTCAGCTAGAGTTACCCGGTGTGAGGAGTCTACTCCTCTACCTCTAGACATGCAGCTGTTTGGCTGTGGGGTTTGGTTGCCAAAAGCACTAACTGAGTTTCTAAATCAAGTTTTTAACTTTGTCAAATTAAGTGTGACTCTCTTAAGGCTAAAGATGTACTATCTACTCATACATAGTAGCAAACATTTTTAGCAATCAACATATTGTATCATCTCATCACAATTCCACCTGTTACTCAATGTAGCAGCATGGATCAAACAGTCTCATTAGCTGCGAGAAGCAGACGATTCGAATCGAGTTTTTATCCTTGCAAGGTAAACCTAAACACACGACATGCCGGGGCACTCCGTCCCCCCACACATCAACCGTCCCCATCGATTCCCCGTCAGCAGAGAGGGGCTCACCGCCTTGGCGTACAATGCCTCACTGACCCCAACTGCCGTCGTGCAGTGACCGCACTTGTACCCACCATAACCGGAATGGGAGACCTCGTCTCAGGTCGCGTGAGGAGGGCAATCTGCTGCCAGGTTCAATCAGGTACTAGGCTTATCGATTTACCATATTTCTCGGTATATGTTTAGTACGTTCAAACGCTTGACTCACGGTACCACACCTTAATCCTTATTCAAATTTTTATCCCGTGGACAACCAATCCCCATGGATTGTTGCCCACACACCAGCATCATTATGATAAGAAAGTGGATACAACCAATTTCCTGATCTCGCGCGAGTGCTAGAAAAATCACTCGACTTCTACCGAGATCCTAATTAAATAAGCAACTACTCGACCTAGCATACTAGTATTCATCGCAACAGGATTCCTGAGATCATGCAACTAGGGTTTCACACAACTCCTACACTTAAATGCACATTCAATCCTACAATCAATAAGTGTAGTAAAATATCATAAATAACAGGTTGTGCATAAACCCGGGCTTGCCTTCCAAGGCTGTGGCAGACAGATCCTCTGGTGCAGGCTCTGGTGCTGGATCCGGGGCTACCTCCTGAGCAGCTCCTTGCTCCTGCACGAGGACGTACTCTCCGTCAGCGAGGTTACAGTCTATCGAAATGTAATGAACATGTATGTCATGATTATGCAGAATTTAATAACATTATGCTAAAGGAAGAAAAACTAAGTTAATGAGTAACTTAGGGTTTCTTGGTCATACGGGGCTTTTAGTGGTTTATGCTTATCACTCTTGGTTAGGGATAGGCATAGTGGGTTGGTATTTCCCTAATATAATTTTGTGGACAATTTACAAAGGGTTTTAGGATGACACTAATTTCTATTATTCATTTTTCCTTTCTTTATTTTCTATTTATAGTTTCTAGTGTAGGTTTGAATTATAACAGTGGTTTAACGTTTTCTCAATCAATTCTATAAAAATTACAGTGGGTTGCCCTTGGTCAATATAGCCTGTTCTAGGATTTTGAGGTTCAAATTAATAAGGCTATGCTCTAGACAAAAATAACAAAAGTTGTGTAAATGGGCCACTTTGCACTACAACTCTTGATTAGGGGTGGGTTCTGTCCTAAGGGTTATTTTTGTTGGCATCTAATAGTAATAATAAGCTTCTGTGCCAAAAATCACAGAAGGCTAAGGAATGGTTATTTAGTTATGATTTTCTAAAGTTTAATGCCAAAAAGGCACTTTCTACTACATTGTCATTTGAAAAATGTCAAACAGCAGATTTCATATTTTTTCTAAGTTCTTAATAACAAAACATTAACTATCCTAAGGATTGGGGTGTTTTCACCTTGGGGTTATTTTTGTAGGGTTTTTCTAAGTTTTCCTTTTTTTCTTAAAATAAAAGGTATCCTACTTATTTTATACTAAACCAGGGTATAATAGATTTTTCTAGTGAACTCCATTAAATAAGTACTCTAACAAAAATAGAGGTGTCCCCTGGTTCCTTATTTAAATCACCTTTTCTATTTTTCTTAACCTTAAGCATATTGTGAAATAAATGGCAAGAACTAACTTAATGGGGTGGACAGAGAGGTTTAGCATTTTTAAACAGGTCAGTAGGTGGACATAAACTTCTCCAAATTTTCCTAACCTTAGTCAAATAGTGCAACTATTTTTATTCCTATTATTTAGCTTTTGGCCAAAACAATAATTAAATCAGAACCCTAAAGTTTTCTGTAGTACATAGGGGTTTTATATTTTTCCTAAGTAGTTTATATTATTTAAGATCTGACAAAATTGGTTTGACTAAATTTGGATGAATAAAACAGAAGTTATGAATTATTCAAGTTCTGTTCAAATTTTAAATCAGATTTAATAAAAACAGTTTACACCGAGGACCCTAGGTTTAATCCAAATCAACCCACTCAAATCTACCCCTGCGCCACTATCCCCCTGAGTCACTGACAGTTCAAAAATCCCCCTGACCTTTCCTTCTTCTTCCCCGAGGTCCTTCCCCTAATGTAAACAGTACCTACGGGAAAGAAAAGGGCGGCGCGGCTTACCGGCGGCGAGAGAGGTCCCGCGAGGGGCGGGGTTGGCTCGGGGAGGCTCTGGCGGTCACAACGGTGTACGGCTTGATGGCGGGGGTGGCCGGAATCGCTCGGTCCACGTGCGCAGGCGGGTGTCCTCGTCGGCGGCGGGTGTGCCGGCCAATTCACGGCGATCTAGTTCAATCCAATGGCCCGGTGAGCTTCACGAGGTGATGTAGAGGCTATCTGTGCATTGAATCGAAAAATGGCGCAGTGGCTTACCCGGTCTACGCTCGCCGGCGGTCAGAGGGAGTCCGGCGACCGTGGACTGGCCTCTCCGGCGAAGCAGACTTCGATTCCTCGCTCAGGGAGCTTCACCGAGGTGTGCTCAGTCCTCTGCGAGGGTCGGACGGGGTTGGGAAGGGCTTGGTTGCCGGTCTACGGTGGCAGGGGTTCGGGTGGCCGCGGACACGCCGTGCACGGGCAAACGCCGGCGAGTTTGAGCTCCGGTGAGGTTGAGCGCGTGCGGAGGGGTATGGTCGACGCCTGAGTGGGCTTTATAGGCGTGGGCACACACGGGGGACACTGGCGCAGCTCGGCGCGGCGCGGGGTTGGGCGCGGGCGTGCTCTGGCGTGCGCAGAGCGCGTCGAACACGTGGAGGTTTTCTTCTACCCGTGTTCCACAGCTCGCCCAAGTCGCAAGCGTGCGAATCTTGGCAAAAATCCGGCGCGAGTCTTTTCCTGGCACCTAGGGCTGTCTCTCATCCGTGAGTCGCCATGGCAGATATGCCCTAGGTAGGGAGATCTTTGGACGCCAAATCAGGTATGTCTCCCTGCCCACCTCACGACAAAAACGATGCCAAGGCATGTCAAACGTCAAGGGCTCGGTGTCAACTTTTTCCAAGGGGTGCCCTAGGTGGTATGCCACATTTTTGGTATAGAACTTAGGTGGTTTTGGTGCCATCTTCAAGGTGAGCACGGTGGATCTTTAGATTAGGTATAGATTTTGACTTAGAGAGAATTAGAGAGCTCTAGCTCTTTCTCTACTTAGGGAATGGATTTGGGGTTTCTTAAGGGGTCTTTTAGCAATGTTTCCTCTCTATAATTGTAGGTTAATAAGTTACTTAACTTTGTGCCAAAGGTTTGGTCATGACTTGCACCTTTGCTTAAATTCTCCCCTTTAACCAAGGTGCTTAAGAGATAGGGTTCAAGAGAGGTCTAGGGTTTACTTCCCCCTTGTCCAAAGTGATAATTGCACACAACTAGGGTAATGCTTTTGGTCATTCACATCTCTTGGTTAAAACCTAGCCTCCAAGGCTCTTACACTTTGCTCCTTAAGTTTTTTTCCACATGTGATCATAGTCCTTAGTGCATAGATGTGCCCTAGCCATGGTAACACCTGAGGTGTTACAGCCCTCGCCCTTAAAGGAATCTCGTCCCGAGATTTTAGGCAGAGTCCTCTAGAGGGGTGCTACGAAGGCACGTTGGTGTGCTACTCTTTCTTATACTCAAGTTTCTCTTGTTAACTGCTCTTCGAATGTCATTCTCTTTGCAACTTCAGAAGGAAGTCCTTTTTAAGTTAAATCCACAACTTAGACTAACCTTGTTATCTAAGTTTTTCTTATAATTATATTCAAAGGGCAGGTGGGGGTGGGGTTTTGGGGTTACGTACCGACTCCTTTGGGCAGAAAGTCGGGGAAGCGAGAGCGTAGAAAATCCTTAGTCTCCCTTGTAGCTTCTTCTGCTGAATGGTGACTCCACTGAACCTTATACATTCGGATTGACCTTGCCCGTGTTGATCTCTCCTTCTGATCCAATACCTCGATGGGGTACTCTTGATAGGACAAGTCTGGTTCTATCTCAATGTCTGGTTCAGGTAGCACTTCAGTGGGTAGGCGAACACATTTCCGCAGCTGAGATACATGGAACACATCATGAACAGCTGACATGCTGGGTGGCAACTTGAATTGATAGGCTACGGGTCCACAAGCTTCCTTGATCTCGTAGGGTCCAATGTAACGAGGAGCTAACTTGCCCTTGATCCCGAATCTCCGGACACCCTTGGTGGGTGATACCTTAAGATAAACATGGTCTCCCACTTCAAACTGTAGAGGCTTCCGCCTCTTATCATGATAGCTCTTTTGTCTGGCCTGAGCAGCTTCTAAGTTCTTCTTGATGACTCTGATCTTTGCCTCTGCTTCAAGTACCAAATCTGGCCCAAAAATTTCCCTCTCTCCTGCTTGAGACCAATTCAGCGGGGTTCTGCATCTTCTCCCATACAAAGCTTCAAAAGGTGCCATCTTTAGACTGGACTGGTAGCTGTTATTATAAGAAAACTCTGCCAAGGAAAGACACTTGTCCCAATCCTTTCCGTAGTGCAGTACACATGCCCTTAACATATCTTCCAAAATCTGGTTTACCCTTTTTGTCTGGCCATCTGTTTGAGGATGGTATGCTGAGCTTCATATGACATGGGTCCCAAGTGATTCCTGCAATTGTTCCCAAAATCGTGCCACAAATGGTGCTCCTCTGTCTGAGACTATAGTCCTTGGTATCCCATGCAGACGAACTATCTGGTCAATGTAGATCTCTGCATACTTCTCTGTCCTGTAGGTGGTGTGTACTGGCAAGAAATGAGCCGTCTTGGTCAATCTGTCCACAATAACCCAAATGGAATCATGGTGCCTGGAAGTATTGGGCAATCCCACGATAAAGTCCATGCAAATGTCCTCCCATTTCCAAGATGGTATGGGAAGGGGTTGCAAAGGGCCTGCTGTCTTCAAATGACTAGCTTTGATCCTCTGGCAGGTGTCACACTCGGATATGTACTTGGCAATTTCCCTCTTCATTCTGGTCCACCAATATAAAGATCTGAGATCATGATACATTTTGTTGCTACCAGGGTGCATGGAGAATTTGGAAAGGTGAGCTTCATCCAATATCTTCTTTCTGAGCTCAGGGTCCTTGGGAATAACCAATCGATCTCCAAACCATAGAATTCCCTTGCTGTCATGATGGAAGCACTTGTATTTCTCTGCCTTCTGCTTGATCATTTCTTTGATAACCTGAACACCCTTATCCTCAATCTGTGCCCTGACTATTTGCTCTTGCAGTGTGGGCTCCACCGAGATATAACTTAAGGCACCTGAAGAAACAACTTCCAGGTTCAACTTGCACAACTCATCACACAGGGTGGTAACTTTTGCATCCATGCTCATACAATTGCACTGGGCCTTTCTGCTCAAGGCATCAGCCACAACATTGGCTTTGCCAGGATGGTAATGCACCTCCAAATCATAGTCCTTGATTAATTCTAACCATCTTCTCTGCCTCATGTTCAGATCTGCCTGAGTGAAGATGTATTTGAGACTCTTGTGATCAGTGTAGATGTTACAGTGAGCTCCCATAAAGTAGTGTCTCCATATCTTAAGAGCATGAACCACAGCTGCCAACTCCAGATCATGTGTAGGGTAGTTCTGCTCATGGGGCCTGAGTGCTCGGGAAGCATAAGCAATTACTCTGTTATCTTGCATCAAGACACATCCCAATCCCGTACCAGAAGCATCACAATAAACCTCAAAGGGCTTGGTGCTATCAGGTTGAGCCAGCACTGGGGCTGTTGTCAAATGCTGCCTCAAAGTATGAAAGGCATCTTCGCACTTTTGGCTCCAATCATACTTGACTCCCTTCCTTAACAGTTCAGTCATTGGTTTGGCAATTCTGGAGAAATCCGGAATAAATCGTCGATAATACCCTGCCAATCCCAGAAAACTCCGAATCTGCCTCACTGTAGTCGGGGGTTTCCAATCCATTACCTCTTGTACCTTCTCAGGATCAACTGATATCCCATCCTGAGAAATTGTGTGACCCAAGAATTTAATTTCCTTCAGCCAGAATTCACATTTAGACAACTTAGCATAAAGACGATGATCGCGCAGTCGCTGAAGCACGATGTGCAGATGCTCAGTATGTTCGTCTTCATTCTTGGAATAGACCAGAATATCATCAATGAAAACGACCACGAACTTGTCCAACTCTGGCATGAATACTGAGTTCATCAAGTACATAAAATAAGCCGGGGCATTTGTCAACCCAAAAGACATCACCAAAAACTCATAAAGCCCATATCTGGTTGAGAAGGCCGTCTTGGGAATATCGCTGGCACGGATCTTGATCTGATGGTAACCTGAGCGAAGATCTATCTTAGAGAACACTTTGGCTCCTACCAACTGATCGAACATAACATCAATGCGGGGCAGTGGGTATTTGTTCTTGATAGTCACCGCATTGAGAGGGCGGTAGTCAACACACATTCTCAAACTCTCATCCTTTTTCTTCACGAATAAGGCAGGACATCCCCAAGGCGAAGTACTTGGGTGAATAAACCCCTTGTCCAACAACTCTTGTAATTGCTTTTTCAGTTCTGCCAATTCTGCGGGAGGCATCCTATAAGGTCTCTTGGAGATAGGAGCAGTCCCGGGTTGCAATTCGATGGCGAACTCGATGTCTCGGTTAGGTGGCATCCCTGGCAATTCATCCGGAAAAACATCCGGGTAGTCACAGACCACTGGGATCTTTTCCACTGGGGATTCTATCATAACGAAGGCACAAGAACGGGTGCATCCCTGGTCAGGCAAATATAAAACAGTCTCGCCATAAGCAGGGGAATGAATTTCAATGGCCCTGGCTGCAATATCCAATACTGCCTGATGCCTGGTCAACCAGTCAGCTCCCAATATAATATCCACGCTATCCAATCCTAAGATAAGAAGGGTGGTTCTAATCACAAGACTACCAAATTTTATAGGCTCTTGCTTGTTGATTTGATAAGTGGCAACCCTGCCTCCTGGTGTTGAAATTGTAATTCCCCCATCGGTGTGGTGAAAGGGCAACTGACACTTGGCACTAAATTTGGCACTGATAAAACTATGCGAGGCACCAGAATCAAAAAGAATAATAGCAGGATAATTCAAAACTGTAAAGATACCAGTCATGACGGGTGCCCCCTCTGGAATATCAGTCATGGTGGTGAAGTTCAGCCTGCCCTGCCTCACTTGCACCTTCTGTCTCTTGCCTTGATTCTGATTCACATTCTACCCCTGCCTCTGTTGGTTCCTGGGGCAATTCTTGGCATAATGTCCGGTGTTGCCGCATGTGAAACACCTGTTGTCATTTGCCTGGCGATACTGCTGCTGCTGCTGCTGATTGTTCCTCTGAGCTGGAAACTGGGTGCGGTTGGGTGCCTGCTGTTGCTGCTGCTGTGGTCGGATCACCCATCGCCCTTGCTGCTACTGAGGTCCCCTGTTCTGAGTGTCAGACATAATCCTGAAGCGCTGTGGCTGAGCTGAGGGTCCTGCCACATGGGTCTTCCTCTTCTTTTCTGCCTGACGAGCTGTGATACAGTCCTCCTGGGAGATGGCCATGTTGACCAACTCATTATAGTTGTTGGCCCTGACGGTGTTGAGACGGTCACGGAGCTTAGTGCTGAGCCCCCTCCTGAACCTGTCTCTCTTCTTCTCGTCTGTATCTACATAATATCCAGCATACTGGCACAGGTCATTAAAAGCCTGAGCATACTGCAATACTGTTCTGTTGCCCTGAGTAAGTGCCAGAAACTCGTTGAGCTTTCGGTCCATAATCCCGGCTGGTATGTGGTGTCCCCTGAAAGCTGCCTTGAACTCTCTCCATTCCACCTCTCGGTCCTCTGGCTGCATAGCAAGAAAATGGTCCCACCAAGTCCTTGCGGGTCCGCGAAGCTGCTGGGTGGCGAACCTGACTTTAGTGACCTCTGAACAAGCTCCATGGAGTAGCGGGAATTTGGATTCCACTACTCTCAACCACACATCTGCATCAAGTGGGTCCTCTGCCCTGGTGAACAATGGAGGCTGGGTACTGAGGAACTCCAGGTAGGTAGCTGCCGCGGGGTGACGCTGATGGTCTGCACCACCATAGTGCTGAGGTGGTGGCTGACGCTGAGCTAGCTGCCTCAAGATCTCATTCTGCTAAGCCATTAGCTCCTGCAGAGTGGGAGGCGGTGGCGGTGGTGGAGGAACACGCTCATTCTGGCCACGACGCTGTCTCTCGGCCATCTGAAAAATCACATGCACTCTCAATAACACATCTTCAAGTTTAAGTTTTAATCTCGGCGAAAGAGTTAAAAAGGTGAATTGATAGATTCCGACGTAAACATAAAAGAGCTCAAAAGTCATAAACTTTCTCTTCCAAATTTAAAACTAACATCATCCATCAACCATGCTTCCAAAAGAGTTTAACATGATTACATCAACGGTCCAAAAAGGCTCAACTCTAACTAGCCTAGTACCCCAAGGGTGCAAAAGCTAAGCTAGCTGCGAGGAGTCCTACCATCACCGACTTCTAACTCTATCCCTGATACCTAGTGAGCGAACGAGGCAACACTCGACTCGGGGGAAGGTGGTCTCCCTGAGCCAGCAGTGTCCAAGCTAGAGGCAGGCTCCTCTCCTCCCTCGATGTCGACGTCCTCGTTGGCCTCCATATCCTGGATCTCCTGGTGATGCATATCCAGGTGCTCATTAGCCTCGGCAAGCTGCTGCTGGGTGTTAATGAGCTGATCCTCAAGAACCTCGATGGTGTTCTCCCTGGTACCCACTAATTCCTCCAGCTCTTGGATCTCATTGGATAGCTGCTCCACCTGCAAGTCCTTTTCCACCATCTCAGTGGACAAATCAACCACAAGCTCTTCTCTGTTGTCCAAGGTGATCTTTGTTGCCTCCAATAGTGCCATCAGATGAGACATTGCCTCACCACGCATCACTTGCAATCGGTAGAGGGCATTCATGCACCGTACTGTCAAGTGAGCAGTCTGACCTGGGTAGATAGCCCAGATATCCTTGGCATGCTCCACCCGATCCTTCCACATTGGGTCGTCTTCCCTTTCTGCGGGGAACAAGCCAATGGGGTGGGTAGACAGCTCCAAGGGGTGGAATCCACAGAACGTGGTCAACTCGTGCAGAGCAATCGCCTCGATTGTGTCCTCAGCCCGGTATCCAAAGGACTCAGAGTCCAGTGAACGCCAGCCTGGCTGTAGGGGATGAGGCTCCAAGGTCATCCTCACCCTACGGCGGGGCACTCGATGCTTCTCGAACTGCTGCACCGCGTACTGAGGAGGTGTCGTGTATCCGACCCCCTGAAGTACCTCCCACAAAATGCGGGGAAAGCCCTCTCGTGCAAGCCCGTCAGTGTGGGACAGTGCATTACCGTCGTCTGAGGATCCATGGGAAGTCATCTGTGTACGGTTAAGCGTAAGTAAAAGAAAAGAATTATAAAAAGAACAAGAAAAATAAGACTCAGCTTCTCTCTAATTAAAACAAAATGGTACTGGGAAACTTAGTTGGTCATAATTTAAGTCCTTACTAAATTTTCCATTTGTTTAATTTAAGAATGCATGCATGCTCGTCCTGAACGACCTCACAGCAATGTAAAGGGAATAGGGAAGAACTCCCATCCCTTAAAGTGGCCTGTAGAGCCTAATCACTTAGCCACCTAGCTACCCTTCTATCATCCTAAGGCTTCACGTCCTAGGTCTATCCTGCTCGTCCTACGATCTATCCAACATTGTTTCTATCAAGTTTTACTTCAGAAAAGGATGGTATTTATATTTTATTGATTCCTCTGTGGTGGTACAAGCTCCGATACCAGCTGCGGCGGCGGAACTGCCTGAATTATTCCAACTTAAGTGCCCAAGTCCCGCCTTAGAGGCTAGACCACACTTAAATGGGAATAACCCGTCAATCCCTCAGATCTAGTCCGACAAGGCCACTGACAGGATCAAGTACCACAATCTCACTCGATGGTGAGTCACAGAGCAAATACAATAAAGCATAAAACCATGCATAGGGGAGTATTAAATTATTACATCATCATCGGAGTTTTTGCAAAAGTAGTCATCATTGTTCGAAGTGCAGCGGGATAAAACTAACGGTAAATAAACAGAGAGATGGGGAAGCCTGTCCCATCACTCCTCAGGCTCCTCCTCAGCCGAGGTAGGGTCCCACTCGACAGTCCAACCCGGTGGCAAGATGGACGGCCAAGTCACTCCAGCAACCATGTCCTCCAGAGAACCTGTAAAATTATGCCACAAGCAAGGCTGAGTATACTAATACTCAGCTAGACTTACCCGGTGTGAGGAGTCTACTCCTCTACCTCTAGACATGCAGCTGTTTGGCTGTGGGGTTTGGTTGCCAAAAGCACTAGCTGAGTTTCTAAATCAAGTTTTTAACTTTGTCAAATTAAGTGTGACTCTCTTAAGGCTAAAGATGTACTATCTACTCATACATAGTAGCAAACATTTTTAGCAATCAACATCTTGTATCATCTCATCACAATTCTACTTGTTACTCAATGTAGCAGCATGGATCAAGCAGTCTCATTAGCTGCGAGAAGCAGACGATTCGAATCGAGTTTTTATCCTTGCAAGGTAAACCTAAACACACGACATGCCAGGGCACTCCGTCCCCACACACATCAACCGTCCCCATCGATTCCCCGTCAGCAGAGAGGGGCTCACCGCCTTGGCGTACAATGCCTCACTGACCCCGACTGCCGTCGTGCAGTGACCGCACTTGTACCCACTATAACCGGAATGGGAGACCTCATCTCAGGTCGCGTGAGGAGGGCAATCTGCTGCCAGGTTCAATCAGGTACTAGGCTTACCGATTTACCATATTTCTCGGTATATGTTTAGTACGTTCAAACGCTTGACTCACGGTACCACACCTTAATCCTTATTCAAATTTTTATCCCGTGGACAACCAATCCCCATGGATTGTTGCTCACACACCAACATCATTATGATAAGAAAGTGGATACAACCAATTTCCTAATCTCGCGCGAGTGCTAGAAAAATCACTTGACTTCTACCGAGATCCTAATTAAGTAAGCAGCTACTCGACCTAGCATACTAGTATTCATCGCAACAGGATTCCTGAGATCATGCAACTAGGGTTTCACACAACTCCTACACTTAAATGCACATTCAATCCTACAATCAATAAGTGTAGTAAAATAGCATAAATAACAGGTTGTGCATAAACCGGGGCTTGCCTTCCAAGGCTGTGGCAGGCAGATCCTCTGGTGCAGGCTCTGGTGCTGGATCCGGGGCTACCTCCTGAGCAGCTCCTTGCTCCGGCACGAGGACGTACTCTCCATCAGCGAGGTTACAGTTTATCGAAATGTAATGAACATGTATGTCATGATTATGCAGGATTTAATAACATTATGCTAAAGGAAGAAAAACTAAGTTAATGAGTAACTTAGGGTTTCTTGGTCATACGGGGCTTTTAGTGGTTTATGCTTATCACTCTTGGTTAGGGATAGGCATAGTGGGTTGGTATTTCCTTAATATAATTTTGTGGACAATTTACAAAGGGTTTTAGGATGACACTAATTTCTATTATTCATTTTTCCTTTCTTTATTTTCTATTTATAGTTTCTAGTGTAGGTTTGAATTATAACAGTGGTTTAACGTTTTCTCAAACAATTCTGTAAAAATTACAGTGGGTTGCCCTTGGTCAATATAGCCTGTTCTAGGATTTTGAGGTTCAAATTAATAAGGCTATGCTCTAGACAAAAATAACAAAAGTTGTGTAAATGGGCCACTTTGCACTATAACTCTTGATTAGAGGTGAGTTATGTCCTAAGGGTTATTTTTGTTGGCATCTAACAGTAATAATAAGCTTCTGTGCCAAAAATCACAGAAGGCTAAGGAATGGTTATTTAGTTATGATTTTCTAAAGTTTAATGCCAAAAAGGCACTTTCTACTACATTGTCATTTGAAAAATGTCAAATAACAGATTTCATATTTTTCCTAAGTTCTTAATAACAAAACATTAACTATCCCAAGGGTTGGGGTGTTTTCACCTTGGGGTTATTTTTGTAGGGTTTTTCTAAGTTTTCCTTGTTTTCTTAAAATAAAAGGTATCCTACTTATTTTATACTAAACCAGGGTATAATAGATTTTTCTAGTGAACTCCATTGAATAAGTACTCTAACAAAAATAGGGGTGTCCCCTGGTTCCTTATTTAAATCACCTTTTCTATTTTTCTTAACCTTAAGCATATTGTGAAATAAATGGCAAAAACTAACTTAATGGGGTGGACAGAGAGGTTTAGCATTTTTAAACAGGTTAGTAGGTGGACATAAACTTCTCCAAATTTTCCTAACCTTAGTCAAATAGTGCAACTATTTTTATTCCTATTATTTAGCTTTTGGCCAAAACAATAATTAAATCAGAACCCTAAAGTTTTCTGTAGTACATAGGGGTTTTATATTTTTCCTAAGTAGTTTATATTATTTAAGATCTGAAAAAATTGGTTTGACTAAATTTGGATGAATAAAACAGAAGTTATGAATTATTCAAGTTCTGTTCAAATTTTAAATCAGATTTAATAAAGGTTTCCTGGAAAAACAGTTTACACTGAGGACCCTGGGTTTAATCCAAATCAACCCACTCAAATCTACCCCTGCACCACTATTCCCCTGAGTCACTGACAGTTCAAAAATCCCCCTGACCTTTCCTTCTTCTTCCCCGAGGTCCTTCCCCTAATGTAAACAGTACCCGCGGGAAAGAAAAGGGTGGCGCGGCTTACCGGCGGCGAGAGAGGTCCGGCGAGGGGCGGGGTTGGCTCGGGGAGGCTCTGGCGGTCACAACGGTGTACGGCTTGATGGCGGGGGTGGCCGGAATCGCTCGGTCCACGTGCGCAGGTGGGTGTCCTCATCGGCGGCGGGTGTGCCGACCAATTCACGGCGATCTAGTTCAATCCAATGGCCCGGTGAGCTTCACGGGGTGATGTAGAGGCTATCTGTGCATTGAATCGAAAAATGGCGCAGTGGCTTACCCGGTCTACGCTCGCCGGCGGTCGGAGGGAGTCCAGCGACCGTGGACTGGCCTCTCCGGCGAAGCAGACTTCGATTCCTCGCTCGGGGAGCTTCACCGAGGTGTGCTCAGTCCTCTCCGAGGGTCGGACGGGGTTGGGAAGGGCTTGGTTGGCCGGTCTACGGTGGCAGGGGTTCGAGTGGCCGCGGACACGCCGTGCACGGGCAAACGCCGGTGAGTTTGAGCTCCGGTGAGGTTGAGCGCGTGCGGAGGGGTATGGTCGACGCCTGAGTGGGCTTTATAGGCGCGAGCGCACATGGGGGACACTGGTGCAGCTCGGTGCAGCGCGGGGTCGGGCGCGGGCGTGCTCTGGCGTGCGCAGAGCGCGTCGAACACGTGGAAGTTTTCTTCTGCTCGTGTTCCACAGCTCGCCCAAGTCGCAAGCGTGTGAATCTTGGCAAAAATCCGGCGCGAGTATTTTCCTGGCACCTAGGGCTATCTCTCATCTGTGAGTCGCCATGGCAGATATGCCCTAGGTAGGGAGATCTTTGGACGCCAAATCAGGTATGTCTCCCTGCCCACCTCGTGACAAAAACGATGCCAAGGCATGTCAAACGTCAAGGGCTCAGTGTCAACTTTTTCCAGGGGGTGCCCTAGGTGGTATGCCACATTTTTGGTATAGAACTTAGGTGGTTTTGGTGCCATCTTCAAGGTGAACACGGTGGATCTTTAGATTAGGTATAGATTTTGACTTAGAGAGAATTAGAGAGCTCTAGCTCTTTCTCTACTTAGGGAATGGATTTGGGGTTTCTTAAGGGGCCTTTTAGCAATGTTTCCTCTCTATAATTGTAGGTTAATAAGTTACTTAACTTTGTGCCAAAGGTTTGGTCATGACTTGCACCTTTGCTTAAATTCTCCCCTTTAACCAAGGTGCTTAAGAGATAGGGTTCAAGAGAGGTCTAGGGTTTACTTCCCCCTTGTCCAAAGTGATAATTGCACACAACTAGGGTAATGCTTTTGGTCATTCACATCTCTTGGTTAAAACCTAGCCTCCAAGGCTCTTACACTTTGCTCCTTAAGTTTTTTTCCACGTGTGATCATAGTCCTTAGTGCATAGATGTGCCCTAGCCATGGTAACACCTGAGGTGTTACACAAACCTTCGACTTGAGAGTATCCCTTGGCCACAAATCAGGCTTTGTTCCTTGTCACTACACCATGCTCATCTTGCTTGTTGCGGAACACCCATTTGGTTCCTACAACATTTTGATTAGGACGTGGAACTAAATGCCATACCTCATTCCTCGTGAAGTTGTTGAGCTCCTCTTGCATCGCCACCACCCAATCCGAATCTTGGAGTGCTTCCTCTACCCTGTGTGGCTCAATAGAGGAAACAAAAGAGTAATGCTCACAAAAATGTGCAACACGAGATCTAGTGGTTACCCCCTTATGAATGTCGCCGAGGATGGTGTCGATGGGGTGATCTCGTTGGATTGCATGGTGGACTCTTGGGTGTGGCGGCCTTGGTTCTTCATCCTCCTTGTCTTGATCATTAGCATCTCCCCCTTGATCATTGCCGTCGTCTTGAGGTGGCTCATTTGCTTGATCTTCTCCTTCATCAACTTGAGCCTCATCCTCATTTTGAGTTGGTGGAGATGCTTGCGTGGAGGAGGATGGTTGATCTTGTGCATTTGGAGGCTCTTCGGATTCCTTAGGACACACATCCCCAATGGACATGTTCCTTAGCGCGATGCATGGAGCCTCTTCATCACCTATTTCATCAAGATCAACTTGCTCTACTTGAGACCCGTTAGTCTCATCAAACACAACGTCACAAGAAACTTCAACTTGTCCTGAGGACTTGTTAAAGACTCTATATGCCCTTGTGTTTGAATCATATCCTAGTAAAAAGCCTTCTACAGTCTTAGGAGCAAATTTAGATTTTCTACCTCTTTTAACAACTATAAAGCATTTGCTACCAAAGACTCTAAAATATGAAATATTGGGCTTTTTACCGGTTAGGAGTTCGTATGATGTCTTCTTGAGGATTCGGTGTAGATATAACCGGTTGATGGCGTAGCAGGCGGTGTTGACCGCCTCGGCCCAAAACCGATCCGATGTCTTGTACTCATCAAGCATGGTTCTTGCCATGTCCAATAAAGTTCTATTCTTCCTCTCCACTACACCATTTTGTTGTGGCGTGTAGGGAGAAGAGAACTCATGCTTGATGCCCTCCTCCTCAAGGAAGCCTTCGATTTGTGAGTTCTTGAACTCCGTCCCGTTGTCGCTTCTAATTTTCTTGATCCTTAAGCCGAACTCATTTTGAGCCCATCTCAAGAATCCCATTAAGGTCTCTTGGGTATGAGATTTTTCCTGCAAAAAGAATACCCAAGTGAAGCGAGAATAGTCATCCATAATAACTAGACAGTACTTACTCCCGCCGATGCTTATGTAAGCTATCGGGCCGAATAGATCCATGTGTAGGAGCTCCAGTGGTCTGTCAGTCGTCATGATGTTCTTGTGTGGATGATGAGCACCAACTTGCTTCCCTGCTTGGCATGCGCTACAAACCCTGTCTTTCTCAAAATGAACATTGGTTAATCCTAAAATGTGCTCTCCCTTTAGAAGCTTATGAAGATTCTTCATCCCAACATGGGCTAGTCGGCGGTGCCAGAGCCAACCCATGTTAGTCTTAGCAATTAAGCAAGTGTCGAGTTCAGCTCTATCAAAATCTACCAAGTATAGCTGACCCTCTAACACTCCCTTAAATGCTATTGAATCATCACTTCTTCTAAAGACAGTGACACCTACATCAGTAAATAGACAGTTGTAGCCCATTTGACATAATTGAGAAACAGAAAGCAAATTGTAATCTAAAGAATCTACAAGAAAAACATTAGAAATGGAATGGTCAGGTGATATAGCAATTTTACCCAATCCTTTGACCAAACCTTGGTTTCCATCCTCGAATGTGATAGCTTGTTGGGGATCTTGGTTTTTCTCGTAGGAGGAGAACATCTTCTTCTCCCCTGTCATGTGGTTTGTGCACCCGCTGTCGATGATCCAACTTGAGCCCCCAGATGCATAAACCTACAAAACATGTTTAGTTCTTGACTTTAGGTACCCAAATGGTTTTGGGTCCTTTGGCATTAGATACAAGAACTTTGGGTACCCAAACCCAAGTCTTTGACCCCTTGTGCTTGCCCCCAACATACTTGGCAACTACCTTGCCGGGTTTGTTAGTTAAAACATAGGATGCATCAAAAGTTTTAAATGAAATGCTATGTTCATTTGATGCACTAGGAGTCTTCTTCTTAGGCAATTTAGCACGGGTTGGTTGCCTAGAACTAGATGTCTCACCCTTATACATAAATGCATGGTTAGGGCCAGAGTGAGACTTCCTAGAATGAATTCTCCTAATTTTGCTCTCAGGATAACCGGCAGGGTACAAAATGTAACCCTCGTTATCCTGAGGCATGGGAGCCTTGCCCTTAACTAAATTAGACAACTTCTTAGGAGGGGCATTAAGTTTGACATTGTCCCCCTTTTGGAAGCCAATGCCATCCTTGATGCCAGGGCGTCTCCCACTATAAAGCATACTACGAGCAAATTTAAATTTTTCATTTTCAAGTTCATGCTCGGCAATTTTAGCATCTAGTTTAGCTATATGATCATTTTGTTGTTTAATTAAAGCCATGTGATCATGTATAACATTGATATCAACATCTCTACATCTAGTACAAATAGAAGTATGTTCAATGGTAGATGTAGATGGTTTGCAAGATTTTAATTCTACAACCTTAGCATGCAATATATCATTTTTATTTCTAAGGTCGGAAATAGTAGCATTGCAAACATCAAAATCTTTAGCCTTAGCATGCAATTTTTCATTTTCATCTCTAAGGCTAGCAAGAGAAATGTTCAATTCTTCAATCTTAGCAAGCAAATCATCATTATCATTTCTAAGATTGGGAATTGAAACATTACAAACATTTGAATCAACCTTAGCTAACAAATTAGCATTCTCATTTCTAAGGTTGTCTATAGTCTCATGGCAGGTGCTTAGCTCACTAGATAATTTCTCACATTTTTCAACTTCTAGAGCATAAGCATTTTTAACTTTAACATGCTTTTTATTTTCCTTGATTAGGAAGTCCTCTTGGGTGTCCAAGAGATCATCCTTCTCATGGATGGCACTAATTAATTCATTTAATTTCTCTTTTTGTTGCATGTTTAAGTTGGCAAAAAGGGTACGCAAATTATCTTCCTCATCACTAGCATTATCATCACTAGAGGACTCATATCTAGTGGAGGATTTGGATTTAACCTTCTTCTTTTTGCCGTCCTTTGCCATGAGGCACTTGTGGCCAACGTTGGGGAAGAGAAGTCCCTTGGTGATGGCGATGTTGGCGGCGTCCTCGTCGTCGGAGGAGTCGCTAGAGCTTTCGTCAGAGTCCCACTCTTGACAAACATGGGCATCGCCGCCCTACTTCTTGTAGTACCTCTTCTTCTCCTTTTTTCTCCCCTTCTTGTTGTCGCCCCTGTCACTAGAAATAGGACATTTTGCTATAAAGTGACCGGGCTTACCACACTTGTAGCAAACCTTCTTGGAGCGGGGCTTGTAATCTTTCCCCCTCCTTTGCTTGAGGATTTGGCGGAAGCTCTTGATGACGAGCGCCATTTCCTCATTGTCGAGCTTGGAGGCGTCGATGGGTGTTCTACTCGGTGTAGACTCCTCCTTCTTTTCTTCCGTCGCCTTGAATGCGACCGGTTGAGCTTCGGACGTGGAGGGGTCGTCAAGCTCGTTGATCTTCCTTGATCCCTTGATCATGAATTCAAAGCTCACAAAATTCCCGATTACTTCCTCGGAGTCATTAGTGTATATCTCGGATTGCCACGAATTAATTGTACTTGAGTAGGGTTAAGGAAAATAAGTGATCTTAGAATAACCTTAACCACCTCGTGGTCATCCCATTTCTTGCTCCCGAGGTTGCACACTTGATTCACCAAGGTTTTGAGCCGGTTGTACATGTCTTGTGGCTCCTCCCCTTGGCGTAGACGGAAGCGACCGAGCTCCCCCTCGATCGTTTCCCGCTTGGTGATCTTGGTGAGTTCATCACCCTCGTGCGCGGTCTTTAGCACGTCCCAAACTTCCTTGGCGCTCTTTAATCCTTGCACCTTGTTGTACTCCTCCCTACTTAGAGAGGCGAGGAGTATGGTTGTGGCTTGGGAGTTGAAGTGCTCGATTTGGGCCACCTCGTCCTCATCATAATCCTCATCCCCTACGGATGGTACCTGTGCTCCAAACTCAACAACATTCCATATACTTTTATGGAGTGAGGTTAGATGAAATTTCATTAAATCACTCCACCTAGCATAATCTTCACCGTCAAAGGTTGACGGTTTGCCTAATGGAACGGAAAGTAATGGAGTATGTCTAGAAGTGCGAGGGTAGTGTAAGGGGATCTTACTAAACTTCTTGCGCTCATGGCGCTTAGAAGTTATGGAGGGCGCGTCGGAGCCGGAGGTGGAAGGTGATGAAGTGTCGGTCTCGTAGTAGACCACCTTCCTCATCTTCTTTATCTTGTCGCCACTCTGATGCGACTTGTGGGAAGAAGCTTTCTTCTCCTTCCCCTTTCCCTTTTTGTGGGACTCTTCCGATGAAGCCTTCCCGTGGCTTGTAGTGGGTTTTTCGCCGGTCTCCATCTCCTTCTTGGCGTGATCTCCCGACATCACTATGAGCGGTTAGGCTTTAATGAAGCACCGGGCTTTGATACCAATTGAAAGTCGCCTAGAGGGGGGGTGAATAGGGCGAATCTGAAATTTAACAACTTAATCACAACTACAAGCCGGGTTATCGTTAGAAATATAATCGAGTCCGCGAGAGAGGGTGCAAAACAAATCGCAAGCGAATAAAGAGTGTGACACGCGGATTTGTTTTACCGAGGTTCGGTTCTCGCAAACCTACTCCCCGTTGAGGAGGCCACAAAGACCGAGTCTTTTTTCAACCCCTTCCCTCTCTCAAACGGTCCCTCGGACCGAGTGAGCTTTCTCTTCTCAAATCAACCAGGAACAAAACTTCCCCGCAAGGACCACCACACAATTGGTGTCTCTTGCCTTGGTTACAATTGAGTATTGATCTCAAGAAAGAATGAGAAAGAAGAAAGCAATCCAAGCGCAAGAGCTCAAAAGAACACAACAAATCACTCTCACTAGTTACTAAAGCTTTTGTGGAATTGGGAGAGGATTTGATCACTTGGGTGTGTCTTGTATTGAATGCCTAGCTCTTGTAAGTGGTTGGAAGTGTGAAAACTTGGATGAATTGAATGTGGGGTGGTTGGGGGTATTTATAACCCCAAACCACCAAACTAGCCGTTTGGTGGAGGCTGTCTGTCGCATGGTGCACTGGACAGTCCGGTGCACACCGGACAGTGTCCGGTGCGCCAGCCACGTCACATGCCATTGGGTTCCGACCGTTGGAGCTCTGACTGCTGGGCCCGCCTGGATGTCCGGTGGCACACCGGGCATGTACTGTAGAGTGTCCGGTGCGGTGCGAGCCTGACTTCTGCGCGCTCTGGCGCGCATTTAATGCTTCTGCAGGTGACCGTTGGCGCGAAGTAGTCGTTGCTCCGCTGGCTCACCGGACAGTCCGGTGTGCACCAGACATGTCCGGTGAATTATAGCGGAGCGAATTCCTGAAGCTGGCGAGTTCCAGAGTCGCTCTCCTATGGGGCACCGGACACTGTCCGGTGTACACCGGAAAGTCCGGTGAATTATAGCGGAGCGCCTCTGGATTTTCCCGAAGGTGAGGAGTTCAGCGTGAAGTCCCCTGGTGCACCGGACACTGTCCGGTGGCACACCGGACAGTCCGGTGGCACACCGGACAGTCCGGTGCGCCAAACCAGGGCTGCCTTCGGTTATCCCTTGCTCTCTTTGTTGAACCCAATTCTTGGTCTTTTTATTGGCTAAGTGTGAACCTTTGGCACCTGTATAACTTATAGACTAGAGCAAACTAGTTAGTCCAATTATTTGTGTTGGGCAATTCAACCACCAAAATCAATTAGGAACTAGGTGTAAGCCTAATTCCCTTTCAAACCTCTTGGGTAAAACACACAGAAGAGGTTTACCAACAAGTGGTCGCGATAAGTTCATAGCACACGAGATGGGTGTGAATGTCGAATAACATCACAGTTAACTCGTGTTAGCCAGAGAATCCAAGTCCACTAAAGGTGATATAGATTCGAGAAAAACACCAATGGAGGGATCTGTAGATGTCGCCTTCGCAACCAATCCATTTTATCGAGTACTAATCATGGATCGACTTGATCACTCATGCTGGAAAAGCACACATGAGGCAATCGAGGCACGACTAGAGTGATGATTAGGTGGTTATTGGCTGACTTAATCTTGATTCTTATAAGTACTTTCTCAGGATGGGTTGAACCAAAGTGAGTTTAGACAACTCGATAAAACGATCTCTAAACTCAACCTTCGTTCATTGGGCAGTTACAAGTTAGTCAAAACCAACTTGTTGAACTACTTTTGACATTGAGCATGTCCTCTTATTATCCATCGGTAAGCCAAGGATTAATAGTCCACTTCTGTTATCAGGTGACCATGCACTTGGGTAGAAATCTATTTGGTCATGTTGTTCATCTGTTTCTTCATGCGAGATGAATTATCCACTTGGTTAGGAAATACATGGATTAAATAGAAGAGCGAATGAACAAACTCCTACATTTTGGCAGCAAGGGAAACAGATCCCCATTTTGAGAGCTAATCAGTGGTCTCTTGACACTAAAAAGCTCCAAGACTTCACCTTTACCAAAGGATGTAAAGGGAACTTGTATGAGTAGTCACTACCAAGATCAAAAGAAATAAGACCACACATGAAAGTGGTTTGCCCTTTTGATCCAACGGAGATGACAAATGTTGCTTGATCACTTCACAAACAACATAGAAATTGTTTCAAGGAGGAGGTCTACGGAAGATAACATATTGATATAATCTCATAATGGATTATGACTACTAACTGTGATACTAGCGTGTGCCGAGTAGCGCAACCATGTGCGCACACACAGAAGGCCCTCGGTTTCGTCACGGCACCACTGGTTTTAGTCATAACACCATTATCAGACATAACCAATAAGAAATCTCACGCGACACAAATGAATTGGGCAAGGGTGACAATGTACAAAGAGATACTCCACCTGTAAGGATGGTTACAAGTAGAGAGCCAAACAGATCATGGCCCGATGAAATGAACAAGGCATGGCCATAACCTAAATTTGATGAAAGGAGTACGACGGGAGACTGTTACTTCAGCCCCAAGCATATTTCTATGCCCATCGTAGAGATCACAAGGTCAAGGATCAGTATCTGACTAGATACAGGGGAAAACAATCACAAGGTTAAGTTGGTATGCCTTCGATAGATATGAGGAAACCAAAGGCATCAAACTCAAGAAAATGGTCGGACATGTCTTTCCTAGTTTAGGTTGATAAAGCAACATGGCGATCCGCAAGAAGAGGCCAAATACAATAGAGACCTCAACCTGCATCAACTGAACAAGAGAATGGTTCTAGAAGGAGACATGACTTGAGATCCTTGTTTTAAGCTTAGGTACATTTTATGTCCAATAAGGAAATTGTCTACGCATTTATTTGTATGGGCTTTGTCATGGAGTGATAATGGACAATTCAAAATTGGGGCATGGTTCACTAAATAAGAACATGGCCTAATTTTGGGCTTAGGCAAACAAGCCACAAACATCCTATCGGCACATCAAGTACCAGAGCAAACACATATATAACACCTAAATAGGTTATCTAAAGAACGGAGGACAACTATTTCATCGAAGTTCACAATACAACATTACACCACATTATCTACAACCACTGGTTACTGGAATAAGGATGAGAGAAGCATTTTGGATGTATAGGTGACAAACACAATGCAACAATCAGGATGCATGCTCGTCTTATTCGTCCTCACTGATTTTGCCAACATACTATGGCAATAGCGTTCTATATTGGTGGCATACTTACGACTCTCACGGTATTTTGCTAGTCGTCAGTTACACATACGTTTTCAAGGTTAGTGTACCTGCAGAAAAAATGCCATCACAGCCCATTTTCCCATGATGCAGTTCACACATGACAGTGTATCACAGTTTATACTCCATATATTTCTATATGGAGGTCAGCTCATCATTAAGCGCCGAGCCACACATAGACGCCGTTGCCACACTTTAACCATAGGGCAACTCATTATGGTAACTCACCTTCTTACCTGAGCGTAGGTGCGCCGTTATAAGTACATTACACTTCTCAGTATTCCCATGTCTGTATACCCATACACATCCATGGGGTACTAAATTCCCAGAAAAGTAAATACTCCACATCGCAACTTTCATATATACATGTGTAACATGTATATAATCAAGTGCCACAATTAAGCACTTCCCTAGACCGACGTTTGTTTGGTCATGCTCTCACATCTCACCTTACCTAAGCGTCGATCCATTCAAAACTGAATGGCCTTAAAAATAACAATGCACATGTATGCAATACCCCTGGTTGTGGGTTAGTAGTTTTGAACTAAGCCACCTGATAGTCCTTAACTTAGGGCTTAATAGAGGATGTCGCTAGCATTCTAGCTTTTCAAAACTGTTTTTCAAAGCCAAACAATGTGTTTAGTTGAAAATAGGTTTTCTAAAACCAAAACTTTTGTTTTGAAAATACATATGTGACCATATAAACTTAATCCTGCTCCGATACCAGCTGTGGCAGAACCTCCCAAGTTATTGGGCTCACATGCACCTGTCCTTGTCTCAAAGACCTCAGACAACTATGCATGTGCACCAGATAACTTAATAGGATCCGTCCGAGTGTCCCAAGGACCCCAGATAAACCACTTATAACCAGGATCGCAAGATTAAGTAACACAAATCACACATACCAACATTTTTGCAGCGGAAATCTTATTACCAAATTTTACAAGTTACAAAAAATTTACATTATTTTATCGGAGTGATTACAAAAGTATAAGTTTGAAATATATGCTAGCCCAAATGACCATCCTCAATAAGAAGTAGATGAGAGATACTTAGACTTATAAGAAGGTCGAGCCCACTATCACTTAACACCATCATCAGCAGCACAAAACTATAACCTGAAAAACAATAGGGAATAAAACCCTGAGTACGGAATTACTCAGCAAGACTTACCCTACTAAAGAAAAGACTCTCAAGGGTATGCTGGCTAGAGGGATTCAAGGTATGGCTTGTCAAGAATCAAAGACTCTGTTTTGCAGAAAAGCTTACTATGAGTGGATCCTTAAAATCCAATTTTACTTGTCAAGTTAAGTAAAGTTACCTGAATCTAGAGTTCTTTCTACCCTAGTTCAAGCACTTGGCCTATACTAGCCTTCTTTTTATCATCCCTTCAGTTCACTGGATTGCTACGTGTAGGGCAGTGACCAAGTCTTCATGTCTGAGAAGTAACGGTGATCCGAATCGATTAATACCCAGCTAGGGATCTCCAATCACACGACATATGTAGCACTTAACCCTTGCATATGTCAACTCGCCACCGGGGTTCTTAAGACCAGATCAGGTTCATGCCAACCGAGAGCACAGATACACCACCATCCAGCCTCTTGCCACGGAGGGTACACGCTACTCTCGCCATCTCTCCACTTCCATTGCGTGTTATCTTATTCTGGTATTAGTCTGCCCGAGGCAAAGCTTACCCATGATGAGGCATGTGACCAGTTAAAAGGTCCTCGATCAGCAAGCCTACATCGAGACGGTCCTTAATCGACTCAGACGGAGACACTACACCTAAACTCCCTTCTCGTGCAAGTCAACCGCCCGGTCTCAGCTTTATCATTTAAACCCAAAGTTTGGTACCTAGCAGAGGTACATCTTTTCCGATGTTGAACCCATCAAGGCCTTTGACAGATCCACCATCAAGTTTTATTTTTGAAAACATCCCATCCACTTAAGCATCACTTTTTGTTTTTAAAACAAAACATTTTGTTTTTCTAGAGCAAGGCTAAGCATCAAAAATCCATTTTGTAAAAGGGTACCAAGTAAGGGTATTCAATTTTTCAAGGAAGGAAATGCATCAACGGTTTAGCACACAACTCCTATCACCTAATGCATCAAACAAGGTGATAAAGATTTTAAAACATCAAGGAGGTGGCAAAGACACCGAGGCTTGCCTGAATAACGATAGGTTAGTGTTTGTCAGGCGACGTCCACTTGACGATCATCCTTGTCCTAGCACTTGATCAGGCAGGTTCGTCCATCAGCATCACCATGCGGAGTAGCTCACACTTGGGGTCGACTTGGTTCGTCTTCCATATCACACGATCAATTAACGTACCTCATGGGATGCACGATGCACATGTAGGAGCACGAGTATAAATAGTACAAGATAGATAATCTACGCTAAAAAGGATGAAACACTTATAACCTATAACAAGCATATTTTATACAATATACCAATTACAACTTTAGAACTAAAAGACCTAAAGTGTTTATACGCATTACTTATCAGACAGACCCTAGATTTTGGTTGAAACAGAGATATCGATGTTACTTGATCCTAAATATTCGAAATAGCAATCAACATTCATTCAAATCATGAAATCGACCAACATACATAGAATATCATACCTAGTTTAGAGAACACACTAAACGACTTATAACTTAACTTCAAAATTCTTGGACACCTAACACTTATAAAGTTTGATAGAAGAACTTTCATTAACTTTCTAAACTAATTTATCGGTTAACCTGTGTATCATATATATTAATAAAACTTCCCATTTTTTAACACCTACAGTCTTGCAAACACTGCGACCTATTGAGACCTCTTTCACCCTACGATATCGACCAAATTACCAAAGCGACTCAGGCAATCTAATAAATATTATACCTAGTCAAACCATCCATCAATCCACTAATACGAATAACAAATTTGCTTACCCTGACTAATTCGACGCGATAGTCGGAAGCACGATGACGGTTTCCGGTTGACGTCATCCAGGGGCCTTCTTTTCTTCGGTAATCAATTGCTGAAGATCTTCTCCTCGACTGAATAATTTTGACGAATCGAACTTGAGTCGCGCAGGATGTTCGAGCTTTTTGTCGTGCACTTGGTGAACACCACGCTGCTGGCTCCGTCTTCACCCGACTCTTGGGATTTCTTGATGACGCGCAAAACGACGATGACCTTCGATTGAAGTCTTCGATCGAGCACTTGATAAGCGATGCACAGGGATCTCGCTTATTTTTGCATAACGTCCGGGATTCGGGGTTGGACAAGATTGAGCAAGGAAGAACGAGGTTCGACAGCCTCGACAACGATACGAGAGGGTGACGTATATAGAGCTGCACACATGACGCGACGATGAAGTCACGAGCAAGGGAGGATGGGTTCAACAGCTCGACGAGAAACACGAGCACGTGTGAAGCCCGATGACAATGAGGATCGAGCTCGCGACAGGAAGTGATAATGACGCGACACGACAAGCTGGAACAAGGACGCGTCAACATGGGACTGGACTTGGCGAGCACCAAGGGCGAGGTGGCGGGGGTTGCCGATCGGAGCAGTTTCACGTGCACGACTACCAGAAAAACAGGGAGCCGAACACCAACGATGAAGGGAGCGACCATGGACAGACCTAGGTGTTCTAGAAATTAAACAGAGAAGGCGCGAGCGCAAGGGCTATGCTCGGCCACCAGGGAATAGACGACGTCCGGCGTGCAGGGAGGGATCTAGAGGAGAGGAGCACGCAGGGGCGAGCTGGAGCGCCGCGACGAGCGCAGGGGCGCGACACAGACGAGGGTGAGCACACACGGCACCAGAGAAAGAGAGATCTCGGCCGCCATGGTTGAGGACAGGAGACGAACTGGGCGAGCTCGACCACCAGGGAGCAGGACGCGACAGCGGATCCGAGCAGACAGGAGGGGCGCGGTTCGAGCTGGAGGAACACGCGGCAGGGCGAGCTCGGCGTTGAGGGCGGGGCGCCATGGCGAGTTGGAGCAGGAGTATCGCCGGTGAGCCAGGAAGGGCGCGCCATGGGGAAGGGGTCACCAGAGCTTGCCACGGCCGGTACTGGGAAAGTCACAGCACATCCATGCCGAGTACGGAGGAGATCCAGACGTGCTCGGCCATGGGAAGAGGGCAGAGGGAGCGCCGTGAGGGAGCTGCGCGCGTGCACAGGGAGGATGCGACTGGAGAAGGGCAGGGTCGAGCGGACGTCATGGGAAGGCCCAAGCTGGGGCCAGCGCTGAGGATGGAGGAGCAGAGGATGAAGATGTAGGGAGGGAGCGCTGGGGATAAGAAGAAGCAGTGCACAGATAAAAAGAATCAAGGGCGGTGGGATTTTTTCTTGAGTCAAGAGGCGGCTCATTTTCTTTCTCCACGAACTTGAGCGGCATAGGGATAAGTCCCATAAAGAAGAAAAGATCAGGGGAAAGGCGGCGTAGGGATAGGAAGAAGATAGATTTTTTTAGATTTTCTCTTTTTTTATTCTTTGATGCAAAAATCTGCATATATTTATGTTCTAAGATGCAGATCAAAATGAGATTCACTCGGATCGAATCACACATCGATTTTGATATTTTAATCTGCATTTGATTCAGTTAGATTTAGACGAATTCCGTTCGCTACTCGAACACTCAACTAGAGAACAATTCAAGTAAAAATCCGTAGACGCGATGTCACGGACGACAAAAAGGGGACTAAATTATTTTACACTGAAATCTTAGTCGTTGAGTTTGGCTTAATTAGTTCGGGATAAAAATTATCCGAGTGGGTCGGGCTTCCGAATTCTGATTAGCGCGAACGATGAATTTTAAATAATCACCGGACGCACCGATTTTCGGAACAACGATGTTTCGAACATCATGAAAATTTAGGAAGAGCCCGGATAAATAAAAAATGATATCGAACTCGCGACAGACGAAACAAATGCGATATTGTCGGCGTTCCGAGACCGGGGGGTCCTCGAGCCGACGAGTGAGAGTGCCGCGTGCCCCAGCCCAGATGGGTCGAGCGCGTGGAGCGAGCGCAAAGGGGGGAACGGAGTGAGAGAGAGGTCGGTGGCCGGAGCCGGATCGCGAGGGAGTCGGGGAAATTCCCACGGCCTTCGTGTTCGTCCCGCGCCCAGGTCGGGTGCGCTTGCAGTAGGGGGTTACAAGCGTCCGCACGAGGTGAAGGGAGAGGGCGGCCCCGAGAGAGCGCCTGCCCCTGCCTTTCGTCCCCGTGAGGCCAACCTTTTTCAAGAAGGCCCTGGCCCTTCCTTTTATAGTCGTAAGGAGAGGGTCCAGGTGTACAAGACGGGGGTGTAGCAAGGTGCTACGTGTCTAGCGAGGGAGAGCTAGCGCCCTGTGTACATGCCCAGGTGGCAGCCAGAGAGATCGTGGCACCCTGTTGGAGTGGCGTCGTGGCTGTTGGAGGAGTAACGGAGCCGGACGGGGGGACAGCTGTCGAGGTGGCTGGGTCCTTGCTGACGTTCTCCTGCTTTCGTAAGGGAGCTGGGAGCCGCCGTCGTCATGATCTAGCGGGGCGCCATCATGGCCTATCTGGCATAGCTGGCCAGATGGGACGCCGGTCTTGTTCTCTGTGACCCAAGTCGGCTCAGGGCAGGGTGATGATGACGCTTCCTGTTGACGTGGCGGTCTCGTATCCTAGGTCGGGCGTCGTGGAGGCTCCTCCGAGGCTGTGGCCGAGTCCGTCCTGCAAGACAGAGACAGAGTCCGAGCCCTGGTCGGGCGAGGCGGAGATTATTCGGCAGAGGCCGAGGCGGAGTCCGAGCCCTGGGTCGGGCGAGGCGGAGGTCGCCGTCTTCCGAGGCCTTAGCCTGAGTCCGAGCCCTGGGTCGGGCGGAGCGGAGTTCGCCGTCTTCCGAGGCCTTAGCCTGAGTCCGAGCCCTGGGTCGGGCGGAGCGGAGTTCGCCGTCTTCCGAGGCCTTAGCCTGAGTCCGAGCCCTGGGTCGGGCGGAGCGGAGTTCGCCGTCTTCCGAGGCCTTAGCCTGAGTCCGAGCCCTGGGTCGGGCGGAGCGGAGTTCGCCGTCTTCCGAGGCCTTAGCCTGAGTCCGAGCCCTGGGTCGGGCGGAATCTCCTATGGCACCACTAGCGAAGTCTGGCCGCCCGTCGGTCTTACCTTTTGCGTTAAACGCCCTGGTGACTCGGTCGGTTGGTGCGGTGATTTAGTCAGGGTTTCTCCTTATCGGAGGCGGGGCCTAGGGCGAGCCGGGGATGCGCCTGCCGTGAAAGAGGAGACCTCAGGCGAGACGGAGTCATCTTAGGGTCGGCTGCCCTCGCCCGAGGCTAGGCTCGGGCGTGGCGTGGTCAAGTCACTCGTGTGGACTGATCCCTGACTTAATCAAACCCATCAGGCCTTTGCAGCTTTATGCTGATGGGGGTTACCAGCTGAGAATTAGGCGTCTTGAGGGTACCCCTAATTATGGTCCCCGACAGTAGCCCCCGAGCCTCGAAGGGAGTGTTAACACTCGCTTGGAGGCTTGCATCGCACTTTTTTGCAAGGGGACCAGCCTTTCTCGGAGGTACCTTGTTCCGGTGGGTGCGCGCGAGCGCACCCGCCGGGTGTAGCCCCCGAGGCCTCGGAGGAGTGGTTTCACTCCTTCGAGGTCTTAATGCCTTGCGCAATGCTTCGGCGTGACTAGCGGTTCCCTCATGCGAGCAGGGCGTAACCCAGGTGCACTGTCGGGGCCCAAGTTCTCGGGCTGGTATGTTGACGCTGTCAACGGTTCGGCCGGAGCCGGGTTTGCGAGAGCAGCCCCCGAGCCTTCGCACGGAGCGAGAGGACGATCAGGGACAGACTCGACTTTTTTATATACGCCCCTACGTCGCCTTTCCGCAAGGAGGAGGGGGGGAGTGCGCCATGTTACCCTCGATGGGCACCGAACATGGTGTCTCCGGTGAGCTGCGATCGGGTAATCCGAGTGGACGTCCGTGCCCCGTTCGTTAGGGGTCGGCTAGGGGCCCGGAGGCACGCCCAAAAGTACCTGCGGGTGATCTGCCGGACCCGGTCCCCTAGCGACGGGGTCCGAGGGCTCGTTGCCTCCCTCCGATGGGATTCCGTTACAGAATCGTTCCCGCTGGTCTCGGAAATGTCCTAGGGTACCTCGGGAGCGCAGCCCGAGCCTTGGTTATGTATCGAACGTACCCCTGGTCATCCCTCGCTCGGCGTCTGAGGCGGCTGTGAACCCTTCGACAGGCCAGCCTTCGAACCCCTGATCAGTAGGGGGCACGGAGCCCTAGTAGCCTGAGGCGGTCATGGAACCTTTCGGGGGCCGACCTTCGAACCCCTGACCAGTAGTGGGTGTCGGGCCCACGCGATCTGAGGCGGCTGTTGAACCCTTCGGGGGGCCAGCCTTCGAACCCCTGATCAGTAGGGAGGCTCGGGGCCTAGTTCCTTCACGGGGAAGGATCCCTTTGGGGTTATCCCCCTTCTCGGTCCCTGTTGCAAGAGATAGAGAAAGAAGGAAAAGGGAAAAAGGGATTCGAAATTGAACTTCGTGGCGTACCTTTCTCGGCGTGGCCGTTTTTGGCGGAGGCGAAGCGCCGCCAGCTGCCCCTGCCAGAAACGTCACCTATTTCGCCGTGGAGCTAATGCGCTGGGGTGAGTAGTTGGCGAGGTCGCCGTTGCGTGCGCGAGCCGTTCGAGGTACGGGTCACGGACGCGTCGTCTTCACGCCGTGAGAAGGGTTCTCTTGCTGCCCCCGGATGGGACGTGAGCCTGGCCGAAGGCGTGACCGCTGCCCTCACACGCCTGCCACCGTCATTACTGCCGGCCCATTTTTGACCGCGTTTGACCGCTGCGCCAGGCTGGTGCCGCTGGATCGCAGGCTGGGCGGCCTCGAGTCGCGGTATCGGTTCCGCAATCGAGGAGGTGCAGTGGTGGAGCGAGAGGCGCAGCGGTTCGCATGCAGCGCCTGGCGCGCCAGTTGAACGACGCGTGGTCTTGAGCCGTCGCGCTGGCCTGTCAGGAGTCGGGGAGGCGCGTCCACTTGGCGTGGTTGCATGCCGCTTGCATGGCCGCTCGCCCCCTTTGCCCGTTGGTCTGGGCAAAAGTGGAGGGTTACTTGTAACCGCTGGGCGGTTGCGTGCGTCGTGCGCGGCGGTTTGGCTCCCTCTGCTTGGAGCTGGTCTGCATGACAGGCGGGCCCCAGCCCCCGCGCCGCGGGGAAGGGCCTTGGAGGCGTGTTGGAGAAAACTCAGCCCATGACGGTTGAGGGCGCTAGCAGGGGGAGTTGCCTTTAAAAGGAGGGCGACCCCCTTCGTGAGGCGACCATGTCTCCTTTCTCCCTTATGCATTATGTCTCTCCATCTTCCAGGCCCCCGGTTGGGGGGGAACCGCCGTCTCTTCGCTCCATCGTTGGAGGAACGCAACCCCGTGGGAGTTGGTACCTTTCAGCCATCGTTCGGCTTCAAGGATTTTCATCACACAGCCCAGCGGCTTCCCTCCGCCGGTGGTCACCCAAGGTGGTGGCCTCCAGCTCCCGAATGGGGAGGGGCAAACCGGGCTGTGGTCTTGGCCCTGCCCCCGGTGTTGAGGGTGTTCGTCATCCTCGCCGGGGCGGAGATCGAGGCGAGCCGGGGCCCCACCTCCTACGCGGGTCGGCGGGCCACCTCATTTTCCAGCTTCTGGTGGCGGCAATCGCCTTTTAGCCCCATGGCGGAGACATCCTCCAGCCATGCCGGGGAAGGAGAACTGTTGCTGTCCAGCTAGGATGCAACATTCCGCCTCCCTCCTCGCGTTCGCGGCGAGGGCGGCTGCGAGGATCTGCCGGGGTGATTAGGGGTGTCCCGCGTTTGCTGGTGATTCGCCCGGAGCTTGTTGCTCCACGGGCTTCCCAGGCGGGGAGGTTGTCCGTACCCGCGGGGACGGAACCAGAGTTCCGTTTACGATGGCGCTTCGAGTGCCGGGTTTTTTGTTCATTTTCGGCTTTCGGGGCCTGAACATGTATGTAACTCCGGCACAGAGCCGTGTTTTTTCCTCATTTCTGAGCAATAAGACTTGCCTATCGATTGTCTGAATCGCTTCACCAAGCATGAGTCGCCCCGTGTCCAGGGGACGAGTGAGGTATCCGTATCCCGGAGGCGTGGGAATCCCTCGGCTCGGTCGGGCCTGTTGTCCGAGGCTCCTCTAGCTTAGTTAAAAAGACCCCTCGGTCGCTCTTCGACGAGCCGAGGCCAGGGGTAGCGATATCAGCACAAGCAGAGGCGTCGTTGGCTCGGAAATGGAACCTGGTTGGCCGGAGTCCAGCTGGGTCGTCTGCTGGCAGGCTCGGCGCCGGAGTTGATTGGCCGAGGCCTCGGACCGAGCTGGCGCCCTCGGAAGGGGTCGGCCGAGGCCTCGGAGGTGGCCGGCCGAGCCGTCCGCTTGGGCCGGATTCTCGGGGAAGCCTCTGGCGGAGATTGCTCGAGCGCGGTGTCGACGTCGTCCTTTGGAGCGGAGGCCTTCGGACCGCGTGGCCACCCGAGGCCAGGTCGGGTCTTGCCGAAGGTGCTGCTGATGCCGAGGGTGTCGTCACCCTCTTCCAGCGCCGAGGTCCGCGCCTGCAGGGTCAAGTCGTTCTGTAGTGTGGGCCTTGTGCGGCCGTTGAGGCCAGAACACACACCCTTGTCGCGTTATAAAGCTGTGTCTCTTTTCCTCTTGCTTCGAGTATCTGGACTTTTTGTCGGTAGCAGGGATGTTAGTGCGAGCAAGAGTTGCTTCTCGCGGGAGGTGATGAGTGAGGTATCCGTATCCCGGAGGCGTGGGAGTCCCTCGGCTCGGTCGGCCTCGCCGCTTACGCGTACTTTTACCCATCCATGAGGCCCTGTCACCGACTCGGTCGAGAAGGCTCGAAGAACCTGCTTCAACAGAAGAGCCTCCGTACGTAAAGACTCATTCGATCCGCGGAGTCACCTTATCCGAACGCGAGTTACTTATCACAGAAGGTGACGAGTGAGGTATCCGTATCCCGGAGGCGTAGGAGTCCCTCGGCTCGGTCGGCCTTGGCTGTTTACGTGTACCCCGTCGTTTCTAGGACCCACTTTTCGAAGTAGTCAAAAAGCACGAAAGACGTTCTGGTAAAAGAGGTTTTTTGCTCGAGGAAAATTTTGACGCAGAGGGGGTTAACCCCCTTTTAGCCCCCGAGGGAGGGTCGGGCTCCGCTGAGGCGAGGCCGACCCTTCCTTGTTGACTAAACTTCGCGTGGGTACGGGGTATAAGAACAACTTGGAAACATTCTTAAGGATAGAAGCGACGTAGCTGTTGGATGTTCCAAGCGTTGCCGTAGACCTCGCCTTGACTGTTGGCCAGCTTGTAAGTTCCGGGCTTCAGAACTTTGGCGATGATGAACGGCCCCTCCCAGGGGGGCGTTAGCTTATGCCTCCCTCGGGCGTCCTGCCGCAGCCGAAGCACCAGATCGCCCACCTGGAGATCTCGGGGTCGGACCCCTCGGGCGTGGTAGCGTCGCAGGGACTGCTGATACCGCGCTGAGTGTAATAGGGCCCTGTCCCGAGCCTCGTCCAGCTGGTCCAGCGAGTCTTCTCGGCTGGCTTGGTTGCTTTCTTCGTCGTAAGCCCTCGTCCTCGGGGAACCGTATTCCAGGTCCGTGGGCAGGATTGCCTCGGCCCCGTAGACCAGGAAGAACGGCGTGAAACCCGTGGCTCGGCTTGGAGTCGTCCTCAGGCTCCAGACCACCGAGGGGAGTTCCTTCATCCATCGCTTGCCGAACTTGTTGAGACTGTTATAAATCCGAGGCTTAAGCCCCCGTAGAATCATGCCATTGGCACGTTCCACTTGCCCATTCGACATGGGGTGAGCTACGGCGGCCCAGTCCACCCGGATGTTGTGATCGTCGCAAAAATCCAAGAATTTTTTGCCGGTGAACTGGGTGCCATTGTCGGTGATGATGGAGTTCGGGACCCCGAAGCGATGGATGATGTTGGTGAAGAATGCCACCGCCTGCTCGGACCTGATGCTGCTTAGGGGTCGGACCTCGATCCACTTGGAGAATTTGTCGATGGCGACCAGCAGGTGCGTGTAGCCCCCGGGTGCCTTCTGCAGTGGGCCGACGAGGTCCAGACCCCACACAGCGAAGGGCCAGGTGATGGGTATCGTCTGCAGAGCCTGAGCGGGCAGGTGGGTCTGCTTCGCATAGAATTGGCACCCTTCGCAGGCGCGGACAATTCTAGTGGCCTCAGCCACCGCCGTTGGCCAGTAGAAGCCTTGGCGGAAAGCATTCCCGACGAGGGTTCGAGGTGCTGCATGATGACCGCAAGCCCCCGAGTGTATTTCCTGCAGCGATGCATTACCATCGCCGAAGATCAGGACCCTTTGATGAACCCTGCTGCCATCAGCTTGTGGACCTCCTCGCCTATCACTCTGCGCCTTTCCTCGTCGAATCGGCGCAGAGGCTGTCTGACCGGTCGGGCCCCGGCCCGAATATCCAGCGAGTGCTCAGCGACTTCCCTCGGTATGCCGGGCATGTCCGAGGGACTCCACGCGAAAACGTCGGCGTTTGCGCGGAGAAAGTCGACGAGCACTGCCTCCTATTTGGGGTCGAGCCCCGAACCGATCCGGATCTGCTTGGAGGCGTCGCCACTGGGGTCGAGAGGGACGGCCTTAACCGTCTCTGCTGGCTCGAAGTTGCCGGCATGCCGCTTCACATCCGGCACCTCTCGGGAGAGGCTTTCTAGGTCGGCAATGAGGGCCTCGGACTCGGCGAGGGCCTCGGCGTACTCCACGCACTCCACATCGCATTCGAATGCGTGTTTGTACGTGGGGCCGACGGTGATGACCCCGTTGGGGCCCGGCATCTTGAGCTTCAGGTAGGTGTAGTTGGGGATGGCCATGAACTTCGCGTAGCATGGCCTTCCCAACACCGCGTGGTAGGTCCCTCGGAACCCGACCACCTCGAACGTCAAAGTCTCTCTTCGGAAGTTGGAGGGTGTTCCGAAGCAGACAGGGAGGTCGAGCTGTCCGAGGGGCTGGACGCGCTTCCCGGGAATGATCCCGTGGAAGGGCGCAGCGCCTGCTCGGACGGACGACAAGTCGACGCGCAGGAGCTTGAGAGTCTCGGCGTAGATGATGTTGAGGCAGCTGCCCCCATCCATCAGGACCTTGGTGAGCCTGACGTCGCCAATGACAGGATCGACGACGAGCGGGTACTTCCCCGGGCTCGGCACGTGGTCGGGGTGGTCGTCCTGGTCGAAGGTGATGGGTTGTCGGACCAGTCTAGGTAGACTGGCGCCGCCACCTTCACCGAGCAGACCTCCCGACGCTCTTGCTTACGATGCCGAGCCGAGGTATTCGCCACATGCCCTCCGTAGATCATGAAGCAGTCGCGGACCTCGGGGAACTCTCCTGCTTGGTGATCCTCCCTTTTTTCGTCGTCGTGAGCCTTGCCACCCTCGGCGGGTGGCCCGGCCCGATGGAAGTGACGCCGAAGCATGACGCACTCTTCGAGGGTGTGTTTGACGGGCCCCTGATGGTAGGGGCACGTCTCCTTGAGTGCCTTGTCGAAGAGGTTTGCACCTCCGGGGGGTTTCCGAGGGTTCTCGCGCTCGGCGGCGGCGACAAGGTCAGCATCGGGAACGTCGCGTTTCGCTTGCGACTTCCTCCTGCCTTTCTTCTTGGCGCCGCGCGGAGCAGACGCCTCGGGAGCATCTTCCGACGGGCGGCCCTGGGGCTGCTTGTCCTTTCGGAAGATGGCCTCTACCGCCTCCTGGCCGGAGGCGAACTTGGTAGCGATGTCCATCAGCTCGCTCGCCCTGGTGGGGGTCTTGCGACCCAACTTGCTCACCAGGTCGCGGCAGGTGGTGCCGGCGAGGAACGCGCCGATGACATCGGAGTCGGTGATGTTGGGCAGCTCGGTGCGCTGCTTCGAGAACCGCCGGATGTAGTCCCGAAGGGACTCTCCCGGCAATTGCCGACAGCTTCGGAGGTCCCAGGAATTCCCGGGGCGCACGTACGTGCCCTGGAAGTTCCCGGCGAAGGCCTGGACCAGATCTTCCCAGTTGGAAATCTGCCCCGGGGGCAGGTGCTCCAACCAGGCACGAGCGGTGTCGGAGAGAAATAGGGGGAGGTTTCGGATGATGAGGTTGTCATCGTCCGTCCCACCCAGCTGACAGGCCAGGCGGTAGTCTGCAAGCCACAATTCCGGTCTCGTCTCCCCCGAGTACTTCGTGATAGTAGTCGGGGGTCGGAATCGGGGCGGAAACGGCGCCCGCCGAATGGCTCGGCTAAAGACCTGCGGACCGGGTGGTTCGGGCGAGGGACTTCGATCCTCCCCGCTGTCATAACGTCCCCCACGCCTGGGGTGGTAGCCTCGGCGCACCCTTTCGTCGAGGCGTGCCCGACGGTCACGATGAGGGTGCTCGTCGCCGAGGTGGCCCGGGGCCGCAGGCGCGGTGTTGCGCGTGCGCCCGGTGAAGACCGAGGCTTCCCGCGTGAGTCGGGAAGTCGCGGCACGAGGATCCGGGGTGTATCCCTGCCTTCGAGAGGCAGAGCTCTCTGCCCGCCGGGCCGCAGCGCCTTCCAGGAGATGCCTGAGTTCTCCCTGAATTCGCCGTCCCTCGGTGGTTGATGACTCCGGCATCGCGCGGAGGAGCATTGCTGCAGCGACCAGGTCCTGGCCAGTCCCGCCGGATGCGGGTGGCGGTTTGTCCCTGGCATCGTTGGCGATGCGGTGCTGGAGACCTTGGGGCAAGTGACGTATTCCTCCGGCCGGGGGTTGGCTCGCCCATACCTGCCCGATGTTCTGACGGATTGCCTCGAGCGCTCCTGCTCCTTCATCGAACCCGGCCTGCGCCCCGCGGACTTGCTCGAGCTGTGGGTCGTGACCTCCCGCCGAAGCGGGGACCACAGCTAGCTCCCGCGGGATGTCAGCGCGAGGCGCTGGCCTAGGGGGATCACCATCCTCCGGCATGCCGAGACAGCCGCCTCCGGAGGGATCCCCTAGCTCGATGTGGAAACATTCGCGACTCAGGCCGCAGTCCCTGTCGCCAAGGCTGCGGCTGCCGTCGGAACAGTCGGAGAGGCAGTAGTCACATGCGGTCATGAAGTCCCGCATGGCACTAGGGTTGCCAGATCCGGAGAAATCCCAGCAGATGCTGGGGTCGTCGTCTTCCTCGGACCCAGGGGGTCCGTAGGTCGAGACACCCGTCAATCGGTCCCAAGGCGACCGCACAGGAAACCCCAGAGAGGTTGCACTCGCCTCAATGTGAGCGCCCGCCAAAGCGAGATCGCCAGGCGGGCTGAGGCCGAGTCGAAATAACGAAAGATGGGTAGCAGTCGATACCTTTTTGTCGACGAAGAGCGATGAAGTCGCGTTGGGGGCTGACCGCGTCGTCGTCTTGGGTCCGAGGGCGACGTCCTGCAGGCCTTCCGTGAGCGTGCTGGCGTCGTCCACTTGCTCGGAGTCGACGTGTTGCGGGGGGATGGCGCTCGCGTCTGCCTTGAACGCGAGGGCGACGCTTGGCGTGTCCTCCGTCGAGGCGCCGGGGATGTCGATTTGCCCGACAGCCGTCGGAGCGCGACCTCCCGCTCGGCCCCGGTTGCCCCGCCTCCTCCTCCTTCGACGGCGAGGGAGAGGATGGGGCGAGCTCGAAAGTTGTCCTTCCCCTACGCGGGAAAGACGTCGTCGATTCCGCCGCCAGCGGGCGGGCCGTCCGCCATCAATGTCGCCGTCGCGCGGCGGTGGAAGGAGTATCATGTCGTAGTCGCCGTCGAGCGAGATGAACTCGAGGTTCCCGAAACGGAGCACCGTCCCGGGTTGAAGAGGTTGTTGGAGACTGCCCATCTGGAGCTTGACGGGAAATCGAACGTCAACACGCAGCGTGCCCCTACCTGGCGCGCTAACTGTCGGCGTTCCGAGACCGGGGGGTCCTCGAGCCGACGAGTGAGAGTGCCGCGTGCCCCAGCCCAGATGGGTCGAGCGCGTGGAGCGAGCGCAAAGGGGGGAACGGAGTGAGAGAGAGGTCGGTGGCCGGAGCCGGATCGCGAGGGAGTCGGGGAAATTCCCACGGCCTTCGTGTTCGTCCCGCGCCCAGGTCGGGTGCGCTTGCAGTAGGGGGTTACAAGCGTCCGCACGAGGTGAAGGGAGAGGGCGGCCCCGAGAGAGCGCCTGCCCCTGCCTTTCGTCCCCGTGAGGCCAACCTTTTTCAAGAAGGCCCTGGCCCTTCCTTTTATAGTCGTAAGGAGAGGGTCCAGGTGTACAAGACGGGGGTGTAGCAAGGTGCTACGTGTCTAGCGAGGGAGAGCTAGCGCCCTGTGTACATGCCCAGGTGGCAGCCAGAGAGATCGTGGCACCCTGTTGGAGTGGCGTCGTGGCTGTTGGAGGAGTAACGGAGCCGGACGGGGGGACAGCTGTCGAGGTGGCTGGGTCCTTGCTGACGTTCTCCTGCTTTCGTAAGGGAGCTGGGAGCCGCCGTCGTCATGATCTAGCGGGGCGCCATCATGGCCTATCTGGCATAGCTGGCCAGATGGGACGCCGGTCTTGTTCTCTGCGACCCAAGTCGGCTCAGGGCAGGGTGATGATGACGCTTCCTGTTGACGTGGCGGTCTCGTATCCTAGGTCGGGCGTCGTGGAGGCTCCTCCGAGGCTGTGGCCGAGTCCGTCCTGCAAGACAGAGACAGAGTCCGAGCCCTGGTCGGGCGAGGCGGAGATTATTCGGCAGAGGCCGAGGCGGAGTCCGAGCCCTGGGTCGGGCGAGGCGGAGGTCGCCGTCTTCCGAGGCCTTAGCCTGAGTCCGAGCCCTGGGTCGGGCGGAGCGGAGTTCGCCGTCTTCCGAGGCCTTAGCCTGAGTCCGAGCCCTGGGTCGGGCGGAGCGGAGTTCGCCGTCTTCCGAGGCCTTAGCCTGAGTCCGAGCCCTGGGTCGGGCGGAGCGGAGTTCGCCGTCTTCCGAGGCCTTAGCCTGAGTCCGAGCCCTGGGTCGGGCGGAGCGGAGTTCGCCGTCTTCCGAGGCCTTAGCCTGAGTCCGTGCCCTGGGTCGGGCGGAATCTCCTATGGCACCACTGGCGAAGTCTGGCCGCCCGTCGGTCTTACCTTTTGCGTTAAACGCCCTGGTGACTCGGTCGGTTGGTGCGGTGATTTAGTCAGGGTTTCTCCTTATCGGAGGCGGGGCCTAGGGCGAGCCGGGGATGCGCCTGCCGTGAAAGAGGAGACCTCAGGCGAGACGGAGTCATCTTAGGGTCGGCTGCCCTCGCCCGAGGCTAGGCTCGGGCGTGGCGTGGTCAAGTCACTCGTGTGGACTGATCCCTGACTTAATCAAACCCATCAGGCCTTTGCAGCTTTATGCTGATGGGGGTTACCAGCTGAGAATTAGGCGTCTTGAGGGTACCCCTAATTATGGTCCCCGACAGATATTAAAATCGCGATGAGCGAAGATGATTAGAGTTTAGTAGACGACAGAGGTTACCTAAGACTTGATTCCTGGATTATGTAGACGACAGAGGTTACCTAAGACTTGATTAACCTGTCTATGGTGACCTCGGCCGTCGAAAGACGTGTCATCCCATTGGCTGCATGACAAAAAAACAAGGATCTCATGCATCGCATCATCGCCAACCCAATCATTGTTCTCCTCCTCTTCTATATTCCGGTTGGATACTACCTCATCATGATGTTCCCACACCTCATATCCGGGCATAAATCTAAACTGACAAAGATCTAGACTAACTCTTTCCTTATTAAGAAATATACTATTTTCGTGCCGCCTACAAGGGCATCTGACAATGCCGGTTAATGACAAGGAGAATACGTGGTCCACAAAATCTTTGGTTTTGACTACCCAATCATCAGAATGACGTCCATTCCTACTCCAACCATTGTACATCCATGCACGATCTTCAGCCATGCCTGAGACTGTTAAACCGAACCATATCGTGAAAACATTATTCAACTTCGTCAAGGGTATCGGTCCTACATGTATAGGCAAGGATAGGTTCTAAACCCACATCAACCTAGCAGGACCCAAAAAAAATTCGGCAGCATAACCTCGTTGCCACTAAATAATATTACTTATATATAAAACAAAGAATGATATAATATTAATCAAATCAAACTAAGTACCACATACACTAATTATGCAACTATTCTACGTACCAATATAATATACTATTAAAACTAATAATATAATAGTACAACATATTAACATGAAATTAATGCCTAAATACAATATGCCCCTAATACCTAAATCACATATATCACTAATACATTAATAAAATCAAATTAAACAATAATACTAATCACAAACAGTAATCAAACAAACACAATTACAAATATATAATAATTTTGGCGGCACCTAAATAACAACCGCCGAAAATAAGAAATAAAATACGGGAAAAATTACCTCCTCTCGATGCGGCGGCTCGACGACGACGGCGGAGTGGCGGCGGCTCGGAGGGGCGGGGCAGACTGGCGGGCGAGCAGCGCAGGGGCGGGCAGTGGCGCGCGGGCGGCGACGCGGGCGAGCAGCGCGACGGCGGACCGGCCGGTAGGCAGCGCGCGGGGGGGGCAAGCAGGGGCGCGCGCGCGCGGGCGGCGGCGCAGGCGAGCGCGGGCGGCGGCTTTGGCTGGGAGAGAGGAGAGAAAGAACAGAGAAGAAGGGTCCCCGACGGTTTTTAAAAAGACTATTTTCGGTGGCTAGGGTTTGGCCGCCGAAAATAGCACCCTATTTTCGACGGCTATGTCAGTGGCCGCCGAAAATAACAGACAATTTTCGGCGACCGGGGGTGGGTCGCCGAAAATAATGTTGGCCGCCGAAAATGTTCCACAGTGATGTTGTGTGAGGAGGCGGTGGAGAGGGCGCACGGGCTATGCCAGGGCTCCATGAGGGAGCACGCTGATCTACTCAGCTCCGTCCGAGACGATAGCCCAGGGTTCGTTTCTTTCTTCCTATGAACTCTTCCACTGTTGCTTTACCTAGGAGATAAGATAAAGTTGCAGAAAAACACCAAAGTTAATCATCTAATATACATGTAAACAATGAACCGACCTTACTGAAAACACTCGCACTGGACCCTCTCTGCGACCAAAAAATAGCTCCTAGAGTTTTCAGGGACTAGAGCCTCAACTCATCTTTATAGAAGTGTTGTGCTGATGGAAGTGATGGGGTTGCACCATAAAAAATGTTCCTGTAATTCCATAGGGCCCAAGCTCCATGGGTTACTGGACTGATAAAACCCTTAACCATTTGGAATAGGTACTAGGTTATAGCATTAGCATAAACATTTCTTCTTAGTGTCTTTATTTACATGCTTTATTTGCTGATAATGTTCCTTTTAGTTTCTAAATCCTTCAAGTCATCATTGGCTAACTCTAAATCTGCACAATTCAACATTTATCTTTATCCTGTGTAAATATAGACTCGATGGTCATATTAACTATTTCTTTTGTGGACAATTTTGGATGAGAAGGTTGAAGTGCGTTAGATTTCTAGCAGAGTAAATGATCTTGATCTGCAGCTAAGGAGAAAGGGGAATGCCATAGGTACTTATACAATAGGGTCTGGAGGCTCGTCGGCAACCGGACAGGAAAATAGCAAGGCGGAAGGGCATTGCTCGGTTGCTGGTCCGATGAGTGGCACTGTCAGGGAGCGTGACAGGGGCGACAAATCTAGACCTCCACGTCTGTATTTTTTCTTGTGTTTATGTGATGCTAATTACTAGGATTGAGCTTAGATTGTGTGCACTTCGGTTTGCACATTCACATTATCATATAGGATGAGCAGAGCAATTGAAAGAAATTTAACCAATTTCTCCCTTGGAACAATAGCAATGCATCTTTGGATTTCTTGGAGTCAACAACATACTATGTTTTGTTGTTGTATATTTATGTTAAGTCACCACTCACCACTAATCTCTCCCTTGAAATAAATTTACTGTGATCTTTTTTGGACCCTGAAGCACGATCTGCGTGCAGTTTCTTGAATCCTAGAATAACAAACTGCATTATACTTGAACAGATGCAATTATAAGCGAGAATGATGATGCATTGCTCCAACAGATGGTTGGCTATGCTTCTATGAGATTCTTGCTAATCATTTCATTAGAGTGCCTGAAAGTGACATGCGTATACTTGAGTTGATAGTGCAACTCTAGAGCAAGTCCTTCGCGACCAACATATTTGCACTTCTTTTTCACAAATGGGTATGCTGTGTTAGTAAGTTAACAAATGGTCTGAGGATGTATTAAATATAGGCCATGTACATTATCAAGATATCATGGTTTCCGTTTTAAGTTCACATATTTTAAAAGTATTCATTTAAGTTATCAAAAAAGAAATCATGTAGTTTAGGTTGACATGTAACATAAATCACTGGTAAAAAAAGTTAATCTCAGGATGCAATATAATTTTGTTTGATTTTCGATTGATTATTCCTTCACAAGACATGATTTTCTCAATTATAGATACATTCATATTTAAACTTAGTTTACTGATTACATTATTGTTATGCAGTTGTTTGAAGCCCCTCTTGACGAAAAAGAAATATCGCTACGATATAGCTCTGCTCTTGTTCAAGGTGCTACAAATGTATTTTGGTATGGTTGAAAATATAAAAAAACCATCATTATTTATTGTTAATTATTTTGAAACCTCAGCTGTTTTCTGCTAATAGTTGAGAACAGATCGTGGTTCTGCTTCATTCTTTTTTTCACTTTGAAACTGCCAATGTCTAAATAATTGACACTAACTATTTAGATGGGTGTCCTAACATTCGAATTTTGCTACTGTATCCAGGTCCACGTTAGTTACTGAAGTTACCTTTTCAAAAGAGCAGGTGAACTATTATTGTGCAATTTTGCTGGGAGAAACTCTTGATGGAAGGTGGTCGATGATCCCGTGATGTGCTGCGAAGCCTCCATCAACGCCCTCCTCCCCCTCCGCTCAGCTCCTCCTCGCTCTTTCGTTGTCGCTGTGATCCGCTGCTGCCATCAACGCCCTCCTCCCCCTCCGCTCAGCTCCTCCTCGCTCTTTCGTCGTCGCCGTGATCCGCTGCCGCCATCAACACCCTTGTATTTGGAATATAGACGGAGGGGCTGCTATGGTAAACAAGACACATATGGTGCCACCTAAATAAAATTTTGGTTTCTGGTTATATCTGTCCCTGACATATGTCAAGAGATTAGCGTTGGGTTGCAGTCATGCGATGTTTAAGTCTCCGAGAAGACAAGGAGGCAAGAAGTCATTGCCAGCATTGCACAGATCTCAAAACTGAGAGGTAGTTGTTGCCAGAAGATGGGAAATAGATGTATTTTTCATGAAAAAGGGTATGGATAAATTTGCAACATTTCAGTCAATGCAAATCTTGAAGTATTTAATAGTTAAGTATTCTATATAATTTTTGCTAGCACTCACCTGCCCAATGGCCAAAACTCCAAATTTTGGGTTGCACTACTTATTTCATTTGTGCAGAGGGGACGGCAAGGCCGAGGGGTTGTCGCCGATGTCGATATTGGTGAGGTTGACGGTGGTGATGCCGTGGATGCTGGAGTGGCGCTTGTCCTTGACGCTGGAGTTGAGGCGGATGATGTACTTCTATGCATGGTTGGCCAACTACATTGGAGTTGAGGCAGATGTTCCTCCAGTCCGTGGAAGCTCAACTTTGAGCCACCAAGAGGTATATTTCTTTTCCACTAGACATGTATTGTTTTTTGGTCACTGTGTTTTCAGCCATGGCAACACTTTTCTAAATTCATGTCAACACTTTATTGGTTGTACAAATTAAATTATAGTTCACTAAACAAATTAATTATTTTTTGACAAACATCTCACCAGTATTGCTTGACTGAAATTTCTTCAAACAGAACCGAATACTGGGGGAAGTTGAGGAGCAAATTGAGCAAACTCTAGCTAAGGTTTTTGAGAATTACAATTCACTAGATGACTAGTCTTCTACATGATGTACTAGCCCAGAAGCTCAACTAAGACTATGGTTACTTCCGGGTCATTTTCCTACTGTTCAGTAAATAAATGGTATCTTATATGTTCTTTAGTTATAACTAATGCTTTCATATCCAGGCAGCTGCCAGGAAGCGCTCAAGGCGATACATGCTTGATACTGATGAGTATTCATGTCTTTGTCGTGCCTTATGTTTCAATTTCGCACAACCCTATAAAAGCATGTGTTGATGCAAAAGAGTTGTTCTATTGTGGATTGAATACAAATGTAGGATGTTACTAGGAAATTGCAGACTGAACAAGGTAAGGTGATAATTTTCTATTTGCAGCAGATTTTCATTATTTCACTCTTTCCCGAAATTACTACATACAAGCAGTTGTTGATAAGCTTTCTAAATGTGAATGCCTTTTTATGTCTTGTTACGTGTTACTGATCTCAGCTTGTTACAATTTTTACTAATACTAATACATATGTTGCTACCGTGGGCGTCCACCATAGCTTCACTGTGCCCCCACGCGCCCCCGCTCTTCGTGTCCGTGTACCTCGCCGACCGTCATCAGCGCCCCCCGGTTTAGTTGAACACAGCTCCTAAAGTACATGTGGCAGAAATCTTCATTCTCTTGAGTCAATGTTTTTTTATTTATTATTGACCTTGCACGATCGGGTTGTGATTGAAGTCTTATATTTTGCTTTTACTTGTTCACATTCTATGCAACAAAATTAGATGTTTGAACATTTTTAACCACAAAGCTGGAACACTTTTTATGTTATGGAGCAGAAGTTTTGGCCCCAACAAGCATTGTCGAATGATAGTTGTAGTCCTCAAATTGTTTCTCTAACCTTTTTCTACTAGGTGATTATATGTTTATATTATAATGTTTGTTTGACATTAATTAGTTTATTCTTTTTTAGTCGGCATATTTATAATAATAATACATATTTATATTATCAATATAATATTAATGTTACGGTGATATTTTGCCACACAGATTTCGCATATTATATGATGTTTGTCATTCTGTATATATGTTTTATACTAATTTTTATCTCCTGTGACAAGTGAAAGACGATGTTGAAGTGTTGATCCCACGGATAAAGCTACTATGGAATCGGCAGGAGTTGCAGCTATGCATCCTCGATACTGGCCAAGAGGCCCCTACACGGCTACACGGATCATGATACACTGCTCGTTGTCGGGGGATATGCTTGGATCAGAGTAGGGGTAAGTGAGGGTGAGGATTGTCCATTTATCGCCTTCAATTTCTTCTATATTTTCTTTGGGTTTTGATTCTCTTCTTTTTCTTGCTTGCTTTTCTCGTTGGATTCGGTATGTTTCTACTATCAGTCGCTCATGTAGTTTTATTTTCACAATGTATGTCTTTCCAATAAAGCGGATCAAGCAGCATTCTTCAGTCCTCAGTATTTTCTCTGAACTTCTATGGTTTTATAGACTTTTGTTTGTGAAAATGCATCACTAATATCGTAAGTTGTAGTTAGGCAAGTAATTTCAAACTGTTTGCATTGGTTTAGGTATTTGACCATGAATATATCTCTTTTCCTACTTGATATTGTAGTTGAAAATTTATCACCTTGAATAACCAAAATTTTCACAACGTTCATCATTTATGTTGACTATTCTTTTTTTCAAAACTAATTGACTCTTCAACATGCATCCAAGGCTACCTTTGGCTTGATGGTTACTCTCAATAAGCTCATGCCTAAGAGCTTGTCAGGAATGGAGCTCGCTATTCCTACTTGTTGTCCTTTTCATTTTGTTTTATTGTTTTTTCTCCCTACCCGTTAAAATTGAGCTCCATATGCGTAGAAGTGCAAACTGAGCTCCCAACAGTTAAGGTGTTTGCTGTGTCCAGCTGCTTGTTGTGCAGATTTGCCTGATGATTTTTTAGCCAACAGTTAAGGACCAATTGAATGATGATTTTTGCTGTGCAGATTTGCCTCTCGAGACAGTGTTAACTTTTATAAAATGATTTGGCACATTAATTAAGATGCAATTTCGTGGCACGACTACAAATCAATAGTATTTCCATTTGAGGCGACGAGCCGCAGTCTTCAGTCCTCAGTATTTTCTCTAAACTTCTATTGTTATGTAGACTTGAAAGGGAAATGTGCCCTTGGGCCATTTCTAAGTATTTTGGTGATTTAGTGTCCAACACAAGTGCTTAAGTGTTAAACTATGCCAAATGGTGGACAAAGTGCAAATCAATACAAAGGTATGATTCTAGACTTAGTACATTGGTTTTTGTGTACTAACATATTTGTCTAAGTGCTAGAATCAGAGAAAATACATTTGGATAAGTCTTGGCTCGAGCAGCCAAGACTCTGCTCAGTCTGGATGCACCGGACTGTCCGGTGCGCCAGGCTGGCTCTGGTGAACTGGCTGCTCTCGGGTTTCGTTGGCGGCGTACGGCTATAAATCACCGGACTGTCTGGTGGTGCACCGGACTATCTGGTGAGCCAACGGTCGGGCACGCCAACGGTCGGCCGCGCAATCCGCGCGTGACGCGTTGCCGGCCCAACGATCTGAAGGGGGCACCGGACTGTCCGGTGTGCACCAGACAGTGTCCGGTGCACCAACGGCTCCAAATCGCCAACGGTCGGCTGTGCCAAAACAGGAAAGAAATCCGCACCGGACAGTGTCCGGTGGTGCACCGGACTGTCCGGTGCGCCAGGCGATAGAAAGCAAGAATTACCTTCCTGGAATGCTCTCAACGGCTCCTAGCTGCCTTGGGCTATAAAAGGGACCCCTAGGCGCATGGAGGAGAACACCAAGCATTCTCTAAGCATTTCTAAGCACCAAGACTCCAATTCCGCGCATTTGATTCTTTGTGATAGCAACTAGAGCTCCATTTGAGTAGAGAACTCTTCGGGTTGTGTTGTGAGCTCGAGTTGCGACTTGTGTGCATGTTTGTGCTCTGATTTTGTGTCTTGTGTGCGTTGCTCATCCCGTCCTTACTTCCGTGCTTCTTTGTGAACATCAAATTGTAAGGGCGAGAGGCTCCAAGTTGTGGAGATTCCTCGCAAGCGGGATATAGTGAAACAAAGCAAAACATCGTGGTATTCAAGTGGGTCTTTGGACCGCTTGAGAGGGGTTGAGTGCAACCCTCGTCCGTTGGGATGCCACAACGTGGAGTAGGCAAGTGTTGGACTTGGCCGAACCACGAGATAAACCACTATGCCTATATGTGTTGATCTTCTTGTGGTTATTGTGTTTTGCAAGAACTCCTCTCTAGCCACTTGGCTTTATTGTGCTAACTCCTAATCAAGTTTTGTGGCATTAAGTTTCAAGTTTTTACAGGATCACCTATTCACCCCCTCTAGGTGCTCTCAATTGGTATCAGAGTCGTTCTCTTCAAGAAAGGGACTAATCGCCCGAAGGGATGGATCCTAAGGGAAAGGCGATAGTGATCAATGACAAGGAGAAGGAGTCCTTCATCAATGAGCCGAAAGACGACAAGCCCACTAACTCGGGCTCAAGTCATAAGAAGAAGGACGTGAAGAAGAAGAGGCGCATCAAGAAGATCGTCTACTACGACGACAGCGACGAGTCCTCTTCTTCCCAAAGGAACAACGACGACAATGACTATGAGAAAAATAATACGGTTAACTCGAACTTTTCTTTTGATTAGTCTCGTATTCCGCATAGTTCAAATGCACATTTGATTTCCATTCCTCTTGGCAAACCTCCACACTTTGATGGAGAGGACTACATATTTTGGAGTCACAAAATGCGTAGTCACTTATTCTCTCTCCATCCAAGTATATGGGAGATAGTAGAAAATGGAATGCAATTTGATAGCACGGATAGTCCCTTATTCATCAATGAGCAGATTCATAAAAATGCACAAGCTACTACTGTGTTGTTAGCCTCATTGTGCAGGGATGAATACCATAAGGTGAGCGGCTTGGATAACGCCAAGCAGATTTGGGACACCCTCAGGATCTCTCATGAGGGAAATGATGTCACCATGCTCACCAAGATGGAGTTGGTGGAGGGCAAACTTGGGAGATTCGCAATGATCAGGGGAGAGGAGCCAACCCAAACATACAATAGGCTAAAGACTCTCGTCAACAAAATAAGGAGCTATGGAAGCACGCGATGGACGGATCACGACGTCGTCCGCCTAATGCTAAGGTCTTTCACTGTCCTTGATCCACATCTTGTAAACAATATTCGTGAAAATCCTAGGTACACCAAGATGTCACCCGAAGAAATACTTGGAAAGTTCGTAAGTGGGCGGATGATGATCAAGGAGGCAAGATACGTCGATGAGGCGTTGAATGGTCCAATTCATGAGCCTCAAGCCATCGCTCTCAAGGCAACAAGTAGCAAGGAGACGCTACCTAGCAAGGTGGCACAAGTTGAGGCGGCGGGGCTCAATGAGGAAGAAATGGCACTCATCATCAAGCGCTTCAAGACGGCGCTAAAGGGTCGCAAGGAGCATCCCAAAAGGAGCAAGACGAAGGGAAAGCGCTCCTGCTTCAAGTGTGGTAAGATTGGTCACTTTATTGCTAACTGTCCCGATAATGATAGTGACCAGGAACAAGGAAAGAATGGGAAAAGAGAGAACAAGAAGGTTTACAAGAAGGCTAAAGGCGAGGCACACCTTGGAAAGGAGTGGGATTCGGATTGCTCTTCGTCCGACTCCGACGACGAAGGACTCGCCGCCACCGCCTTCAACAAATCGTCTCTCTTCCTCAACGAGCATCACACCTGCCTCATGGCAAACGAGAAGAAGGTAAGTACTCGAAATGCTATTACTTATGCCTCTTCAAGTGATGATGAATCTAGCGATGATGAAGTAGACTATGCTAGTTTATTCAAAGGATTAGATAGGACTAAAATTGATAAGATCAATAAATTAATTGATGCTTTGAATGAGAAAAATAGACTTTTAGAAAAGCAAGAAGATCTCTTGTATGAAGAGCATGATAAATTTGTAAGTGCACAAGATTCTCTTGCTTTAGAAGTTAAAAGAAATGAAATGCTTTCATGTGAATTGTCTACATGCCATGAATCTATCTCTAGCTTAAAGAGTATCAATGATGACTTGAATGCTAAACTAGAAATAGCTAATAAATCAACCTCTTGTGTAGAACATGTTGTGGTTTGCAATAGGTGTAAAGATTTTAATGTTGATGCTTGTAGTGAACACCTAGTCTCCATTTCCAAATTAAAGGATGAAGTGGCTAGTCTTAATGCTCAACTTAAGACTAGCAAAAGTGAATTTGATAAACTAAAATTTGCAAGGGATGCCTACACGATTGGTAGACACCCCTCAATTAAGGATGGACTTGGCTTTAAGAGGGAAGCCAAGAACTTAACAAGTCATAAGGCTCCCATCTCCGTCAAGGAGAAAGGGAAGGCCCCTATGGCTAATAGTGCTCAAAAGAACCATGCTTTCATGTACCATGACAGGAGATATTCTAGGAATGTTCATAGAAGTTATGATGCTTTTGATTCTCATGCCATGATTGCTTCAAGTTCTTCTATTATGCATGATAGAAATTTTGCTAGGAAAAACGTTGTTCATCATATGCCTAGAAGAAATGTTGTTCATGTACCTAGGAAAGTAAGTAATGAACATTCTACAATTTACCATGCTTGCAATGCTTCCTTTGCTATTTGTAGAAAGGATAAGAAAGTGGTCGCTAGAAAATTAGGGGCAAAATGCAAGGGAGATAAAACTTGCATTTGGGTCCCTAAGGAAATTGTTACTAACCTTGTAGGACCCAACAAGAGTTGGGTATCTAAGACCCAAGCCTAATTTGCCTTGCAGGTTTATGCATCCGGGGGATCAAGCTGGATTATCGACAGCGGATGCACAAACCACATGATGGGGGAGAAGAAGATGTTCACCTCCTACGTCAAGAACAAAGATTCCCAAGACTCAATCATATTCGGTGACGGGAATCAAGGCAAGGTTAAAGGACTAGGAAAAATATCAATTTCTTCCGAGCATTCTATCTCTAATGTGTTTTTAGTTGAATCGCTTGGATATAATTTGTTGTCCGTTAGTCAATTATGTAATATGGGATATAATTGCTTATTCACAAATGTAGATGTGTCTGTATTTAGAAGGAGTGATGGTTCATTAGCTTTTAAGGGTGTATTAGACGACAAACTCTACTTAGTTGATTTTGCAAAAGAGGAGGACGGTCTAGATGCATGCTTAATTGCTAAGACTAGCATGGGCTGGCTGTGGCATCATCGTTTAGCACATGTGGGGATGAAGAACCTTCACAAACTTCTAAAGGGAGAACATGTGATAGGTCTAACAAATGTAACCTTCGAAAAAGATAGACCTTGTGCAGCTTGTCAAGCAGGTAAACAGGTGGGAAGCTCTCATCATACCAAAAATGTGATGACCACATCAAGACCTTTGGAGTTGCTTCATATGGACCTCTTCGGACCCGTCGCCTATCTAAGCATAGGAGGAAGTAAGTATGGTCTTGTTATCGTTGATGACTTTTCCCGCTTCACTTGGGTATTCTTTTTGCAGGATAAAACAGAAACCCAAGGGACTCTTAAGCGCTTCCTAAGGAGAGCTCAAAATGAGTTTGAGCTCAAGGTGAAGAAGATAAGGAGCGACAACGGGTCGGAGTTCAAGAACCTTCAAGTAGAAGAGTATCTTGAGGAGGAAGGAATCAAGCACGAGTTCTCCGCTCCCTACACACCACAGCAAAATGGTATGGTAGAGAGGAAGAACAGGACGCTCATCGATATGGCAAGGACGATGCTTGGAGAGTTCAAGACCCCCGAGCGGTTTTGGTCGGAAGCTGTGAACACGGCTTGCCACGCCATAAACTGGGTCTACCTTCATCGCCTCCTCAAGAAGACGTCATACGAGCTTCTAACCGGTAACAAACCCAATGTTTCGTATTTCCGAGTTTTTGGGAGTAAATGCTACATTCTAGTAAAGAAGGGTAGGAATTCCAAATTTGCTCCCAAAGTTGTAGAAGGGTTTTTGTTAGGTTATGACTCAAATACAAAGGCGTATAGAGTCTTCAACAAATCATCGGGTTTGGTTGAAGTCTCTAGCGACGTTGTATTTGATGAGACTAATGGCTCCCCAAGAGAGCAAGTTGAGCTTGATGATGTAGATGAGGAAGATGTTCCAACGGACGCGATTCGTACCATGGCGATTGGAGACGTGCGACCGCAGGAACACAAGGAACAAGAGCAGCCTTCTTCCTCAACGACGGTGCACCCCCAACCCAAGATGATGAACAGGTACCTCAAGAGGAGGCGTGTGATCAAGGGGGAGCACAAGATGTCCAAATTGAAGAGGAAGAAGCACCACAGGTCCCTCCAACTCAAGTTCGAGCGATGATTCAAAGAAACCATCCCGTCGACCAGATTTTGGGTGACATTAGCAAGGGAGTAACCACTCGCTCTAGATTAGTTAATTTTTGTGAGCATTACTCTTTAGTCTCTTCAATTGAGCCTTTCAGGGTAGAAGAGGCCTTGCTAGATCCGGACTGGGTGTTGGCCATGCAGGAAGAGCTCAACAACTTCAAGCGTAATGAAGTTTGGACACTGGTGCCTCGTCCCAAGCAAAACGTTGTGGGAACCAAGTGGGTGTTCCGCAACAAACAAGACGAGCACGGGGTGGTGACAAGGAACAAGGCACGACTTGTGGCAAAAGGTTATGCCCAAGTCGCAGGTTTGGACTTTGAGGAGACTTTTGCTCCTGTGGCTAGGCTAGAGTCAATTCGCATATTGTTAGCCTATGCCGCTCACCATTCTTTCAGGTTGTTCCAAATGGATGTGAAGAGCGCTTTCCTCAATGGGCCAATCAAGGAGGAGGTGTATGTAGAGCAACCCCCTGGCTTTGAGGATGAACGGTACCCCGACCACGTGTGTAAGCTCTCTAAGGCGCTCTATGGACTTAAGCAAGCCCCAAGAGCATGGTATGAATGCCTTAGAGACTTTTTAATTGCTAATGCTTTCAAGGTTGGGAAAGCTGATCCAACTCTTTTTACTAAAACATGTGATGGTGCCCTATTTGTGTGCCAAATTTATGTCGATGACATAATATTCGGCTCTACTAACCAAAAGTCTTGTGAAGAGTTTAGCAGGGTGATGACTCAAAAATTTGAGATGTCGATGATGGGCGAGTTGAACTACTTCCTTGGGTTCCAAGTGAAGCAACTCAAGGACGGCACCTTCATATCCCAAACGAAGTACACACAAGACTTGCTAAAGCGGTTTGGGATGAAGGACGCCAAGCCCGCAAAGACTCTAATGGGAACCGACAGACATGTCGACCTCAACAAAGGAGGTAAGTCCGTTGATCAAAAAGCATACCGATCTATGATAGGGTCTTTACTTTATTTATGTGCTAGTAGACCGGATATAATGCTAAGCGTATGCATGTGTGCTAGATTTCAATCCGATCCAAGGGAGTGCCACTTAGTGGCCGTTAAGCGTATTCTGAGATATTTAGTCGCTACGCCTTGCTTCGAGGTCTGGTATCCAAAGTGGTCTACCTTTGACTTGATTGGATATTCAGACTCTGACTATGCTGGATGTAAGGTCGATAGGAAGAGTACATCGGGGACGTGCCAATTCTTAGAAAGGTCCATGGTGTCGTGGAGTTCTAAGAAACAAACCTCCGCTGCCCTATCCACCGCTGGGGCCGAGTACGTTGCCGCAGGACAGTGTTGCGCGCAACTACTTTGGATGAGGCAAACCCTCCGGGACTTTGGCTACAACCTGAGCAAAGTCCCACTCCTATGTGATAATGAGAGTGCTATCCGCATGGCGGATAATCCTGTTGAACACAGCCGCACAAAGCATATAGACATCCGGCATCACTTTTTGAGAGACCACCAGCAAAAGGGAGATATCGAAGTGTTTTATGTTAACACCGAGAACCAGCTAGCCGATATCTTTACCAAGCCTTTAGATGAAAAGACCTTTTGCAGGCTGCGTAGTGAGCTAAATGTCTTAGATTCGCGGAACTTGGATTGATATGTGGCATACATGAGTATTATGCTTTAATCATGTTCCCCTATGCATTTTGTTGTTTATTTATGGTGCTCAAGTTGTAAAAACATTCCTCGGACCTCAAAGTCCAATTGCAAGTGATGCACTTATTTAGGGGGAGGCATGCTACAACTTGACCCTTTGAGACTAACCGTGTGCTTGAGTTTACTTGATTTAGTCTCAAAGGTAGATTGAAAGGGAAATGTGAACTTGGACCATGCAAGACTTCCACTACACTCCGATGAGAGGGTAACTCACTCCAAGTTCGTCTTCATAGTCTTATTGCCTTTTTACTCTTAGTTGAAGATTTTGGTGAGGCAATAGGGTTTAAGGGCCAAAAATGATCTCGTTTTGGTGCTTGATGCCAAAGGGGGAGCAATTAAGGCCAAAGCAATAAATGGATCAGCTACCACTTGAGGATTTTGAAAATAGTAGAATAGAGCTTTTGGTTTGACAAAACTCTCTTATTGTCTCCTCTTGTCAAAAGTTGGGGAGAATGTTGATTATAGGAAAAAGGGGGAGTTTGTGAATCTTTGAGCAATTTCTCTTGGAATACCTTTATCTATGCCTCAACAAGTGAATTTGACCTAGAGATAGGAAATTGAGTTTAATTTGCAAAAACAAACCAAATGGTGGCAAAGAATGATCCAAATATGCCAAATTTGAATCGAAATCATTTCTTGTTCGAAATTGCATTGATATTGCACTTCTTTTAGTTGCTTTATGTTGCGTTGGCATAAATCACCAAAAAGGGAGAGATTGAAAGGGAAATGTGCCCTTGGGCCATTTCTAAGTATTTTGGTGATTTAGTGTCCAACACAAGTGCTTAAGCGTTAAACTATGCCAAATGGTGGACAAAGTGCAAATCAATACAAAGGTATGATTCTAGACTTAGTACATTGGTTTTTGTGTACTAACATATTTGTCTAAGTGCTAGAATCAAAGAAAATACATTTGGATAAGTCTTGGCTCGAGCAGCCAAGACTCTGCTCAGTCTGGATGCATCGGACTGTCCGGTGGTGCACCGGACAGTGTCCGGTGCGCCAGGCTGGCTCTGGTGAACTGGCTGCTCTCGGGTTTCGTCGGCGGCGTACGGCTATAAATCACCGGACTATCCGGTGGTGCACCGGACTGTCTGGTGAGCCAACGGTCGGGCACGCCAACGGTCGGCCGCGCAATCCGCGCGTGATGCGTTGCCGGCCCAACGGTCTGAAGGGGGCACCAGACTATCCGGTGTGCACCAACGGCTCCAAATCGCCAACGATCGGCTACGCCAAAACAGGAAAGAAATCCGCACCGGACAGTGTCCGGTGGTGCACCGGACTGTCCGGTGCGCCAGGCGACAGAAGGCAAGAATTGCCTTCCTGGAATGCTCTCAATGGCTCCTAGCTGCCTTGGGCTATAAAAGGGACCCCTAGGCGCATGGAGGAGAACACCAAGCATTCTCTAAGCATTTCTAAGCACCAAGACTCCAATTCCGTGCATTTGATTCTTTGTGATAGCAACTAGAGCTCCATTTGAGTAGAGAACTCTTCGGGTTGTGTTGTGAGCTCGAGTTGCGACTTGTGTGCGTGTTTGTGCTATGATTTTGTGTCTTGTGTGCGTTGCTCATCTCGTCCTTACTTCCGTGCTTCTTTGTGAACATCAAATTGTAAGGGCGAGAGGCTCCAAGTTGTGGAGATTCCTCGCAAGCGGGATATAGTGAAACAAAGCAAAACACTGTGGTATTCAAGTGGGTCTTTGGACCGCTTGAGAGGGGTTGAGTGCAACCCTCGTTCGTTGGGACGCCACAACGTGGAGTAGGCAAGTGTTGGACTTGGCCGAACCACGGGATAAACCACTGTGCCTATCTGTGTTGATCTTCTTGTGGTTATTGTGTTTTGCAAGAACTCCTCTCTAGCCACTTGGCTTTATTGTGCTAACGCCTAATCAAGTTTTGTGGCATTAAGTTTCAAGTTTTTACAGGATCACCTATTCACCCCCCTCTAGGTGCTCTCAAGACTTTTCTTTGTGAAAATGGATCACTGCTGTCCTAAGTTGTAGTTAGGCAATTAATTTCAAACTGTTCTCATTGGTTTATGTTGCCTTCTTATGCTGCTGAATGTGGATATATGTGGTTTAAAGCATGTTGTTCGTTAATTAAATTGGATAGCTGAAAGTCGCCTAGAGGGGGGGTGAATAGGCAAATCTGAAATTTATGAATTTTAAGCACAATCTACAAGCCGGGTTAGCATTAGAAATAAAGTCGAGTCCGAAAGAAAGGGTGAAAACAAATCAACCAAAGAAATAGAGCGGATGACACGATGATTTGTTTTACCGAGGTTCGGTTCTTGAAAATCTACTACCCGTTGAGGTGGTCACAAAGATCGGGTCTCTTTCAACCCTTTCCCTCTCTCAAACGGTCACCTAAACCGAGTGAGCTTTTCTCCTCAATCAATTGGGTCACTTAGACCCCACAAGGACCACCACAATTTGGTGTCTCTTGCTTTGATTACAAAGGTGTTGAGAACAAGAATGGGGAAGAAGAAAAGCGATCCAAGCGACAAGAACTCAAATGCACACGAAAATCTCTCTCTCACTAGTCACTAAGTGTTTGGAGTGATTTTGAACTTGGGAGAGGATTTGATCTCTTGATTGTGTCTTGGAGTGAAGTCTAGAGCTCTTGTATTGAATGCAATGGCTAAAAACTTGGATGCCTTGAAGTGGTGGTGGTTGGGGGTATTTATAGCCCCAACAACCAAACCAATCATTGAGGTTGGGCTGCTGTCGATGGGCGCACTGGTGCGCCAGCCACGTCACCCAACCGTTAGGGTTCGACCGTTGGAGCTCTGACAGCCTAGGGCACCGAACAGTCCGGTGCCGCATCGGACAGGTACTGTTCACTGTCCGGTGCGCCTTCTGGCGCCTGCTCTAACTCTGCATGAACTGTCCACGCACTGTAGCGCTTTTCAAGTTTCCGTTGGAGTCGACCATTGCGCTGGAGCTATTGCTTCGCTGGCACACCGGACAGTCCGGTGCCACACCGGACAGTCCGGTGAATTATAGTGGAGTGGCTTTTCCAGAATACCGAAGGTGGCGAGTTCAAGTTGATCCACCCTTGTGCACCGGACACTGTTCGGTGGCACACCGGACAGTCCGGTGCGCCAGACCAGGGCAGCATTCGGTTTTTTTTGCTCCTCTCTTTTTGAACCCTATCTTGGACCTTTTTATTGGTTTGTGTTGAACCTTTGGCACCTGTAGAACTTTTAATCTAGAGCAAACTAGTTAGTCCAATTATTTGCGTTGGGCAATTCAACCATCAAAATCATTTAGGAAAAGGTTTGACCCTATTTCCCTTTTAATCTCCCCTTTTTGGTGATTGATGCCAACACAAACCAAAGCAAATATATAAGTGCAGAATTGAACTAGTATGCACAAGGTAAGTGCAAAGGTTGCTTGGAATTAAACCAAATAATACTTTCATAATATATGCATGGATTGCTTTCTTTCTTTTAATATTTTGGACCACGCTTGCACCACTTGTTTTGTTTTTGCAAATGCTTTTGGAAATTCTATTTCAAAATCTTTTTGCAAATATTCAAAGGTGTAAGAATAGGATTTCGAGAAGCATTTTTAGGATTTGAAATTTTCTCCCCCTGTTTCAAATGCTTTTCCTTTGACTAAACAAAACTCCCCCTTAATGAAATTCTCCTCTTAGTGTTCAAGAGGGTTTTTACCATTTGAAAGAAGATCAAATATTTTAGATACCTATTTTTGAAAAACTCCTCCTTTAAATATTTCAATACCAATTGAGATAGAATTTCTTAGAGGAATACTAATTTGAAAGATATCAATTGAAAACAACTTGTTTCGAAAAGTTTTGAAATTTGGCATGGTGGTGCGGTCCTTTTGCTTTGGGCTAAAACTCTCTCCCCTTTGGCATTAATTGCCAAAAACGGAGTCTTTAGAGCCCCTTTTTACTTTCTCCCCAATGGTACAAATGAATATGAGTGAAGATTATACCAAAGTGGAGAGCGATGCGGAGTGACGACGAAGGGTACATAATACCGATAGAGTGGAGGGTACATAATCTATGACTTAGCATAAGAATTTACTTGAAAGCGCATTAGTCATAGCACATGAAGGAAATATGATCAAAGGTACATAAATGAGCTATGTGTGCAAAGTGTCAATCAAAATTCCGAGAATCAAGAATGTTTAGCTCATTCCTAAGTTTGGTAAAAGTTTTCTCATCTAGTGGTTTGGTAAAGATATCGGCTAATTGTTCTTTGGTGCTAACATAAGCAATCTCGATATCCCCCCTTTGTTGGTGATCCATCAAAAAGTGATACCGAATGGCTATGTGCTTAGTGCGGTTGTGTTCAACGGGATTATCCTCCATGCGGATTGCACTCTCATTATCACATAGCAGAGGGACTTTGGTTAATTTGTAACCATAGTCCCTAAGGGTTTGCCTCATCCAAAGCAATTGCGTGCAACAATGGCCCGCGACAATGTACTCGGCTTCAGCGGTAGAAAGAGCTACTGAATTTTGTTTCTTTGAAGCCTAAGACACCAGGGATCTTCCCAAGAACTGACAAGTCCCTGATGTGCTATTCCTACCAATTTTACACCCTGCCCAATCAGCATCTGAATAACCTATTAAATCAAAGGTGGATCCCTTGGGGTACCAAAGACCAAACTTAGGTGTATGAATTAAATATCTCAAGATTTGTTTCATGGCCCTAAGGTGAACTTCCTTAGGATCAGCTTGGAATCTTAAACACATGCATACGGAAAGCATAATATCCGTTCGAGATGCACATAAATAGAGTAACGATCCTATCATCGACTGGTATACCTTTTGATCTACGGATTTACCTCCCATGTCGAGGTCGAGATGCCCATTGGTTCCCATGGGTGTCTTGATGGGCTTGGCATCCTTCATTTCAAACTTGGTGAGTATGTCTTGAATGTACTTAGTTTGGCTGATGAAGGTGTCCTCTTGGAGTTGCTTCACTTGAAATCCTAAGAAATACTTCAACTCCCCCATCATTGACATCTCGAATTTTTGAATCATCATCCTACTAAACTCTTCACAAGTAGATTTGTTAGTAGACCCAAATATGATATCATCAACATAAATTTGGCATACAAACAAATCATTTGCAATAGTTCTAGTAAAGAGTGTAGGATCGGCTTTGCCGACTTTGAAGCCATTAGTGATAAGAAAATCTCTTAGGCATTCATACCATGCTCTTGGGGCTTGCTTGAGCCCATAAAGCGCCTTTGAGAGTTTCTAGACATGATTAGGGTACTCACTATCTTCAAAGCCGGGAGGTTGCTCAACATAGACCTCTTCATTGATTGGTCCATTGAGGAAGGCACTCTTCACGTCCATTTAATAAAGCTTGAAGCCATGGTAAGTAGCATAGGCAAGTAATATACGTATTGACTCAAGCCTAGCTAAGGGTGCATAGGTTTCACCGAAATCCAAACCTTCGACTTGTGAATATCCCTTGGCCGCAAGTCAGGCTTTGTTCCTTGTCACTACACCATGCTCATCTTGCTTGTTGTGGAATACCCACTTGGTTCTTACAACATTTTGGTTAGGACGTGGAACTAAATGTCATACCTCATTTCTCGTGAAGTTGTTGAGTTCCTCTTGCATTGCTAACACCCAATCTGAATCCCTTAATGCATCTTCCACCCTGTATGGCTCAATAGAAGACACAAAAGAGTAATGCTCACAAAATGTGTGACACGAGATCGAGTGGTTACCCCCTTATGAATATCGCCGAGGATGGAGTTCACAGGGTGATCTCGTTGTATCGCTTGGTGGACTCTTGGGTGAGGTCATCTTCATTGTCCTGATCATTGGCATCTCCCCCTTGATCATTGTCCTCCTCTTGAGGTGGCTCTTCTTGATCTTCATTTTCATCATCTTGAGCTTGATCCTCATCTTGAGTTGGTGGAGATGCTTGCATGGAAGATGACGGTTGATCTTGTGCTTGTGTGGGCTCTTCGAATTCCTTAGGACACTCATCCCTAATGGACATGTTCCTTAGCGCGACACATGGAGCCTCTTCATCATCTAGCTCATCAAGATCAACTTGCTCTACTTGAGAGCCATTAGTCTCATCAAACACAATGTCACAATAAACTTCAACTAGTCCATTGGACTTGTTAAAGACTCTATATGCCCTTGTGTTTGAGTCATAACCAAGTAAAAAGCCTTCTACAGCCTTAGGAGCAAATTTAATTTTTCTACTTCTTTTAACAAGAATAAAACATTTGCTTCCAAAGACTCTAAAATATGAAACATTGGGCTTTTTACCGGTGAGGAGTTCATAGGATGTCTTCTTGAGGATTCGGTGAAGGTAGAGTCGGTTGATGGCGTAGCAAGCGGTGTTGATTGCTTCCGCCCAAAACCGGTCTGAAGTCTTGTACTCATCAAACATGGTCCTCGCCATGTCAAGTAGAGTTCTATTCTTCCTCTCCACTAAAACATTTTTGTTGAGGTGTATAGGGAGAAGAGAACTCATGCTTGATGCCCTCGTCCTTACGAAAGCCTTCTATTTGAGAGTTCTTGAACTCCGTTCCGTTGTCGCTTCTTATCTTTTTGATTCTCAATCCGATCTCATTTTGAGCCCGTCTCAAGAATCCCTTTAAGGTCTCTTGGGTTTGAGATTTATCCTGCAAAAAGAATACCCAAGTGAAGCGAGAATAATCATCCACAATTACAAGACAATACTTACTCCCGCCGATGCTTATGTAAGCGATCGGGCCGAATAGATCCATGTGGAGTAGCTCAAGCGGCCTGTCGGTCATCATGATGTTCTTGTGTGGATGGAATAGCTCAAGCGGCCTGTCGGTCGTCATGATGTTCTTGTGTGGATGGAATAGCTCAAGCAGCCTATCGGTCGTCATGGAGTAGCTCAAGCGGCCTGTCGGTCGTCATGATGCTGGCACACCGGACAGTCCGGTGTCACACCAGACAGTCCGGTGAATTATAGCGGAGTGGCTTTTCTAGAAAACCGAAGGTGGCGAGTTCGAGTTGATCCACCCTGGTGCACCGGACAGTCCGGTGCGCCAGACCAGGGCAGCCTTCGGTTTCTTTTGCTCCTCTCTTTTTGAACCCTATCTTGGACCTTTTTATTGGTTTGTGTTGAACCTTTGGCACCTGTAGAACTTTTAATCTAGAGCAAACTAGTTAGTCCAATTATTTGTGTTGGGCAATTCAACCATCAAAATCATTTAGGAAAAGGTTTGACCTTATTTCCCTTTCAATAGCATCCTGCACTCATGAACCAACAACACATCAATTTATGATGGCTGCCTACCTGGCCATACTTTTTGGTCTTGTTGGTCCGTATTTGTTTTACATGCATGCTTAATTGTTTTTACAATCTTGACTGGGTGGGTTGTTTTGGTTCTAGAATTATGAAGGTTACTCTCTAAGCTCCTGTTACTGTCAGATTGTTGTGGGATGATTGAAAAGCATATATGTTATTTCCTTTTGTATATGATGATTACCCATGAAATAATTATTATTGTGTTTCCTGTCGCTGTCAATGACCCCTTCATCGGTAGTGACTACATGGTACTTTTTGTCTACCTAACCTTTCACTTCTTCTATTTACTTACGAGAGTTTATGCAATATGGTTTACTGAAGCAACATGCTTATGTCGGTGCTTGTATATGGGTTGAACCTAACTTTCTATGGAACATCTGCTGTGAATAGTGTGCATTACTTAGCCTGCTCTATGTTCTTATTTTTTCTTTGTAAAAAAGTATCCTAGCAGTTTTGTGATGATCTCATGCACATTTTCAAATAATGTAATGCCTCCCCGTGTGTGTAACAAGCCAACAACTGAGTCTTTTCTGGAAAAAATGAATCCTTTCTCATGCACATTTGCAAATACTATTGTCATGCACATTTGCACATTTAAATGTGTGACACGAGATCGAGTGGTTACCCCCTTATGAATATCGCCGAGGATGGAGTTCACAGGGTGATCTCGTTGTATCGCTTGGTGGACTCTTGGGTGAGGCGATCTTGGACCCTGATCATCTTCATTGTCTTGATCATTGGCATCTCCCCCTTGATCATTGTCCTCCTCTTGAGGTGGCTCTTCTTGATCTTCATTTTCATCATCTTGAGCTTGATCCTCATCTTGAGTTGGTGGAGATGCTTGCATGGAAGATGACGGTTGATCTTGTGCTTGTGTGGGCTCTTCGGATTCCTTAGGACACTCATCCCCAATGGACATGTTCCTTACCACGACACATGGAGCCTCTTCATCATCTAGCTCATCAAGATCAACTTGCTCTACTTGAGAGCCATTAGTCTCATCAAACACAATGTCACAATAAACTTCAACTAGTCCAGTGGACTTGTTAAAGACTCTATATGCCCTTGTGTTTGAGTCATAACCAAGTAAAAAGCCTTCTACAGCCTTAGGAGCAAATTTAAATTTTCTACTTCTTTTAACAAGAATAAAACATTTGCTTCCAAAGACTCTAAAATATGAAACATTGGGCTTTTTACCGGTGAGGAGTTCATAGGATGTCTTCTTGAGGATTCGGTGAAGGTAGAGTCGGTTGATGGCGTAGCAAGCGGTGTTGATTGCTTCCGCCCAAAACCGGTCTGAAGTCTTGTACTCATCAAACATGGTCCTCGCCATGTCAAGTAGAGTTCTATTCTTCCTCTCTGTGGGGGACTGATATCCCCCGGGTCCACTGGAAGGATAAAAGACCTCATGAAAGGCCCAAGAGCCCAATAAATCGTGAGGTCACTCCTTCATGGGCCTGGGAGAAACGGCTAGTAAAGCAGATCGACATAAGGCCGGGTAGGCGCAAACCCGGACGGCCCCACAGCGACGAGCAAGCGACCGCAACAGAAGATCCGACTTTCCCGCGCTGGAGCCCTGAACGACGTAACCAGACGAGGATAAGTCGGCAGAATCATAGGAAGATAGACAAAAATGGTTCATTACCTTTTAGGTGCATATCCACATGTACTGCCTCACGGTCGGATATATAAGGCCTAGGGGGCACCCCTTCAGATCGATCGACCCCATTACTACTCTACCATCCACCTCAACTCTCGACGCTTTGGAGAGCAACTTTGTATTCCATACGCAAAGCATACTCACCAGGACGTAGGGTATTACGCATTTCCAAGCGGCCCGAACCTGTAAACATTGTCCATTGTTCCTCGTGCATCTGGCACAAACCATTTTGCTACAGTCGGTGACACCGTCCTACTCCGAAAACACCTTGAGGGGCAACCCCGGGTGTGCGGTCGGACCCAAAACACCGACAGCTGGCGCGCCAGGTAGGGGGTGTGTCGACGATCCAAGCTAGCTCAATGGCCGTCACCTTCCACAGCAAGATCACCCTTCGTCCCGGATCCGTATTCTGCTTTGGAACAATCTCATCCATAGCAGATGAAAATGGAACTCTACACCGCATTGCAGATCCGCCGAAAAAGAAGTCTCCTCCAACAAACCCCGAAAATACCAGAAAAGCGCAACCTCCAGCTCTCCGAAAAAAGATCGCCTTCAGAAAGTCAGGGGCCGAGGGCCCGCTGACCCGGAGAACTCCACTGTCTACTTCCCCGACGAAAGAATGGACACAGGTCGCAAGGAAGAAAGAGGCCGGGAGAAAGCAAGTTGTTCTTTCCGTTCCTCCGCCCTCAAAGGAGAACGGAAAAAGATCGTCACGACCGCCGTACCATTCTACTCCGACGTCCTCTTCATCGGGAGAGTGGAGTCGCCCCCCGTCTCCGACGACGAGCCGACCGCGCCCGAAGAAGAACCACCTCAGCGGGAATCCCGCCGACGGAGAAACCAGCGCCGAAACATTCAGCGACACCACGAGGCCGGAGAACGGAATCTGGAGCAACCTGTTTCGCGGGACGAGGTCTCGGAGATAGGAGAAACTCCGGAGGAACGCGTCTTCAGAGAACGAAGGAACTCCCGACGACGTGATCGCCGCCGGGCTCAGGAACAAGCCGAGCAAGATGCAAGGCAACGTCGGGAGAATCCACTCTTCGGGCGCAACCTGAATCCCGACTTCGCCCGAGCCATGAACACACCGAGTGAAGTCGGAGGAGTACTAGCTCGGATAGCTGATGGACTCCCTCGGACTCCTGACGCCGAGGGCTATCGACGACTGTTCACTCAGGCGGCCCACCATCTTCTACCGCTTGCTCACCCGCCGAACGATCTACGACACGCTATCAACAGCCGTCGGGACGCGCGAAGCTTCATCAATGCTTCGCGTGAACGACAGCATGAGAACGAGATCCGCCGCCGGGAGGAGTACGACTGGGATCATGGCATCTCAGCTCAGAGCCAGGCCACCAGAACTGAGTCGGCAACGGCCTCAACTGGCGGTACTACCCGGGGACGGTCGAGGAACCACAACAACTACTCCCCTCCCAGGGACAGACATCATCCCCGACGACAGGAGGACACGAGTGGAGTGTCTGCTCTTACTCCACGCCTTAGGGCCATCCAATGGCCCCCTAACTTCAAGGTATCCAATGTCGATAAATATGAACCTAAGCAGGATCCAGGGGGCTGGCTAGCCGTCTACACCACCGCTGCTCGGGCCGCCAGGGCGTCCGAGGACGTGATGACCGCGTACTTACCCATTGTCCTCGGGCAAGACGCGCTGCAATGGCTGCGACATCTACCCCGACACTGCATCGACGACTGGGGCGATTTCAGTCGACGCTTCACCGCCAATTTTCAGTCCCTCTCCGACAAACCGGCGCAACCGTGGGACCTCAAATCCATCAAGCGCCGGGGGGACGAAACTCTCCGGTCATACCTCAAAAGGTTCCAGACCATGAGAAATCGTATCCCTGAGGTCACGGAGGCGGCCGTGATCGAGGACTTCTACAGAGGATCCAATGACTCGGCCTTCGTCCGAGCCATATTGCAGAAGGCGCCGACTACCTCCGAGGAGCTGTTCCGGGAAGCCGACCTCTACATCACCACCGACGAGCGAGCCCAGGATCTCATCGGAGGAGCGAAGCCAACACCGGAAACGCCACGACGCGACTCGAACCAGCAACCCGACAAACGCTGTGAGAAGAGACCTCGCAAAGAAGTACACGCCGCCGGACCACCAGCCTCTCGCGTCCGGGGAGGACCTCGCGGAGGCGAGCGCACGCTGGACGACATCCTCGCCGCCCAGTGCCCGTACCACAAGGACATGCGCCACACTCTTCGGAACTGCCGGGACTTCAAGCACTCCGTCGGGCACGGTCGACCCTTCCAACCTCTACCTCCTCCTCCGCCGAGGGGAGGGCCAGAAGAACCATGACAACCCCAGCAGCAGGAGGAGGGAGGAGGAGGAGCTTTCCCGCGCGTTGACAGGGAAGTCAACGTCATCTTCGGCGGACACGGATCGTAGGAGAATAGAAGACAACAAAAGCTCAACGATCGCCAGATATTGGTGGCGACCACCGGTCCTCCCGCCCCATACCGGTGGTCGGAGCACCCGATCACTTTCACTCGGGCGGATCAATGGCTCAACTTCGACCACCCAGGCAAATACCCACTCCTCGTCGATCCGGTGATCCGAGAGAGCAGGGTGAAGAAGGTGTTAGTGGACGGGGGGAGCAGCATCAACGTCACCTTCCCCCGGACACTCCAAGGCTTGGGAGTTCACCTCAAAGAGCTCCACGAGTCCGACACTCCTTTCTTCGGCATCGTGCCGACTGAAGGAGAATACCCGCTGGGCCACATCTACATGCCCGTCACCTACGGAACTCCGGATAACTACAGAACCGAGTTCCTGAGGTTCGAAGTGGCGAACTTCGACTGCGGGTACAACACCATCATCGGGAGGCCGGGATTGGCAAAATTCATGGACATTCCGCATTACACGTACATGATACTGAAGATGCCAGGACCACAAGGAATCATAACTGTGCGCGCTGACTTCCAAGGCGCCGTAGAGTGTTTCCGAGTGGCCATCCGAGCGGCCCTCACCACCAAGCCGCCGACGACTTCTTCAACACAGGCGAACTCTAAGCCTGAGGAGGACCTTGCAGCACCGGCGAATGAAGCTCAGGCCACGACCTCTATGCGGCCGACTGAAGAAACTAAAAGGATCAACCTGGGGTTCGCTGAAGAACGCAAGACTGCCATCATCAGCTCCAGCCTGGACGACAAATAGGAAGACACGCTCGTCCAGTTTTTGCAAGATAACCGAGACGTATTCGCATGGCAACCTGCGGATATGCCGGGAGTCCCAAGAGAACTGGCCGAGCACAAACTGAAGGTCTATCCCCAGGCAAGGTCGATCCGGCAAAAACTATGTCGTTTCACGCCCGACAAGAGAGAGGCCATTCGCGCCGAGCTAGCTCGCTTGGTCGCGGCTGGATTTATTAGAGAGGTGTTACACCCCGAGTGGTTAGCCAACCCTGTTCTTGTACTCAAAAAGAATAAAGTGGATTGGCGCATGTGCGTCGACTATACTGATCTCAATAAACATTGTCCGAAGGATCCCTTCGGGCTCCCAAGGATAGATCAGGTGGTAGACTCCACCGCTGGATGTTCTGTGCTATCTTTCCTGGATTGCTATTCCGGATACCATCAGATTAGCTTGGCGAAGGAAGACGAGGAAAAAAACAGCGTTCATCACTCCGTTTGGTGCTTTCTGTTACACCTCCATGCCGTTTGGCCTCAAAAACGCTGGAGCGACTTATCAGAGAGCCATTCAAACATGCTTAGCCGATCACTGGGGCAAGCGTGTGGAAGCCTACGTAGATGATGTGGTAATCAAAACGGAGAACTCGGAAAACTTCATTGAAGACTTACAGCTGGTTTTCAACAGTCTACGGCGGTACCGATGGAAGCTTAATCCCGAAAAATGTGTTTTCGGTGTACCAGCAGGAAAGTTGCTCGGATTTATTGCCAGCCACTGGGGAATTGGGGCCAATCCGGATAAGATTGAAGCTATCATGAAAATGGAAGCACCACGATCACAAAAGAAGGTTCAGCGACTTACTGGATGTATGGTAGCTCTGAGCAGATTTATATCCAGGCTGGGAGAAAAAGGTTTACCGTTTTACAAGCTACTCAAGAAAGTGGATAAGTTTCAGTGGACCTCAGAAGCACAGGAAGCTCTAGATGCACTGAAAAAATTCTTGACAACACCACCAGTATTGAAGCCGCCACGACGAGCCACGTCAACTCAACCAGCTGAAGATCTGCTGTTGTATATCTCTTGCACGACTCACGTGGTAAGCACCGTGTTGGTAGTCGAGCGAGCAGAAGAAGGACATGCCTACCAGTGCAACATCCCATTTACTTCCAGTGCAACATCCCGTTTACTTCATCAGTGAAGTTCTGGGTCCCTCGAAGAAAAAGTATCCTCAAGTTCAGAAGCTATTATATGCAGTACTTCTAACTGCCCGCAAGCTACGTCACTACTTTGACGACCACAAAGTCATAGTAGTCACTGGTTTTCCAATAGGGGATATTATTCACAACAAGGAAGCCATTGGCCGAATAGCCAAGTGGGCCTGTGAACTGGGATCTCATGACATCGAATTTCGACCTCGCACTGCCATCAAGACTCAAGCATTGGTTGACTTCATATCAGAGTGGACTGAACAACAAGTACCAGATAACCCAGAGACTACAGAAGTATGGCGAATGTATTTTGATGGCTCGCTGAAGCTGCAGGGAGCAGGAGCAGGAATTCTCTTCACCGCACCTGGAGGCGAACACCTCAAATATGCCCTCCAGTTGTTGTTTCCAGCCTCCAATAATGCAGCCGAGTATGAAGCTCTGATCCATGGATTGAACATCGCCATATCATTGGGCATCAAGAGACTGATGATGTACGGAGACTCTCTGGTAGTCATAAGCCAGATAAACAAAGAATGGGATTGTTCAAGCGATTCAATGGGAAAGTACTGCACCGTTGTCCGAAAACTGGAAGATAAATTTGAAGGTCTGGAATTTCATCATGTAGAAAGAGATCGGAACATGGCAGCCGATGTATTGTCCAAGCTAGGATCCAGTCGAACTCAGGTCCCACCTGGAGTCTTTGTACAAGAAATACTACAGTCGTGCATCTCAATGGATCAAGCAGAAGAGTGTAATATTGTGAATCAACCAGAGTCAGACTCTGATGACTGGAGAAGGCCAATCATCAGGTATATAAAGAATGAAGAGGAACCAGATGACAAAAACGCAGCCGAGCGTATCGCCAGACAGTCGGCTCACTACACACTCATTGGGGAGACATTATACAGACGGGGTGCATCAGGCGTCCTCATGAAGTACATTCTCTCATCTACCGGGAAGCGACTTCTGGACGAGGTCCATGCTGGGCAATGTGGAAAACACGCAGCGTACAGGACACTAGTCGGGAAGGTCTTCAGGTCAGGATTCTATTGGCCAACAGCGAAGAGTGACGCAGCCGAGTTAGTTCAGAGGTGCGAAGCATGCCAGTACTTGTCAAAGCAACAACATCTACCAACACAGCAACTGCAGACCACACCAGTGACTTGGCCCTTCGCATGCTGGGGACTGGATATGATTGGACCTTTCAAGAAAGCTCAAGGAGGATACACTCACGTACTGGTAGCAATCGACAAATTCACTAAATGGATAGAGTTCAAACCCATTGCTTCTTTAACCTCAGCTAAGGCCGTGGAATTCATACAAGACATAATATTCAGATTCGGGATACCAAACAGCATCATAACTGACCTAGGATCCAACTTCACAAGTTCAGAATTCTTCGATTTTTGCGAGCAAAAAATCATTCAGATCAAGTATGCTTTTGTAGCACACCCAAGAGCCAACGGGCAGGTTGAACGAGCTAACGGGATGATATTGGAAGCACTCAGAAAAAAGGTCTTCGATAAAAATGAGAAGTTCGCAGGAAAGTGGATAAGGGAATTGCCTTACGTCGTTTGGAGCCTAAGAACTCAACCTAGTCGAGCCCTGCATGGAAACACTCCTTTCTTCATGGTCTATGGTTCGGAGGCAGTGCTACCTGTTGATCTCAAGTTTGGGGCGCCGAGGTTGATCTTTGAAAGCATAGCAGAGGCCGAAGCAACTAGGCTGGAAGATGTCGATGTACTCGAAGAAGAGCGGCTGAACGCAGTAATTCAATCGGCACGGTACCAGCATACTCTAAGACGCTATCACGACAAGGCCGTGCGACTATGATCCTTCTCAGTAGGAGACCTCGTCCTCCGCCGAATTCTAACAGGGGAGGGACGGCACAAGTTATCGCCCTTATGGGAAGGACCGTTCATAGTAGCAGAAGTCACTCGGCCGGGATCATATCGTCTCACTCAGATGGACGGCACGAAAATTGGGAACTCCTGGAATATAGAACACCTCAGGAAGTTTTATCCCTAGCTATATTTCAAAAGCTATCGGGACGACGATGTACTCTGTAAAACAGAAAATATGTCATCAATAAAAAAAGGCTTCAAAGATACTCAGTCTGTTCATGATTGACTTGCATCCTTACTTAACTCGGGGTGACCACTATGCCCTGTTAACGGAGCAATCGACTTAAGTCGGCAACAACTTAAGGCGGTGCAACATGCTCACGCTTACTTAACTCGGGGTGACCACTATGCCCTGTTAACGGAGCAATCGACTTAAGTCGACAATGACTCAAGCCGGTGCAACATGCTCGCGTGTACTTAACTCAGGGTGACCACTATGCCCTGTTAACGGAGCAATCGACTTAAGTCGGCAACGACTCAAGCCGATGCAACATGCTCGCGCTTACTTAACTCGGGGTGACCACTATGCCCTGCTAACGGAGCAATCGACTTAAGTCGGCAACGACTTAAGGCGGTGCAACATGCTCGCGCTTACTTAACTCGGAGTGACCACTATGCCCTGTTAACGGAGCAATCGACTTAAGTCGGCAACGACTCAAGCCGGTGCAACATGCTCGCGCTTACTTAACTCAGGGTGACCACTATGCCCTGCTAACAGAGCAATCGGCTAAAGTCAGCAGCGACTTAAGCCGGTGCAACATGCTCACGCTTACGTAACTCGGGGTGACCACTATGCCCTATTAACAGAAGCAACCGACTTAAGTCAGCGGCAACTTAAGGCGATCTGATGCGCTTACGATTATTCATATAGGGATGACTTCTATATCCCACAAACAAGTTTCAAAACCATCACACATCATTTTCCTACTGCAAATTCACGTACTGATTGAATTCTGAAACAATAGGAGAATAACAATATCATTCAAGTGCTAAACTGGTGTCCTCTAACAAATGTCTGACCATGCTAACCGCGCGCTCAAAGCACGCAAAATATTTCTCTATTTCGCGATATCTTTCTCAGGAGCAATCGACGAGGAAGGGCGACTTGAGGAATCAGGAGCAGCATTCACGTCAGCCCTTATGTCTTCAGGAACAACCACACTGGGTCTCCTCATCAAGATTCGCCCCGCCCGAATAGCCTTATCCATGGCTCTGTCGCGCTGGGCTCTCAGAGTAATGGAAGTTTCTTCAGCAACCTTGGCAGCCAATTGAGCAGTTTCTAGCTCCTGGGCAATGGATTTCTTGGACGCACGGAGTTCTTTGATAGTAGCATCCTTCGCCGATATCAACTGCCTGAGACGGAATACATCATCCGTGGATTCTTGCAGTTTACAGCGATGATTGTCTAACTCCTCCATGGTGAAGCGATGACTCCTCTCCAGGATGGTCAACGAGTTGCTAGAGTCGCGATACAGTCTGTCAAGATTGTCGCGACAAGCAGCAAGGACACGTTTTTCTTCCTGCAAACAAGAATCAACTCCTTCAAGCATCAAGCAAGCAATAGGAACACAGTAAGGCAAGGCACAGTTTCATAAGTCACCTTTTCAGAATCAAGCTGAGTGCGAAGGGAAGAGCCCAGTGCATTGGCGTCATCTAGGGCAGCAGAGACCTGAGCTAGTTCAATCTGGCTTTGAGAATACTTTTCTTCCAAATCAGAGCACCGTCGGGCAAGTTCAACCCGATCTCGAGAATGTTTTTCTTCAAGAGTGGAAATCTATCGAGTCATATCTAGCAGGAGACAATCAAACAAAAGGGGTCAGAACGTAAGGCAATTCAATAATGAAGACAAAGAGAAACAAAAAAGCACTAACCAGCACTGGTCGCCTCCAAGTCAGAGACACGATGTTGAAGTAACACCGGATTCCAACGTGCAAAAGACAAAGCTCCTTCTGGAACAGAAGCACCCTGCAACCTCAGCTAGCTAGCCATCCCGTCCACCAATGCCTGATAAGGAGAACAGATAAGTGTAATACCAGCAGTATAGGCGGTGTAAAAGTCAAGCTAAAATATATCACAGTACCTGGAGATTGGAAAAGAACGAAGGGACTCCCAAATCGTGAGAGATCAATTGATGACCGGGCGTAAGGTCGCCACCCGAAGTAGCTTGCAACGAACCAGCAGGAACCAACTCAGTGCCATCAACAGAGCCCAAAACTTGGTCAGTGGGAACGCTGCCCTCTAAAGCGACTCTCTGGTCCAAGGCTTGGGCTACCACCATGCAGCCGGAGTGCGGAGATGATCCCGCATGAACGTCCATGGAAGTATAAGAAGGAGACCCCGCTCGGACACCCTCGGGGGCTGGGTCATAGTCTGCGCTGCCCACTTGAGCCGGATCGTCTCCGGCAGTACCCTCGGGGGCTGGGCAGTGGCTTGCGCTTCCCACCTGAGCCGAGTCATCCTCGGCAACACCCTCGGGGGCTGGGCAAGCGTCAACACCATCCTTGAGGGCCAAGTTCTCTGTAGTAGCCGCCTCTAAGGCTGAAGGCCCCTCGGTTATTTCCATAGGATCAAGATGATCCAAGTCAGTCTCCTGACCCTCAAGACCGCGCTCTAAGGTCGATGAGGCGCGAGATGACCTCAACCCAGCATCGAGCACATCAGCACAAACCTCCATCACACCATCATCCGCTGGCTCTGATAACAGATCCTCTGGAACCATATCTTCAAGAGTCTGATCAAAATTCGCCAGGGACAATTCTTGCAGGCCAATGAGAGCAGACAAAGCAGGAGAAGGAACTCCACTACTTTCACCACTGGCGACATACTGCCGACTGTTCTTCCGAGTCAGAGGGACCTCATCTTCTTCCTCCCCGTCGTTTTCACCAACAACACAAACAATACCCCCACTGGGACCAGCAGCAGATGGAGCACACCCATTGGGATCAGCAGCAGATGGAGCACCCCCATTGGGGTCAACAGCAGGTAGAGCACCCCCATCGAGTTCAACGTCAGTAAATTCAGGAACAGGCGCTTCTTCAGCAGCAGGAATCGAAGGACCAACATCCCGATCCAAACTAGATACTCGCCGAAGACGTCTCTTTTTCTTTTTCGGCTCGTCAGCAGGAGGATCAAGTTGATTGGCTCGGGAAGGGCGCCTTGGGCGAGCACTGACAGGCTTCTGAATATCCAAGGTTATATCAGTTTCTAGGGGAGGTGCCACCACCAACGTCCCAGCAGGAGCAGCATCAGAAGAGTCTTCAGCCAGCAAATCAAGCATAGCACTTATCTCTGCGTCACTAGGATCCAAAGGTACCTCAAAGTGGACTTGCCGCTCATCATCAGGAATTTCCCCGAGCGAGGCAACCAAAGCGTTAACTTCTTCAGCAGAGGGTCACACTCTAAGGCCCAAACTGCCATCAGCAATAGGCGGATTTGAAACAAAATGAGTGAAGGCTTTGGAAGGAGGCAGGTTCCAGACCGAGTATGCCACCGGGGCACCAACGTTTGATACTTTGCCTTTAAGAATCATCTCAAGTCGGTTCACCAAGTCTACGGAGGGAATTCTTCTGTTGGTAACCCGAGTTGAGTCAGCTAGGCCTCGGTACAGATAAGTCGGGTGGGCCCTGTCTTTCAACGGCTGAATATTCTTGAAAACAAAATCAGCAACCACAGGCTCAGCAGTCAGACCCCTCTCTTTCAGCAGTCCAACTTCAGCTAGCAAAGCCCCCGCCTCAGTTACCTCCTGATCCGTGGGGGACTCGGTCCAACTCGGAGTGCGAACATCCGGCTGTCTTCCCGACCGTGGGGGGAGAGAATTTCCATGGTTCTCAACAATAAACCATTCCAAGCGCCATCCCTTGATACTGTCTTTGAGAGGGATTTCAAGATACTCAATCTTCCTCTCATGGTGCATCTCCAAACTAGCACCCCCAACCAGCTGATGCTGCCCCCCGGCCATCCTAGGGCGACAGTGATACAAGTACTTCCACAACCCAAAATGTGGCAGCACGCCAAGAAAAGCTTCGCACAAGTGAATGTAAATGGAAATTTGCAGAATGGAATTGGGATTCAGATGGGTCAGGTTAAGACGATAGAAATCAAGGTGGCCGCGGAAAAAGGGAGAAATGGGAAGACCGAGACCGTGGAGAAGAAAAGGAACGTAAATTACATACTCATGGGTATCCTCTGCCGGGACAGTGACCCCATGACAAATCCGCCAAGAACAGAGCTCCCTCGGGGGAAGGACCCCGATGGACACGAGGTGGAGAAGGTCGGGCTCGGAGACAATAGACATGTGGTTACCTGCGAAAGGCAACTGACTGTTGGGGTCGATTGGGGGAATCACCGCGGCGGATGAACTCGAGGCCTTCCTCTTGGGCGCCACCTCAACTCTACTGGCGAACAGAGCGGGAGCCGAATTGCAGAGAGGATTTGGAGGCAGGAAAGCAAGAACTAGGGCACGGAAAGCAGAGACGGCTAAAAGCGCAGTACTTATGGGATATTCCCGAGTCAGATGCCGTTTCCAAAAGCGCCCAGTCAGCACCCGACAGTTACTTCCAAAACACCGGTGTGCCACATTATCACTCGGCTATTACCCTCAACATGGCCGGCGCAGCCCGTTCTCACTCGGCAGTTGCCCTTAGAACGCTGATGTCATCAAGTCACTCGGCAGTTATCTCTAAAACGCCGATGTCGTCGAGTCACTCGGCAGTTACCTCTAAAAACGCCGATGTCGTTTCAGTCGCTCGGCGGTTACCTCTAAAACGCCGACGACGTCATAAGTCACTCGGCTCTTTACCTCTAAAAGCGCTGGCGCGGTCATCAGTCATTCCGACGCTGACATGGCTTCGTCACCACTCGGACGCTATCTCAAAAGCGCAAATGTTGACAATAATAGCTCGGCCATCACCCCTAAAAGCGTCGATGTGATGCCCGAGTTATTTAAATACTATCCCAAAGGAGTCAACTTCATAAATAAGGCGGGCGGAGGAATAATTCAAAAACTCTAGGTTATGCCACCAACACAACATCAAGATAATCGGCACAGAGGAGACGAAACCATTCTTCATTAAGGGAAGTTGGCATACTTACAAATCAACTCATTATGAGTTGATACTTCCCTACTGTTACTACTACTACTACTACGCTACACTATACTACTCTACACTACTAAATACTACTACATTATTTTACTATATTATACTAACATCTAAGGACCAGTGGCATCTAGCCACTGGCCCTGTTGCTACCTCTGCCGCTGCCGCCCCTGTTGCTGCCCCTGCTGCTGCCGCCGTCGCCATCCTTGCTGCTGCCGCTGCCGCCCCTGCCGCCGCCGTCACCGTCATTGCCGCCACCGCCTCTGTCGTCGTCGTCGTCATCGCCATCGCCGCCACCGCCCTCGGACGATTCCTCCTCGTCCAATGAGTACTCCAACTCATCCGAGCCCTCAAGTCCGGAGCGCTCGACGGCCCGGATATAAGTCCAGACCTCCGCCGCAAGCCCCTAGGATCGTCAGACGACTCACGCAGAGGGATGGGAGCCGGAGACCCCTCAGACTCAGAGGAGAACTCATCCTCTGAGTACTCCGAATCACCGAAGTCCTCCGATGGAGGAGTCGGCTCACGCTTGCGCTTGTTGTTCTTGCCCATGGTGGAAGCGTGAGAAGGAGAAGAAAGCAAGCAGTGGAGAACAACAAGAGATGTGAAAAAACCAGAGAGGCAAAGGCACTATTTATAGAAGAAGAAGGCAACCGCTCACCTCCAACCACGGTCACTGAACAGTCGCGAAGCATTCAATACACACTTCAACCCGTCTGAAGACACGTCAGGCGGCTGACGCCGTTTCACGCAACGCAACACCCATTGGGACTCCAGTCAACAGCGTGGATGATATGATTACGCCCGCCGTCGCATCACATTACTACTCAGAAGCAGCTGGCTAAAACACTCAGCGTACCAAGTCGTCCCTTGTCCACACCCATTGGGGGGGACGCCCAGGAATTATCAGTATATTTTTCAAAACTGTCACATCCGTGCAGGGCATGCAATGAATACCTCAAGACAAAAATGAGATATCAGTAAGGATCAGAGGAAAGCCAAATATAGCCGGGGAAGTACAAAATCTGACCGACAGAAGCGACGTGAAGACTAGCCAGGGAACGTCCATCAAATGTCCAATCAGTCGCAGAGTGAATAAATTGCACCACCTAGCAAGATATGGGCGGATCGCGAACTCGGCTGCAAAAGACAAAATACATGCTAAACTCTGAAGCATAATATTGATGACATAATGCTGACCTCTAAAGCATAATGTGGATGACATAATGTCGACTTCTAAGGCAGAAAAGATAACCTTCAACAAAAGGACACGAAAGGAAGACCTTCGAGTGGATTATCCTCAAAAATCCACTCGAAGCTCGGGGGCTACACCCATTGGGTGCACCTTCGGTGCACCCCATGAATTACCATTTCAAGCCAAGATAGTGCCGACTTCTAAGGCATAAGACAAGATTAAAGACAAGGCTGGCCCTCAACCAAAGTACAAGAGTAAAATAAAAATAATTTCTGATGAAGACCTTCGAGCAGATTATTTTCCAAAATCTACTCGAAGCTCGGGGGCTACACCCATTGGGTGCACCTCCGGTGCACCCAATGAAGTCCAGGGTCCTACAAAAAGAAATGCCGACCTCTAAGGCACAAACATGAAGCAAGGCTCCAGTCTACGAGTGATCTAAGCAGAAAGAGACAGTAAAAAATCATTTTTACCGGACTGCTTGGAAATCATCTCTTATCGTAAATAAAGACCGCAAGCTGGACCTAGGATCTTTGGGCTGATTATCTTAAAATCAGCCCGAAGATCGGGGGCTTGTGGGGGACAGATATCCCCCGGGTCCACTGGAAGGATAAAAGACCTCACGAAAGGCCCAAGAGCCCAATAAATCGTGAGGTCACTCCTTCATGGGCCTGGGAGAAACGGCTAGTAAAGCAGATCGACATAAGGCCGGGTAGGCGCAAACCCGGACAGCCCCACAGCGACGAGCAAGCGACCGCAACAGAAGATCCGACTTTCCCACGCTGGAGCCCTGAACGACGTAACCAGGCGAGGATAAGTCGGCAGAATCATAGGAAGATAGACAAAAATGGTGCATTACCTTTTAGGTGCATATCCACATGTACTGCCTCACGGTCAGATATATAAGGCCTAGGGGGCACCCCTTCAGATCGATCGACCCCATTACTACTCTACCATCCACTTCAACTCTCGACGCTTTGGAGAGCAACCTTGTATTCCATACGCAAAGTATACTCACCAGGACATAGGGTATTACGCATTTCCAAGCGGCCCGAACCTGTAAACATTGTCCATTGTTCCTCGTGCATCTAGCACGAACCATTTTGCTACAGTCGACGACACCGTCCTACTCCTAAAACACCTTGAGGTGCAACCCCGGGTGTGCGGTCGGACCCAAAACACCGACACTCTCCACTACACCATTTTTGTTGAGGTGTATAAAGAGAAGAGAACTCATGCTTGATGCCCTCGTCCTTACGAAAGCCTTCTATTTGAGAGTTCTTGAACTCCGTTCCGTTGTCGCTTCTTATCTTTTTGATTCTCAATCCGATCTCATTTTGAGCCCGTCTCAAGAATCCCTTTAAGGTCTCTTGGGTTTGAGATTTATCCTGCAAAAAGAATACCCAAGTGAAGCGAGAATAATCATCCACAATTACAAGACAATACTTACTCCCGCCGATGCTTATGTAAGCGATCGGGCCGAATAGATCCATGTGGAGTAGCTCAAGCGGCCTGTCGGTCGTCATGATGTTCTTGTGTGGATGGAATAGCTCAAGCGGCCTATCGGTCGTCATGATGTTCTTGTGTGGATGGAATAGCTCAAGCAGCCTGTCGGTCGTCATGGAGTAGCTCAAGCGGCCTGTCGGTCGTCATGATGCTGGTACACCGGACAGTCCGGTGCCACACTGGACAGTCCGGTGAATTATAGCGGAGTGGCTTTTCCAGAAAACCGAAGGTGGCGAGTTCGAGTTGATCCACCCTGGTGCACCGGACACTGTCCGGTGGCACACCGGACAGTCCGGTGCGCCAGACCAGGGCAGCCTTCGGTTTCTTTTGCTCCTCTCTTTTTGAACACTATCTTGGACCTTTTTATTGGTTTGTGTTGAACCTTTGGCACCTGTAGAACTTTTAATCTAGAGCAAACTAGTTAGTCCAATTATTTGTGTTGGGCAATTCAACCATCAAAATCATTTAGGAAAAGGTTTGACCTTATTTCCCTTTCAATAGCATCCTGCACTCATGAACCAACAACACATCAATTTATGATGGCTGCCTACCTGGCCATACTTTTTGGTCTTGTTGGTCCGTATTTGTTTTACATGCATGCTTAATTGTTTTTACAATCTTGACTGGGCGGGTTGTTTTGGTTCTAGAATTATGAAGGTTACTCTCTAAGCTCCTGTTACTGTCAGATTGTTGTGGGCTGATTGAAAAGCATATATGTTATTTCCTTTTGTATATGATGATTACCCATGAAATAATTATTATTGTGTTTCCTGTCGCTGTCAATGACCCCTTCATCGGTAGTGACTACATGGTACTTTTTGTCTACCTAATCTTTCACTTCTTCTATTTACTTACGAGAGTTTATGCAATATGGTTTACTGAAGCAACATGCTTATGTCGGTGCTTGTATATGGGTTGAACCTAACTTTCTATGGAACATCTGCTGTGAATAGTGTGCATTATTTAGCCTGCTCTATGTTCTTATTTTTTCTTTGTAAAAAAGTATCCTAGCAGTTTTGTGATGATCTCATGCACATTTTCAAATAATGTAATGCCTCCCCGTGTGTGTAACAAGCCAACAACTGAGTCTTTTCTGGAAAAATGAATCCTTTCTCATGCACATTTGCAAATACTATTGTCATGCACATTTGCACATTTAAATGTGTGACACGAGATCGAGTGGTTACCCCCTTATGAATATCGCCGAGGATGGAGTTCACAGGGTGATCTCGTTGTATTGCTTGGTGGACTCTTGGGTGAGGCGGTCTTGGACCCTGATCATCTTCATTGTCTTGATCATTGGCATCTCCCCCTTGATCATTGTCCTCCTCTTGAGGTGGCTCTTCTTGATCTTCATTTTCATCATCTTAAGCTTGATCCTCATCTTGAGTTGGTGGAGATGCTTGCATGGAAGATGACGGTTGATCTTGTGCTTGTGTGGGCTCTTCGGATTCCTTAGGACACTCATCCCCAATGGACATGTTCCTTAGCGCGACACATGGAGCCTCTTCATCATCTAGCTCATCAAGATCAACTTGCTCTACTTGAGAGTAATTAGTCTCATCAAACACAATGTCACAATAAACTTCAACTAGTCCAGTGGACTTGTTAAAGACTCTATATGCCCTTGTGTTTGAGTCATAACCAAGTAAAAAGCCTTCTACAGCCTTAGGAGCAAATTTAAATTTTCTACTTCTTTTAACAAGAATAAAACATTTGCTTCCAAAGACTCTAAAATATGAAACATTGGGCTTTTTACCGGTGAGGAGTTCATAGGATGTCTTCTTGAGGATTCGGTGAAGGTAGAGTCGGTTGATGGCGTAGCAAGACGTGTTGATTGCTTCCGCCCAAAACCGGTCTGAAGTCTTGTACTCATCAAACATGGTCCTCGCCATGTCAAGTAGAGTTCTATTCTTCCTCTCCACTACACCATTTTTGTTGAGGTGTATAGGGAGAAGAGAACTCATGCTTGATGCCCTCGTCCTTACGAAAGCCTTCTATTTGAGAGTTCTTGAACTCCGTTCCGTTGTCGCTTCTTATCTTTTTGATTCTCAATCCGATCTCATTTTGAGCCCGTCTCAAGAATCCCTTTAAGGTCTCTTGGGTTTGAGATTTATCCTGCAAAAAGAATACCCAAGTGAAGCGAGAATAATCATCCACAATTATAAGACAATACTTACTCCCGCCGATGCTTATGTAAGCGATCGGGCCGAATAGATCCATGTGGAGTAGCTCAAGCGGCCTGTCGGTCGTCATGATGTTCTTGTGTGGATGGAATAGCTCAAGCGGTCTGTCGGTCGTCATGATGTTCTTGTGTGGATGGAATAGCTCAAGCAGCCTGTCGGCCTGTCGGTCGTCATGGAGTAGCTCAAGCGGCCTGTCGGTCGTCATGATGCTGGCACACCGTACAGTCCGGTGCCACACCGGACAGTCCGGTGAATTATAGCGGAGTGGCTTTTCCAGAAAACCGAAGGTGGCGAGTTCGAGTTGATCCACCCTGGTGCACCGGACACTGTCCGGTGGCACACCGGACAGTCCGGTGCGCCAGACCAGGGCAACCTTTGGTTTCTTTTGCTCCTCTCTTTTTGAACCCTATCTTGGACCTTTTTATTGGTTTGTGTTGAACCTTTGGCACCTGTAGAACTTTTAATCTAGAGCAAACTAGTTAGTCCAATTATTTGTGTTGGGCAATTCAACCATCAAAATCATTTAGGAAAAGGTTTGACCTTATTTCCCTTTCAATAGCATCCTGTACTCATAAACCAACAACACATCAATTTATGATGGCTGCCTACCTGGCCATACTTTTTGGTCTTGTTGGTCCGTATTTGTTTTACATGCATGCTTAATTGTTTTTACAATCTTGAATGGGTGGGTTGTTTTGGTTCTAGAATTATGAAGGTTACTCTCTAAGCTCCTGTTACTGTCAGATTGTTGTGGGATGATTGAAAAGCATATATGTTAATTCCTTTTGTATATGATGATTACCCATGAAATAATTATTATTGTGTTTCCTGTCGCTGTCAATGACCCCTTCATCGGTAGTGACTACATGGTACTTTTTGTCTACCTAATCTTTCACTTCTTCTATTTACTTACGAGAGTTTATGCAATATGGTTTACTGAAGCAACATGCTTATGTCGGTGCTTGTATATGGGTTGAACCTAACTTTCTATGGAACATCTGCTGTGAATAGTGTGCATTACTTAGCCTGCTCTATGTTCTTATTTTTTCTTTGTAAAAAAATATCCTAGCAGTTTTGTGATGATCTCATGCACATTTTCAAATAATGTAATGCCTCCCCGTGTGTGTAACAAGCCAACAACTGAGTCTTTTCTGGAAAAAATGAATCCTTTCTCATGCACATTTGCAAATACTATTGTCATGCACATTTGCACATTTAAATGTGCGACACGAGATCGAGTGGTTACCCCCTTATGAATATCGCCGAGGATGGAGTTCACAGGGTGATCTCGTTGTATCGCTTGGTGGACTCTTGGGTGAGGCGGTCTTGGACCCTGATCATCTTCATTGTCTTGATCATTGGCATCTCCCCCTTGATCATTGTCCTCCTCTTGAGGTGGCTCTTCTTGATCTTCATTTTCATCATCTTAAGCTTGATCCTCATCTTGAGTTGGTGGAGATGCTTGCATGGAAGATGACGGTTGATCTTGTGCTTGTGTGGGCTCTTCGGATTCCTTAGGACACTCATCCCCAATGGACATGTTCCTTAGCGCGACACATGGAGCCTCTTCATCATCTAGCTCATCAAGATCAACTTGCTCTACTTGAGAGTCATTAGTCTCATCAAACACAATGTCACAATAAACTTCAACTAGTCTAGTGGACTTGTTAAAGACTCTATATGCCCTTGTGTTTGAGTCATAACCAAGTAAAAAGCTTTCTACAGCCTTAGGAGCAAATTTAAATTTTCTACTTCTTTTAAAAAGAATAAAACATTTGCTTCCAAAGACTCTAAAATATGAAACATTGGGCTTTTACCGGTGAAGAGTTCATAGGATGTCTTCTTGAGGATTCGGTGAAGGTAGAGTCGGTTGATGGCGTAGCAAGAGGTGTTGATTGCTTCCGCCCAAAACCGGTCTGAAGTCTTGTACTCATCAAACATGGTCCTCGCCATGTCAAGTAGAGTTCTATTCTTCCTCTCCACTACACCATTTTTGTTGAGGTGTATAGGGAGAAGAGAACTCATGCTTGATGCCCTCGTCCTTACGAAAGTCTTCTATTTGAGAGTTCTTGAACTCCGTTCCGTTGTCGCTTCTTATCTTTTTGATTCTCAATCCGATCTCATTTTGAGCCCGTCTCAAAAATCCCTTTAAGGTCTCTTGGGTTTGAGATTTATCCTGCAAAAAGAATACCCAAGTGAAGCGAGAATAATCATCCACAATTATAAGACAATACTTACTCCCGCCGATGCTTATGTAAGCGATCGGGCCGAATAGATCCATGTGGAGTAGCTCAAGCGGCCTGTCGGTCGTCATGATGTTCTTGTGTGGATGGAATAGCTCAAGCGGCCTGTCGGTCGTCATGATGTTCTTGTGTGGATGGAATAGCTCAAGCAGCCTGTCAGCCTATCGGTCGTCATGGAGTAGCTCAAGCGGCCTGTCGGTCGTCATGATGCTGGCACACCGGACAGTCCAGTGAATTATAGCGGAGTGGCTTTTCCAGAAAACCGAAGGTGGCGAGTTCGAGTTGATCCACCCTGGTGCACCGGACACTGTCCGGTGGCACACCGGACAGTCCGGTGCGCCAGACCAGGGCAACCTTTGGTTTCTTTTGCTCCTCTCTTTTTGAACCCTATCTTGGACCTTTTTATTGGTTTGTGTTGAACCTTTGGCACCTGTAGAACTTTTAATCTAGAGCAAACTAGTTAGTCCAATTATTTGTGTTGGGCAATTCAACCATCAAAATCATTTAGGAAAAGGTTTGACCTTATTTCCCTTTCAATAGCATCCTGCACTCATAAACCAACAACACATCAATTTATGATGGCTGCCTACCTGGCCATACTTTTTGGTCTTGTTGGTCCGTATTTGTCTTACATGCATGCTTAATTGTTTTTACAATCTTGACTGGGTGGGTTGTTTTGGTTCTAGAATTATGAAGGTTATCTCTAAGCTCCTGTTACTGTCAGATTGTTGTGGGATGATTGAAAAGCATATATGTTATTTCCTTTTGTATATGATGATTACCCATGAAATAATTATTATTGTGTTTCCTGTCGCTGTCAATGACCCCTTCATCGGTAGTGACTACATGGTACTTTTTGTCTACCTAACCTTTCACTTCTTCTATTTACTTACGAGAGTTTATGCAATATGGTTTACTGAAGCAACATGCTTATGTCGGTGCTTGTATATGGGTTGAACCTAACTTTCTATGGAACATCTGCTGTGAATAGTGTGCATTACTTAGCCTGCTCTATGTTCTTATTTTTTCTTTGTAAAAAAGTATCCTAGCAGTTTTGTGATGATCTCATGCACATTTTCAAATAATGTAATGCCTCCCCGTGTGTGTAACAAGCCAACAACTGAGTCTTTTCTAGAAAAAAATGAATCCTTTCTCATGCACATTTGCAAATACTATTGTCATGCACATTTTTTCCTTTCTCATGCACATTTGCAAATACTATTGTCATGCGAATCCATATCTTAGTTGTTATGTGATGTCTTGTTTATATGTTTACACTTCTGTTAATTTGCCTTTTCTAATATATACTAACGATCATGTTTATTGGTTGCCCATTTTATTTTATTTTATCATCATGGTGGTGCATTATTTATTCCTTCAATACTTCGCTATTTTTCTTTTACGTAGATAATGATGAAGCATCTTTATCGGTTTCGAACTTCTGTTATTTTTCTCTAGAGTTGGTTATAACAGTCTTGGTGGCTTTGTAACTATCAGCCACCTTCACTTTCAAGTGATAACACATCCTTCATGTGCTGATGTTTATCTCCCTCGAGATTGTTTGGCCAGTGCTATGCAGAGAAGCAGCTCCTCGGAAAGGCGATCCTAAGAGTTCCTTGACATGAGCTCAGTGGCCATTTGTTACTGAAGCGGAGGAAGGACTATGGACTATGATGAAGCCTCTAAGGCAAACATACACAGATTTTTGCTTGAAGCAGTTTGAAACAGAAATTGAGTTGAACCTTTGCGTGCTCGACTTTGTGACCAACTCTCTTGGGCGTAACTCGAATGTAGGTTGGTTCCTATAGAGAGCAACAATTATAAAGTTTCACTTAACTGTCGTGCTGGTAACTATTACTTTATGATGGTTGAATTTTGACCATGTATTCTTATTTATCAAACTGAAGTATATTATTAAATAATATGAACAATGAAAGCTTTTGGATTAGGGTTATGTATATGTTGCCGACAGCTAAAGTTATGTCCACTTTATCTCTTTAAGGAACTTCTATAGAAATAAAATTCATCTTTTAATATAGTTAAGGGTGCTTATTAATCAACTTTCTTTAGGATTGATTGCAGATCATTGATTTGTGTTATTAATGGGATTTACTGATTATATATATTAATGAGTATCCGTTTGAACTGTAGGACATTGTGATATTTCCTGAAGATTTGTATAAGTTTGTAATTTATATAAAGAAGTCTGTAAGATGCAATTAACATGAAATTATTAAATCATATATAGAAGTCTGCGTGGTACTGATGGTTGTAATGTAGTAGAGAAATTGGTGATGGTTGTAATGTATTAGAGAAATGGGTAGATTAAATTAAAAAAAATATGTATAGCTAGGATCATAAATAGATTATAAAATTTTTTCTCATAAAAATATAACACACATTTATATATAATATATTATATTATTATATGTTTCTGTTGCAACGCACGAACACTCAACTAGTTTTCGATGAAAACTCTACGGAAGTCTGAAAACGCAATTGGTAGCCCGTTTCGTATCAGCCTACTACAGCCCGATTCACTTCGACAGCCCACATCTTGAAGCTCCAAGTGCAGCCCGGCCCAGTCCAGTCCAGCCTTTCCTCTCCTGCCCCGTCTCTCCCGTTCCCACAGCACAGCCTCCATTTCCCAATCTCGCAGGCGACGCCGACGCGTTCCACCGGCGGCACCGATGCGGGCGATCTCGACGGCCGCGGGGGGCATGCTGCGCGCGCGGCTCCGCTCCGCCTCCCGCGTGCGCGGCGGCGGCGGCGAGGGCGCGGGGCGGTGGACGACGCCGGGGCACGAGGAGCGGCCCAAGGGGTACCTCTTCAACCGCCCGCCGGCGGCGGCGGGGGAGACGCGGAAGTGGGAGGACTGGGAGCTGCCCTGTTACATCACCTCCTTCCTCACCGTCGTCATCCTCGGCGTCGGCCTCAACGCCAAGCCCGACCTCACGATCGAGACCTGGGCGCACGAGAAGGCGCTGGAACGCCTCAAGCAGCAGGAGCTAGCCGCCGTCTCCGGAGGCGGTGACGCCGATGCCGACGCCGAGTGATCCGCTGGTCAGATCACCCGCAACTCTAGAGATATTGTTTTTTCTTTTCTTTTCTTTCTGGTTTCCTGCTTGTGTCGCGCGGTTCAATAAGGCTGTCTGTACTGAGATGCATGTCATGAGATTCCAGAAATGGATGGACATCAGACTGAAACACTGTATCATTGTTGCTGTTTCGCTGGATAACTTACACTTCACAAACCTTGTAATTGTTTGCACCTGTGTTGTTGCTTATTGCACTGAAATTGTTCGTGGCGCTATACTTAACTTAGCTGTATAATGCAACCCCCCCTAGTATTTGGTCCAACCCGCCTTTCCTTATAAATTGTTATGTGATGGTTTTTGGATCCATTCTTCCTAATGAGGTCAATTTATTTTGTTACTGAGATGCAATGCTAACAACCTTAGCAATAGCAAGGTACCATAGTTTGGGTCCGTTTGTTGCCGATCCCTCTCCTTCAGTCTAGGCCCTGTAGCGATGAGCTGTGTTGCTAGTTCATTTTGCCCCGGACAGAGAGAAGAAAAAAAAAAGTTCTGGCATTGGCGGTCGGTTAAAATGCAGACCTCAAATCCAATTGTACAGTGTTACGTCTTACATGTGATTAGAATGAATGAATGCAATCTATTTCTGTGCTGGAACCATGTTTATTTCTATGGATGTAATCTCCTCCAAACCCAGAGGTTTGTACAATGGATAATCAATTTTAGATGATGGTATGAAGTTTACTACTGGTGTTTTGATAATCTTCCAGCATGGGATGGGGCCGGGGATGTATCCTGCAAAAAACGCAAAGCGCAGGTAGGAGTGAGTGTGTGTATGACGATGGCAGTCTTCTTTGGGTTAACCCGTCCCGTTGGATGGCTGGTCATGTGGTCTCCAAGTAACATGTACTAGAAACTGAAAAGGGTAGGTAGAAGAACCATCAGTACGTTGCTGGTGGATGGTGTGGTGAGGTGGTTTGGGCGTGAAGTTTCTGTTGCGATGTAGGTGCATGTGCATATCCATGCAGCGGACGCCATGCCTGCGCTTGCTTGCTCACGGCCTATGCAACTGAACTGAGTATAGCGGCAGGCTGCTGTGAATGGTTCCAAATCCAAGCGTCTAAACTGTGCTCCCTCTTCCGATCCAAAAAGCCTCGTCTTTGTCCCCGGACGACTAGGATAATGAGATCTGAAAGCGGCCTCCCACCGGCCGTCAGCGGCGTAGCAGAAGCAGACGCAGACGACGACGATCTACCGTGGTGTGTGGGGTTTGTTGGCATGGCACACGAAGCACACAGAAATGGCGGGCCTGTCATACATCACGGTCGATTCTGAGCAGCACTGCCGGTGGGCCCCCGGCTACCGGAGCTGGCCGGTGGCTTGTACCGCCACCGACAGCTTCTGCCGGTCGCATCCGGCTGGGCACTTTGCCACTTTGGTCGCGTCGCATCGGAGTCAGGTCACCCCCTCACTCTCTCCCTCTCTTTGTCATGTGTATACATATTAATAAATATATATATATATAAAGAAAATAAAACAAAAGATGCTTGGAGAAGAAAAGGGGACGGGTCGCTTTTTTATTCCGTCTTGTTTTCTTGTTTTTTTTCTCTCCCAATCTGCACGGCAGCAGCACCGCACAAGTGAGAATATGGCCTTGCATCTTTCGGCGACATGATTGGGGCTGGCGATCTCTCCTGCCGATGGAGCACGCACATTTGGTGCACGAGGACGAGGGTAGAGCATAGCATGGAGCATTGGAGCCATGGATTGAGTGAGTGATGATGATAACAATAGTGTGCTATCATATACACCTAGGGAGGGAGACGGGGGCCATGCCAATTGGCATGTGGAGGCCGGAGACGCCATGCCGAGTGATCGGAAGGATCCACGAAGAAAGTGCTTGTCCCTCCCCGACTGGAAGCGGGAATAAAGCCTCAATGGAACATTTAAAAGAGGATCAGAGGTGGTGACAAATTAAAGGAGCCCGCTGATATTGACCAAGGACGGCTTCTTTGTTCCTTTGTGGTTTTATTTATTATCACGTAGTCATCGTATCTAGATTGGTTTTAAAAAAAATTACCGTGCCGCAAGTTAAAGACGGAGTGGTAATAGGCTCTAGATTTTTATATAATAAGAATCAGATCTGATTACAAACGAACTATATTTCTATTTGTTTTTTTTAACTAAAATTAATTAAAGACTCAAACAAATAGCGAAGTAACATTTAATCTATTACCACCCCTCGAATGTGGAGAGAGGACGGTTTTGCGATGGGTTTTATGGGTCGGGTTTTGGTTTGTAGTTTCTAACTAGGTGAGTGCCCGTGCGTTGCAACGGAACCGTATAATAACACGATAACTTATGTACATATGTGTGTTATATTGTTATGAGAAAATGTTTCGGAATCGATTTGTGATCCTAACCATACATAAATTTTGTTATTTTAATCTAGTTATTTCACCATTACATTGCAATCATCAGTACCATATAGACTTCTATATATGATTTTAATAATGTCATTGAGTTATAATGATAACACGATTAGGAAAGTGTTATTTACAACTCAAATCTCAGAAAAAGGGTACTAAGAAAGGACGAAAATAAGGTAATTAACTCTGTCACATCAACCAAGTGAACAATGAAATATCTCCATTCCAGCAAACAACATGACAGACTAAAACTCGGAAAAAGATCAATACAATATTGACCATATATCATGGCCATCATCATTGTCATCATTTATCAAGCAATGGCGATGGGAGCGGGGATGGGAGCCGCTGCTGACGGGATTTGAGGGATCCGCTGCGGGCGGGATGCGAGGGACGCCCATTCTATAGTAGGCGAGCGGCGTGCGGCCGGGATGCGAGGTGGCGCGCAGGCGGGATTCGAGGGGAGCCGCTGCGGGCCGTAGAAGGAAGGAGCATCGTCGAAGGAAGGAAGGAGGGAGATGGCAGGCGCGCAGCGCGACGGTAGAACCGTGCGCCACTGGGAATTGTGGACGCCTACGATAGGCACATAATTAATAGTAGAGATAGAGATAGAGAAGTAGAGATACAAAACCAACTTATTTCTCTCACATAGTTTCTTGGTTCACTTCTTTTTTTCCTCCATCTCAGCCTGCTTACGGACTTCTCTTATTATAGTTATATGCCCGTACGTTGCCAAAAGTTAAAAATTAGTATAAAATATTGATATGGAAATATATGGATACATGCACTGGACAGACACAAGTGAATTGTAAACATATTTATACATGTTTCGGTGTGGATGAATTGTCAAAACCAAGGCAAAACATGAATTACAATAAGAATTCATGTTTATACTTTGTGTCACGATCCATGTGTGTTCGAAAAAATCAGATACATCCAAAAAAATAAGATACATTCAGTGAAGAGAGAATTTCATACATTTGTACACCAAACGAGATACAAGCTAAAATGATCATGGCCATTCACATTGACCAACAGTAAACATGTCACCAAAAGAAAAGAATGGACCAGCATCAACCTAGAGCATCTGTTGCCATAGGTTACATATATAACGGTTCATACATGCTATCGTTTTCACTGGTGAAATTAATCTATCTGAATGCAATATATGTGGGCCGAGTGTAGCAAAGATTCCACACACCTGATACACGTACGTCACAACTGACACTACAGTACTGATACACGTACGTCACAACTGACACTACAGTACACAACATTTCACTATCAATCCGTGCGTCTAATTCCAAACTCTGGAATTCCAACACAAGTATACAAAAAGCTGGCCTCTTTGTATAGCAGAGCCAAAGGATCAGCTCCAGTCCAAAGGATCAGCTCCAGTCGTTGAATGAATGCCATAAAGTGGGAGCTGGCTGCACAACAGAAAAATGAAGAGAGAAATAACAGTGTAGATAACTTTTTCTCTGAATGATATCTTCCTATCCACGCTCTGCACCTCCAACAAAAAAGCCAGAAAATACCTAACCAGATGCAGTACCCTGAAGCCGCCAGCCAGGGCATGGACTAAAAATTAGTCCATGAAAAAACCAAACATGCCCTTTATGTTTGTTTATTTTTTTACACACCCTATGCAATGCCGCCTTAACGACAAACAAACATCTAATCCGATTAACTGAGAGCACCTAGAGGGGGGTGAATAGGTGATCCTGTAAAAACTTCAAACTTACGCCACACAAACTTGTTAAGTGTTAGCACAATTATTGCCAAGTGGCTAAGGTGAAGTCTCAACAAAACACAACACCACAAAGGATCAAGCACAGAGGTGACACAGTGGTTTATCCCGTGGTTCGGCCAAGACCAACGCTTGCCTACTCCACGTTGTGGCGTCCCAACGGACGAGGGTTGCAATCAACCCCTCTCAAGCGGTCCAAGGACCCACTTGAATACCACGGTGTTTTGTTTTCCTTTCACTATCCCGTTTGCAAGGAATCTCCACAAATTGGAGTCTCTTGCCCTTACAAGTATATGATCACAGAGAAGCACAGAGTAAGGAGGGAAGCAACACACACAAAACCACAGCGAAACGCGCACACACACGGCCAAGAATCGAGCTCACAAGAGTATCACAATGTTCTCACTAGAACGGAGCTCGAAACACTTAGAATGACAATCAAATGCGCAGAGACTGAGTGTGGATGATCAAGAATGCTCAAAGGTTGCTTGTGTATTCCTCCATGCGCCTAGGGGTCCCTTTTATAGTCCCAAGGCAGCTAGGAGCCGTTGAGAGCAGAACAGGAAGGCTGATCTTGCCTTCTGTCGTCGGGTGCACCGGACAGTCCGATGCACACCGGACACTGTCCGGTGCCCGATTTGTTTCCTTAAACAGCGAAGACGACCGTTGCAGACCGTTGGCAGATCTGGCGCCGTTGGCGCACCGGACATGTCCGGTGCACACCGGACAGTCCGGTGCCTCCTTCCGACCGTTGGCCAGACCACGTGTCGCGCGCAGATTCCGCGGCCGACCGTTGGCGCAGCCGACCGTTGGCTCACCGGACAGTCCGGTGCACACCGGACAGTCCGGTGAATTTTAGCCGTACGCCGTCGGCCAATTTCCCGAGAGCGGCCAGTTCGCGCCGTGTCAGTCTGGCGCACCGGACACTGTCCGGTGCACACCGGACAGTCCGGTGCTCCAGACCGAGCTGGGTCTTGGCAGCACACAGCCAAGTCTTTTCTCCTTTCCTCTTATTTCTGTTTCTAACACTTAGACAAGTATATTAGTATTCAAAACCAATGTACTAAGACTTAGAAACATACCTTTAATCTTGATTTGTACTTTGTCCACCATTTTACAATTAGGCACCTGTGTTGGGCACTAAATCACCAAAATACTTAGAAATGGCCCAAGGGCACATTTCCCTTTCAATCTCCCCCTTTTTGGTGATTTATGCCAACACAACATAAAGCAAGTAGAACAAGTACAAAAACACTTCAAATAATAACTCAAATTATTTTGATTCATTTTTGACATATATGGATCAACCTTTGCCACCACTTGGTTTGTTTTTGCAAATCAAACTCAAATCTCTATCTCTATGTCAAACACACATGTTGAAGCATAAAGAGAGTCATTCCAAAAGAGATTGATCAAAGATTTCAAAAACTCCCCCTTTTTCTCATAATTACTACTTCTCCCCACAAGAAGCCAACTTTTGACACAAGAGACAATAAAAGAGTTTTGACAAACCAAAAGCTCTACTTTACTATTTTTAAATTTCTCAAGTGGTAGCTGATCCATATATTGCTTTGGCCTTTATTTTCTCCCCCTTTGGCATCAAGCACCAAAACGGGATCAATCTTGGCCCTTTTAACCCCATTGCCTCACCAAATCTTCAAATAAGAGCGAATAGGCAATAAGATTTTAAAGATGAACTTGGAAAAGTTACTCTTTTCATCGGAGTGCAGTGGAAGTCTTTCATGGTCCAAGTCCACCTTTTCCCTTTCAATTCTCCTTCGAGACTAAATCAAGCAGACTCAAGCATATGGTTAGTCTCAAGGGATCAAGTTGTAACACATCTCCCCCTAAACATGTGCATCACTTTGCAGCGGACTTGTGAGGTCCAGGGAGTGTTTGTACAACTTGAGCACCATAATAAGCAACAAAATGCAGAATGAACATGATCAAAGGCATAAACACATGTATGCTATAATTCAATCCAAGTTCCGCGAATCTAAGACATTTAGCTCACTACGCAGCCTGCAAAAGGTCTTCTCATCTAGAGGCTTGGTAAAGATATCGGCTAGCTGGTTCTCGGTGCTAACATGAAACACTTCGATATCTCCCTTTTGCTGGTGGTCTCTCAAAAAGTGATGCCGGATGTCAATGTGCTTTGTGCGGCTGTGCTCAACAGGATTTTCCGCCATGCGAATAGCACTCTCATTATCACATAGAAGTGGGACTTTGCTCAGATTGTAGCCAAAGTCCCTGAGGGTTTGCCTCATCCAAAGCAGTTGCGCGCAACACTGTCCTGCGGCAACGTACTCGGCCTCAGCGGTGGATAGGGCAACGGAGGTTTGTTTCTTAGAGTTCCATGACACCAGGGACCTTCCTAAGAATTGGCACGTCCCCGATGTACTCTTCCTATCGACCTTACATCCAGCATAGTCGGAGTCTGAGTATCCAATTAAGTCAAAGTTAGACCCCTTTGGATACCAGAGCCCGAGGCAAGGCGTAGCAACTAGATATCTAAGGATTCGCTTCACCGCCACTAAGTGGCATTCCTTAGGATCGGATTGAAATCTAGCACACATGCATACGCTAAGCATAATATCCGGTCTACTAGCACATAAGTAAAGTAATGACCCTATCATTGACCGGTATGCTTTTTGATCAACGGACTTACCACCTTTGTTGAGGTCGGTGTGCCCGTCGGTTCCCATCGGCGTCTTTGCGGGCTTGGCGTCCTTCATCCCAAACCGCTTTAGCAAATCTTGCGTGTACTTCGTTTGGGAGATGAAGGTGCCGTCCTTGAGTTGCTTCACTTGGAACCCAAGGAAGTAGTTCAACTCGCCCATCATCGACATCTCGAATTTCTGCGTCATCACCCTGCTAAACTCTTCACAAGACTTTTGATTAGTAGAACCAAATATTATGTCATCGACATAAATTTGGCATACAAACAAATCACCATCACATGTCTTTGTAAAAAGAGTTGGATCGGCTTTCCCAACCTTGAAAGCATTAGCAAGTAAGAAATCTCTAAGGCATTCATACCATGCTCTTGGGGCTTGTTTAAGTCCATAGAGCGCCTTAGAGAGCTTACACACGTGGTCGGGGTACCGCTCATCCTCGAAGCCAGGGGGTTGCTCCACGTACACCTCCTCCTTTACTGGCCCGTTGAGGAAAGCGCTCTTCACATCCATTTGGTACAACCTGAAAGAATGGTGAGCGGCATATGCTAGCAAGATACGAATGGACTCTAGCCTAGCCACAGGAGCAAACGTCTCCTCAAAGTCCAAACCTGCGACTTGGGCATAACCTTTTGCCACAAGTCGAGCCTTGTTCCTTGTCACCACCCCGTGCTCGTCCTGTTTGTTGCGGAACACCCACTTGGTTCCCACGACATTTTGCTTGGGACGAGGCACCAGTGTCCAAACTTCATTGCGCTTGAAGTTGTTTAACTCCTCTTGCATGGCCAACACCCAGTCCGGATCTAGCAAGGCCTCTTCTACCCTGAAAGGCTCAATAGAAGAGACAAAGGAGTAATGCTCACAAAAATTAACTAATCGAGATCGAGTAGTTACTCCCTTGCTGATATCACCTAGAATTTGATCGACGGGATGATCCCTTTGAATCATCGCTCGAACTTGGGTTGGAGGTGCAGGTTGCGCTTCTTCCTCCATACTATGATCATCTTGTGCTCCCCCTTGATCGTACGCCTCCTGTTGATGAACCTGTTCATCGTCTTGAGTTGGGGGATGCACCATATTTGAGGAAGAATGTTGATCTTGCTCATCTCGTTCCTGTGGTCGCACATCACCAATCGCCATGGTTCGTATAGCGGCCGTCGGAACATCTTCTTCATCTACATCATCAAGATCAACAACTTGCTCTCTTGGAGAGCCATTAGTCTCATCAAATACAACGTCGCTAGAGACTTCAACCAAACCCGATGATTTGTTGAAGACCCTATACGCCTTTGTATTTGAATCATAACCTAACAAAAACCCTTCTACAGCTTTGGGAGCAAACTTAGAATTTCTACCCTTCTTCACTAGAATGTAGCACTTGCTCCCAAAAACACAAAAGTAAGATACATTGGGTTTGTTACCGGTTAGTAGCTCAAATGACGTCTTCTTGAGGAGGCGATGTAGATAGACCCGGTTGATGGCGTGGCAAGCCGTGTTCACGGCTTCCGACCAAAAGCACTCGGGGGTCTTGAATTCTCCAAGCATTGTCCTCGCCATATCGATTAGCGCCCTGTTCTTCCTCTCTACCACACCATTTTGCTGTGGTGTGTAGGGAGCGGAGAACTCGTGCTTGATCCCTTCCTCCTCAAGAAACTCCTCCACTTGAAGGTTCTTGAACTCGGACCCGTTGTCGCTCCTTATCTTCTTCACTTTGAGCTCAAACTCATTTTGAGCTCTCCTGAGGAAGCGCTTGAGGGTCCCTTGGGTTTCAGACTTATCCTGCAAAAAGAACACCCAAGTGAAGCGGGAAAAGTCATCAACAATAACTAGACCATACTTACTTCCTCCTATGCTCAGATAGGCGACGGGTCCGAAGAGGTCCATATGTAGCAGCTCCAGGGGTCTTGATGTTGTCATCACATTCTTGGTGTGATGCGCTCCTCCCACCTGTTTACCTGCTTGACAAGCTGCACAAGGTCTATCTTTTTCGAAATAAACATTTGTTAGACCTATCACGTGTTCTCCCTTTAGAAGCTTGTGGAGATTCTTCATCCCCACATGTGCTAAGCGGCGATGCCACAGCCAGCCCATGCAAGTCTTAGCCATTAAGCATGCATCTAGACCGACCTCTTCTTTTGCAAAATCTACTAAGTAAAGCTTGCCGTCTAGTACACCCTTAAAAGCTAGTGAACCATCACATCTTCTAAAGACAGACACATCTACATTAGTAAAAAGGCAATTATATCCCATGTTGCATAGTTGACTAACAGATAGCAAATTGTAACCAAGAGACTCAACTAAAAACACATTTGAAATTGAGTGCTCATTAGAAATTGCAATTTTACCTAACCCTTTTACCTTGCCTTGATTCCCATCACCGAATATAATTGAATCTTGGGAATCCTTATTTTTGACGTAGGAGGTGAACATCTTCTTCTCCCCCGTCATATGGTTTGTGCATCCGCTGTCGATAATCCAGCTTGAACCCCCGGATGCATAAACCTGCAAGGCAAATTTAGGTTTGGGTCTTAGGTACCCAACTCATGTTGGGTCCTGCAAGGTTAGCACAAATGTTCTTAGGGACCCAGATGCAAGTTTTATCTCCCTTGCATCTTGCCCCTAACTTCCTAGCAATTACCTTCTTACCCTTTCTACAAATAGCAAAGGGAGCATTACAAGCATAATAAATGGTAGAAGGTTCATTCACTACTTTCCTAGGAGCATGAATAACATTCTTTCTAGGTACATGAGCAATATCTCTCCTAGGCATATGCACAACATTTCTCCTACACATATCCCTATCATGCTTATAAGAAGAACTAGAAGCAAACATGGCATGAGGATCATAAACATGTGAATCAAAATCATTATAAGCATTTCTAGCATTTCTCCTATCATAATACATAAAAGCATGGTTCTTTTTAGCATTACTAGCCATAGGTGCCTTCCCCTTATCTTTCACGGAGATGGGAGCCTTATGGCTTGTTAAGTTCTTGGCCTCTCTCTTGAAGCCAAGACCATCCTTAATTGAGGGGTGTCTACCAATCGTGTAGGCATCCCTAGCAAATTTTAGTTTCTCAAAATCACTCTTGCTAGTCTTAAGTTGAGCATTAAGACTAGCCAATTCATCATTAAGTTTTGAAATTGAAACTAGGTGTCCACTACAAGCATTAACATCAAAGTCCTTACACCTAGTGCAAATTGCAACATTATCAACACAAGAGTTAGATTTACTTGCTACTTCTAGTTTATCATTTAAATCATTGTTAACACCTTGTAAAGTAGAAATGGTTTCATGACAAGTAGATAGTTCATAAGAAAGCATTTCATTTCTCTTTACTTCTAAAGCATATGATTTTTGTGCCTCTACAAATTTATCATGTTCATCATACAATAAATCCTCCTGCTTTTCTAAAAGCCTATCCTTTTCATTCAATGCATCAATCAATTCATTGATTTTATCTATCTTAGATCTATCTAAGCCCTTGAATAAGCATGAATAATCTATGTCATCATCATCACTAGTCTCACTATCACTAGAAGAAGCATAAGTGGAGTCTTGAGTACTCACCTTCTTCTCCCTTGCCATAAGGCATGTGAGACGTTCGTTGGGGAAGAGGGAAGACTTGTTGAAGGCAGTAGCAGCGAGTCCTTCATTGTCGGAGTCGGAGGAGGAGCAATCCGAGTCCCACTCCTTTCCTAGATGCGCCTCGCCCTTTGCCTTCTTGTATTGCTTCTTCTTCTCTCTTTTGTTCCCCTTTTCCTGGTCACTTTCATTATCGGGACAGTTAGCGATAAAATGACCAAGCTTACCGCATTTGAAGCATGAGCGCTTCCCCTTGGCTTTGGTCTTGCTTGGTTGTCCTTTGTGACCTTTAAGCACCGTCTTGAATCTTTTGATGATGAGAGCCATCTCTTCATCATTAAGACCAGCCGCCTCAATCTGTGCCACCTTGCTAGGTAGCGCCTCCTTGCTTCGTGTTGCTTTGAGAGCAAGGGGTTGCGGCTCGTTGATTGGACCATTCAAGGCGTCGTCCACATACCTCGCCTCCTTGATCATCATTCGCCCGCTAACAAATTTCCCAAGAACTTCTTCGGGCGACATCTTGGTGTACCTGGAATTTTCACGTATATTGTTCACCAAGTGAGGATCAAGAACGGTAAATGACCTTAGCATTAGGCGGACGACGTCGTGGTCCGTCCATCGCGTGCTTCCATAGCTCCTTATCTTGTTGACAAGGGTCTTGAGCCGGTTGTATGTTTGGGTTGGCTCCTCCCCCCTTATCATAGCGAATCTCCCAAGTTCGCCTTCTATCAATTCCATTTTGGTGAGCATGGTGACGTCGTTGCCCTCGTGAGAGATCTTGAGGGTGTCCCATATCTGCTTGGCATTGTCCAAGCCGCTCACCTTGTTGTACTCTTCCCTGCACAAAGATGCTAAGAGAACAGTAGTAGCTTGTGCATTTTTATGAATTTGTTCATTAATAAATGAAGGGCTATCCGAGCTATCAAATTTCATTCCACTTTCCACAATCTCCCAAATGCTTGGATGGAGAGAAAATAGGTGAGTACGCATTTTGTGACTCCAAAATCCGTAGTCCTCTCCATCAAAGTGAGGAGGTTTGTCAAGTGGAATGGGGAGCAAATGAGTATTTGAGCTATGCGGAATGCGCGAATAATCAAAAGAAAAGTTTGAGTTAACCGTCTTTTGTTTGTAGTCATTGTCCTCATCTTTTTGGGAAGAAGTAGACTCATCACTGTCATAGTAGATGATCTCCTTGATGCGTCTTGTCTTCTTCTTCTTCCCATCTTTGCGTCTGTGGCCCGAGCTTGAGTCGTTGGACTTGTCATCCCTTAGCTCGTTGACGAAAGACTCCTTCTCCTTATCATTGATCACGATCCCTTTCCCCTTAGGATCCATCTCTTCGGGCGGTTAGTCCCTTTCTTGAAGAGAACGGCTTTGATACCAATTGAGAGCACCTAGAGGGGGGGGGGGTGAATAGGTGATCCTGTAAAAACTTCAAACTTACGCCACACAAACTTGTTAAGTGTTAGCACAATTATTGCCAAGTGGCTAAGGTGAAGTCTCAACAAAACACAACACCACAAAGGATCAAGCACAGAGGTGACACAGTGGTTTATCCCGTGGTTCGGCCAAGACCAACGCTTGCCTACTCCACGTTGTGGCGTCCCAACGGACGAGGGTTGCAATCAACCCCTCTCAAGCGGTCCAAGGACCCACTTGAATACCACGGTGTTTTGTTTTCCTTTCACTATCCCGTTTGCAAGGAATCTCCACAAATTGGAGTCTCTTGCCCTTACAAGTATATGATCACAGAGAAGCACAGAGTAAGGAGGGAAGCAACACACACAAAACCACAGCGAAACGCGCACACACACGGCCAAGAATCGAGCTCACAAGAGTATCACAATGTTCTCACTAGAACGGAGCTCGAAACACTTAGAATGACAATCAAATGCGCAGAGACTGAGTGTGGATGATCAAGAATGCTCAAAGGTTGCTTGTGTATTCCTCCATGCGCCTAGGGGTCCCTTTTATAGTCCCAAGGCAGCTAGGAGCCGTTGAGAGCAGAACAGGAAGGCTGATCTTGCCTTCTGTCGTCGGGTGCACCGGACAGTCCGGTGCACACCGGACACTGTCCGGTGCCCGATTTGTTTCCTTAAACAGCGAAGACGACCGTTGCAGACCGTTGGCAGATCTGGCGCCGTTGGCGCACCGGACATGTCCGGTGCACACCGGACAGTCCGGTGCCTCCTTCCGACCGTTGGCCAGACCACGTGTCGCGCGCAGATTCCGCGGCCGACCGTTGGCGCAGCCGACCATTGGCTCACCGGACAGTCCGGTGAATTTTAGCCGTACGCCGTCGGCCAATTTCCCGAGAGCGGCCAGTTCGCGCCGTGTCAGTCTGGCGCACCGGACACTGTCCGGTGCACACCGGACAGTCCGGTGCTCCAGACCGAGCTGGGTCTTGGCAGCACACAGCCAAGTCTTTTCTCCTTTCCTCTTATTTCTGTTTCTAACACTTAGACAAGTATATTAGTATTCAAAACCAATGTACTAAGACTTAGAAACATACCTTTAATCTTGATTTGTACTTTGTCCACCATTTTACAATTAGGCACCTGTGTTGGGCACTAAATCACCAAAATACTTAGAAATGGCCCAAGGGCATATTTCCCTTTCATTAACCATATATATTAAATTATAAATTATAAATTATGTATAACAAATAAACATATAATATACTATTTTCCTTTTTTATACTCTACCTATATCCATTGTTGCTTTTGTTTGATCAGTTTGGATACTGCTATATCATAGCTAGCCAGGTGCAATTTCAATATATTTAAAAGAATTAACAGTTAAAGGTTTTGTAGATACAAAGATATATGCACTCCAAGATTTCTGTGCACCCCAGAACACTCTATGCATAGAAGTGCGCCAAGGTTTAATGATGCCCAATCAGGTTCTGAAGCACCACAGTCAGCACACATATTATTGCCATCAACTTTCCTAAGCAAGTCAATTGGTTTTTCAGGTTTCATGCTGGTTTTGTGATGATGTGTGCCTCTAACATCATGCTGCCCATTTCCAGATTTCTTCTCCAGTACTAAATTATCACTTACAGAAGGTTCAAATTCTACTGAACTTGTAAAAGAGCTTCCATCACTGGTACTCCTATCATGACCACTGCCCTTAGGGCTTGACAAAAAACACTGAAACAGAACAGCCAAGTATTGTAAACTGAATATTCCAGAAGACATGCAATCCAAACAGAGGCCATCCATTACTAACCTGTTCTGGGGATTGTGAGTTCAGCAAAGAGGCAATAACACCAGTTATCTTTTCAATCCAATCCATCTAATCTACTGCACTCTCTGCCTGCATAAATAGCAGATGTGTTCATGAAGTATTGAAATCTTAATCAGAATCAATAAGGCAGACTGTACCATAAACATGTGGTGTACCTGCAATGTGTAGATTTTTGTGGGTGAAATAATTCTGAAGCAGAACCTCAGATCTGATTGGTCAGCATCAACTTTAATGGTTGATGTCAATAAATTTACAGTATGTCGTGCAACAGACTTTTCATCATGTACAATGCCATGGTAATGAGATGAGAACAATCTGCTCAACAACCCAGAACCATGTTCAGGGGGGTTAACACTTATTTGCATGGAGCAACCAGCATATATGATCAAAGGCAAATGGTTGAGGAAAGTATCTGAATTAAATATATATACCATGCATCATGGAACAAAATATTGTGCCAACTTAATGAGCATTTCAACACCGAATGTTACAACAGAGACCTACAGGTGGCCTAGAATATCCTCTAGCACAAGAGTATTATCAGCAGCAATTCTACGAATCTGTTCACAACCAACTGCAAGTTCCTCCTGGAAAGGGAGCAGAGGCTTGGGTCCAGGAACTCCTCCATCTAATGAATTTGAAGGGGAATTTCTATGGCCATTATTGCTCCAAGGTTGCCGAGCCATGTGGTTTTCTAATGGTGCCTGCAATGGTGTGAAAGAAGAGGACCCACGTCATATGAATGGATGGATATGCTTGAATAACATGGGATAAAAAAATAAAACTATCTTGAATAGTTGAAATGACATAAGTATGTGACTGCGGATCTGGATATGCAAAACAGCGTATCATTTCCAAACAAGCATGACTTCATTTCAGTACACAAAACAGCATGATACAACATGGTACAAACACACCTAAGGTAAAAAGAAGTTCTGGTATTTCATCAAACAATAAATTAAAGGATTAGCTCATTTAGCTGTTTGCCACCATAAAACATTTTTTGTAATTTTATACCTTCTTCACCTTTTATTAAATAGCTCTACTGGTTTTTTCTTGTCCAAGGAGGTAATAATATATTGTATAGAACTCAGACCAAGGAGGTTTAATATAGAAAAGATGGCGTACCTCTTTGTGTTTAGTAGCTGTAAGTTCACATGAGAAGATAGCAGTGTTCCACTCTGCTAACTGCTTCGATTGTTTCTGTAGTCTTATCTGAGCAAGTGTTTGGAACCTATGGCTAAACTGGTGAACATAAATATATAGAGTAGTTTGCTTCAGTCTATGTGAAATGAAATCAAATCACTATAGAGCAGTTAACAAAGTCACATGATAAGAACCATTGCAGATATATGTTTTATATAATTGCAAATTATTCTCTAAGAAAGCAAACTGTTTTGTACATTCACAAATAGACATTATTTCTTACCTTTGATACAAAGATGACATTACTGATATTCCTTGGGACTCTCCGGTGTTCCATGGTCTGACACTCATCAGAACATCCCAGTTAAATGATTTATTTAGATGACATCCCCGCAGATTCAATCCTTCAGATCTTGCGCCTTAAATTATTAAAGGGTGTTCATGATTATCAACACAAGTACCTCAAGCTAAAAAGAAATGCCACATCGGCTTCAACTTCCTTCAGTCAAGCCCAAAATTTGAAGCCCATAAATACACAGGAACCCCATTTGGTTTACTTGAACGAATTTTAGGGACAAATCTGGCTTTCCCATATAGAAGCAGATGAGATGCGCTCTCTTGAGAGATAGGAGATCCCTGGGGAATTGCTTGAGAAGCTGCCATAGACGACTACATTGTTTGCTGACTTCCCAAGTAGCAGAAGTCTATACCCTTCCAGTCCCCAAAATCAACAAAATTATGGTATGTCAAACCTCGAAGTGCCGCTCGATCGCTAGTGTCCAGAAAACAGCCCTCTCGTACTCCGTCGCTTTCCTGAGGAAGCAGGCACGCAAAAGCACCATAGGTTGAAATGGTCAGCTCGGCTCAGGGAACAAAAGTGGGGGAGCAGGAGAGGTGATCGAAAGGGAGGAGGATGCTAGCTCACGAGGTTGTCCGCGACGGCAGCCCCGGATGCGGGTTGGGCGTGATGCGCAGGGGGATGCAGTGGGGAAGGGGGCAAGGGCGTTGTCTCCGGTGGGCGCCATGGATCCCCCACCGCGGATCCGGTGGGAAGGGCGACTCTCCGGTGTCCTGTGTTTAAGGGGGCGCGACTGTGGATCCGCGGCGCCATGGATGACCCAGCTGGTGACGGCTGCGGACGCGACTGCGAGATGACGGGGCGGGCGCGGATCTGCTGCGAGATTACCTCATCACGCGTTGTTGGCGGGGACGACGGCATGGAGACGGCCGTTCGGGCGTGGCCGACGCGGAGCCGAGACGACGACGACCCTGTCGCCGCGTGCGGGGAGGGCTGGTGGAAGCGATGCGGGGACGCTGAGGAGGCACACGCGGCGGCCGACGGAGAGGGCACAGAGGCACACACACGGCGACAGAGAAGAAGAGGACCCGATGAAGCTGGTGACGTCGAGGTCGCGCCGCCTCCTTCCAACCACCGGAGTCAGCACCCCACCCTTTCCTATGCGGCGTGGGGAAGGGGTTTCGCGTGCTCGCCCTCCTGTCCCACGCGCTCTCCAGCCCGCGATCTGGGTGTTGCGCCGCCTCCGCGTGCTCGATCTCTCAGGCAACCGCCTCCAGGGAGATTCCCGCGATGCTCGCTAGCGTATGTCTCCAAGGGGATGTGGGGAGGGAGGCGAGGTTTTGGGCGGCGGCCGCGGGACAGCGAGATTTACGGGGACGGGGGCGACTCGTGGGGTGGCGAGATTTCCGGAGGCGGGGGCGTCGTGCCGTGGTGGACGCCCTCGTTGCGTCCTTATAGAGTAGTAGTAGATGTCAGGTGCAAATTACCGCTGAAAACTAACAATAATGCTTTCAAAAGAAAATTGCGCATATAGAAATGAATTTCGGACGGCGGAGCGGGCAACGAGACAATGCCGATCAAAAGGGAGGGAAAAAACAAACAGCAAGGCCCACTTGCCGGCGTGCACCTCACCACGCGGTGACCGGATCCGGCCAATTCCCGAGCCCAAAAAGAAGAAAAGAAAAGCGCGCACACACATACATACACCCAGACAGCAGTAGACGCACACTCGCCTCCCTCACGTTGGATTTAAGCAGCGCAGAGGAGAGAGCAACCACTCGCCCGCCGCTCGCCCACCACGATCTCCCTCCCCTCCGCACGCCGCACGGGCCAGACCCAGCCAAAGGCAAGCCGCGAACCGGAGCACGCCCGCCGGCCGGTCGCGGGCGTCGTCGTCGCCGCCTCCCGCGCCGCCGGCCTGCTGCTCGCTCCCGCATTGGATCGCGCTGCGGTTGGCGACTCGGTGTGCTCTGCTGCTGGTGACTGCGCGGCTGCGCCTAGCCGGCCCACGCGGAGACGGTGAGCCGCTGCTCTTCGCTTCTCGCCACTCCCTTGCCTTCTCTCTCTCTCTATCTCGTGTTATGTTATGTGTGGAGGAGCCTGGAGCCCTGCGCCGCGGAACGGAAGCTTCCGCCGGATCTCTCTCTCTCTCTCTCTCTCTGCTAGGCCGCGGATTACTAACGCCCGCTGGATTTGAACTTGTTTCTAAGCATTCTCTTGCTTCGGCTCTCGATTCCGGGGAGCGGTTCTGTCTGCCGGACCGGGACCTCTGCCGCTCCACCTGAGTTTGGGGCCTCTGTATGCTCCGTGACGGCAGCATTGTTCTGCTTGTCTACCGAGTTTTAATTTTTGTTCCCCCCATTCATGAGATTTCGTGAGGGAATCGGGCAGGCGCGTGGGGACAGGATCACGCCTGGCCTGGCGGGCGCTAGCTAGTCCGCGATCCGCATTTCTGAATCCCGGCGCCTAGCCGTTGTCATGGGCAGGCCAGGTGCGTCGGTGCTTAGTTACTGCTTCCGGATTCGTTGCCCTGCTATTCCCTTCTCCGGATCCGCTCCCGCACGACCGGCGAGGTGGTTGCGGATTTATTATTAGAGTTTCGTGGCGGCGGTTTGGTTGGATTGGTCCGCATTTATGATGGAATGTTCTCCCCCTTTTAAGCTGTTCGTGTACCCGGAGTATGGAATTGCCTGTTCCTCGCCACTACGGGAGGGAGGCCCTGGGCCAGCCTACCCCCGCTCTGGGTTTTGTGATTGGCCATTTCCGGCAGCTGTTACCGTTTCTTGATTTGTGTCATGGAGTGGGGAAAAGGTTTTGGTTCGCGAGTGGCTCCTGATGCATGTTTGGCAACCTTTCCATGATGCTGCTACTGTCTTTACCCTGAGTAGAGTGCGGTTCGGTGGTGCGTTTCCCTATTTATGTGGTAATTTAGTCGTTTTATAGTTCTCTCTAGGTAACCATCTTGTACCGATTCTGATTGGTACTCGTGTTCAAGGTAAGCTTTTGAGTTGTCATGTCTGAGATAAGCTTTTGAGTTCAATGATCTTGCCATTCATTAACTACCACCAAATTTAGTAGGGCTGCTTGGATCACCAAAGTGCAGCTTAATCTTGATCAGCTACCTAAAATAGATGGGGTCCCAATAGAACTCTTTACCAGTCCTGTCCTTTGGCAGTCGGCACTTTGATTTCAATTTCGCATCACAGAGTTAGGTCCTGTCTGGAATTCACATCATAGAGTTGAGCTGGCCAAATTAGCTGGCTAAAGTTTAGCTGGGGTGGATCCATACAGGGCCCTAAAGGTTCTAAGGTTTCAATCTTATGGAAGCGAGACCAAGTTTGATCTGAGTTCAGATAGGTTATCTTCACGATTAATAACCACACTTTAATGTGTGCATTTCACTTCTTTACTTTTTAGTGTGCCCATCGCCAATCTTCTTAACTGATTGGGTTGGAAGTTGGTCACATTTTTATTTAATGAAGGTTTCTCCTTTTAGCATGAGCACTTTTTTGGACCTCCTGTTTCTTCTGAATCCTGATCCGAGTGTCATCAGTGCTGTATTTATTTTAACATGCTTGCTTTTGGAAGCCTGATCATTTTTGCAGAAGTTGCTAGAACAACTTAACCATTTGTGCTTATTATTTCTCCAGGCATCAAGTTTCTAACAATTTGAAGTATCCCGAAATGGGCGCAAGAGATAACGGGGAGGGGAGAGATGAGAAGAGGGGGACTGGATCAGATTATGTACCTGCTAGAGACTCCTTTTCATCACAAGGTGAGTCTCGGGTTCCAAAGAGGCTCGGTAAAAAGGAGTCAAAAGATAATAGCCCCCGAACGACCAAAAGCAGCGCCAGCCGTCAAGCTCAAAACAAGCTGCAACATAAAGGATTAAACAATGTACAGAACAAGCCTCAGAAACAAAAGAAAACAGTTAGTGCTGCTAAGGCTGTTGACGTTAGAAAACCAGATATTACAAGAATTCCTTCCCGCCCTCCATCAGAATTGTCTGAGGAAACAGACGATATAATCAGTGATGCTGGAACTGTTGATGATAGAGGCACTGAGGAGGCCAAGGAGATCAATGTGTTAGATGAAGCTCCACGCTGTGATCAGAGTACTGGTACTGATGATGAAATTCCTGATATTGAAGACAAGGTAGTTGATCATGGAAAATCAGTTGTAGATCAAGGCAATGAGGAATTAGTGCTGAAAATCGACAAGTTGGAACAGGAACTTCGTGAAGTTGCTGCTCTTGAAGTTTCCCTATACTCTGTAGTGCCCGAGCATGGAAGTTCAGCACATAAGTTGCACACCCCAGCTCGGCGTCTGTCTAGGTTATATATCCATGCATCCAAGTCTTGGTCTGAAGATAAGAGAGCTTCGGTAGCAAAAAACATTGCTTCTGGTCTTGTTCTTGTTGCAAAGTCCAGTAGCAATGATGCTTCGAGGTATAACTTAGCTGCGTTTAATCTGATTTTTTTTAGCTCCAGCATAACATTACTCAAAAAAAAACCCTCGAACTAACAAACTACTATTGTTATAGGCTGACATTCTGGCTGTCCAACACAGTTGTCCTCAGGGAGATAATTGTACAAACTTTTGGCATCTCACATCAATTTACTCCATCCATGACGAATATGAGCATGAATGGTAGTGCCAAAAAACTTGATGGGAAATCTATGACAATGCTGTGGAGAAACAACTACAATGGCACGCAAGCCAAATTTGCTGCGAGGCTGATGCCAGATGATTGGCAGGAAACAAGTACACTTTTGGCTGCATTAGAGAAGATTGAGTCTTGGATATTTTCTCGCATTGTTGAGACAGTATGGTGGCAGGTAAATGTCTGTCTTAGACAATACATTCTGACTGACACTTCAATGAAGCTGGGAACACCCTGTCCTAGCCTGGTGTTTTTCTTTTTTAAAAAGAAAGTCAGTGTCTCTTATGGCCTACTTAGAAGGTCAGACCTGATGTAGTGGTGACTGGTGAGAGCTGTCTAGTCACAAGGTCATGCGTTTCAAAGCGGCCTCTTCGCATTTGCAGGGGAGGCTTGCCTCAATTTGATCCCTTTCTCAGACTCTGGGAGTATCCGGCACAGGATCTGTCTTGCCGTCTTATGGCTACTTGTTGTCTGAATATGTTCTGATTCTTCATGTTGTCAGTTTTCTTATGGATGTTTCTCTTCCAGGCACTAACTCCTCACATGCAAAAACGGGCAGAAGGATCATCAACTCCAAAGGCTGGTAGAGTGCTAGGTCCTGCTTTGGGTGATCAGCAGCAGGGCACCTTTTCTGTTAACCTGTGGAAGGTTGCGTTTCACGACGCATTCAGCAGAATGTGCCCCCTCAGTGCTGGCGGACATGAGTGTGGCTGTTTACCAGTATTAGCAAAACTGGTATTTTTTTAACATCCTTAGTTTTGAAGAATAAGCATTTCTTTTTGTTACTGCAAGTATATTTCTGAACTTTGCGAGTTCATTATTAGGTGATGGAGCAGTGTGTAGCCCGTTTGGATGTTGCCATGTTCAATGCCATCCTTCGTGAATCAGCAAGTGAGATACCAACAGACCCTATATCTGACCCAATTGTTGACCCAAAAGTCCTACCAATTCCAGCTGGTGATCTAAGCTTTGGGTCAGGCGCGCAGCTGAAGAACTCTGTACGTGCCTAATTTACTCATTTTTATGCACTACTACCTGTTCCTTTTTTTTCTGTTCTAATTGTTATGTAGCTGTTTGTTAGGATGTAGCTTGCCAAGGAACAAAATTAGATACAAATACAGTTGGTCTTGCTATTACACCTCACCCCAAACAACGGATTTATATGAAACAAAATGACTGCAGATTGGAAACTGGTCCAGATGGCTGACAGATAAGCTTGGCATAGATCATGATGATTCTGAGGACATAGGAGATGTTGAAGACGAAAGAAGAGTCGCAGCTGAAACGAAATCGTTTCAACTTCTCAATGAGCTAAGTGATCTCCTGATGCTCCCAAAGGACATGCTCCTTGAAAAATCTATCAGGAAAGAGGTCAGTGTTTGTGCATAGCAGCTGACAAACTACCACACTGCTTCCTCTTGTTACGTAACCATCAATTTCCGTCGTGGTTAAACCTTCTGATGTCTTTCTTAGGTTTGTCCCTCAATTGGCCTTCCGTTAGTGACTAGGATCCTGTGCAACTTCACCCCAGATGAGTTTTGCCCTGATCCGGTTCCAAGCACGGTCTTAGAAGAGCTGAATTCCGAGGTTTGTTCCACTCGTTCTCTACTCCAGCCTTGCACACTACATCTTGCTGACAATGTCACTCAAATGCACTGATATACATATGCTATGCAGAGCTTGCTGGAGCGTCACGCCAACAAAGACGCGACCAGTGTGTTTCCGTGCACCGCTGCCCCTATAGTGTACCGCACACCTTCAACGTTGGACGCGGCAGAGAGAGCGGCAGACATAGGAGGTGGAGCGAAGCTGGACAGGAAAGCCTCAATGGTGCAGAGGAGAGGGTACACCAGTGACGACGACCTTGACGACCTGGATTCTCCCCTCGCATCCCTAATCGACAGGAGCGCCCCACCTTCTCCGTCAAACGGTTTCGCACACTTCAGTGCTCGGAGAGGAGTTTCCATGGAGAATACAAGATACACGCTCCTAAGAGAAGTATGGGGGCTGGAGCAACGGTGATGGATGATGATGAGCCTGTAAAACCTAAAATCTCTTCTACAGCCACCCAAATGAGAGCACAAGAAGGCCTATTTGTGCGGGGTCTTCAGCAATCTCTACAGTAAAAAATGCAACACTTGTACTGTACATTCCCACGATCCTATGTATCTTAGCTCTTTTGTAGTATATAGCAGCAAAAGAGGGTGTCGGCAAAGATACAGATACAGTATTGAGTTAAAATTCTATAATGGTATGACATTCTCTTCACCTACCAATCTGATGGGCACTCGAGACGCTTACCTTTGAGCTGTCGCCACTATTCTTAACATATCAGTGTATGCGTGTGTATGGTGATGGGCCAACGGAAACCCAGTCGCACTCCGATGGCGGCCGCCGACGGTGACTCCCCATCTGCTAATGCTGCTTTGCACCGACGGTGGCTCCCCATCTGCTAAGGCTACTCTGGATTGCGCCCGTCTATCAAGTTCAATGCAACTTGATGTGCCCTGATCAAGTTCGCTGAAGGTGTCTTCTCCCCCAACCAAAACCCCACAACATTTGCAGTCAGCTGCCACCAGGAGAGTGATGGCTGATCAATTAGCATTCCCATCACAATAGAGTACTACTGTACTAGTGAAAAAAAAGGTCCTCACAGCACAGCTCAACAATTTAAACAAGCCTGTCGGATATATGTTCCAGCTAAGGGCTAGTTTGGCCCCATTTTCCAAATAATTTTTATTCTCCCTTAAAAAATGAATTTCTCTTGTAAAAAATAAAAATTCTTTGGAAAAATAGGGTTACCAAACTAGCCCTAGCCCTAAAGAGAGAATTCACCCTGTCATTGAAATGGGGGATTCCAAGCCATCACAGGGCGAAGTTGCTAAAACCATACTGACAAATTATCAAGGAACACAACTTGATAATGTAAACACCACATGAGCAGCGACTTCCCAGGGGGCGATAAATTAGAAAAGGATGTGGCAGAGATGAAAAGAAAACTAGCCATGCAATTCTGTTGCAGAAATAGACAACTTTGTGAATACAAAAACTTCCTTGGATACAAAAGGTTTTGCTGTTGCAAATACAAACTAGGAACTCTCTAAAGATGTGGAGAACGCGACAGCTTAATCGGTTTCGTCAACGACCTTGGTCCCCAGCCCTTTCAAGCCCTCGGCAGGGATCTCCGCGACGGTGACAAGGGAGTAGAGTTCCTCCTTGGCATCCTCCTCATCGTTCCTCTTGCGGGCGATCCTCACACGAACCCTCCGCGGCACGCTCCTGATCCCGCTGCTCCAGATGTGCTTGTTGAGCTTCACATCGATCCTGACATCCGTGGTGCCCATGGCCTTCTGTGCAAACTTCCTGATCTCCTTGATGGCGTTGGGTGCCTTCTTCTTGAATGTGCTGCCAGACATGAGAAAATGTTGGTAAGAAGTGGGATCGCAGCAATCAGTAACCTTCAATTACAGTAACAGTACAATGTCAAGCAGGAACGAGAAGAGGTCATGCAGATAACAGAAGACACTTGGATAAGCATTCAGCAACTGAAAAAAAACACATTGGATCAAAGCAGCCAACCTTCTAGTCATGCTTAACAATTTGAGTATACTCATACATAGACAAAGCCAAAATCAATGAAATGCACACTACCTCATTAGTCATGATTCATGAGGTTTCTAAGCCTGGCATGGTTTGTTAAAAGCAAACTCTAACAGTCACTAGAATTTTACCTGATAAGAATGTTAATTGAGCATATAGAGGCTATATCTGCCTTCTCAAGATAGGTTCATCAATTCCTAACTGGCAGCAAATTTTGCAATTCCAAACGGTAATAAAGGGCGGAGCTAGATGCCTATTACATTTACCTTTCGACCAACTAATTAGCAAATGAAATGAGGAAAATACCAAACGAGTGCCGCTACAAATACTACAAACCACAAGCAGGCAAGGTCATCGTACTGTTTCATCTCCTCGTGCTCCTAAGCAGAGTACGAATAGTATATAACTGATCACACAGAACATACACTAGTTGAGCCCATGGCCTGCGGAACAGGGAGATCTTGTCTACGAGTAGTATCGAATTGAAAAACACCATCCGCTACCGCGCCTAAATACTGTCAGCAGCGAGACGAGAATCTCGCAAGCGAGCCAGATCTCGCAGCGAGAACAGTGTGCAGCCCGCGCAGCAAGGTGGCCAGAGGGAGAAGTACCAGCCGTGGAGGCGCTTGTGGAGGTTGATGGTGTACTCCCTGGTGACCACCTCCTCCTTCCTCGCCGCTCCTCCCTTCCCCTGCGACATATCTCCTCTGCTCCGGGTGCGGGTGGGTGGATTCCGCTGGGTAGTGTGGTGCGGTGTTGTGTTCCGCGGCGGCGCGAGAGGAAAACCCTACCGGAGATGGGGGTTGCATTTTATATGAGCTGCCCACAGAACGACGTGGCTACATGGGCCGGATGGTGTGCTAGCCCATTCATGCGCCCATTGCTCGGTCCCCGTGGCCCGTGGGCTGTATGTGGCTTAAATGTCACCTTCTAATTGGCATGGGCATCCAGACATAGTGCTGATTTTAGCAACTGGGGTCCAAAATAGGCGCTAAACCAAATTAGCGAACATAAAAGCATATACAAAATACATCAATTATTGTATAAATCAATTATTGTATAAAATACATCAATTATTGTATAAATCCACTAAAAGACTAAAACGAGTTTTAATTTGGGAAAGGAGTATAACTTTATTGTATTAGATTTTTAGATAGTGAGCTTTATATTAGATAGACACACAACGTAAAAGCATAAAGTCTCAACATGGGTCGCAAAAGAAGATTTGGGTGAATGATACATTAGACTACATTTATTGATATAAAATTTAATGGGTCTTTTTGGGAACTTCAAGACCTCTTTACAATCGATTTTGTATCGTTTTGATAATTTCACCTTTAGCTTTGATTAGGGCACACCTCGTGACAATCGGAATTTGTATAACTTTCTACACCCGTAAAAGGTGCACAGGCCTGGTATGCCTGGAGCTAGCAAGTTGGAACCATATAGTTGCATAATCATCGCAAAATAATAGCTATCACAGTGATAGTCTTGATGTGCTGCTAATAGTTGATGACTTATTTGATCTGATCGGGACTGGAATATTCACAACCATTGGACGGGGTGCAGGCAGGTGGTCATGGAGGATGCAGCCCTCCTGAATTCGGATCAATAGCCAGCCAGGCGTGGGTCTGCGCGATGGGGAAGGCTGGTTCGAGCCCCCAGACCTCTGCAACCACAACCAGCCTGCGTATTGCACACAAACACTTCCATCTATAAGAGAACAAGGCGAGCAACCATGCATTCTGATGTGCAATTACACGTGGCATCTTCCTCTAAGTATTTTGCAAGTTGCAACAGAGTACATTTATGAAAGGTGCCTTACCACTCGTGCAGCAAAAGGTAGCATCCTCTCCGGTGGCATGCTGGTGCATAAACCTAGTCCAAAAGAACAAAATTTATGGCCAGGCAGTAAAGATCTCAAAACTGACCCAGGAATCACATTTGCAACTAAACAAAGTGCTCCTGGTTGAGACCACATCACCACAAAGAAACAACAATTGGATACAACATACAAGCAGGTGGTGCGCTGTGTTTGTTTTCGGTATCGTAATGTTCTGCACTGGTTACTATGATAATGTAAAGAGCGTTATGTAACAGGAACTTCAACAACTTAGGTACAGACCATTATCGATATAAACACAGGAAAGTAATTGCTTAGCTTGCCACAACTGATTTCAGAAAAAAAAGGAAGTTGACTAGCTTCACCAAAAAATAGAAGCACTAATAAACGGAAGAACCAGTTTTTGCAGCAATAAGTGGCGTGGAAAAGGAAACATCGCACACTGACCATATAGAACTGCTCCAATGAATGCATCTCCAGCGCCAGTTGTATCTACGAGTTCACCAGGTGGTATAACTTCGGCCGTACCTAGAAGTAACCTGCCACTTATCGAGCCTACTCCATCCGCGCTTATTCTCAAGTTTGACTGAAAACAAACAGAAGCATAAAGAAATGGGTTAGAAAAATACTATTCAAAATTGCGAGCATGAGCCATGAATATCATACAGATTGCCGCTGCTATACTCCAAAAAAAATGTGTTAGTCTAGAAGCAGAGATTTTGATGTGTGTGCTGCTCCATATTTCAATTTTAATTTTCAAACAAAAAAATGTGTATTGCAGCTCCTACAGTGCGATTATATCTGTACATATAGTTCAAGTTGATAGAGGAATATACCTATGTGTGGGAAAAAAATACACCCAACCCATGTGCATTATAAGGCATCATACCTTGGAAGCAATGCATTTTGGTATAGTAGAACTTTGGTCAATGCTCTTCTCTAGTGATTCGAATAAAGCCTCTGCATCTATTTCCCCTGCCTCAGAAGCATCTGCAACGTGTTTTTTTTTCCAAAAAAAAAAGAAAGAAATATATCGCTGGATCCTTTGTTGATTGAATACATAATCCCCTATATCCATGTCTTATCTCAAATACTTAGCTAACATTAACACACAGAGCAACGGAAGACTAACCTGTACTGCTTCTCTCAAGCATCAAGCAACCTTTCTCCCCCAGAGTTACAATAACAAATTTGATGTTTGGTAACCTTGAAAGCATGGATACTAAAGCAACAGGTATTGATGAGGCTCCTGTCCAAGCCTACAAATTTAGATCAGTAGGAAAGAATATATCACTAATCAACAAGAACCACAAAACTGAAAGTGCAAAACATATGCAGAAGGACAAAGCCTTTAGTGTTCTAAAAGCCCAAAATATCCAGCACAAGGAAATTCTGTTGCTAAGCAAAATATCCAGCACAAGGAAATTCTCTTGCTAAGCGCCTGATTTGATTATGCTAATCCAACTATAAGTTACCACTCTAAGCTAGATTACAATAAAGCAAAGCCAGCACAATTTTGCATCATAAGTAATATGATTGCGGGCCTTACACTATGAGAAGTATATAAGAATTTGTTTTTGCCTCTGTCATAAGAAATGTAAGAGGTTTACATTGCTACAAGAAGTTGATAAAAGACAACGTTTTTATAGTAAAACTTGAGAACAGTAAACTGGTGTGCCTTGGGTAGGACTATGCAGTTATGCCGTTTTGCTCTTTTGCAATCCAACAGCCTACCTGAGGAAACTTTGCAGAGCATACAACGTAAGATGCAAAGTTGAGAAGCTCGTCCAGCCCCTCCCTCTTTCTTTCGGCATCAATCAAAATAGGGATTTTTCTTTGACTTGCCTGCACTGGATTGTTCCATAAACAAAGGTCAGTCTCAGTGACAGTGCAAAAAGGAGAAAATTAACCATAGAAATGCTAATGTGTGGCTTTAATGCAACAGAAGGTGTAGGCTGACAACATGGACAAAATTAAAACAAATTTCCTGTTCAGAGCCTAATCTATGATTTATAAGTTATTTGCAAACAAAACTGCGCGGGACAATACTTTGTTTTGTTTTGTTCTTGTGCACTTTAGATGATTGTGCCTGAAAGCAATTACCTCTTCAGCAACAAGCAAAGCAATGTCATGCAATCGTACATCGAAGTAGACGATGTCCACGCCATCTAAAGCGGACGACAAGTTTGCCTTTGTGAGCTCTTCTGGCACCATGGGAGGAGAACCAGGAGTGTGTATACATGTACGAGTTTTCCTAGAAGTCAAAAGGGGATGTTTGAATATAATAATTCAGTAAGATAATTGGGCTAAATAAAGGACCATCCCAGTTCCAGGATAAAAACTAGAGGACTAGAGGACGTTCACATGAGAGTGAGCGTGCCAAGTAAACTCACGTCTGTTCATCAACTATTATGTAGGTGAAGGGTGAGTTCCCGTTCTCTGCGACCTGAGAAAAAAAATGGATGGATGCAGCATTCTTGAGGACAACGATTTTAGCACCGGAGTGATTGTCACTGAATCGTTGAAGGATAGTGATTCGCACCAGGATGTAGGATGTGTCCACGCCATCAGTTTGGAGTTCGCTGAGGATGCTTCTTCCTTGAGCATCGTTGGCTACCTGATCCGGACGGGATGGATGGATTCTTGTATGCATTAGAGCAAGGTTATGCGTTGACTACCTGCGTCTAGTCGGGGGGGGGGGGGGGGGTGGAGATCAAGAATGGACCTTGGAAATGATCCTGGGACGGAGGCCGAGGCGTGCAGCTGCAGTGAGCGCGTTGCCAGTGTTGCCGCCCCCCTGCACCTTGAGGGCGAGGCTGCGGATCTTATCGTCGGGGTTGGGGAAGGATGCCACCGTGGCCAGGTAGTCGACGGAGATGCCGCCGCACCCTACCTGCAGCAGCACATGGCAAACAGGAGACGAGCAGGAGGAGCTGACGGCCTGAGTCTGAAACTGAGACAGAGAAAGAGGAAGACGAACCTAATATTATGGGAAGGGAAGGGAGTCAGCACCGTACCACGACTGGGTTGGGGGTGCCGGAGGCGGAGGCCATGGTGGCGATGGTACGGCGGCTGCGGCGATGTAAACGAGGAAGCGGAATAACCCTCCTGCACGCTTGACGGAAAGTGTGGAAAGGAGGAGCTGTGGGCAGCTGCGGCTGCTGGGCGCAGAGCACCATCTCCCCTCCTCTGTGCTGCTTCTCCAACTCCAATGGCTGTGCGCTCGCCTGTCACTGCAACGCTACGCTACCCGCCAAAACGAACTACCTCCAACCAAAACCAAACCAAATCCAATGCGGTGCGATGATGTGATGCGAGGTCGAGTGGAGTGTGGAGCGATGACCGATAGAGGACGCTGATGAGCTAGTAGCAAATAAATAAATAAATAAATAAATAAATAAATAAATAAACGTGGGCTGCAACGCGGAAGGAAGCAAACAGATTGTCCGGCCCACGTGGTTGGCTAGAACCCAAAATAGGCTCGGACCAGAGTAGGCCTTGGGCTGAGCTTTTTGGGGAACCCATCACAGATCCGGTCCAGTAGAATGAATTGCAAATTTGCATGGCAAGATAAGATACATGTTGCAGGCCGATATGCTGATTCGGTGTCAGTAAGCCAATAAGTGCTGATGACACGTTATAAAATATATTGCCAAACGTTAATATTTTTTCTCCGTCCATAGTAGATAAAAATATAACATATAGACACGTAAGAGATGGTGAGATAAAAGTTTGATGAGTGTTAAATAGACTCTATAAATGACTATTTAAATTTAGTAGCTCTCTATCTCTACAACCTTCGCTCTTTTATTTTTGGATAACTTGATTCACTCACATGGATTCATGGAGAGTTATGAATTTACAAAGACGGTTAGACTAGTCTATTCCTTTTACGTGAAATCTATTTGAAAGAGTAGGGGTGTGTTTAGTTGCACGTGTAATGTGCCACGCCTAAGGTTAGCACTCTGCCACATCTGTGGCGTGCCTAAGACGTCTAAGATTAGATCTTTGTTTGGTTTATTTCCACGCCTAAGGTTAGGCACACCTATAAATGTGTGGCAGCTGTTTGGATTACTACCATACCTAAGGTTAGGCACACCATTAAATGTGCGGCTACTGTTTGGTTTATCGCTTAACTCAATTTGTGCCACACTTTTTTAATAGAACTGAGCTTATGAAACAACACACATAATTTAGGCTAGCAGCACACAAAAATTAGAAACCGTCTCCAAAAGGTCTCATTTTTCACTAGAAGCATTAGAGAAAAATCTGACACTACTAGAACATTTGCAATGCGAAATTGGAGCAAAATTTATTACAGTCCAATGCCTTCCTTGCTTTGCAGAGATTCCATAATTGTAAAAGGTACTGGTGCTATGCACTATGCTCATTGGTACCCTCAAAGTTAAAAATCAATAAAAAGAGCAATGTAACAGCAGTCACAACCACCAAATATCTCCATCAATTGACATCCATCAACCTTCCATGACGAGCTCCTAGATAAATCAGTAAATTTTAGCTAATTTTTTTTGGCTAATCTCTTGGGCTTGTTCTAAAAGTTTGATAAGGGTTCACCGCTGAAACTAGAATTACTGCACTTTTCCTTCTAGTAGGATATAATAGAGTAGATGAGAGATGACACTTATGCTTGTAAAATGGAAGAACCACAATATATTTGTGAAGAGTCACGGCCTTGGAGGATAATTCCGGTATCCAGGATGGAATATTACGCGTTTGATTCTTCGGCAGACAGAAACAATAAGCAAGATGATGAGGCGCCAAAGTGAAAGAAGTAATCCACTCTGCCGCTCTCCCTCTCCTCTCTGCTTCGCACGCCTCGCCACCTTCCACGACGAGCTCCTACCTCCTAGACGTAAGCCGGCGCCGCCATGGTGATCCCGGTGCCCGCGGCCCGGCGCTCCACCTCCGTACGCGACGCCGTGCTGGGCGGCGGCGGGCGCCAGCTGTACCAGCCCCTCCGCTGCGCCTTCTACGACGGCCTGGCCGCCGCGCTGTCCGAGTCCGAGGAGCCCTCCGACTCGGACGCCGCCGCCCGCGTCCCCGCTGGCTGCAAGCGGCAGGCGGCGAGGAACGTGCTGATCCTGATGAGCGACACCGGCGGCGGCCACCGCGCCTCGGCCGAGGCCCTGCGCGACGCCTTCCGCATCGAGTTCGGCGACGCCTACAAGGTTGGTTCGTTGTCTCGATCGAACTCCTTTTGAATTCTTTCTTCGGCGAACATTTCGGTGTTTTCCCTTTTAACCAGACGTGCTTGGGGCGCAGGTGTTCGTGACGGATCTGGGGAAGGAGTACGGCGGGTGGCCGCTGAACGACATGGAGCGGTCGTACAAGTTCATGATCCGGCACGCACGGCTCTGGAAGGTGGCGTTCCACGGCACCTCCCCGAGATGGGTGCACGGCGTGTACCTCGCCGCGCTTGCCTACTTGTACGCCAAGTACGTAGGATCCCTGCCTTGCCTTGCCTGATCATACTTTGGGCGCCGCCGCCGCGCCACTACTGTTGCCTTGCCTCTGATAACGCAAATGAATAAACGCACGCAGCCAGGTGGTGGCTGGGATCATGAAGTACGAGCCGGACATGATCATCAGCGTGCACCCGCTGATGCAGCACATCCCGCTGTGGGTGCTCAAGTGGCAGCAGAGCCTGCACCACCCTAAGGCGGTGGTGCCCTTCGTCACCGTCGTCACCGACCTCAACACCTGCCACCCGACATGGTTCCACCACGGCGTGACGAGGTGCTACTGCCCCTCGGCCGAGGTGGCGAGCCGGGCCCTGCTCCGGGGCCTCAGCCCGTCCCAGGTCCGCGTCTTCGGGCTGCCCATCCGGCCCTCCTTCTGCCGCGCCGTGCTCGACAAGGTCCGAGTCGTTCGATCTGATCCAGCTGCATTTGCCTTGCTTGCCCGGTGGTTTACCCTTACCTCTGCTGGCTGGCCTGCGCATGCATGGTTCACAGGCTGAGGTGAGGAAAGAGCTTGGGCTGGACCCTCAGCTGCCCGCTGTTCTGCTGATGGGAGGCGGCGAGGGGATCGGCCCGGTGGAGGAGACCGCGAGGGCGCTCGGCGAGGAGCTCTACAACCGCCGGAGACGGCGCCGGGTGGGACAGGTCGTGGTCGTGTGCGGCAGGAACCGGGCGCTGCGGTCCACCCTGCAGTCCCTCAGATGGAAGGTCCCTGTCAAGGTAGGGTGCCACTGCCATGCATGAGCATGACAGAATGGATATGCCGCCGTATCTAAGGCTAAGCATGACGATGCCTTGGGCTGGAATTGAAATTTGAAACTGCTAGTCGTATATAAAAAATGGGCCGCCCAGCACGGGCTCCAGTGGTCGACCAACGCACGGCCCTATCAGTTTTTTCCATGCCGTGTCGGGCCAAAACGACGGTCCATGGGGCCGTTCCATCTAGCTGGTGTGGATACCTGACGTCTGAAGCTCCTTTTCATTCATCAGATCAGAGGGTTCGAGACACAGATGGAGAAGTGGATGGCCGCCTGCGACTGCATCATCACAAAAGTATGTCCTCTGTCAGTGTTCGCCTTGTGTAGTAGGATCACTATAGCACTGCGTGCTTGCGGTGTTGCTCTTTTGCGCTGACTGATGCCATGTTTGGTTTCTTTAGTTTAAGGACTAAAGTTTAGTTAGGAGACTAAAGTTTAGTCCTAACATGTTTGGTTCTACATGCTAAAAATAGTAAGAATATACTAAATGACTCATAATAAGACTAAAATTTCCTTTAACATTCTTCTGCTATTAGTACAATTGAACTAAATGAGGGGTAGATGTGGAATTAATATGGTTTAGTCCCTTTTAGCACATATGTGAAGGACTAAAGACTAAATCATTTTAGTCCATATTTTAGTCTTAGTGTTTGGTAAAAAAGGGACTAAATAGACTAAAAACTAGAGACTAATCTTTAATCCCTCTAACCAAACATCCCTGAACGATGCGTGTTTTTTTTTCTGGCATTCGCAGGCTGGTCCTGGTACCATCGCAGAGGCACTCATACGAGGGCTTCCTATCATCCTGAACGACTTCATCCCTGGACAGGTCAAGTAGTACTGAAATTATCTTCGCTCACTTTGTATAGCCCATATAGCACAGGAAAGTTGCTCCTTTCATGGTGTGTGTGTATATATAACTGTATAGGCTGGCTCCAGCGGTTGCCGCCAGCCGCTTTTCTCCTCTTGCATGGCGCCTGCAGGGGGCGCTCCACGCCCGCAGCGCTGCCCCCTGCAGAGTCCCCTAGCGCGCGGACCCCTTCTCTCCCCCCTCAATCTAGGGATTCACTGTTCATCCCTTACGGCACTGTGCTGTGGGTCCACGAGTAATTGTTAGTAGATAAAAAATTAATAGTAGATATAGAAAATGATATTTTATAGTTGTAGTGGGGTATAGGGGGAGTATTTAGGGGAAACCGCTGCGGGAGATGAAAAAATAGATGGTGAAATATTGATGATGTGACGCAAAAAAGTGATATAGGAGGAAAAATTTAGGAAAAACCGCTGCGGATAGCCTAAGTATAGCAAATCAGCAACCTTTGCTCCTACTGTTAAATGCAGGAAGTCGGGAATGTCCCATATGTCGTGGACAACGGTGCCGGCGTGTTCTCCAGGGACCCAGGGGAGGCCGCGAGGCAGGTCGCCCGCTGGTTCAGCAGCACAGACGGGGATGAGCTCAAGAGATACTCGCGTAACGCGCTGAGGCTAGCGCAGCCCGAGGCGGTGTTCCACATCGTCAGGGACATCCACAAGCAGCTCCAGCAACAGCCTGCCGCGGTCACCCGGATCCCCACCTGCTCGCTGACCTCGTCCTTCCCGTACCATATGTGAAAATCAAGGGGGTGTTTGGTTGCCCCTGCTAAAGTTTAGCCCGGGTCACATCAAGCGTTTGACTTTCAAATAGGAGTATGAAATATAGACCCAACCAACTGGACTAGATTCGTCTCGTCTTTTAATCTTCGGCTGACAAATTTGTTTTATAATCCGACTACATTTAATACCCGAAACGGAGGTTCAAACATTCGATTGGACAGGGGCTAAACTTTAGTTTGGGGTAACCAAACGGGGCCCAAGAATGCTACTGCAGTTACGTATTCTGCATGTTGGATATTATGCTTGGGACTTGATAATGCCTAACCTTTTGAATAACCTGTGTGTGTATATATAGCTCTTTGTTCTGTTCATGAGTGATTTTTGTGGTAAGTCCCATACCGTCTCATTGGTTTGGTGTATTAAGTGTGGCTTGGCTCATGCGAGCCTGGTCCGTTGGAAACAGACCGTTCCTTACGTATCTGTGTATGTAGTAATGAGGAGAGATGTTTCAGGCTTAAGCTGCAGCGGCGGGTGCAACCTTGACGTCGTGTGAGCAGACAACCAAACGAGAACCGTCTCATGGTCAACGCATACACAGAGGCCGGATGGACAGCTGCAGACGTCCAATCACGCGGATAAAGAACTATCAAATAGCTATATAGCTGACCTGATTGTTATGTAGTATATATCTAGTGATGGAGATGTGCAATGTATTTCTCGCTACTGAATACTATTTGGAAAGAAGTTAGCATATATTGTGACTAAGAATGTTATATTTCTATCATCTATGACCTATCAAGCTTGACATCCCAATTTTAGAGTACGAGTTCCTGGTCATGCCTTCTACTTCCCGCGCAAGTAAAGAAGATGCGTGGTGCGCGTTTTTTTAGACAATGGATAGACATCAAAGAAGAATCAGACCAACTTTTTTTTAAACAGAGAGGGGATTCCCCCTATTTCATTAAGAAATAGTAACAAAGTTTAACAGAATCCAGGGCTACCAACTACTTATTACAAGACTTAGGTCACAAGGCTACCGATACAATCGAACCTATCCAGAAACGTTTTGGATCAGGCGATTCTAAACAAGCAGCAAACCGCACAGACAAACTAAGTCCACATCAAACCGGCAGTTACCAACAGTTTTTGGTAAGGCCCCAGCTAACCAACATCCAAACCAAAAGACCATGAAAGCCAAAAGACAGAGAAACATTTGAAGAGAAAACAGGTTATATGGCAGCAGAAACAGACAACCCTCGCCTAATCTTAATTACATAAACGTTTATCCACAAGCGCCCAGCCGAAGCTTCGATTGAAGATCTCTTTAGCAATTCTTTTGATAAGGGAGCTTCCTTCCCCCAAGATCTTTCTTGTTGTTTCTTTCTGGAGAATGGCCCAAGAGTCCAACCAAAAACAACAAAGAAGAAGGATGTTAGCAGAACTAACAGGATTTATGCTGTTAAAACAACAATCATGTCTAATTTTCCACAGAGACCAAAGTACTGCACTAGCTACATCCAATTATGATCAAATTTCTTTCATATTTTTTAAAGCTACATAACCACTCCCCAAACATATCATTTGAATTTTTGGGAAGGGATAAAGACATTAAAGCCATTTGAATCACTTTCCACATGAAAGTGGCTACCAAGCAATCATAAAATATGTGTTTAGTTGTTTCAAGCCAGCCACACCAATCACAGTTTACATTCCCTTGCCATTTCCTTTTTTCAAGTTTTCTTTGGATAAGATCTTATCTTTTAAATTTTAAAATCAACCACAAAAAAGCTCTGATTCTCTGAGGAATTTTTGCTTTCCATATGAACAAATATGGAGTTTTGATCATACTATTTTTGTATCTCTTGTACATCGATTTCACTGAATATCCTTTCTTATCTAGTAACTGAAAGGGAAATAGGGTCAAATCATTTTCTAAATGATTTTGGTGGTTGAATTGCCCAACACAAATAATTGGACTAACTAGTTTGCTCTAGATTATATGATCTACAGGTGCTAAAGGTTCAACACAAACCAATAAAAAGATCAAGTTAGGGTTCAAAAAGAAAGGAGCAAAAGAAACCGAAGGCTGCCCTGGGCTGGCGCACCGGACAGCGTCCGGTGCACCAGGGACCGTACACCTCAAACTCTTCACCTTCGGGTTTCTGGAGAGCCACTCCACTATAATTCACCGGACTGTCCAGTGCACCAAGTGGAGCAACGGCTACTGCGCCAACGGTCGTCTGCAAAAGTGTGAACAGTGCGTGGACAGTTCGCGCAGAGTCAGAGCAGCGCTAGAAGGTGCACCGGACAGTGAACAGTGCCTGTCCGGTGCGGCACCGGACTATCCGGTGCCCTAAGAAGTCAGAGCTCCAACGGTCGAAACTGTCAGAACCCTAACGGTTGGGTGACGTGGCTGGCGCACTGGACAGTGTCTGGTGGCGCACCGGACTGTCCGGTGTACCCATCGACAGACAACCTCCCCAACGGTTGAATTGGTGGTTGGGGGCTATAAATACCCCACAACCACCACCACTCCAAGCATCCAAGTTTTTCAGACATCTCATTTAATACAAGAGCTAGTGCAATCAATACAAGACATAATTCAAAAGAATCAAAGCCTCTCCAAGTCCCAAATCCACTCCAAACAATTAGTGACTAGAGAGAGAGAGTTTTGCTCGTGTTCTTTAAGGTCTTGTTCTTGGATCGCTTTCTTCTTCCCCATTCTTGTTCTCAAGACATTTGTAATCAAAGCAAGAGACACCAAGTTGTGGTGATCCTTGTAGGGGTCTAAGTGACCCATTTGATTAAGGAGAAAGCTCACTCGGTTTAGGTGACCGTTTGAGAGAGGGAAAGGGTTGAAAGATACCCGGTCTTTGTGACCACCTCAACGGGGAGTAGGTTCTCAAGAACCGAACCTCGGTAAAACAAATCACCGTGTCATCCGCTTTATTTCTTAGTTGATTTGTTTTCACCCTCTCTTTCGGACTCGCATTTATTTCTAACGCTAACCCCGGCTTGTAGTTGTGCTTAAAGTTTATAATTTTCAGATTCCACCTATTCACCCCCCTCTAGGCGACTTTCAATTGGTATCAGAGCCCGGTACTTCATTAGAGCCTAACCGCTCGAAGTGATGTCGGGAGATCACGCCAAGAAGGAGATCGTGACCGGCGGTGATAAGCCTACAAGCCACGGGAAGGCTCCATCGGGGGAGTCCGGCAACAAGAAGAAGGGATCACCTTCTCACGTCAAGTCGCATCGGAGCGGCGAGAAGAAAAAGAAAATGAAGAAGGTGGTCTACTACGAGACCGATTCTTTATCACCTTCTACATCCGGCTCCGACGCGCCGTCCGTCACTTCTAAGCGCCATGAGCGCAAGAAGTTTAGTAAGATCCCCCTACGCTACCCTCGTATTTCCAAACACACTCCTTTACTTTCTGTCCCATTAGGCAAACCACCCGTTTTTGATGGTGAAGACTATTGTATGTGGAGTGATAAAATGAGGCACCATCTAACCTCACTCCACGCTAGCATTTGGGACATTGTTGAATTTGGAGCACAGGTACCATCCATGGGGGATGAAGGCTATGACTCGGACGAGGTCACCCAAATCCGGCACTTCAACTCCTAAGCCACTACTATACTCCTCGCCTCTCTATGTCGAGAGGAGTATAATAAGGTGCAAGGGTTGAAGAGTGCCAAGGAGATTTGGGACGTACTCAAAACCCCACACGAAGGAGATGAGGCGACCAAGATAACCAAGCGGGAGACGATCGAGGGGGAGCTCGGTCGGTTCGTCCTCAACCAAGGAGAGGAGCCACAAGCCATGTACAACCGTGAAAGGGAAATAGGGTCAAACCTTTTCCTATATGATTTTGGTGGTTGAATTGCCCAACACAAACAATTGGACTAACTAGTTTGCTCTAGATTATATGTTCCACAGGTGCCAAAGGTTCACAACAAACCAATACAAAGTTAAAAGAAAGGGTTCAAACAAAGGAGCAAAGAAAACCGAAGGCTGCCCTGGTCTGGCGCACCGGACTGTCCGGTGTGCCACCGGACAGTGTCTGGTGCACCAATAGACAGTGTCTAGTGCACCAGGGTGAATCAACTCGAACTCCTCAGCTTCGGGTTTCTGGAAATCGCTCCCTGCTATAATTCACCAGACTGTCTGGTGTAGCACCGGACTGTCCGGTGTGCCAGCGGGAGCAACGGCTAGTGCGCCAACGGTCGTCTGCAAAAGGTGAACAGTGAGCTACAGTGCGCAGACAGCGCGCGCAGAAGGTGCACCAGACAGTGAACAGTGACTGTCCGGTGCACCACCAGACTGTCTGGTGGCCCAGCTGTCAGAAGCTCTAATGGTCGAACCCTAACGGTTGGGTGACGTGGCTGGCGCACCGGACAGTGTCCGGTGGCGCACCGGACTGACCGGTGCGCCCGTCGACATCAGAGTTCCCCAACGGCCATTTTGGTGGGTGGGGGCTATAAATACCCCCCAACCACCACACTTCAAGGATCCAAGTTTTTAGCCAACACATTCAATACAAGAGCTAGTGCATTCAATACAAGACACAATTAGAGTGAATCAAAATCTCTCCTAGGCCCAATTCCACTCAAAGCAATAGTGACTAGAAGAGAGAGTTTTGCCGTGTTCTTTTGAGCTCTTGTGCTTGGATCGCTTTTCTTCTTCCTTCTTTCTTGTTCCCAAGTCATTTGTAATCAAGGCAAGAGACACCAATTGTGTGGTGGTCCTTGTAGGGACTAAGTGTCCTGATTGATTGAGAAGAGAAGCTCACTCGGCCTAGGCGACGATTTGAGAGAGGGAAAGGGTTGAAAGAGACCCGGTCTTTGTGACCACCTCAACGGGGAGTAGGTTTGCAAGAACCAAACCTCGGTAAAATAAATCACCATGTCACACTCTTCATTTGCTTGTGATTTATTTTCGCCCTCTCTTTCGGACTCAGTTTTATTTCTAACGCTAACCCCAGCTTGTAGTTGTGCTTAAAGTTTATAAATTTCAGATTCCGCCTATTTACCCCCCCTCTAGGCGACTTTCAATTGGTATCAGAGCCCAGTACTTTATTAGAGCCTAACCGCTCGAAGTGATGTCGGGAGATCACGCCAAGAAGGAGGTGGTGACCGGCGAGAAGCCCGCCACAAGCCACGGGAAGACTCCATCGGGAGAGTCCGACAACAAGGGGAAGGGATCCCCTTCACACACCAAGTCGCATCAAAGCGGCAACAAGAAAAAGAAGATGAAGAAGGTGGTCTACTACGAGACCGACTCTTCGTCGCCATCTACCTCCGGCTCCGACACACCGTCCGTCACTTCTAAGCACCATGAGCGCAAGAAGTTTAGTAAGATCCCCTTACACTATCCTCGCATTTCCAAACATACTCCATTACTTTCCGTTCCATTAGGCAAACCACCGGCTTTTAATGGTGAAGATTATTCTAGGTGGAGTGAGATGATGAAATATCACCTAACCTCACTCCACACAAGCATATGGGACATTTTTGAATTTGGAGCACAGGTACCATCCGTGGGGGATGAAGATTATGATGCGGACGAAGTCGCCCAAATCCAACACTTCAATTCCCAAGCAACTACTATACTCCTCACCTCTCTAAGTCAAGAGGAGTATAATAAGGTGCAAGGGTTGAAAAGTCTCCCGAGGAAGTGATATAAGCTAATGTCTCCCGAGGAAGTGATAGGAAAGTTTGTGAGCTTTGAGTTGATGATCAAAGGCTCCAAACAAATCATCGAGTGAGGCGCCACCTCCACACCCGAGGTGCAACCCGTTGCCTTCAAAGCAATGGAGGAGAAAAAAGAAGAGTCTACATCAAGTAGGCTCCCCATCGACGCCTCCAAGCTCGACAATGAGGAGATGGCTTTAATCATCAAAAGCTTTCGCCAAATCCTTAAGCAAAGGAAGGGGAAAGACTACAAGCCCCGTTCTAAGAAGGTTTGCTACAAGTGTGGTAAGCCCGGTCATTTTATCGCTAAATGTCCTTTGTCTAGTGATAGTGACAGGGATAACGACAAGAAGGGAAAGATGAGAGAAAAGAAGAGATACTACAAGAAGAAGGGCGGCGATGCCCATGTTTGCCGGGAGTGGGACTCCGATGAGAGCTCCACCGACTCCTCCTCCGACGAGGACACCGCAAACATCACCATCAACAAGGGACTCCTCTTCCCCAACGTCGGCCACAAGTGCCTCATGGCAAGGGACGGCAAAAAGAAGGTAAAATCTAGAGCCTCCACTAAATATGCAACATCTAGTGATGAGGATAACTCTAGTGATAATGAAGAAAATTTATTTGCTCTTTTTGCCAACCTAAACATGCAACAAAAGGAAAAAAAATTGAATGAATTAATTAGTGCTATTCATGAGAAGGATGAACTCTTGGATAGCCAAGAGGACTTCCTTATTAAGGAAAACAAAAAGTATGTTAAGGTTAAAAATGCTTATGCTCAGGAGATAGAAAAATGTGAAAAATTAACTAGTGAGCTTAGCACTTGCCATGACACTATTTCTAACCTTAGAATTGAGAATGCTAATTTAATTGCTAAGGTTGAGAAGTCAATTGTTTATGATGATTCAATTACCAATCTTAGAAATGATAATGCAAGTTTAATTGCTAAGATTGATAAATTGAATGCCTCTCTTGCTAGCCTTAAGATTGAGAATGAAAAATTGATTGCTAAGGCTAAGGATTTAAATGTTTGCAATGATGCTATTTCCAATCTTAGAAATGAAAATGCTTTGTTACATGCTAAGATTGATGAATTAAATGTTTGCAAACCCTCTACATCTACTATTGATTATGTTTCTATTTGCACTAGATGTAGAGACATTAACGTTGATGCTATCCATGATCACCTAGCTTTAATTAAACAACAAAATGATCACATAGCTCAACTTAGTGCCAAAATTAATGAGCATGACTTAGAAAATGAAAAATTTAAATTTGCTAGAAGCATGCTCTATAGTGGGAGACGTCCAGGCATCAAGGATGGCATTGGCTTCCAACAGGGAGGCAATGTTAAAATTAATGCCCCTAAAAGATTGTCTAATTTTGTTAAGGGCAAGACTCCCATGCCTCAGGATAACGAGGGCTATATTTTATATCCTACTGGTTATCTTGAGGATAAAATTAGGAGAATTCATGCAAAGAAGACTCATTCTGTTTCTCACCATGCTTTTATTTATAAGAATGAGGCTTCTAGCTCTAGGCGTTCTACCCATGTTAAAATACCTAAAAAGAAATCTCCTATTGCATCAAATGAACCTATTGTTTCATTTAAGACTTTTGATGCTTCTTATGTGCTCACTAACAAATCAGGCAAAGTTGTTGCCAAATATGTTGGGGGCAAACACAAGGTGTCAAAGACTTGTGTTTGGGTACCCAAGGTGCTTGTTTCTAATGTGAAAGGACCCAAGACCGTTTGGGTACCTAAGAACAAGGCCTAAACTTGTTTTGTAGGTTTATGCATCCGGGGGCTCAAGTTAGATCATTGATAGCGGGTGCACAAACCACATGACTGGGGAGAAGATAATGTTCTCCTCCTATGAGAAAAACCAAGATCCCCAAAGAGCTATCACATTCGGGGATAGAAATCAAGGTTTGGTCAAAGGACTTGGTAAAATTGCTATATCACCTGACCATTCTATTTCCAATGTTTTTCTTGTAGATTCTTTAGATTACAACTTGCTTTCAGTTTCTCAATTATGCAAAATGGGCTACAATTGTCTTTTTATTGATATAGGTGTTACTGTCTTTAGAAGAAGTGATGATTCAGTAGCATTTAAGGGAGTATTAGAGGGTCAACTATACTTAGTTGATTTTAATAGAGCTGAACTCGATACTTGCTTAATTGCTAAGACTAATATGGGTTGAGTCTGGCATCGCCGACTAGCCCAAGTTGGGATGAAGAATCTTCACAAGCTTTTAAAGGGAGAACATATTTTAGGACTAACCAATGTTCATTTTGAGAAAGACAGGATTTGTAGCGCATGCCAAGCAGGAAAGCAAGTTGGTGTTCATCATCCACACAAGAACATCATGACGACCGACAGGCCGCTTGAACTACTCCACATGGATCTATTCGGTCCGATCGCTTACATAAGCATCGGCGGGAGTAAGCATTGTCTTGTAATTGTGGATGATTATTCTCGCTTCACTTGGGTGTTCTCTTTGCAGGAAAAATAACAAACCCAAGAGACCTTAAAGGGATTCTTGAGACGGGCTCAAAATGAGTTCGGCTTAAGGATCAAGAAGATAAAAAGCGACAATGGAACGAAGTTCAAGAACTCTCAAATTGAAGGCTTCCTTGAGGAGGAGGGCATCAAGCATGAGTTCTCTTCTCCCTACACACCACAACAAAATGGTGTAGCGGAGAGGAAGAATAGAACTCTACTTGACATGGCGAGGACCATGCTTGATGAGTACAAGACACCGGATCGGTTTTGGGCTGAGGCGATTAACACTGCCTGCTACTCCATCAACCGGTTATATCTACACCGAATCCTCAAGAAGACATCATATGAACTCCTCACTCGTAAAAAGCCCAATGTTTCATATTTTAGAGTCTTTGGTAGCAAATGTTTTATTCTTGTTAAAAGAGGTAGAAAATCTAAATTTGCTCCTAAGGCTGTAGAAGGCTTTTTACTTGGTTATGACTCAAACACAAGGGCATATAGAGTCTTTAACAAGTCCACTGGACTAGTTGAAGTTTCTTATGACATTGTGTTTGATGAGACTAACGGCTATCAAGTAGAGCAAGTTGATCTTGATGAGCTAGATGATGAAGAGGCTCCATGCGTCGCGCTAAGGAACATGTCCATTAGGGATGTGTGTCCTAAGGAATCCGAAGAGCCTCCACAAGCACAAGATCAACCATCTTCCTCCATGCAAGCATCTCCACCAACTTAAGATGAGGATCAAGCTCAAGATGATGAAAATGAAGATCAAGAAGATGAGCCACCTCAAGAGGAGGACAATAATCAAGGGGGAGATGCCAATGATCAAGACAAGGAAGATGAACAAGATCAAAGGTCGCCACACCCAAGAGTCCACCAGGCGATTCAAAGAGATCACCCCGTGAACACCATCCTCGACGATATTCATAAGGGGGTAACCACTCGATCTCGAGTCGCTTATTTTTGTGAACGTTACTCTTTTGTTTCCTCTATTGAGCCACACAGGGTAGAGGATGCACTTAAAGATTCGGATTGGGTGCTGGCGATGCAAGAGGAGCTCAACAACTTCACGAGAAATGAGGTATGACATTTAGTTCCACGTCCTAACCAAAATGTTGTAGGAACCAAGTGGGTCTTCCGCAACAAGCAAGATGAGCATGGTGTGGTGACAAGGAACAAAGCACGACTTGTGGCCAAGGGATATTCACAAGTCGAAGGTTTGTATTTTGGTGAAACCTATGCACCCGTAGCTAGACTTGAGTCAATTCACATATTACTTGCCTATGCTACTTACCATGGCTTTAAGCTTTACCAAATGGACGTGAAGAGTGCCTTCCTCAATGGACCAATCAAGGAAGAGGTCTATGTTGAGCAACCTCCTGGCTTTGAAGATAGTGAGTATCCTAACCATGTGTATAAACTCTCAAAGGCGCTTTATGGGCTCAAACAAGCCCCAAGAGCATGGTATGAATGCCTTCGAGATTTTCTTATCACTAATGGCTTCAAAGTTGGCAAAGTCGATCCTACTCTCTTTACTAAAACTATTGCAAAAGGTTTTTTTGTATGCCAAATTTATGTTGATAATATTATATTTGGGTCTACTAACAAATCTACATGTGAAGAGTTTAGTAGGATCATGGTTTAAAAGTTCGAGATGTCTATGATGGGGGAGTTGAAGTATTTTCTAGGATTTCAAGTCAAGCAACTCCAAGAGGGCACCTTCATCAGCCAAATGAAGTACATTCAAGATATACTCACCAAGTTTGGAATGAAGGATGCCAAGCCCATCAAGACACCCATGGGAACCAATGGGCATCTCGACCTCGACACGGGAGGTAATTCCGTAGATCAAAAGGTATACCGATCGATGATAGGATCTTTACTCTACTTATGTGCATCTCGACTGAATATTATGCTTTCCGTATGCATGTGTGCAAGGTTCCAAGCTGATCCTAAGGAAATTCACCTTAGGGGCGTGAAGAGAATCTTGAGATATTTAGTTCATACACCTAAGTTTGGTCTTTGGTACCCCAAGGGATCCTCTTTTGATTTATTAGGATATTCAGATGCTGATTGGCAGGGTGTAAAATTGATAGGAAGAGCACATCAGGGACTTGTCAGTTTCTAGGGAGATCCCTGGTGTCTTGGGCTTCCATGAAACAAAACTCAGTAGCTCTTTCTACCGCCAAAGCCGAGTACATTGCCGCAGGCCATTGTTACGCGCAATTGCTTTGGATGAGGCAAACCCTCAGGGACTATGGCTACAAATTTAGCAAAGTCCCTCTCCTATGTGATAATGAGAGTGCAATCCGCATGGCGGATAATCCCGTTGAGCACAGCCGTACTAAGCACATAGCCATTCGGTATCACTTTTTGAGAGATCACCAACAAAGGGGGGATATCGAGATAGCCTATATTAACACCAAAGATCAATTAGCCGATATCTTTACCATGCCTTTAGATGAGAAAACCTTTACCAAACTTAGGAATGAGCTAAATATTCTTGATTCTAGGAATTTTGATTGAGACATTGCACACATAGCTCATTTATATACCTTTGATCATATCTCTTTTATGTCTATGACTAATGTGTTTTCAAGTGTATTCTCATGCTTAGTCATAGAATTGAAAGGGAAATGGAGTATTCGGCAAAGATGACGCTTCCACTCAACTCCATCGGTATTATCTACTCTTTGCCGGTATTTCGCCATCTCTCCACATTGGTATAATCTTCACTCATATTTATTTGTCTGCCAAAGTGGGAGAAAATGTTAAAAGGGCTCATATTTCACTCAAGTATCCGTTTTTGGCGATTCATGCCAAAGGGGGAGAAAGTATTAGCCCAAAGCAAAAGGACCGCACCACCAACGAATTTTAAAAATGAAGTTTTCAAATTGGTATCTTAATGTGTTTTCAAAAGGGGGAAATATCTTCAAAAATTTTGTAAAACCCTCTTGAACACTATGGAGAGAATTTCATTGAGGGGGAGTTTTGTTTAAGTCAAAGGAAAAGCATTTGAAACAGGGGAGAAAATTTCAAAATTTTGAAAATGCTTCTTTCAATCTTATTCATATACCTTTGACTATTTGCAAAAAGGATTTTGAAAATAATTTACCAAAGAATTTGCAAAAACAAAACTTGTGGTGCAAATGTGGTCCAAAATTTTAAATAAGAAGAAAACAATCCATGCATATCTAGTAGAAATAATTATATTGGTTTCACTCCAAGCAACCTTTGCACTTACCTTATGCAAACTAGTTCAATTCTGCACTTTTATATTTGCTTTGGTTTGTGTTGGCATCAATCATCAAAAAGAGGGAGATTGAAAGGGAAATAGGGTCAAACCTTTTCCTATATGATTTTGGTGGTTGAATTGCCCAACACAAACAATTAGACTAACTAGTTTGCTCTAGATTATATGTTCCACAGGTGCCAAAGGTTCACAACAAACCAATACAAAGTTAAAAGAAAGGGTTCAAAACAAAGGAGCAAAGAAAACCGAAGGCTGCCCTGGTCTGGCGCACTGGACTGTCCGGTGTGCCACCAGACAGTGTCCGGTGCATCACCGGATAGTGTCCGGTGCACCAGGGTGAATCAACTCGAACTCCTCAGCTTCAGGTTTCTGGAAATCGCTCCCCGCTATAATTCACCGGACTGTCCGGTGTAGCACCGGACTGTCCGTTGTGCCAGCAGGAGCAACGGCTAGCATGCCAACGGTCGTCTGCAAAAGGTGAACAGTGAGCTACAGTGCGCGGACAGCGCGCGCAGAAGTCAGAGCTGGCGCAGAAGGCGCACCGGACAGTGAACAGTGACAGTTCGGTGCACCACCGGACTGTCCGGTGGCCCAGCTATCAGAAGCTCCAACGGTCGAACCCTGATGGTTGGGTGACATGGCTGGCGCACCGGACAGTGTCCAGTGGCGCACCGGACTGTCCGGTGCGCCCGTCGACAGCAGAGTTCCCCAACGGCCATTTTGGTGGGTGGGGCTATAAATACCCCCCAACCACCACACTTCAAGGATCCAAGTTTTTAGCCAACACTTTCAATACAAGAGCTAGTGCATTCAATACAAGACACAATTAGAGTGAATCAAAATCTCCCCTAGTCCCAATTCCAATCAAAGCAATATTGACTAGAAGAGAGAGTTTTGTCGTGTTCTTTTGAGCTCTTGCGCTTGGATCGCTTTTCTTCTTCCTTCTTTCTTGTTCCCAAGTCATTTGTAATCAAGGCAAGAGACACCAATTGTGTGGTGGTCCTTATAGGGATTAAGTGTCCCGATTGATTGAGAAGAGAAGCTCACTCGGTCTAGGTGACCGTTTGAGAGAGGGAAAGGGTTGAAAGAGACCCGGTCTTTGTGACCACCTCAATGGGGAGTAGGTTTGCAAGAACCGAACCTCGGTAAAACAAATCACCGTGTCACACTCTTCATTTGCTTGTGATTTGTTTTCGCCCTCTCTTTCGTACTCGGTTTTATTTCTAACGCTAACCCCGGCTTGTAGTTGTGCTTAAAGTTTATAAATTTCAGATTCCGCCTATTCACCCCCCTCTAGGCGACTTTCAAACTAGCTCAAGACCATGGTGAACCAAGTGCGCAACCTCGGGAGCACAAAATGAAATGACCATGAAATGGTCAAGGTTATTTAAAGATCACTTGTTTTTCGCAATCCTACACAAGTTCAATTAATACGTGGTGATCCTAGATGTAAGCTAATGTCTCCCGAGGAAGTTATAGGAAAGTTTGTGAGCTTTGAATTGATGATCAAAGGCTCCAAACAAATCATCAACTTGGAGCAAGGCAGCACCTTCACACCCGAGGTGCAACCCATCGCATTCAAGGCGACGGAAGAAGAAAAGAAGGATTCTACACCAAGTAGGATCCCCATCGACGCCTCCAAGCTTGACAATGAGGAGATGGCGCTCATCATCAATAGCTGCCATAAAATCCTCAAACAAAGGAAGGGGAAAGACTACAAGCCCCATTCTAAAAGGGTGTGCTACAAGTATGGTAAGCCCGGTCATTTCATTGCTAAATGTCCATTATCTAGTGATAGTGACAGGGGCGACGACAAGAAGGGAAAGAGGAAGGAGAAGAAGAGGTACTACAAAAAGTAGGGCGACGATGCCCACGTGTGTCGGGAATGGGACTCCGATGAGAGCTCCACCGACTCCTCCTCCAACGAGGACGCCGCCAACAAGGGCCTCCTCTTCCCCAATGTCGGCCACAAGTGCTTCATGGCAAATGACAACAAAAAGAAGAAGGTAAAATCTAGAGCCTCCACCAAATATACAACATATAGTGATGAGCCTAGCTCTAGTGATGATGAAGATGATCTGCTTACCCTTTTTGCCAACCTTAACATGCAACAAAAGGAAAAAATTGAATGAATTGATAGGAGCTATTCATGAGAAGGATGAACTCCTGGATAGCCAAGAGGAATTCCTTATTAAGGAAAATAAAAAGCATGTTAAGGTAAAGAATGCTTATGTTCAGGAGGTAGAAAAATGTGAAAAATTGACCAAGGAGCTTAGCATATGCCATGACACTATCTTCAACCTTAGAAATGAGAATGCTAATTTAATTGCTAAGGTTGAAAAATTAAATACTTGTAATGATTCAATTGTCAGTCTTAGAAATGAAAATGATAGTTTAATTGCTAAGTTTGACAAATTGAATGAATCACTTTCTAGTCTTAAAATTGAGAATGATAAGTTAATTACTAAGGCTAAAGATTTAGATGTTTGCAATGTTTCTATTTCCAATCTTAGAGATGAGAATGCTATATTACATGCTAAGATTGATGAGTTAAATGCTTGCAAACCCTCTACTGTTGAGCATATTTCTATTTGCACTAGATGTAGAGACATTAATATTGATGTTATTCATGATCACATTGCTGTGATTAAACAACAAAATGATCATATAGCTAAACTAGATGCTAAAATTGCCGAGCATTAACTAGAAAATGAAAATTTTAAATTTGCTCGTAGCATGCTTTATAGTGTGAGACGCCCTAGCATTAAGGATGGCATTGGTTTCCAACAGGGAAGCAATGTCAAGCTTAATGCCCCTAAAAATTGTCTAACTTTGTTAAGGGCAAAGCTCCCATGGTTCAGGATAACGAGGGTTACATTTTATATCCTGCTGGTTATCCTGAGCATAAAATTAGGAGAATTCATTCTAGGAAGTCTCATTCTATTTCACATCATGCTTTTATGTATAAAAATGAGGCTTCTAGTTCTAGGCAATCAACCCATGTTAAATTGCCTAAAAAGAAATCTCCTACTACATCAAATGAGCCAATTATTTCATTTAAGACTTTTGATGCATCTTATGTTTTAACTAACAAATCAGGCAAAGTAGTTGCCAAATATGTTGGGGCCAAACATAAGGGCTCAAAGACTTGTGTTTGGGTACCAAAGGTGCTTGTTTCTAACGTGAAAGGACCCAAGACTGTTTGGGTACCTAAGAACAAGGCCTAAAACTGTTTTGTAGGTTTATGCATCTGGGGGCTCAAGTTGGATCATTGATAGCGGGTGCACAAACCACATGACTGGGGAGAAAAAGATGTTCTCCTCCTATGAGAAAAACCAAGATCCCCAAAGAGCTATCACATTCGAGGATGAAAATCAAGGTTTGGTCAAAGGACTTGGTAAAATTGCTATATCACCTAACCATTCTATTTCCAATGTTTTTCTTATAGATTCTTTAGATTACAATTTGCTTTCTGTTTCTCAATTATGCAATATGCGCTACAACTGTCTATTTACAGATGTAGGTGTTACTGTCTTTAGAAGAAGTGATGATTCAGTAGCATTTAAGGGAGTGTTAGAGGGTCAGCTATACTTAGTTGATTTCAAAAGAGCTAAACTCGACACTTGCTTAATTGCTAAGACTAATATGGGTTGGCTCTGGCATCACCGACTAGCCCATGTTGGGATGAAGAATCTTCATAAGCTTCTAAAGGGAGAACACATTTTAGGACTAACAAATGTTCATTTTGAGAAAGACAGGGTTTGTAGCGTATGCCAAGCAAGAAAGCAAGTTGGCGCTCATCATCCACACAAGAACATCATGATGACCGACAGGCCGCTTGAGCTACTCCACATGGATCTATTCAGCCCGATAGCTTACATAAGCATCGGTGGGAGTAAGTATTGTCTTGTAATTGTGGATGATTATTCTCGCTTCACTTGGGTGTTATTTTGCAGGATAAATCACAAACCCAAGAGACCTTAAAGGGATTCTTGAGACGAGCTCAAAATGAGTTTGGCTTAAGGATCAAAAAGATAAGAAGCGATAATGGGACGGAGTTCAAGAATTCACAAATTGAAGGCTTCCTTGAGGAGGAGGGCATGATGCATGAGTTCTCTTCTCCCTACACACCTCAACAAATTGGTGTAGTGGAGAGAAAGAATAGAACTCTACTGGATATGGCAAGGACCATGCTTGATGAGTACAAGACACTGGACCGGTTTTGAGCCGAGGAGATTAACACCGCCTGCTACTCCATCAACCGGCTTTACCTACACCGAATCCTCAAGAAGACATCCTATGAACTCCTCACCGGTAAAAATCCCAACTTTTCATATTTTAGAGTCTTTGGTAGCAAATGTTTCATTCTTGTTAAAAAAGGTAGAAAATCCAAATTTGCTCCTAAGGCTGTAGAAGGCTTTTTACTAGGATATGATTCAAACACAAGGGCATATAGAGTCTTTAACAAGTCCACTGGACTAGTTGAAGTTTCTTGTGACATTGTGTTTGATGAGACTAATGGCTTCCAAGTGGAGCAAGTTGATCTTAATGAATTAGATGATGAAGAGGCTCCGTGTGTAGCGCTAAGGAACATGTCCATTGGGGATGTGTGTCCTAAGGAATCCAAAGAGCCCACACAAGGAGAAGATCAACCATCATCTTCCAATCAAGCATCTCCACCAACCCAAGATGAGGATCAGGCTCAAGGTGATGAAGAAGAAGATCAAGAAAATGAGCCACCTCAAGAAGAGGGCAATGATCAAGGGGAAATGATGATAATCAAGACAAGGAAGACAAACAGAAAATACAGGGTCAAAAACCGCCACACCCAAGAGTCCACCAGGTGATTCAAAGAGATCACCCCGTAAACACCATCCTCGATGATATTCATAAGGGGGTAACCACTCGATCTCGAGTTGCTCATTTTTGTGAACATTACTCTTTTGTCTCCTCTATTGAGCCATACAGGATTGAGGATGCATTAAGAGACTCGGACTGGGTGGTGGTAATGCAAGAGGAGCTTAACAACTTCACGAGGAATGAGGTATGGCATTTGGTTCCAAGTCCTAATCAAAATGTTGTAGGTACCAAGTGGGTATTCCGCAACAAGCAAGATGATCATGGTGTGGTGATAAGGAACAAAGCCCAACTTGTCGCTAAAGGTTATTCACAAGTCGAAGGTTTGGATTTTGATGAAACTTATGCACCCGTAGCTAGGCTTGAGTCAATTTGTATATTACTTGCCTATGCTACTTACCATGGCTTTAAGCTCTATCAAATGGACGTGAAGAGTGCCTTCCTCAATGGACCAATCAAGGAAGAGGTCTATGTTGAGCAACCTCCCGGCGTTGAAGATAGTGAGTACCCTAATCATGTGTATAAGCTCTCAAAGGCGCTTTATAAGCTCATGCAAGCCCCAAGAGCATGGTATGAATGCCTGCGAGATTTTCTAATCACTAATGGGTTCAAAGTCAGAAAAGTCGATCCTACTCTCTGAGAGCAGCTAGAGGGGGGTGTGAATAGGTGATCCTGTAAAAATCAACAACTAAATAGCCACAAAACTTTGTTAAGTGTTAGTACGGCTAAGTAGTGAGCTCTTGCGACCACAAGTACCACAGAAAATCAATCACACAAGACACGTGAGTTTATCCCGTGGTTCGGCAAGTACAACACTTGCCTACCTCCCTGTTGTGGCGTCCCAATGGACGAGGGTTGCACTCAACCCCTTTCAAGTGATCCAATGATCAACTTGAATACCACGATGTTGTTCTTGCTTATCTCTTTTCCTGTTTGCGAGGAATCTCCACAAGTTGGAGTCTCTCGCCCTTACAATAAAGATCAAAGTGAAAGCACTAGAGTAAGGGTGGGAAGCAACACACACAAATCCACAGCAATACGCACACACACAGCCAAGACTTGAGCTCAAATGAATCGCAACAAGTTCACCACTAGAACGGAGCTCAAATCACTAACAAAGTCAATCAAGTGCGCGGAGACGGAGTGTGGAAGACTTAGAATGCTCAAAGTATGCTTGGGTTTTTCCTCCATGCGCCTAGGGGTCCCTTTTATAGCCCCAAGGCAGCTAGGAGCCGTTGGAGGCAACTTTGGAAGGCAACTCTTGCCTTCTGTCGGGTGGCGCACCGGTGTAGGATCTAGGACACCGGCTAGAGGGGGGGTGAATAGACGGTTTTGACTAAAAACAACAATACTCAATAAATTTAATCAATGCAACAAGAGAAATAAATTATCTAGTGTCAATAAGTAAACAATGTATGAAAAACAACTACGGAGATTGAATACTTGAAGAACAATAAGCAAAGCACTAATCAATTGCAAGGCAATAAGTAATGCTAAAAAGAATAGACACCGAAATTTATCCCGTGGTATCGGTGATTTGCCGATCACCCCTAATCCACGTTGAGGTGGACTTCAAGCTCTCACTTGCTCCTTTATCAAGACACGACTTGATCTTTGAGCCAAGTGGACAAGAAATCACTCAATACCTCGATTCCACTAATGTCACCTTTGCCGCTCCGGCGAGGTAGGCGCGAACCCCTCACAATCCACACCGCGGCTTCTCCACAATCTTCTTGGAGAGCTCGACGGAGACAACCACCCGAGCCGTCTAGGAGGCGGCAACCTCCAAGAGTAACAAGCCAACGACGCTTGCTCGGTGTACCACCTAGTGCCTCAAGAATCACCAAATGATGCAAATGCACTAGGAACACCCAATCCCTCACTAGAATGCAATCTCAAGCAAAGAGTGTGAGAGAGTGAGTTGGAGGATCACAAATGAGCTCAATGTATGCAAGGAATGGCCAAGCAAGCTCTCTCACACGAGCTACCCTTCTATTTATAGTCCCCCACTAAAATCCAACCGTTATGTGCAAAAGGTAGCAGTTCTGCGCACACGCGGACCGTCCGCGCCCTAGGGCCGGACGGTCCGCCGTACATATAACGGCTATAAAGACCATTTGAAAACATGTCAGAGCTGACTCAAAAGGTGGGTCCGGACAGTCCGCCCCTCAAGGCCGGACCGTCCGCGACCTGTCAGCATGAAACACCCGAGCCTCGGATCAAAACAAGTTAACACGTGCGGACCGTCCGGCTATAAATCTCGGACGGTCCGCGACCTGAGACAGTAATGTCCGGACTAGCCACCCGGACAGTCCGTAGTACAAATCTGTAAAAACACACAGTCCCTGTCCAAAAACGAGTTTGACACTTGCGGACCGTCCGCCTCTCACAGGCGGACCGTCCGCCTAATAAATCAGGGACTGGCCCGAGGACACCCTCCTCTGGACATGACTGCGGACGGTCCGGCCCTAAGGCCCGGACGGTCCGCAGTGCACACATACTGGACCAGCCCGAAATGAACAAACACTGGACCCCTCTGGATGGGTCGCGGACGGTCCGGCCACTTGGCCCGGACGGTCCGCCGACCCCAAGACTTAGTCACTTTTCAAACTCGTTTTTCAAAGGATTTTATCTTTCGAAACGGAAGCGCTGCTAGTCCTCATGCAAATGCAACCACTAGATGCTCTATGAGGCACTAAGTCTTACACAGAACAAAGTCATTAACCCCTCTTAATAGTACGGCTATCTAGCCTACCAATCCGGTCAATTTCTTCTCTAAACACCTGGTGACCGGCAAAAACAAAACCTATGTTATACCTTTGCCTTCACCTGATCCACAACCAATGCTTATAAGTCTTCAAGACTTCTCAGTTCTCTGTGGTTCAACCTGCATTCTTATTTCTCCAAGAATTATTAGTCCACAAGTAGTTGTCATTAATTACCAAAACATTACCAAAAGGGGCCTAGATGATTCACAATCTCCCCCTTTTTGGTAATTGATGACAACACCACATTGTATATTAAAGAGAAGTTTAGTTTCTCCAAATCTCTCTCATACCTAAGGTATAAGATAGATCTTGGAGATGAGTTTCATAGGACTTATCTTGATTTGAAGTTCTGTCCGAGAGATAGATAAATCCCAATAAAAAACTCAGTATGTAGGAAGGGCTCCCCCTAAGTGTGTGCAGGATTATTTGAAGTTGAAGATATAACACACATAATATATTGGAGCTTGATGGAGACTTTCCTACAAACATGGTTATCGAGGCATACAAGAGATAATCCGTAGAGTGAGCGCAGCAATTATAATCACTCCTCGATTAACCACACATAGAGTAATTTGAACTAAAACATAGTTCATCCCACAGAATATTACAGAAAATAGTCCACAGACATACGACATAGAGTTAATAGTTCAAACTAGTTCCAAATGCGTAAGTCATAAACTAATGCAAGCGGCATAAAAAGGTAAAATGCATATGCAAGGTCTTAATGTCCACATAGAATCACCAACTCCCCCTGAAGGAGACGCCAGACAACCTCATCACTTCTCACTTGTCTCTCCCCCTTTGGCATCAATTGCCACAAAGGAGAGGCCTTCACTGATCGCTCGGCGGAGGATGCATGTTGTAGTAGTGAGTGCTGAAGGTGTCAAACAGGGAGGAGAACTGGCCAAAATCCTGCTGGAGCTGCTGCTGCCTCTGACTGATCTCATGCATGTTGTCATTTGTAGAGAGATTATCAAATTGACTGGAGAGAGCACCCATGTTATCCTGAAAACTCTGTTGCATATTATTCAGCCTGGTCATGATGGGATCAGTGACATTAGTGTGAATCTGATCACGAAAATCAGAAAACTCAGAGTTGAGTGCATCCCAGTTATTGTCAAACTGAGACTGCATGTCATCGAAACGGTGATCCATATGTGTCATCAGGCCATCAAAGCGAGTATCAATGTGAGTCTCAAGTCCCTGCTGCATATTGTGAAAATAAGGATCAAAGTATCCTGGAGCAGGCTCCCAATAATGCTGAGGCTGAGGAGGAGGTGGAGGTGGAGGCATCTGCTCTCCCTCAACATCAGGAGCTGCTCCACCCTCATAGCCAGGGTCTTCCTCATCATCTGGGAAGGGGGTGAGTGGCCTGGTGAGAAACCCTATCTCATTCTTAAAAGGCCTGAATGGGGTGTGCACAATCTCGCATGGGCCCTCAAATCTTGTCTTGGATTTGATGAGAGCCATAATGTAAGGAGCATAGGCCAAATTTTGATTCTTATCCATTTTCAAATCATTAAGCTGTCTCATCATGAAAAGAACAATATTCATGACTTCACCATTCATGATATGCTGGATGATGTTCCAGAACTTGTCCCTTATTTTACTCTTATCACCACTCTTGGGAAGGATGGTGACTCTGGCAATCTTGTTGATTACAGCAGGATGATGTCTGAGTCCTGCTGTCTCTCCAAACCTCCTGGGTATGCCTAGCCTGGCTGGCTCATAAAACTGCACAAAATCCTCAAAATTATCTTCAGTATAAAGATCCAGCCCAGCAGAAATGGTGCCATAGTTCAGACTGTTGGCAGCAGCAAAGTCAGCAAAAGAAGCAGAATAGCGCTTGAAGCCAGTCATCCAGGTGATAGATTCTTCTTCAATATCAATCTCTGAGGTAGCCAGGAATTGCTTAACAGCCATTTCATTGAAATCTGTGCGTTGCCCCATAAACTGATATAGTCCGCAGGTTTCAAACTTAGGAATCAGACCCTCCATGACTGATTGACTTAGCAAGAAGGACCAATCAATCACCTGATGCTTATGAAAATTAGTATCCACCAGGGTGCCCCAGAAGACATCAAACTACAGCTGAGTGTGGAAAAACTGGATATGTGTATCAGATGGCAGAGTATACTGGTTCACAGTCCGTCTGGAGCAGTACTCAGCCATAGAAAATCGCCGCTTTGGGTTAGTCCATCCTTGGATATCAATGGGATAATCGGGATGAACATGAGGAAAATCTTCAGCATCCATGGATTCAGTGCCCCCAGCTGAGGATTGGGCCTCTGAATCAGTGGTTGGTATATAGTCATCATCATTTCCACGAGGGCGCTTGGATTTAAAGCGACCTGCAAGTTTCTTGCGTAGACCACCAAAACCACTGCAACAATGTGACAGACATCCATAGATAAATAATTGAGACCAATCACCAGTATAGAAGGAATGGAACTGTAATGCTCTGCCAGGGTCCGAACGGTCCGCGCTAGGGAGCCGGACTGTCCGCGCCAGAGGCCCGGACGGTCCGCGTCCACCAGGCGGACGGTCCGCGACCGACCAGGGGCGACTCCAAAGAACCCTAGCCGCCACAAATGTTGAATTTGATGATTTTGCAGACAATATGCATCCAAACAAGTTCAAAATTTTGCATAGCAGTCATATTGAGGAGAACCAACAATCCCACCAATTAGATTTTGAAACCGACTGCTCAATTTCAGATCGGAGAGGAAACCCATATAATCTCAAAAATGAAGAGATATGATAAAATCCACAAGATTTGAAGATACCGTGATGAAGACATGTTGATGGAGTGTTGCCACAAACTGCCGGACTGTCCGCACACAACTTCACTGCACCGTCCGCGCACACTCGTCACAGGAGACTACTGGGTGAGTGGAGAGCAAGAGAAGACGAGCGAATGAGCACAAATGACAAGGCTGCGGGCACTGGGTGATTTTACTGCCCTGTCGCGGACGGTCCGCGCTGGGACGGCGGACGGTCCGCGCCCTGATGATGCCAGACTGTCTGCGTGGCTGCCCGGACTGTCCAGGTCCTGATGCGGCGGACGGTCCGCGGTCCATGGGCGGACGGTCCGCGGCCTGATACTCATTTTTCCAATTTCTGTCCACTTGCTGATTTTGAATTTCGAATCCGAATTGGTGCTTATATATGGACATTTCGACCAATCCTAGAGTTAGTATGCATGCATATACATATTATGTAATTGAGGAGTGCAAAACTTTTGAATTAAACTATCTAGAACAATTAGAAATGAAAAATGCACCAATAATACCAAATAAATGGCATAAAAAGCATGTTTAGACCCGAGATGCAAGACGACACATGTGTGATCAACTTCAAGCCACATTTGAGAGATCGATCACATTCATTTCACTTCTTAGGGAACAAAATCTTGTTTCATCCAAAGGCTTTGTAAAAATGTCTGCTAATTGATCATCCGTTCCAATGGAATAAATACAGATATCTCCCTTGCCAACATGATCCCTTAAGAAGTGATGCCGTATATCAATATGCTTGGTTCTTGAGTGTTGGACCGGATTGGTAGCCAATTTTACCGCACTCTCATTATCACACATGAGAGGCACATTCTTGAAAATAACTCCATAATCCAACAAAGTTTGTTTCATCCATAATAGTTGAGCACAACAATTTCCGGCCGATATATATTCCGCCTCGGCGGTAGATAGAGCAACCGAATTTTGTTTCTTAGAAGACCATGAAACAAGAGATCTACCAAGAAATTGACAACAACCGGAGGTGCTTTTTCTATCAACTTTGCACCCCGCATAGTCCGAATCCGAATATCCAATTAATTCAAAGTGAGCACCTTTGGGATACCATAGACCAATATTGGGGGTATACTTCAAATATCTTAGAATTCTTTTTGCGGCCTTCAAGTGAATCTCTCTAGGTGAAGCTTGAAATCGAGCACACATGCATACACTAAACATAACATCGGGCCTAGATGCGGTAATATAAAGTAAACTACCAATTATTGAACGATAAAGTTTTTGATCAACCATAGTACCTCCTTCATCTAAGTCTAGATGACCATTTGTTGCCATTGGAGTCTTGATAGGCTTAGCATTTTCTAAACCAAACTTCTTGAGCATGTCCTTCAAATATTTTGATTGACTTATAAAAATACCATCTTTCAATTGTTTGATTTGAAGGCCAAGAAAGAAGCTCAATTCTCCTATCATAGACATCTCAAATTCTTTTGACATCATTTTTCCGAACTCCTCACAAAATAATTCATTAGTAGATCCAAAAATAATATCATCAACGTAAATTTGACAAACAAATAAGTCTTTGCCAATTCTTTTAGTGAATAGAGTAGTGTCAACCTTCCCAATTTTGAAGTCTTTGGAAAGCAAGAAATCCCTAAGCCTTTCATACCAAGCGCGTGGAGCTTGCTTAAGCCCATAGAGAGCTTTAGAAAGCTTGAACACATGGTTAGGTCTTTTGGGGTCCTCAAAACCGGGAGGTTGTTCAACATACACTAGTTCACTAATCTTACCATTTAGAAAGGCACTCTTTACATCCATTTGGTAGAGCTTGATATTATGTGCACAAGCATAAGCAAGTAGAATCCGGATTGCTTCTAATCTTGCTACGGGGGCAAATGTCTCCCCAAAATCCAATCCTTCAATTTGAGTATATCCTTGTGCAACCAATCTTGCCTTGTTTCTTACTACCACACCATCTTCATTGTGCTTGTTGCGAAACACCCATTTTGTACCAATGACATTGTGGTTCTTTGGTCTCTCAACAAGCTCCCAAACTTCATTTCGAGCGAAGTTATTTAATTCTTCATGCATTGCATTCACCCAATCAACATCAAGTAGAGCTTCATCTACACGGTTAGGTTCCATACAAGATACAAAAGAGAAATGTTCACAAAACGAAGCTATGCGAGAGCGAGTTTGAACACCCTTACTAATATCACCCACAATTTGATCAACCGGGTGATCCTTCACAATGGAATGATGAATTCTTGATACCGTTTGATAATTGCTTGTTGAAGCATTAGAAGGAACCGAAGGTCTTGAAGTACCTTGATCATGTGTATCCATGGTTTCATTGAGTTGTTGGCTTTGGTGATCTTCCTCATTTATAGTTGAGGATGAAGGAATGACAACCACACTATTTTCATCATCATCCTCCTTTGGTTTTATTTCACCAATGGCCATTGTTTTCATTGCATTTATCAAATGAGTTCCCCCAACATCATCAAGATTATCACTCTCATCTTGAGACCCATTTGTTTCATCGAATTCAACATCATATGCTTCCTCAATAATACCATGAGTTTTGTTGAAGACTCTATAAGCCTTACTATTTGATGAATATCCAAGAAGAAAACCCTCATCACATTTCTTCTCAAATTTAGAAAGCCGGCTCCCCTTTCTCAAAATATAACATTTGCAACCGAATACCCTAAAATATGAGATATTTGGCCTTCTACCAATAAGCAATTCATATGGAGTTTTCTTCAAGAGCTTGTGACAATATAGTCTATTTGATGAATGACAAGCGGTATTTATTGCCTCGGCCCAATAAGAATCCGATATACTATATTCCGCTAACATGGACCTAGCCATGTCAATAAGAGTTCTATTCTTTCTTTCAACAATACCATTTTGTTCCGGGGTATATTTGGAAGAGAATTCATGTTTGATACCCTTGTCATCACAATATTGATCAATTCTTGCATTTTTGAATTCCGACCCATTATCACTTCTAACCTTTTTGATGTCGAAATCAAATTGATTTTGAGCCAATATAGCAAATGACTTGAATGTTTCAAACACATTGGATTTGTCTCGTAGAAAATAAACCCAAGTAAATCTTGAATAGTCATCCACAATCACAAGACAATAAGAATTACCACCAATACTTACAAAAGATGTGGGCCCAAATAAATCCATGTGAAGTAATTCCAAAGGTCGATGAGTGGACATTTGACTTTTATTTGGATGAGTATTTGCCACTTGCTTACCGGCTTGACAAGAGCTACACAATTTGTTCTTTTCAAACTTCACATCTTTTAAGCCTCGAACTAAGTCATGCTTGATTAACCGATTGAGTTGCTTCATCCCAACATGACCAAGTCTTCTATGCCATAACCAACCTAGTGAAGCTTTTGAAAATAGGCAAGTTGTGAGCTTTGCCTCATTAGATGAGAAATCAACAAGATAAAGATTTTCATGTCTAAAGCCTTTAAATTTAAGATTGCTACCATCAACACTAGAGATAATAACATCTTCAACTGTGAAATTGCAACAAAATCCTAAATCACATAATTGAGCTACGGAAAGTAAATTAAAATTCAAAGACTCAACCAATAGCACATTTGATATAGAATGATCATTTGAGATAGCAATTTTACCCAAACCTTTAACCTTTCCTTTACGATTATCTCCAAATGTGATACTATCATAATTTGAGCAATCTTCCTCACTCATTTGGGTAAACATTCTCATATCCCCGGTCATGTGTTGAGTACATCCACTATCCAACACCCAATGATTCCCTCCCGCCTTGTAGTTTACCTACAAAAGGAAATCAATCTCTTTTAGGTACCCAAACTTGCTTGGGTCCTCGGATGTTAGTGACCAAGGTCTTTGGCACCCAAATAGCTTTCTTTTTGTTTCCAACAATTGAAGTACCAACAAATTTAGCATGAACACCTTTTGCATTATGAGAAAGAACATAACAATGCTCAAAACAAGTGGAGGATACATTTTTGAACTTAGGACAATTTTTCTTAACATGCCCCTTTTTGTGACACTTGTGACACACTTTGTCACATTCTTTCACAAACAATGTCTTTTGCTTTACAAAAGCATTCTTTCCTTTCTTAGGAACATATCCAAGACCTTCACGGTTAAGAGAGCATCGTTGACTTCCCAATATGAAATCCAATTTAGTCTTACCACCATATGCCTTTTCTAGATCATGAGTTAGAGCATTTATTCTATCTACTAACACTTCATTCTCAACAATAATTTTTGATTCATCAAGAGCAATGTTATCAATGAGAGAAATTTTGCATTTATCACAAATAGAGTTAGTAGGTAGTGGTTCACTTGTAAGACTATCAAGTAAGTCACAAGTGACTCCAACATCCTTAGTGACCACCTCAACTTCATGCACAATAGATGATTTTTGAGCATCCGCAAGCTTCTCACAATTTTCTTTGAGGTCATTGTGAGAGGTCTTGAGCTCCTCAAAAGACACTTGGAGGTTTTTATACAATTCCTTCAAGGTCTTAAATTTTTCTTTTTCTTTGTGCATGTAGTCATCGGCCTCACCTAGCATTCTAACAAGATCATCATATGAATAGCCATCATCATCAACATCATCAATATCATCATCATCTTTTATATCATTTAAATCGGTGATGATTTTTACCTTAGCATCTCCCTTTGCCATAAGACAATGGGGGGATGAGAAGAGGGAGGGAGCTTCCTTGATAGCAATTCCGGCATTAAGCTTAGATGAGGTGTCATCATCATCATTATCCGAGCTATCATCCGAGTCCCATTCAACTAAGTAGGCTTTGCCATCTTTCTTCTTGTTATAGTATTTCTTTTTCTTCTTGTCACTTTCATCTTTGCCCTTCTTCTTCTTGCTTGGGCAATTCATGGTAATGTGACCGGGTTCTCCACACTCAAAACATTTTCTATCATTGAAGGCATTTCTTCTAGATGTTTGACCTCTTCTAGGTTGACCTCTTTTCATCTTCATGAATTTATTGAATTTCCTTACAAATAAAGCCATGTCACCATCACTCTCACTTTCATTTTCTTCATCATTGCTATCTTCTTTTTCAATTGCCTTAGAGGCCTTGGCTTTGAGAGCAATAGATTCATTTTTCACCTTATTTGCCAAACTTAAGGCATCGGCTTGAGACTTCTTAAATATATCTTGAGTGAGAATTTCTCCCAATACTTCGGTTGGAGAAGTTGTAGATAGATCACTCCTTACTAGCATTGTCACAATAGTCTCATATTTCTCCGGAAGTGATCTAAGGAACTTGTGTGTGAAATCCACATCCGGTACATTAAAACCAAGTCCTTTGAGTTCATTTACTATCTCATTCAACCGATTGAACATATCGGATACACTCTCATCTTCTTTCATAATAAATTGCTCAAACTTCCCTTTGCACACATATAGTTTGGCACTCTTCACAATTGTAGTTCCTTCATGAATTTCCATTAGTTTTATCCAAATCTCATGAGCGGTTGTGAGATTCTTGATACGATTGAACTCATTTATATCAAGAGCATCATAAAAGACATTCATGGCTTGATCATTTGTGAGGATATTCTCATTATCACTAACGGATGGTTCATCTTCCTTCAATACAACAAATCCATCCCTAACAATTGGCCAAATTTTTCCACCCATTGCTCTAAGATGCATTGACATTCTTATTTTCCAATAATCATAATTGCTTCCATCAAAGTGCGGTGGCTTCCCAATGTGCACATTGTTGTTACTAGCCATTTTGTCCCACTCCGGGATGATTAGATCCACAAACAATGGAGTCCTTGGCTCTGATACCACTTGTAGGATCTAGGACACCGGCTAGAGGGGGGGTGAATAGACGGTTTTGACTAAAAACAACAATACTCAATAAATTTAATCAATGCAACAAGAGAAATAAATTATCTAGTGTCAATAAGTAAACAATGTATGAAAAACAACTACGGAGATTGAATACTTGAAGAACAATAAGCAAAGCACTAATCAATTGCAAGGCAATAAGTAATGCTAAAAAGAATAGACACCGAAATTTATCCCGTGGTATCGGTGATTTGCCGATCACCCCTAATCCACGTTGAGGTGGACTTCAAGCTCTCACTTGCTCCTTTATCAAGACACGACTTGATCTTTGAGCCAAGTGGACAAGAAATCACTCAATACCTCGATTCCACTAATGTCACCTTTGCCGCTCCGGCGAGGTAGGCGCGAACCCCTCACAATCCACACCGCGGCTTCTCCACAATCTTCTTGGAGAGCTCGACGGAGACAACCACCCGAGCCGTCTAGGAGGCGGCAACCTCCAAGAGTAACAAGCCAACGACGCTTGCTCGGTGTACCACCTAGTGCCTCAAGAATCACCAAATGATGCAAATGCACTAGGAACACTCAATCCCTCACTAGAATGCAATCTCAAGCAAAGAGTGTGAGAGAGTGAGTTGGAGGATCACAAATGAGCTCAATGTATGCAAGGAATGGCCAAGCAAGCTCTCTCACACGAGCTACCCTTCTATTTATAGTCCCCCACTAAAATCCAACCGTTATGTGCAAAAGGTAGCAGTTCTGCGCACACGCGGACCGTCCGCGCACTAGGGCCGGACGGTCCGCCGTACATATAACGGCTATAAAGACCATTTGAAAACATGTCAGAGCTGACTCAAAAGGTGGGTCCGGACAGTCCGCCCCTCAAGGCCGGACCGTCCGCGACCTGTCAGCATGAAACACCCGAGCCTCGGATCAAAACAAGTTAACACGTGCGGACCGTCCGGCTATAAATCCCGGACGGTCCGCGACCTGAGACAGTACTGTCCGGACTGGCCACCCGGACAGTCCGTAGTACAAATCTGTAAAAACACACAGTCCCTGTCCAAAAACGAGTTTGACACTTGCGGACCGTCCGCCTCTCACAGGCGGACCGTCCGCCTAATAAATCAGGGACTGGCCCGAGGACACCCTCCTCTGGACATGACTGCGGACGGTCCGGCCCTAAGGCCCGGACGGTCCGCAGTGCACACATACTGGACCAGCCCGAAATGAACAAACACTGGACCCCTCTGGATGGGTCGCGGACGGTCCGGCCACTTGGCCCGGACGGTCCGCCGACCCCAAGACTTAGTCACTTTTCAAACTCGTTTTTCAAAGGATTTTATCTTTCGAAACGGAAGCGCTGCTAGTCCTCATGCAAATGCAACCACTAGATGCTCTATGAGGCACTAAGTCTTACACAGAACAAAGTCATTAACCCCTCTTAATAGTACGGCTATCTAGCCTACCAATCCGGTCAATTTCTTCTCTAAACACCTGGTGACCGGCAAAAACAAAACCTATGTTATACCTTTGCCTTCACCTGATCCACAACCAATGCTTATAAGTCTTCAAGACTTCTCAGTTCTCTGTGGTTCAACCTGCATTCTTATTTCTCCAAGAATTATTAGTCCACAAGTAGTTGTCATTAGTTACCAAAACATTACCAAAAGGGGCCTAGATGATTCACAACCGGACAGTCCGGTGCGCCACCGGACAGTCCCTGTAGCTGTCCGGTGCGCGATCTCCTTCCTTTTCTGGCGCATCCGACCGTTGCAGATTTGCGGCAGTTGGCGCACCGGACAATCCGGTGCACACCGGACAGTCCGGTGCCCCCTGCCGACCGTTGGCGCGCCCACGCGTCGCGCGCGGATTGCGCGGCCGACCGTTGGAGCAGTCGACCGTTGGCTCACCAGACAGTCCGGTGCCTCACCGGACAGTCCGGTGCACCACCGGACAGTTCGGTGAATTATAGCCGTACGTCGCCGTCAAGTCCCGAGAGTGGCCTGTTCACCGGAGGCTGGCCTGGTGCACAGGACACTGTCCGGTGCACCACCGGACAGTCCGGTGCACCCAGACCGAGCTGCATTTGGCTGTACACAGCCAACTCTTTTCCAAACCAATTTATCATGTTTCTAGCACTTAGACACAATACATCAGTACTCAAATCAATGTACTAAGTCTAGAAACGTACCTTGTAATATGATTTGCACTTCTTCACTCTTTGGCACAAATTAGCACTTAGAGAAAATGTGTTGGGCACTTAATCACCAAAACACTTTGGAAATGGCCCAAGGGCACATTTCCCTTTCAATCTCCTCCTTTTTGGTGATTTATGCCAACACATCAAAAAACAACTAAAAGAAGTGCAATATCAATGCAATTGAGAACAAGAATTGTTTTTTATTCAAATTTGGCATATTTGGATCATTCTTTGCCACCACTTGGTTTGTTTTGTAAATCAAATTCAATTTCTTATCTCTAAGTCAAACACACTTGTTGAGGCATAAAGAGAGGTATTTCAAGAGAAATTGATCAAGGATCCAAAAACTCCCCCTTTTCCCATAATCAAACATTCTCCCCACAAGAGACCGACTTCTAACAATAAGAGACAATAAGAGTATTTTGAACAAATCAAAGGTTCTAACTCTACTATTTTCAAAATTCTCAAGTGGTAGCTGATCCATTTGCTTTGGCCTTAATTTCTCTCCCTTTGGCATTAAGCACCAAAACGGGATCATTCTTGGCCCTTAAACCCCATTGCCTCACCAAAATTGTCAATTAAGATCAAAAAGGCAATGAGAGCATAGATATGAACTTGGAATTATTACCGAAGTGCAGTGGAAGTCTTTGCATAGTCCAAGTTCACCTTTCCCTTTTGTCGGGGACCATAATTAGGGGTACCCTCAAGGCTCCTAATTCTCAGCTGGTAACCCCCATCAGCACAAAGCTGCAAAGGCCTGATGGGTGCGATTAAGTCAGGGATCAGTCCATTCGAGGGACACGATCACGCCTCGCCCGAGCCTAGCCTCGGACAAGGGCAGCCGACCCCGGAGGATTTCCGTCTCGCCCGAGGCCCCCCTTCAGCGGCGAACATATTCCCGGCTCGCCCGAGGCCCTGCCTTCGCTAAGAAGCAACCCTGACCAAATCGCCGCACCGACCGACCAAGTCGCAGGAGCATTTAATGCAAAGGTGGCCTGACACCTTTATCCTGATGCACGCCCCCCAGCCGGCAGAGCCGAAGTGACCGCCGTCACTTCGCCGCTCCACTGACCGGCCTGACAGAAGGACAGCGCCGCCTGCGCCACTCCGACTGCAGTGCCACTTGATAGAGTAAGACTGACAGGCAGTCAGGCCCTGCCGAAGGCACCATAGGAAGCTCCGCTTCGCCCGACCCAGGGCTCGGACTCGGGCTAAGTCCCGGAAGACGGCGAACTCCGCTCCGCCCGACCCAAGGCTCGGACTCGGGCTAAGTCCCGGAAGACGGCGAACTCCGCTCCGCCCGACCCAGGGCTCGGACTCGGGCTAAGTCCCGGAAGATGGCGAACTCCGCCCGACCCAGGGCTCAGACTCGGGCTAAGTCCCGGAAGACGGTGAACTCTGCTCTGCCCGACCCAGGGCTCGGACTCGGGCTAAGTCCCGGAAGACGGCGAACTCTGCCTGACCCAGGGCTCAGACTTGGGCTCGGCCCCAGAAGACGACGATCTCCGCCTCGCCCGACCCAGGGCTCGGACTTGGGCTCGGCCCCAGAAGACGACGAACTCCGCTTCGCCCGACCCCAGGGCTCGGACTCCGCCCCGGCACCAGCCAGCAATCTCCGCCTCGCCCGACCCGGGGGCTCGGACTCGACCTCGGCTTCAGAGGAGCTTCCACATCGCCCAACCTAGGGCGCAGACCAACCACGTCAACAGGAGGCGCCATCATCACCCTACCCCGAGCTGACTCGGGCCGCAGGGAACAAGACCGGCGTCCCATCTGGCTCGCTCCGCCAGATAGGCAATGATGGCGCCCTGCATGCTCTGTGACGACGGCGGCTCTCAGCCCCCTTACGGAAGCAAGAGGACATCAGCAAGGACTCAACCGCTCCGACAGCTGTCCCTCCGCCAAGCTCCATCGCTCCTCCGACGGCCACGACATCACACCAGCTGGGTGCCAAGATCTCTCCGGCTGCCACAACGGCATGTACCTAGGGCGCTAGCTCACCTCTGCTAGACACGTAGCACTCTGCTACACCCCCCATTGTACACCTAGATCCTCTCCTTACGCCTATAAAAGGGAGGACCAGGGCCCTCTTAGAGAGGGTTGGCCGCGCGGGGACGAGGACGAGACACGCGCTCGCTCGGAGCCGCTCGCTCCCTCTCCCGCGTGGACGCTTGTAACCCCCTACTGCAAGCACACCCGACCTGGGCGCGGGACGAACACGAAGGCCGCGGGATTCCCACCTCTCTCACGCCGGTCTCCGGCCGCCTCGCTCTCCCCCCTTCGCGCTCGCCCTTGCGCTCGACCCATCTGGGCTGGGGCACGCGGCGACATTCACTCGTCGGCTCAGGGACCCTCCGGTTTCGGAACGCCGACAGTTGGCGCGCCAGGTAGGGGCCTGCTGCGTGTTGACGAACAGCTTCCCATCAAGCTCCAGATGGGCAGTCTCCAGCAACCTCTCCAACCCGGGACGGTGCTCCGTTTCGGGAGTCTTGAGTTCATGTCCCTCGACGGCAGCTACGACATGATACTCCTTCCACTGTCGTGCGACAACAACAGTGGCGGCCGACAACCCGCCCGCCGGCGGCGGAATCGGCGACGTCTTCCCCGCATGGTGGAAGAGCAACCTTCGAGCTCACCCCGTCCTCTTCCCCGCCGACGGAGGAGGAGGCGGGGCAACCAAGGCCAAGCAGGAGACAGCGCCTCGTCGGCTGTCGAGCGAGTCGACGGCCCCGGCACCCCAACGGGGGGCGCACCGGGCATCGACCTCGCGTTTGAGACGAAGGCGAGCACCGTCTCCCCGCGACACGCCAAACCCGAGCAAGCGGACGACGCCAGCACGCTCACGAAAAGCTTGCTGGACGTCACCCTCGTACCTGAGACGACGGTGCAGTCAGTCCCTGACGCGACCTTATCGCCGCCCGTCGACCAAAAGGTACCGATCGATTCCCATCCCGCGTCTTTCGGATTCAGCCTCAACCCGCCTAGCGACTTCGCTTTGGCGGGCGCTCTCGTAAAGGCAAGTCCAGACCCTCTGGGGTTTCGTATGCGGTCACCTTGGGACCGGCTGACGGACGTCTCGACCTACGGGCCCTCTGGGTCCGAGGAAGACGACGAACCCAGCATCTATTGGGATTTCTCTGGACTTGGCAACCCCAGTGCCATGCGGGACTTCATGACCGCATGTGACTACTGCCTTTCCGACTGTTCCGACGGTAGCCGTAGCCTCGGCGACGAGGACCGCGGCCCAAGTCACGAATGCTTCCACGTCAATCTAGGGGGTCCCCCCGAAGGCCACCATCTCGGCATGCCGGAGGACGGTGACCTCCCTAAGCCGGTACCTCGTGTTGACATCCCACGGGAGCTAGCTGTGGTCCCCGTTCAGGCGGGGGGTCATGACCCACAGCTCGAGCAAATCCGCGGGGTGCAGGCCAGGCTCGACGAGGGAGCAGGAGCGCTTGAGCCGATCCGTCGGGACGTCGGGCAGGCATGGGCGGGCCAACCTCCGGCCGGAGAAATACGTCATCTACCCCAGGGCTTCCAGCACCGCATCATCGACGACGTCAGGCTCAGGCCACCACCCACTTCCAGTGGGGTCGGCCAGAACCTGGCGGCAGCAGCAATGCTTCTTCGCGCGATGCCAGAGCCATCAACCACCGAGGGGCGGCGAATCCAGGGAGAGATCAAGAATCTCCTGGAAGGCGCCGCGGTCCGACGGGCCGAGAGCTCTGCCTCCCGAAGGCAGGGGTACCCCTCGGAACCTCATGCCGCGACTTCCCGATTCATGCGGGAAGCCTCGGTCTACACCGGGCGCACGCGCAACACAGCGCCTGCGGCCCCGGGTCGCCTCGGCAACGAGCACCGTCACCACGACCGATGGACCCACCTCGACGAGAGGGTGCGCCGAGGCTACCACCCCAGGCGTGGGGGACACTACGACAGCGGGGAGGATCGGAGTCCCTCGCCCGAACCACCCGGTCCGCAAGCCTTCAACAGAGCCATCCGACGGGCGCCGTTCCTGACCCGGTTCCGACCCCCGACTACTATCACAAAGTACTCGGGGGAGACGAGACCGGAACTGTGGCTCGCGGACTACCGTCTGGCCTGCCAACTGGGTGGAACGGACGATGACAACCTCATCATCCGCAACCTCCCCCAGTTTCTCTCCGACTCCGCTCGCGCCTAGTTGGAGCACCTACCTCCGGGGCAGATCTCCAACTGGGACGACCTAGTCCAAGCTTTCGCCGGCAATTTCCAGGGCACGTATGTGCGCCCCGAGAATTCCTGGGACCTCCGAAGCTGCCGACAGCAGCCGGGAGAGTCTCTCCGAGACTACATCCGGCGATTCTCGAAGCAGCGCACTGAGCTGCCCAACATCACCGACTCGGATGTCATCGGCGCGTTCCTCGCTGGCACCACCTGCCGCGACCTGGTGAGCAAGCTGGGCCGCAAGACCCCCACCAGGGCGAGCGAGCTGATGGACATCGCCACCAAGTTCGCCTCCGGCCAGGAGGCGGTCGAGGCTATCTTCCGAAAGGACAAGCAGCCCCAGGGCCGCCCATCGGAAGGTACTCCCGAGGCGTCAACTCAGCGCGGCGCCAAGAAGAAGGGCAAGAAGAAGTCGCAAGCGAAACGCGACGCCGCCGACGCGGACCTTGTCGCCGCCACCGAGTACAAGAACCCTCGGAAGCCCCCCGGAGGTGCCAACCTCTTCGACAAGATGCTCAAGGAGCCATGCCCCTATCACCAGGGACCCGTCAAGCACACCCTTGAGGAATGCGTCATGCTTCGGCGCCACTTCCACAGGGCCGGGCCACCCGCGGAGGGTGGCAAGGCCCGCGGCGACGACAAGAAGGAAGATCACTAGGCAGGAGAGTTCCCCGAGGTCCGCGACTGCTTCATGATCTATGGTGGGCAAGCGGCGAACACCTCGGCTCGGCACCGCAAGCAAGAGCGCCGGGAGGTCTGCTCGGTGAAGGTGGCGGTGCCAGTCTATCTAGACTGGTCCGACAAGCCCATCACCTTCGACCGAGACAATCACCCCGACCATGTGCCGAGCCTGGGGAAATACCCGCTCGTCCTCGACCCCATCATCGGCGACGTCAGGCTCACCAAGGTCTTCATGGACGGAGGCAGCAGCCTCAACATCATCTATGCCGAGACCCTTGGGCTCCTGCGTGTCGATCTGTCCTCTGTCCGGGCAGGCGCTGCGCCCTTCCATGGGATCATCCCCGGGAAGCGCGTCCAACCCCTCGGACAGCTCGACCTTCCCGTCTGCTTCGGAACACCCTCCAACTTCCGAAGGGAGACCCTGACGTTTGAGGTGGTCGGGTTCCGAGGAACCTACCACACGGTGCTGGGGAGGCCATGCTACGCGAAGTTTATGGCCGTCCCCAACTACACCTACCTGAAGCTCAAGATGCCGGGCCCCAACGGGGTCATCACCGTCGGCCCTACGTACAAACACACGTTCGAATGCGACGTGGAGTGCGTGGAGTACGCCGAGGCCCTCGCTGAGTCCGAGACCCTCATCGCCGACCTGGAGAGCCTCTCTAAGGAGGTGCCAGACGTGAAGCGTCATGCCGGCAACTTTGAGCCAGCAGAGACGGTTAAGTCCGTCCCCCTCGACCCCAGCGGCGACACCTCCAAGCAGATCCGGATCGGCTCCGGGTTCGATCCCAAATAGGAAGCAGTGCTCGTCGACTTTCTCCGCGCGAACGCCGACGTCTTCGCGTGGAGTCCCTCGGACATGCCCGGCATACCGAGGGATGTCGCCGAGCACTCGCTGGACATCCGAGCCGGGGCCCGACCCGTCAAGCAGCCCCTGTGCCGATTCGACGAGGAGAAGCGCAGAGCCATAGGCGAGGAGATCCACAAGCTAATGGCGACAGGGTTCATCAAAGAGGTATTCCATCCCGAATGGCTTGCCAACCCTGTGCTTGTGAGAAAGAAAGGGGGGAAATGGCGGATGTGTGTAGACCACACTGGTCTCAACAAAGCATGTCCGAAGGTTCCCTACCCTCTGCCTCGCATTGACCAAATCGTGGATTCCACTGCTGGGTGCGAAACCCTGTCTTTCCTCGATGCCTACTCAGGGTATCATCAAATCAGGATGAAAGAGTCCGACCAGCTCGCGACTTCTTTCATCACACCCTTCGGCATGTACTGCTATGTCACCATGCCGTTCGGCTTGAGGAATGCGGGCGCGACGTACCAGCGGTGCATGAACCATGTGTTCGGCGAACACATTGGCCGCACGGTCGAGGCCTACGTCGATGACATCGTAGTCAAGACGAGGAAAGCCTCCGACCTCCTTTCCAACCTTGGAGCGACATTCCGATGTCTCAAGGCGAAAGGCGTCAAGCTCAATCCCGAAAAGTGTGTCTTCGGGGTGCCCCGAGGCATGCTCTTGGGGTTCATCGTCTCCGAGCGGGGCATCGAAGCCAACCCGGAGAAGATCGCAGCCATTACCAGCATGGGGCCCATCAAGGACTTGAAAGGCGTACAGAGGGTCATGGGATGCCTCGCGGCTCTGAGCCGCTTCATCTCACGCCTCGGCGAAAGAGGTCTACCTTTGTACCGCCTCTTAAGGAAGGCCGAGTGCTTCACTTGGACCCCTGAGGCCGAGGAAGCCCTCGGGAACCTAAAGGCGCTCCTCACAAAGGCGCCCATCTTGGTGCCCCCAGCTGCCGGAGAAGCCCTCCTGGTCTACGTCGCCGCGACCACTCAGGTGGTTAGCCCCGCGATTGTGGTCGAGAGGCAAGAAGAGGGGCATACGTTGCCCGTTCAAAGGCCAGTCTACTTCATCAGCGAGGTACTGTCCGAAACCAAGATTCGCTACCCACAAGTTCAGAAGCTGCTGTACGCGGTGATCCTAACGCGACGGAAGCTGCGACACTACTTCGAGTCTCATCCGGTAACTATGGTGTCATCCTTCCCCCTGGGAGAGATCATCCAGTGCCGAGAGGCCTCGGGTAGGATTGCAAAGTGGGCGGTGGAGATCATGGGCGAGACAATCTCGTTCGCTCCCCGGAAGGCCATTAAGTCCCAGGTCTTGGCGGACTTCGTGGCTGAATGGGTCGACACCCAGCTACCGACGGCTCCGATCCAACCGGAGCTCTGGACCATGTTCTTCGACGGGTCGCTGATGAAGACAGGAGCCGGCGCAGGCCTACTCTTCATCTCACCCCTCGGAAAGCATCTACGCTACGTGCTATGCCTCCACTTCCCGGCGTCCAACAATGTGGCCGAATATGAGGCTCTAGTTAACGGGTTGCGGATCGCCATCGAGCTAGGGGTCCGACGCCTCGACGCTCGTGGTGACTCGTAGCTCGTCATCGACCAAGTCATGAAGAACTCCCATTGCCGCGACCCGAAGATGGTGGCCTACTGCGATGAGGTTCGGCGCCTGGAAGACAAGTTCTACGGGCTCGAGCTCAACCACATCGCTCGGCGCTACAACGAGACTGCGGACGAGCTGGCTAAAATAGCCTCGGGGTGAACGACGGTTCCCCCAGACGTCTTCTCCTGAGACCTGCATCAACCCTCCGTCAAGATCGACGACACGTCCGAGCCCGAGGTACCCTCGGCCCAGTCCGAGGCACCCACGGCTCAGTCCGAGGCGCCCTCGGCTCAGCCCGAGGCGCCCTCGGCTCATCCCGAGGCACCCTCAGCTCGGCCCGAGGCGCCCTCGGTTCAGTCCGAGGTACCCTCGGCCCCCGAGGGTGAGGCACTGCGCGTCGAGGAGGAGCGAAGCGGGGTCACGCCTAATCGAAACTGGCAGACCCCGTACCTGCAATATCTCCACCGAGGAGAGCTACCCCTCGACCGAGCCGAGGCTCGGCGGGTGGCGCGGCGCGCCAAATCGTTCGTCTTGCTGGGTGATGAGAAGGAGCTCTACCACCGCAGCCCCTCCGGCATCCTCCAGCGATGCATCTCCATTGCCGAAGGTCAGGAACTCCTGCGAGAGATACACTCGGGGGCTTGCGGCCATCACGCAGCGCCTCGATCCCTTGTCGGGAATGCTTTTCGGCAAGGCTTCTACTGGCCGACGGCGGTGGCCGACGCTACCAGAATCGTCCGCACCTGCGAAGGGTGTCAATTCTACGCGAGGCAGACCCACCTGCCCGCTCAGGCTCTGCAGACGATACCCATCACCTGGCCTTTTGCGGTGTGGGGTCTGGACCTCGTCGGCCCCTTGCAGAAGGCACCCGGGGGCTACACGCACCTGCTGGTCGCCATCGACAAATTCTCCAAGTGGATCGAGGTCCGACCCCTGAACAGCATCAGGTCCGAGCAGGCGGTGGCGTTCTTCACCAACATCATCCATCGCTTCGGGATCCCGAACTCCATCATCACCGACAACGGCACCCAGTTCACCAGCAGAAAGTTCCTGGACTTCTGCGAGGATCACCACATCCGGGTGGACTGGGCCGCCGTGGCTCATCCCATGACGAATGGGCAGGTGGAGCGTGCCAACGGCATGATTCTACAAGGGCTCAAGCCTCGGATCTACAACGACCTCAACAAGTTCGGCAAGCGATGGATGAAGGAACTCCCCTCGGTGGTCTGGAGTCTGAGGACAACGCCGAGCTGGGCCACGGGCTTCACGCCGTTCTTTCTAGTCTATGGGGCCGAAGCCATCTTGCCCACAGACTTAGAATACGGTTCCCCGAGGACGAGGGCCTACACCGACCAAAGCAACCAAGTCAGCCGAGAAAACTCGCTGGACCAGCTGGAGGAGGCTCGGGACCAGGCCTTGCTACACTCGGCGTGGTACCAGCAGTCCCTGCGACGCTACCACGCCCGAGGGGTCCGGTCCCGAGACCTCCAGGTGGGCGACCTGGTGCTTCGGCTGCGACAAGACGCCCGAGGGCGGCACAAGCTCACGCCTCTCTGGGAGGGGCCATTCGTCATCGCCAAGGTTCTAAAGCCCGGAACATACAAGCTGGCCAACAGTCAAGGCGAGGTCTACGGCAACGCCTGGAACATCCAACAGCTACGTCGCTTCTACCCTTAAGATGTTTTCAAGTTGATCATATACCTCGCACCCATGCAAAGTTTAGTCATCAAGGAAGGGTCGGCCTCGCCTCGGCAAAGCCCGACCCTCCCTCGGGGGCTAAAAGGGGGGGAACCCCCTCTGCGTCGAAATTTTCCTCGAAAAAAGATCTTTTCTGCCAGAATGTCTTTCGCGCTTTTTGGCTACTTCAAAAGTGGATCCTGAAAACGACAGAGTACACGTAAGCAGCCAAGGCTGATCGAGCCGAGGGACTCCTACGCCTCCGGGATACGGATACCTCACTCATCACCTTCTGCGATAAGTAACTCACGTTCGGATAAGTGATTCTGTGGACCGAACAAGTCTTCACGTTCGAAAGTTATTCTGCTGAAGCGATCCTTCGAGCCTTCTCGACTGTGTCAGTGACAGAGCCCCATGGACGGGTAAGAGTGCGCGTAAGCGGCAAGGCCGACCGAGCCGAGGGACTCCTACGCCTCCGGGATACGGATACCTCACTCATCACCTTCCGCGAGAAGCAACTCTTGCTCGCACAAACATTTCTGTTACCGACAAAAAAGTCCAGATACTCGAAACGAAAGGAAAAGAGACACAACTTTACAACACGGCGAGGGTGTGTTTAGGCCTCGGCGGCCGCGGGAAACACACGCTACAAGACAATCCGATCCTGCAGGCTCAGATCTTGACGGTTGAAGGGAGCAGCAGCACCCTCGGCATCGACGACACCTTCGGCGAGGGCCGACCTAGCCTCGGACGGCGACGCGGTCCGAGGATCTCCACTCTGGAGGACGACGTCATCACCACACCTGGGCTATCACTGCCAGGGTCTACTCCGGGAATCCGGCCCGAGCAGGCAGCTCGGCCGGTCACCCCGGGGCCTCGGCCAGTTACCTTCCAAGGACATCAATCCGGCCCGAGCAGGCGGCTCGGCCGGTCACCCCGGGGCCTCAGCCAGCTGCCCTCCAAGGACGTCAGCCCGACCCGAGGCCTCGGCTGGTCAATTTCGGCGTCGGTCCCGCTAACGGACGACCCGGCCAGGCTCAGGCCAACCAGGTTCTTCTTTTCGAGCCAACTCTGCCTCTGTTCATGTTGACGCCGCTACCCCTGGCCTCAGCTCATCGAAGAGCGGTCGAGGGGTTCCTTTAACTAAGCCAGAGAAGCCTCGGACAACAAGGCCGACCGAGCCGAGGGACTCCTACGCCTCCGGGATACGGATACCTCACTCGTCACCTGTACACGGGGCGACTCACGCTTGGTGAAGCGGTTCAGACAACCAACAGGCGAGTCTTAGTGCTCGAAAAGGAGGAAAAAACACGGCTCCGTGCCGAAACTACATACATGTTCAGGCCCCGACAGCCACAATGAACAAAAACACTGGCATCCAAGGTGCCATTACAAACGGAACTCCGGTTCCACCTCCGCAGGTACGAACAACCCCACTCGACGGGGGAGAGGCCTGCGGAGCAACAGAAGACCGACGAACGGCTCGTCGCCGCCCGCCCCAGCGGCGGCGACGATGAAGACTTCTGCCCCGGGGGGCCGAACAGCAGCAGTGATGACCTCAGGGCGGATGCTGCTGCCAGGAGGCCCCCGCCCATGCCCCCAACTCGAGAGGCAAGGACGGGCAGAAGGCCGACGAGTTGAAGGTCAGCCCGTGCGTGGCGCCGGCTAGCTCGTCGGCGGAGGAACCTCTTCCGGCTGCCGTGGCAGACGGCGGCGTCGGGAGCGGCTCCGAAGCCACTCGCGTCCGAGAGCCGGGCACGCTGCAGCTGCCAGCGCTGCAGACGGCGAACGCCCTTCCCCCTCGATCACTGAGGGAAGGAGCGGGCCACCGCCCACGCAGGGGCCGACCCCAACTCGGCACACCCCCCTCCCCAGCACAGGTGATGAAGATCCTTGAAGCTGAGGGAGGGGAAGAGGCCGCAGCCCGGTTCGCTTTCCCCCTCCATCGAACTGGAGGTCACCGTCTTGGGTGACCGCCGGTGGAGGGGTGCAGCCGGGCTGCTTGATGAAAATCCTTGAAGCCGAACGATGGCTGAAAGGTGCCAACTCCCATGGAGTTGTGTTCCCCCAACGACGAGGCAGAAAGACGGCGGATCTCCCCCATCCGGGGGCTTGGAAGGTGGAAAGACACGATGCATAAGGGAGCGCGAAGACATGGTCTCCTTCCAAGGGGGTCACCCTCCTTTTAAGGGCGGTTCTCCCTACTCGCGTCCCCAGCCGTCACGGGCTGAGCCTTCTCCAACACACTCCAAGGTCCTCCCCTGCGGCGCGGGGGCTGGGTCCCACACGTCATGCAAGCCGGCCCAGAGCAGAAGAAGCTAAACCGCCGCGCGCGGTGCGTACAACCGCCCAGCGGTTACAAGCGACCCTCCACTTTCGCCCAGACCAGCGGGCGAAAGGGTGGGCAGCCATGCAGGCGGCATGCGACCGCGCTAAGTGGGTGCGCTTCTCCGACTCCCAACACGCCCGGCATGGAGGCCCAGGCCCACGCGTCATGCAACCGGTGCGCCGAATGCTTCGTACATGCAACTGCACCGCCACTTGCGCCACTACCGTGCCTCCTCGACTGCGGAACCAATACCGCGACTTGAGGCGACCCGGCGCGCGACCCAGCAGCGCCAGCCTGGCGCGACGGTAAACGCGGCCAAAAGTGGGCCGGCAGTAATGGCGGTGGCAGGCGGGCAGGAGCAGCGGCCACGTCGTCAGCCAAGCTTACGTCCCATCCGGGGGCAGCGAGAGAACCCTCTCTCACGGCGTGAAGACAACGCGCCCGTGATCCGTTCCTCGAACGGCTCGCGCATGCGCAACGGTCGCTCCTCCAACCACTCGCCCCGTCGCATTAACTCCGCGGCGGGACACGCGGCGCCTCTGGCAGGAGAAGCGGGCGACGCTTTGCCTTCGCCATAATGACCGCGTCCAAAAAGGTACGCCGCGTCGTTCAATTTCGTATCCTTTTCCGTTTTTCCTCTTTCTCTCTCTTGCAACAGGGACTGGGAAAGGGGGATACCCCGAAAAGGATCCTTCCCCGAGAAGGAACCAGGCTCCGAGCCCCCCTACTGATCAGAGGTTCGAAGGCTGGCCCCCCGGAAGGGTTCAACAACCGCCTCAGATCGCGTGGGCCCTACACCCACTACTGGTCAGAGGTTCGAAGGCTGGCCCCTCGAAAGGGTTCCACGGCCGCCTCAGGCTACTCGGGCTCCGTGCCCATTACTGATCAGGGGTTCGAAGGCTGGCCCCCGAAGGGTTCACAGCCGCCTTAGACGCCGAGCGAGGGATGACCATCGGTACGTTCGATACATAACCAAGGCTCGGGCTGCGCTCCCGAGGTACCCTAGGACATTTCCGAGACCAGCGGGAACGATCTTGTAACAGAATCCCATCAGAGGGAGGCATTGAGCCCTCGGACCCCGTCGCCAGGGGACCGGGTCTGGCAGATCACCCGCAGGTACTTTTGGGCGTGCCTCTAGGCCCCTAGCCGACCCCTAACGAACGGGGCACGGACGTCCACTCGGATTACCCGCTTGCAGCTCATCGAAGACACCATGTTCGGCGCCCATCAAGGGCAACATGGCGCTTTCCCCCCTCCTCCTTGCGGAAAGGCGACGCAGGGGCGTATGTAAAAAAGCCGAGTCTACCCCTGACCGCCCTCTCGCTCTATGCAGAGGCTCGGGGGCTGCTCTCGCAAACCCGGCTCCGGCCGAACCGTTGACAGCGTCAACATACCAGCCCAAGAACTTGGGACCCGACCGTACACCTGGGCTACGGCCAGCTCGCATGAGGGAACGACCAGACCAGCCGAAGCACTACGTGAGGCAGTAAGACCTCGAAGGAGTGAAACCACTCCTCCGAGGCCTCGGGGGCTACACCCGGCGGGTGCGCTCGCGCGCACCCACCGGAACAAAACACAACCGAGAAAGGCTGGTCCCCTTGCAAAAAAGTGCGACGAAAGCCTCCAAGCGAGTGCAAACACTCCCTTCGAGGCTCGGGGGCTACTGTCGGGGACCATAATTAGGGGTACCCTCAAGGCTCCTAATTCTCAGCTGGTAACCCCCATCAGCACAAAGCTGCAAAGGCCTGATGGGTGCGATTAAGTCAGGGATCAGTCCATTCGAGGGACACGATCACGCCTCGCCCGAGCCTAGCCTCGGACAAGGGCAGCCGACCCTGGAGGATTTCCGTCTCGCCCGAGGCCCCCCTTCAGCGGCGAACATATTCCCGGCTCGCCCGAGGCCCTGCCTTCGCTAAGAAGCAACCCTGACCAAATCGCCGCACCGACCGACCAAGTCGCAGGAGCATTTAATGCAAAGGTGGCCTGACACCTTTATCCTGACGCACGCCCCCCAGCTGGCAGAGCCGAAGTGACCGCCGTCACTTCGCCGCTCCACTGACCGGCCTGACAGAAGGACAGCGCCGCCTGCGCCACTCCGATTGCAGTGCCACTTGACAGAGTAAGACTGACAGGCAGTCAGGCCCTGCCGAAGGCACCATAGGAAGCTCCGCTTCGCCCGACCCAGGGCTCGGACTCGGGCTAAGTCCCGGAAGACGGCGAACTCCGCTCCGCCCGACCCAGGGCTCAGACTCGGGCTAAGTCCCGGAGGACGGCGAACTCCGCCCGACCCAGGGCTCGGACTCGGGCTAAGTCCCGGAAGACAGCGAACTCCGCTCCGCCCGACCCAGGGCTCGGACTCGGGCTAAGTCCCGGAAGACGGCGAACTCCGCCCGACCTAGGGCTCGGACTCGGGCTAAGTCCCGGAAGACGGCGAACTCCGCTCCGCCCGACCCAGGGCTCGGACTCGGGCTAAGTCCCGGAAGACAGCGAACTCTGCCCGACCCAGGGCTTGGACTTGGGCTCGGCCCTAGAAGACGACGATCTCCGCCTCGCCCGACCCAGGGCTCGGACTTGGGCTTGGCCCCAGAAGACGACGAACTCTGCTTCACCCAACCCCAGGGCTCGGACTCCGCCCCGGCACCAGCCGGCAATCTCCGCCTCGCCCGACCCGGGGGCTCGGACTCGACCTCGGCTTCGGAGGAGCTTCCACATCGCCCAACCTAGGGCACAGACCAGCCACATCAACAGGAGGCGCCATCATCACCCTACCCCGAGCTGACTCGGGCCGCAGGGAACAAGACTGGCGTCCCATCTGGCTCGCTCCGCCAGATAGGCAATGATGGCGCCCCGCATGCTCTGTGACGACGGCGGCTCTCAGCCCCCTTACGGAAGCAAGAGGACGTCAGCAAGGACTCAACCGCTCCGACAGCTGTTGTAACACCCGGTTTTAAAGAAACAAAGCCGGGTGCATCTCATACATGCGCCAAAGAAGACAACATATATAATAACAGAGTGTATAGAGATAAATGTCATAAAACATCAGAGTATTTATTACATAGCGGAAGACTTATTACAAAAATAAAGATAAATGTAAAACGAACTAAGGATCGTCGGCGCCAATGTCAACTGAGAAACGCCACCTAGATCAGATCGAACTCCTCAGTGTTAGGCGGCTCCTCCTGAACCACCTGCTCTTCTCCTGTGGGGGGGGGTGTGAGACAGCAAGAGTGAGCTCACATACGTTCATAGCTCAACAAGTCGTGGGGAATAATGTGGCATGAACTCACCAAAGGTGGGAGTTCATGTAGTGTAAGGCTGATCAATAAAATAAAGGCTGAAGCGGAGCATTGCTTTTATAAGTTGGTCAAAATTTTATTAGCAATTACTAAGTGTAAGTGAATACCAAACCATAGTAATAATAAATAAAAGTAATAATAAAATAATCCCAAATGCAATGAAATGACAGGTTAAGTTTAAGTTCCATAATTTAATCATGTGAGTGTCCGAGCCGCTCATGACCGTGAGCACGGCTAGTATACCAGTTTTACACTCTGCAGAGGTTGCGCATCTTTACCCACAAGTCGTGTTACCCATTTGCCACGGAGTTGATCAGACTCCATACACCTCTACCTAGGAAGCGAGGCAGGGTACCACTACGAGGCCTTTACAAAGTTCCACTAGCTTCAGACTACCCGCTACAGTTTATAGGAAGTTCCAATGCAGGGTTCCTGGCTGACCGCCATCGCAGCAAAATCAACCAGGGACCTCCCTACACTGACCACTCCCCTACTGCCCTTGCCCCTTTCGGCTAAGGTAGCCCTCCCCTAGCTTTCCTAGTTAATCAGCCAAGGGCGTCCCATTAAACCCTTGTGGTAGCACTGTTTTCCCGGGTGGTTCTCCATGTTCCCATTAACATAATGATCTTAACATGAATAAGGAAGAATAAAACAGATAACAATAAATAGTATAACAATGAGTGATGAATATCTCTATACCCAAATCCACATAAAGCAATAGCATGTACTACCCAAAACTTTAGTAGTAAAACCAGTGGTGAAGCAAGGTATAAAGATAGTCAAAATCTAGGGCATCCTATTGGGTCCCAGCAAAATTATCCTATGCAGATCATTATGAATAATAAGAACATGAATGGGTAAAAGAAGTGATCAAGGGCACAACTTGCCTTGCACGAGCTCCTGCTCAGCAGTCTCTACTTGCTGAACCTTAGATTCCACAGTGGCTTGCTCGTCTACTCGCATCAACACAATACATACATAGCATAGCATAAATTAACATCACATCAAACATGCAAATGGAATATACAGTAATAAACTAGACATTAAAATAAGATCACAGGAACTGGAATCATTAAATTTGGAGTTATAGATCTTAAGTTATGAATTTTCTAATGTTTTATGTGCTTAATACAAGATTAAGTGAAAGAATAATTTTAATGTGTTTGTCATGTCAGAACAGAGGCACTAATGCGTAGACAATATTATTACAAAAATTTAGGAACTGGAATGGACCAATTTGGAGTTCCTATGCATTTTCTATGAATTATACAAGTTTTAACATTTATTCATGCACTAAAAATTGATTTCTGATATTAATTTCTGATTTTCAAAGTTCTCTGGATTGGGCCCCAAATACCAGACAACGCAGGGGCTGGCGCGTAAAAATTCCTGAGACTCAGATTACTATACAATATACTGCGGGTTTATTTTCTGTTTTTCCGAGGGCTCTTTAGAAAAATGACCATCGCGAAGGGGTACGGGTTGAATCTGACCGTTGGATTATAAGCCGAGCGCCCAGATTAAACCACAACCCCCGCGAACCGGTATGACATCGAGACCACCAGATCAAGGATCAACGGCCCTAGTTTTATGAACCTAGATCGAAGTGTGCGCGTTCGATTCAAAACGAACGTTCCAGATCATCCTATTGACTCGGCATCCTGCGATCAGATCACAGCCGTTCATCTCGTATCAACGGTCAGAGAGCCATCTCCTTCCTTCGACGATGGCACACGAGGCGCAGGACACCGCACGGCGGCGCACATGCCGGAGCTCAATCGCGCCCCACGGTGAACCACTACTAGTTCTGATGAGCGCAAAACGAAATTGACGCGATAACGAGTTCGGTTAAGTGATCAATACCGGGAATTTGGTCACCAGGAGGCACGCCCGCGGCTCACGGCGGAAAACCAAGGCAGCACGACGCCGGCGAGCAATTGCCGTTGCCACGCGGTCCGCCCCACCAAATTGCTGGCGCAGAAAGCTTCCGTAGACGAGTAGTATCCCCCTCGGCCCCACTCCGAAGACCGAAGCCCCGCAACGATGAGACTCACTGGCGGCTGCACTCTCTGCTCCCCCCTCTCTCGCTCTCGTTCGAATTTGGCACGCGGCTCCGGCTTGGTCTGGCGAAGTAGGAGGGCAGGAGGGTTGCGGGCGGCGACTATATACGAGCTGGTAGCCCAATTTGTAGGAACGGTCCACCCGGCGAGCACGCGAAGTCAGTTGAGCCACGGCGGCAATTGCGCGGAGCTTGAACTCGTCCACGGACCTGACGCGGGGACCCCGCCGGCCAGTGACAGCGTAAAGGAGACGGCGCGAGCGCGAGGGGATGAGAGGCTGCCCCGTGGGGCCCTACTGTCGGCGCCGTTCACATCGGAGTAACGCAGCGCGAAGTAGTGGGCCGCGCGGGTGTTGAACGACTTAGTGGGCCGGAATGGAAGCAGCCGGCCTGTTTAGGTTAGTTTAGTTTTATTCTTTTCTGTTCTTTTTTTTTCTACTTACAAATCCAAATTTGAATTCAAATTTACATTCAAACTTTGTGCAGATTTTGTGCTCAGATTATATTGTGAATTTAAGAAGTGTTAGTTTGGGAAATATAAGGTTTATTTATGTTTTATATACTTTCTTTTCTAAATTTCCAAGTTTATAAATTAGGGAAAAACCTCCTTTTCATTATTAATGTGTTTTTATTATGTTTATTTTTATGATTAAATGCACAAGCAATTAAACTCCAACATGATGCATCATTCTTTTATTTAGTACATTTATTGTTAGCCAAGGATAATTCCATGGTTTGAAATATGCAAAAATGGAAATAATAACACAAGTGGTCAATTAAACTCTTTATATCCCTCAATTCTTGGACTTTCCACTACTCTTGCCATTTGGGTATTACAAATCCTACCCCCCTTAAAAATAATCTCGTCCTCGAGATTTAGGAAGGACTAGGGAAAAGATGGGGAAAATCTATACGAAGCTCTTCTTCTCTTTCCCAAGTGGCTTCATCTTCACCGTGGTGGCTCCATTGTACCTTGCACATCTTAATCACCTTATTTCTTGTAACTCGAGTCAAAGTATCCAAAATCTTGATGGGGTACTCAGCATAAGTTAGATCCTCTTGAACACTAAGGTCTTCCATTGGTAATTGTTCTTCAGGTACCCTGAGACATTTCTTCAGCTGAGATACATGAAATACATCATGAACATCCGCGAGATGATCCGGTAACTCCAATTGATATGCAACCTCTCCCACTCGCTTTAAGATCAAGAAAGGTCCAATGAAGCGAGGGGACAACTTTCCTTTAACTTTAAATCTCCTCATACCCCGGAGTGGTGACACCTTCAAATAGACATGATCACCCTCCTTAAACTCCAGTAGTCTTCTCCTATTATCAGCATAGCTCTTTTGCCTGGATTGTGCCACTCTCAAATTTTCTCTTATCATTCGAACTTGCTCTTCTGCCTCTTGAATCAGTTCAGGCCCAAAGAACTGTCTTTCTCCAGTTTGATCCCAATACAGAGGAGTCCTGCACTTCCTGCCATACAAAGCCTCAAATGGAGACATCTTCAAACTGGCCTGGTAGCTATTATTATAAGAAAACTCAGCATAGGGTAAGCTCTTCTCCCAACTTCCACCATGCTTGAGAGCACAAGCTCTTAACATATCTTCCAGCACTTGATTAGTCCTCTCTGTCTGTCCATCAGTCTGAGGATGGTAGGCTGAACTAAAATTCAACTTTGTATCCAAGCTCTCATGCAACTTCTTCCAAAATCGAGAAGTAAACTGTGATCCTCGATCAGACACGATCTTCTTAGGCACTCCATGTAGACAAACTATCCGAGTCATATACAATTCTGCTAGCTTGGCTCCCGTATAATTAGTCCTCACAGGTATGAAATGAGCCACTTTTGTTAATCTGTCCACAATTACCCAAATAGAGTCATATCCTGCTGGAGTGCGGGGTAGTCCAACAATAAAATCCATACCAATTTCTTCCCATTTCCACTCAGGTATCTTCAATGGGTGCAATAGTCCAGCGGGTCTTTGATGTTCAGCCTTGACTCTTTGACATACATCACACTTAGCCACATGAGCAGCCACATCTCTTTTCAGTCCATACCACCAATACTTTTGCTTCAAGTCTTGATACATCTTAGTGCTACCAGGGTGGATGGAGTAATCAGAATCATGAGCTTCTTTCAATATAGTCTCCCGGAGGCTATCAATCTCTGGAACACATATCCGATCTTTGAACCATATAGTACCTTGCTCATCCTCCGTGAATTCCGGAACTCGACCATCCGTGATCAGATCCTTAATCTCTTGAATCTTAGCATCACCAACCTGACATTTACGGATCTCTTGCTCCAAGGTAGGTTCCAACTCAATGGTCACTCCTTCCGTATGTGTAACAATTCCCAAATTGAGTCTCTCAAAGTCTTTTGCTAATTCATCGGGTAGCTGGACAACAAAAGCGGAGTGAACATGTTCTTTCCGACTCAAGGCATCTGCGACCAAATTCGCCTTGCCCGGGTGATAGTGAATCTCCAAGTCATAATCCTTAATGAGCTCCAACCAACGGCGCCGCCTAAGATTGAGATCCTTCTGAGTGAATATATACTTCAAACTCTTATGATCCATGTATACTTGGCACTTAGTTCCCATGATGTAGTGTCTCCAAATCTTAAGCGCATGCACAACTGCTGCCAGCTCTAAGTCATGGGTGGGGTAGTTCAATTCATGCTTCCTCAACTGACGAGATGCATAGGCAATCACATGACCATCTTGCATAAGCACACATCCAAGTCCTTGGCCACATGCATCACAGTAAATGTCAAATCCCTTCTGCAGATCTGGCATAATCAATACTGGAGGTGACATCAATCTCTCCTTCAACTGGTCAAAGCTCTCTTGACATTTCTCATCCCACTTAAATTCTTTTCCTTTCTCCAAAAGTGATGTCATAGGCTTGGCAATTTTAGAGAATCCTTCAATAAATCTTCGATAATATCCTGCGAGTCCCAAGAAACTCCGAATCTCAGTAACTGTAGTGGGCACTCTCCACTCCATAATCTCCTTTACTTTAGCAGGATCCACAGCTATTCCTCCATTAGAAATAATATGACCAAGGAATGGCACCTTGTCAATCCAAAACTCGCATTTACTGAACTTGGCGTAGAGTTGATTATCTCGTAACTTCTGTAGCACCAACCTTAAATGTTGTTCATGATCACTTTCATTCTTAGAATAGATAAGAATATCGTCGATGAACACCACGACGAATCTGTCCAAATACTCCATAAACACCTTATTCATCAAATTCATGAAGTAAGCTGGTGCATTGGTTAGTCCAAATGACATCACAGTAAACTCATATAATCCATATCGAGTCGAGAAAGCCGTCTTGGGAATATCCGATGGTCTAATCCTCATCTGATGGTAACCGGATCGGAGATCAATCTTCGAGAATACTCTAGCGCCTCGCATCTGATCAAATAAATCCTCAATACGGGGCAACGGATACTTGTTCTTCACTGTAACATCATTAAGAGATCTATAATCCACACACATCCGTTGCGATCCATCCTTCTTCTGCACAAATAACACCGGTGCTCCCCAAGGTGAGGAACTTGGACGAATGTAACCAGCCTCTTGTAACTCCATCAACTGCTTCTTCAGTTCCTTCAACTCTTCTACGGACATTCTATATGGCCGTTTAGAAATAGGGGCGGTTCCAGGTAGGAGATCAATAACAAACTCAACTTATCTATCAGGTGGCATCCCTGGTAACTCCTCTGGAAAGACATCCGGAAAATCTCTAACCACCCGGATGTTGTCACCAACAAACTCCTCAGGCATAAAGAACATTGCACGCATGGATGAGGAGGTTACTGCAATATTAACTTGAAATCTTTCTCCTTTAGTGGTTGTGAGTTCTATGGTACCTCTACCACATGCTATAACGGCCTTTGCCTTTCTTAGCCATGACATACCAAGGATTAGATCTATACTGCTTGACTCTAATATTATAGCAGTAGCTCCAAATTCTCTACCCATAATGGTTAATGTCAATCTACGTGTCATTTGATTCGCCTCAACAGGCCCTTTAGGTGTAATTACTATCAGGGGTTTTCTCATATTTAGCAGTGGTATTTCATTTGTGTTGGCATATCTAGCAGACATGAATGAATGTGTAGCACCAGAATCAAATAATATTGTTGCAGGAATTGTATTAACATAAAACATACCAATTACGAGGTCCCCTCCATCCGGAGTATCATCAACGCTGACTTGATTCACCCTGGCTATAGAATATCCCTTGCCAGGGGTCTGTTGCTTGTTCTGAGCTGGAGTAGTAGCAATCCTCTGTGGGCAGACATTTGCATAATGACCAATCTTCCCACACTTGAAACATTGAGTGCCCGGACTCTGTCCTGCAAACTTCGTCGGGGTGCCCGTGGGAGTAGCCTGTCGAGGAGGTGGAGTCCTCAGTGGTGATTGCTGAACTGGGCGTGGTCCTCCTGGTCGGGTTGGTGTACCCTGTGGTGAACTGTATCGAGGACGAGCACTGCTGCTTCCTTGTCCTTGAGATATGGCCTTTCTCTTCAAATCTCCCAGTTGAACACGCTTGTGTTCAATAGCCAGTGCCTTATCAAGCAGCCTCTGAAATGATGGAAATGTGTGTGCCACTAGAGCATACTGCAAGGGTCCATTAAGTCCTTCAATGAAATGCTCCTGCTTCCTCTCGTCTTCAGCAACCTCCTCCGGAGCATACCTCGACAGCTGAATAAATTTGTCTCTGTACTCGCTGACCGACATATTGCCTTGCTTCAATGACAGAAACTCCTTCTTCTTGATTTTTATCATCCCAGCTGGAATATGGTAGTTCCTGAATTGTGTACTGAACTCTGCCCAAGTAATAGTATCCGCAGCATCATGGGCAGCAGTATAAGAATCCCACCAGTCAGCAGCAGGACCAGTCAGACGTCCAGAAGCATATAAAACCTTCTCCCGGTCAGTGCATTGTGCAATGTTGAGCATCTTCTCAATTGACTTCAGCCAATCATCTGCATCAAGTGGATCTAGCGAACTTGCAAATGTAGGTGGCTTATGACTCATGAACTCTCGGTGCTTATCACGTGGTGGAACTGGTGGTGGTGGTGGAGGCAATGGCACTTGTTGCTGTTGTTGCTGTTGTTGAAGTTGTTGTTGCAGCTGCTGTTGTTGCGCCCTCCTTTCTTGGCGTATCTCATCTCTCTCCTGGCACAACTCCTGGCGTATGTCTTCTCTTTCCTGACGCATCTCTTGGCGTTCTTGCTGCATCTGAGCACGCATGTCAGCCATAGTGTCCGCCATTTGCTGCATCACCGCCATCTGAGCAGCAACCAGTGGGTCAACTCCGCCTGGTGGAGGATTAGGAGGATTCATCTCTGCAGGCTGTGGCTGAGGTTGTCTATAAATTCTTCGAGTGTGTTGGTTAGGAGGCAAATCAATTCCACCACCCCTCCTGGTATTGACCATCTGAGTTAGATACATATGGTAAGAAAGAGAAGTAGACAAGGCAGTAATTACAATCATGTTACTTTAGGGGATTTATTAGCTAAGCAGATTAATATTTCACCTACTATAGCTAATTCAATACCTTATGTTGGTACATGCTAAGATGTCCATCTATAATAATTCAATCAATCAAAGAAGCAAATCAGACATTTAGCATCAGCACAATCAACCAACATTTTTTTTAGGAAAATAGTTTTAACTTTTGTTTTGGGTTCCCTAACTCTTAAGAATGTCATAGGGGTAGGGATTCCAAGGTTTGAAATCCATCTTGTCCAAGAGTAGAAAAGGTAAGAATGATCAGAGTAGAACAGTAGAAGGTGAGACAGGATCAAGATAAGTATAGAAAGATTCAGAGTAAGGTAAGTGTAGAATGATTCGGAATGAGATAAGTAGGTAAGGGTTTGTCCATTTCTATCTAGGTTTCGTCCTACAGTCAACATTTGCTTTGATACCACTTCTGTAACACCCGGTTTTAAAGAAACAAAGCCGGGTGCATCTCATACATGCGCCAAAGAAGACAACATATATAATAACAGAGTGTATAGAGATAAATGTCATAAAACATCAGAGTATTTATTACATAGCGGAAGACTTATTACAAAAATAAAGATAAATGTAAAACGAACTAAGGATCGTCGGCGCCAATGTCAACTGAGAAACGCCACCTAGATCAGATCGAACTCCTCAGTGTTAGGCGGCTCCTCCTGAACCACCTGCTCTTCTCCTGTGGGGGGGGGGTGTGAGACAGCAAGAGTGAGCTCACATACGTTCATAGCTCAACAAGTCGTGGGGAATAATGTGGCATGAACTCACCAAAGGTGGGAGTTCATGTAGTGTAAGGCTGATCAATAAAATAAAGGCTGAAGCGGAGCATTGCTTTTATAAGTTGGTCAAAATTTTATTAGCAATTACTAAGTGTAAGTGAATACCAAACCATAGTAATAATAAATAAAAGTAATAATAAAATAATCCCAAATGCAATGAAATGACAGGTTAAGTTTAAGTTCCATAATTTAATCATGTGAGTGTCTGAGCCGCTCATGACCGTGAGCACGGCTAGTATACCAGTTTTACACTCTGCAGAGGTTGCGCATCTTTACCCACAAGTCGTGTTACCCATTTGCCACGGAGTTGATCAGACTCCATACACCTCTACCTAGGAAGCGAGGCAGGGTACCACTACGAGGCCTTTACAAAGTTCCACTAGCTTCAGACTACCCGCTACAGTTTATAGGAAGTTCCAATGCAGGGTTCCTGGCTGACCGCCATCGCAGCAAAATCAACCAGGGACCTCCCTACACTGACCACTCCCCTACTGCCCTTGCCCCTTTCGGGTAAGGTAGCCCTCCCCTAGCTTTCTTAGTTAATCAGCCAAGGGCGTCCCATTAAACCCTTGTGGTAGCACAGTTTTCCCGGGTGGTTCTCCATGTTCCCATTAACATAATGATCTTAACATGAACAAGGAATAATAAAACAGATAACAATAAATAGTATAACAATGAGTGATGAATATCTCTATACCCAAATCCACATAAAGCAATAGCATGTACTACCCAAAACTTTAGTAGTAAAACCAGTGGTGAAGCAAGGTATAAAGATAGTCAAAATCTAGGGCATCCTATTGGGTCCCAGCAAAATTATCCTATGCAGATCATTATGAATAATAAGAAGATGAATGGGTAAAAGAAGTGATCAAGGGCACAACTTGCCTTCCACGAGCTCCTGCTCAGCAGTCTCTACTTGCTGAACCTCAGATTCCACAATGGCTTGCTCGTCTACTCGCATCAACACAATACATACATAGCATAGCATAAATTAACATCACATCAAACATGCAAATGGAATATACAGTAATAAACTAGACATTAAAATAAGATCACAGGAACTGGAATCATTAAATTTGGAGTTATAGATCTTAAGTTATGAATTTTCTAATGTTTTATGTGCTTAATACAAGATTAAGTGAAAGAATAATTTTAATGTGTTTGTCATGTCAGAACAGAGGCACTAATGCGTAGACAATATTATTACAAAAATTTAGGAACTGGAATGGACCAATTTGGAGTTCCTATGCATTTTCTATGAATTATACAAGTTTTAACATTTATTCATGCACTAAAAATTGATTTCTGATATTAATTTCTGATTTTCAAAGTTCTCTGGATTGGGCCCCAAATACCAGAAAACGCAGGGGCTGGCGCGTAAAAATTCCTGAGACTCAGATTACTATACAATATACTGCGGGTTTATTTTCTGTTTTTCCGAGGGCTCTTTAGAAAAATGACCATCGCGAAGGGGTACGGGTTGAATCTGACCGTTGGATTATAAGCCGAGCGCCCAGATTAAACCACAACCCCCGCGAACCGGTATGACATCGAGACCACCAGATCAAGGATCAACGGCCCTAGTTTTATGAACCTAGATCGAAGCGTGCGCGTTCGATTCAAAACGAACGTTCCAGATCATCCTATTGACTCGGCATCCTGCGATCAGATCACAGCCGTTCATCTCGTATCAACGGTCAGAGAGCCATCTCCTTCCTTCGACGATGGCACACGAGGCGCAGGACACCGCACGGCGGCGCACATGCCGAAGCTCAATCGCGCCCCACGGTGAACCACTACTAGTTCTGATGAGCGCAAAACGAAATTGACGCGATAACGAGTTCGGTTAAGTGATCAATACCGGGAATTTGGTCACCAGGAGGCACGCCCGCGGCGCACGGCGGAAAACCAAGGCAGCACGACGCCGGCGAGCAATTGCCGTTGCCACGCGGTCCGCCCCACCAAATTGCTGGCGCAGAAAGCTTCCGTAGACGAGTAGTATCCCCCTCGGCCCCACTCCAAAGACCGAAGCCCCGCAACGATGAGACTCACTGGCGGCTGCACTCTATGCTCCCCCCTCTCTCGCTCTCGTTCGAATTTGGCATGCGGCTCCGGCTTGGTCTGGCGAAGTAGGAGGGCAGGAGGGTTGCGGGCGGCGACTATATACGAGCTGGTAGCCCAATTTGTAGGAACGGTCCCCCCGGCGAGCACGCGAAGTCAGTTGAGCCGCGGCGGCAATTGCGCGGAGCTTGAACTCGTCCACGGACCTGACGCGGGGACCCCGCCGGCCAGTGACAGCGTAAAGGAGACGGCGCGAGTGCGAGGGGATGAGAGGCTACCCCGTGGGGCCCTACTGTCGGCGCCGTTCACATCGGAGTAACGCAGCGCGAAGTAGTGGGCCGCGCGGGTGTTGAACGACTTAGTGGGCCGGAATGGAAGCAGCCGGCCTGTTTAGGTTAGTTTAGTTTTATTCTTTTCTTTTCTTTTTTTTCTACTTACAAATCCAAATTTGAATTCAAATTTACATTCAAACTTTGTGCAGATTTTGTGCTCAGATTATATTGTGAATTTAAGAAGTGTTAGTTTGGGAAATATAAGGTTTATTTATGTTTTATATACTTTCTTTTCCAAATTTCCAAGTTTATAAATTAGGGCAAAACCTCCTTTTCATTATTAATGTGTTTTTATTATGTTTATTTTTATGATTAAATGCACAAGCAATTAAACTCCAACATGATGCATCATTCTTTTATTTAGTACATTTATTGTTAGCCAAGGATAATTCCATGGTTTGAAATATGCAAAAATGGAAATAATAACACAAGTGGTCAATTAAACTCTTTATATCCCTCAATTCTTGGACTTTCCACTACTCTTGCCATTTGGGTATTACAGCTGTCCCTCTGCCAAGCTCCATCGCTCCTCCGACGGCCACGACATCACACCAGCTGGGTGCCAAGATCTCTCCGGCTGCCACAACGGCATGTACCTAGGGCGCTAGCTCACCTCCGCTAGACACGTAGCACTCTGCTACACCCCCCATTGTACACCTGGATCCTCTCCTTACGCCTATAAAAGGGAGGACCAGGGCCCTCTTAGAGAGGGTTGGCCGCGCGGGGACGAGGACGAGACACGCGCTCGCTCGGAGCCGCTCGCTCCCTCTCCCGCGTGGACGCTTGTAACCCCCTACTGCAAGCGCACCCGACCTGGGCGCGGGACGAACACGAAGGCCGCGGGATTCCCACCTCTCTCACGCCGGTCTCCGGCCGCCTCGCTCTCCCCCCTTCGCGCTCGCCCTTGCGCTCGACCCATCTGGGCTGGGGCACGCGGCGACATTCACTCGTCGGCTCAGGGACCCCCCGGTCTCGGAACGCCGACACCTTTCAATCCACTTTTGAGACTAAATCAAGGACTCAAATACAAAGATTAGTCTCAAAGTGTCAAGTTGTAGCATGCCTCCCCCTAAATAAGTGCATCACTTGCACATGGACTTGTGAGGTTCGGGGATCATGGTTTACAACTTGAGCACCACAAATGAACAAAAATAGATTGAATACATAAATGAACATGATCAAAGGCATAAAACACATGTATGCTATAGATCAATCCAAGTTACGCGAATCTAAGACATTTAGCTCACTACGCAACCTGCAAAACCTTTTCTCATCTAAAGGCTTGGTGAAGATATCGGCTAGCTGGTTCTCGGTGTTAATATGGTACACCTCGATATCCCCCTTTTGCTGGTGGTCTCTCAGGAAGTGATGCCGGATGTCTATGTGCTTAGTGCGGCTGTGTTCAATAGGATTATCCGCCATGCGGATTGCACTCTCATTGTCACATAGGAGTGGGACTTTGCTCAGATTGTAGCCAAAGTCCCGGAGGGTTTGCCTCATCCAAAGTAGTTATGCACAACACTGTCCTGCGGCAACATACTCGGCCTCAGCGGTGGATAGGGCAACAAAAGTTTGTTTCTTTGAACTCCAAGGCACCAGGGACCTTCCTAGGAATTGGCACGTCCCTGATGTACTCTTCCTATCAACCTTGCACCCGGCATAATCGGAGTCTGAATATCCAATTAAGTCAAAGGTAGACCCCTTTGGATACCAGATCCCGAAGCAAGGCGTAGCAACTAAATATCTAAGAATCCGCTTAACGGCCACAAGGTGACATTCCCTTGGGTCAGATTGATACCTAGCACACATGCATACGCTAAGTATAATATCCGGTCTACTAGCACATAAATAAAGCAAGGAACCTATCATAGACTGGTATGCCTTTTGATCAACAGACTTACCTCCTTTGTTGGGGTCGACATGTCCGTCGGTGCCCATTGGTGTCTTTGCGGGCTTGGCGTCCTTCATCCCGAACCGCTTGAGCAAGTCTTGCGTGTACTTCATTTGGGAGATGAAAGTGCCATCCTTGAGTTGCTTCACTTGGAACCCAAGGAAGTAGTTCAACTCGCCCATCATCGACATCTCAAATTTCTGAGTCATCACCCTGCTAAACTCCTCACAAGACATTTGGTTAGTGGAACCAAATATTATGCCATCGACATAAATTTGGCACACAAATAGGTCACCATCACAAGTCTTAGTAAAAAGAGTTGGATCGGCTTTCCCAACCTTGAAAGCATTTGCAATTAGAAAATCTCTAAGGCATTCATACCATGCTCTTGGGGCTTGCTTAAGTCCATAGAGCGCCTTAGAGAGCTTACACACGTGGTCGGGGTACCGTTCATCCTCAAAGCCAGGGGGTTGCTCCACGTACACCTCCTCCTTGATTGGCCCGTTGAGGAAAGCACTCTTCACATCCATTTGGAACAACCTGAAAGAATGGTGAGCGGCATAGGCTAACAAAATGCGAATAGACTCTAGCCTAGCCACAGGAGCAAAAGTCTCCTCAAAGTCCAAACCTGCGACTTGGGCATAACCTTTTGCCACAAGTCGAGCCTTGTTCCTTATCACCACCCCGTGCTCATCCTGTTTGTTGCGGAACACCCACTTGGTTCCCACAACGTTTTGCTTGGGACGTGGCACCAGGGTCCAAACTTCATTTCGCTTGAAGTTATTGAGCTCTTCCTGCATGACCAACACCCAGTCCGGATCTTGCAAGGCCTCTTCTACCCTAAAAGGCTCAATAGAAGAGACAAACGAGTAATGCTCACAAAAATTAGCTAGACATGAGCGAGTTGTTACTCCCTTGCTTATATCACCCAAAATCTGGTCGACGGGATGATTCTTTTGAATCGTCGCTCGGACTTGAGTTGGAGGGGCCCGTGGTGCTTCTTCTTCCACAACTTGGTCTTCGTGTGCTCCCCCTTGATCACACGCCTCTTCTTGAGGAACCTGTTCATCATCTTGAGTTGGGGGTGCTCCATTGTTGAGGAAGAAGGTTGATCTTCCTCTTTGTGTTCCTGTGGTCGCACATCTCCAATCGCCATGGTGCGAATTGCGTCCGTTGGAACATCATCTTCATCTACATCATCAAGATCAACTTGCTCTCTTGGAGAGCCATTAGTTTCATCAAATACAACATCGCTAGAGACTTCAACCAAACCCGATGATTTGTTGAAGACTCTATACGCCTTTGTATTTGAGTCATAACCTAGCAAAAACCCTTCTATAGCTTTGGGAGCAAATTTGGAATTCCTACCTTTCTTCACTAGAATGTAACATTTACTCCCAAATACACGAAAATATGAAACGTTGGGTTTATTACCGGTTAGAAGTTCGTATGACGTCTTCTTGAGGAGGCGATGAAGGTAGACCCGGTTTATGGCGTGGCAAGCTGTGTTCACAGCTTCCGACCAAAACCGCTCGGGCATCTTGAATTCTCCAAGCATCGTCCTTGCCATGTCTATAAGCATCCTGTTCTTCCTTTCTACCACACCGTTTTGCTGTGGTGTGTAGGGAGCAGAGAACTCGTGCTTGATTCCTTCCTCCTCAAGGTACTCCTCCACTTGTAGGTTGTTGAACTCGGACCCGTTGTCACTTCTTATCTTCTTCACCTTGAGCTCAAATTTGTTTTGAGCTCTCCTTAGAAAGCGTTTAAGGGTCCCTTGGGTTTCTGATTTATCCTGCAAAAAGAATACCCAAGTGAAGCAGGAAAAATCATCAACAATTACTAGACCATACTTACTTCCCCTGATGCTAAGGTAGGTGACAGGTCCGAAGAGGTCCATGTGAAGTAGCTCCAAAGGTCTTGATGTGGTCATCACATTCTTGCTGTGATGAGCGCTTCCCACCTGTTTGCCTGCTTGACAAGCTGCACAAGGTCTATCTTTATTGAAAAACACATTTGTTAGACCTAACACATGTTCTCCCTTTAGAAGTTTGTGAAGGTTCTTCATCCCAACATGTGCTAGACGGCGATGCCACAGCCAGCCCATGCTAGTCTTAGCAATTAAGCATGCATCTAGATTGGCCTCCTCTTTCGAAAAATCCACTAAGTAGAGTTTGCCGTCTAGTACACCCTTAAAAGCTAATGAACCATCACTCTTTCTAAAGACAGACACATCTACATTGGTGAATAAACAAATGTAACCCATATTACATAGTTGACTAACGGACAACAAGTTGTACCCGAGCGATTCAACTAAGAACACATTAGATATGGAATGCTCGGATGAAATAGCTATCTTTCCTAGCCCTTTAACCTTGCCTTGATTCCCATCTCCAAAGATAATCGAATCTTCGGAATCTTTGTTCTTGACGTAGGAGGTGAACATCTTCTTCTCCCCCGTCATGTGGTTTGTGCATCCGCTGTCGATAATCCAGCTTGAGCCCCCTGATGCATAAACCTTTTTCTCCTTTGCCATGAGGCAGGTGTGGCGCTTGTTGGGGAAGAGAGATGACTTGTTGAAGGCCGAGGCGATGAGTCCTTCATCGTCGGAGTCGGACGAAGAGCAATCCGAATCCCACTCTTTGCCTAGGTGCGCCTCGCCCTTCGCCTTCTTGTAGGCCTTCTTCTTCTCCCTCTTCCCGCTCTTTTCTTGTTCCTGGTCATTAGCATTATCAGGACAATTTGCTATGAAATGACGAGTCTTACCACATTTAAAACATGAGTGCTTTCCCTTTGCTTTGCTCTTGTTGGAATGCTCCTTTCGTCCTTTTAGCGCCGTCTTGAAGCACTTAATAATGAGGGCCATTTCATCTTCATTTAGCCCGGCAGCTTCAACTTGTGCCACCTTGCTAGGTAGCGCCTCCCTGTTGCTGCTTGTTGCCTTAAGTGCAACGGGTTGGAGCTCATAGATGGGCATTGGGCCATTCAGTGCCTCATCAACGTATCTTGCTTCCTTGATCATCATACGCCTGCTCACAAACTTTCCGAGTATTTCCTCGGGCGTCATCTTCGTGTACCTAGGATTCTCACGGATTGAGTTCACAAGGTGAGGGTCAACGACAGTAAACGACCTGAGCATAAGTCGGACGACGTCGTGGTCCGTCCATCTCGTGCTTCCATAGCTCTTGATCTTGTTGACCAGGGTCTTGAGCCTGTTGTAAGTTTGCGTCGGCTCCTCCACCCTGATCATTGCGAACCTTCCCAGCTCGCCTTCCACTAACTCCATTTTGGTGATCATGGTGGCGTCATTCCCCTCATGTGAAATCTTGTGGGTGTCCCATATTTGCTTGGCGTTGTCCAAGCCGCTCACCTTGTTGTATTCATCCCTGCACAACGATGCTAACAAAACAGTGATAGCTTGTGCATTTTTGTGAATTTGTTCATTAATAAAAACAGGGTTGTCTGTACTATCAAATTGCATTCCATTCTCAACTATCTCCCAAATACTAGGATGGAGAGAGAAAAGGTGACTACGCATTTTGTGACTCCAAAAAGCATAGTCCTCTCCATCAAAGTGTGGAGGTTTGCCAAGAGGAATAGAAAGCAAATGGGCATTGGAATTATACGAAATACGAGAATAATCAAAAGAAAAGTTTGAGTTAACCGGTTTCTTTTTCTCGTCGTAGTCATCGTCTCTTGGGGAAGAAGAAGACTCGTCGCTGTCGTAGTAGACGATCTTCTTAATGCGCCTCTTCTTCTTCCCGTCCTTCTTCTTTTGACTCGAGCCAGAGTCAGTGGGCTTGTCGTCCCTAGGCTCGTTGAAGATGGACTCCTTCTCCTTATCATTGACCACCATCCCCTTTCCCTTAGGATCCATCTCTTCAGGCGATTAGTCCCTTTCGTGAAGAGAACGGTTCTGATACCAATTGAGAGCACCTAGAGGGGGGGTGAATAGGTGATCTTGTAAAAATCGACAACTAAATAGCCACAAAACTTTGTTAAGTGTTAGTACGACTAAGTAGTGAGCTCTTGCGACCACAAGTATCACAGAAAATCAATCACACAAGACACACGAGTTTATCCCGTGGTTCGGCAAGTACAACACTTGCCTACCTCCATGTTGTGGCGTCCCAATGCACGAGGGTTGCACTCAACCCCTTTCAAGTGATCCAATGATCAACTTGAATACCACGATGTTGTTCTTGCTTAACTCTTTTCCCGTTTGCAAGGAATCTCCACAAGTTGGAGTCTCTCGCCCTTACAACAAAGATCAAAGTGAAAGCACTAGAATAAGGGTGGGAAGCAACACACACAAGTCCGCAGCAATACGCACACACACAGCCAAGACTTGAGCTCAAATGAATCGCAACAAGTTCACCACTAGAACGGAGCTCAAATCACTAACAAAGTCAATCAAGTACGCGGAGACGGAGTGTCGAAGACTTAGAATGCTCAAAGTATGCTTGGGTTCCTCCTCCATGCGCCTAGGGGTCCCTTTTATAGCCCCAAGGCAGCTAGGAGCCGTTGGAGGCAACTTTGGAAGGCAACTCTTGCCTTCTGTCGGGTGGTGCACCGGACAGTCCGGTACGCCACCGGACAGTCCCTGCAGCTGTCTGGTGCGCGATCTCCTTCCTTTTCTAGCGCATCCGACCGTTGCAGATTTGCGGCAGTTGGCGCATCGGACACTGTCCGGTGCACACCAGACAGTTCGGTGCCCCCTGCTGACCGTTGGCGCGCCCACATGTCGCGCGCGGATTGCACGGCCGGCCGTTGGCTCACCGGACAGTCTGGTGCCTCACCGGACGGTCCGGTGAATTATAGTCGTACGTCGTTGAACGTTTCCCAAGAGCGACGACTTCGCCGCAGACGACTCACTGGATAGTCCAGTGCACCACCGGACAGTCCGGTGAATTATAGCCGTACGCCGCCGTCAAGTCCCGAGAGTGGCCTGTTCACTGGAGGCTGGCCTGGCGCATCAGACACTGTCCGGTGCACCACCGGACAGTCCGGTGCACCCAGACCGAGCTGCATTTGGCTGTACACAATCAACTCTTTTTCAAACCAATTTCTCCTGTTTCTAGCACTTAGACACAATACATTAGTACTCAAATCAATGTACTAAGTCTAGAAACGTACCTTGTAATATGATTTGCACTTCTTCACTCTTTGGCACAAATTAGCACTTAGAGAAAATGTGTTGGGCACTTAATTACCAAAACACTTTGGAAATGGCCTAAGGGCACATTTCCCTTTCACTCTCTTTACTAAAACTATAGCAAATGATCTGTTTGTATGCCAAATTTATGTTGATGATATCATATTTAGGTCTACTAACATATCTACTTGTGAAGAGTTTAGTAGGATCATGGTTCAAAAATTCGAGATGTCTATGATGGGGGAGTTGAAGTATTTCTTAGAATTTCAAGTCAAGCAACTCCAAGAGGGTACCTTCATCAGCCAAACGAAATACACTCAAGACATTCTTAACAAGTTTGGAATGAAGGATGCCAAGCCCATCAAGACACCCATGGGTACCAATGGGCATCTCGACCTCGACACGGGAGGTAAATCCGTAGATCAAAAGGTTTACCGGTCGATGATTGGATCTTTACTCTATTTATGTGCATCTCGACCGGATATTATGCTTTCAGTATGCATGTGTCCAAGGTTCCAAGCCGATCCTAAGGAAGTTCACCTTAGGATCGTGAAAAGAATCATGAGATATTTAGTTTACACTCCTAAGTTTGGGCTTTGGTACCCCAGGGGATCAACCTTTGATTTGATAGGATATTCCGATGCCGATTGAGCATGGTGTAAAATTGACAGGAAGAGTACATCAGGGACTTGTCAGCTTCTGGGAAGATCCCTGGTGTCTTGGGCTTCAAAGAAACAAAATTCAGTAGCCCTATCAACCGCCGAAGCCGAGTATATTGCCGCGGGAATTTGTTGTGCGCAATTACTTTGGATGAGGCAAACCCTCAGGGACTATGGCTACAAGTTCAGCAAAGTCCCTCTCCTATGTGATAATGAGAGTGCCATCTGCATAGCGGATAATCCCGTTGACCACAGCCGCACTAAGCACATAGACATTCGGCATCACTTTCTAAGAGATCACCAACAAAAGGGGGATATCGAGATTGCTTATATAAACACCAAAGATCAATTAGCCGATATCTTTACCAAGCCATTAGATGAGAAAACATTTTGCAAACTTAGGAATGAGCTAAATATACTTGATTCTTGGAACTTTGATTGAAGCATTGCACACATTGCTCATTTATATACCTTTGATCATATCTCTTTCTCTTGCTATGACTAATGTGTTTTTCAAGTATGTCCTTAAGCTAGTCATAGATTGAAAGGGAAATGGAGTACTTGTCACACCCGGATTTAAGGGACAAATCCGGATGCATCTCATATGTGCGCCAAGGAAGAACAACACACATAATAACAGAGTGCATAGAGATAAATGTCATAAATAGCATAAATATACTTATTACATAGCGGAAGACTTACAAAAATAAATGATAAAGTAAAGCAAACTAATTATTATTCTCTGGCGCCATAAAGTTGACTGGAAGACGCCACCTAGATCAAGTCGAATGCCTCAGTGTTAGGCGGCTCCTCTTCGACCACCTGTTCTTCTCCTGTGGGGGGTGTGAGACAGCAAGAGTGAACTCACATACGTTCATAGCTCAATAAGTCATGGGGAATAATGTGGCATGAACTCACCAAAGGTGGGAGTTCATGAAGTGTAAGGCTGATCAATGAAATAAAGGCTGAAGCTGAGCATTGCTTTTATAAGTTGGTCAAAATTTTATTAGCAATTACTAGGTGTAAGTAAATACCAAACCTTAATAATAATAAAGAAAGGTAATAGTAAAATAATCCCAAATGTGATGCAAATGTCAAATTAAATTTAAGTTCCATAAATTAATCATGTGAGGGTCCGAGCCGCTCATGACCGTGAGCATGGCTAGTATACTAGTTTTACACTCTGCAGAGGTTGCGCATCTTTACCCACAAGTCATGTTACCCATCTGCCAAGAGACGGCTAATTCCATACACCTCTACCGAGGAGGCGAGGCAGGATAACACTACGAGGCCTTTACAAAGTTCCACTAGCTTTAGAAATCCCGCTACAGTTTATAGGAAGCTCCAGTGCAGGAATCCCTCGCCTGACCGCCATCACAGCAAAATCAACCCAAGGACCTCCCTACACTGACCACTCCCCTACTGCCCTTGCCCCTTTCGGGTAAGGAAGACCTCCACTAGCTTTCCTAGTAAATCAGCCAATGGCATCCCATTAAACCCTTGTGGTAGCACTGTTTTCCCGGGTGGTCGCTCCATGTTCCCATTAACTTAATGATCTTAACATGAACAGTAATAATAAAAAGGTAATAAAAGAGTAATCATGAATAGTGTATCTCCATATCCAAATCCATATAAAGCAATAACAGGTACTACCCAAAAATATTTCAGTGGTGAACAATGTATAAAGATAACCAAAACTAGGGTAACCTAAAGGATCCCATAAAAATTAACCTATGCAGATCATTATAATTAATAAGAACATGGCTGGGAAAAAGTAAGTGATCAAGGGCACAACTTGCCTTAAATGAGCTCCTGCTCATCTACTTCTACTTGCTGAACCTCAGAATCCACAGTAGCTTGCTCGTCTACTCGTATCAACACAATACATACATGGTATAGCAAAAATTCACATTGCACCAAATATGTGAATAAAATACACAATAAAAATCTACACATTACACTAAAATCGTAGGAACGGGAATCATTAAATTTGGAGTTCAAGTTATGAATTTCCTAAGGTTTAATGTGCTTGAAATGGGATTAAATGAGAAATTAATTTTTTTTACTGTTTTCATGTCAAAACAGAGTCACTAAATGATAGAGAATAATATTACAAAATTTTAGAAATTGGAATGGTTCAATTTTGAGCTAAAATGAATTTTCTATGCATTTTACAAGTTTCTAGATTTGTTTTTGTATTAAAAACAAATTTCTAATATTATTTCTCTATTTTTAATCCATTCTGGACTGGGCGCCAATTTTTAGAAAGTCCAGGGGCCTCGATGCAATTAATCTTGAGACACAGATGACCCACCAGGTGGACTGCGGGTTATTTTTCTAAAAAGGGGGAGGGCTCTTATGCAAAAACGACAGGGCGAAGGGGTATGGTGAATTCTGCTCCGCCCGATCGATAACCGACGGCGGTGATTAGATTTAGGTTTCCTTGAACCGGTAAGCTGCTGGCTCTCGTCCGATTGATGATCAACGCACCAGATTTTAAAACGCTCAACCCAACCACTAGAACGTCCGATCAAGATCTAAGGGCACAGATACACTTGACCAAAAGGGTACGATGGACTTAATCCTAACCGTCCATTCACGAATCCGCGACCGACAACATGTCTTCCCCCCCCCCACGGTGCTTCTGACGGTGGCGCATACCTCCCACACGGCGGAGCATCGCCGGAGGAACACCCAATCATGATCCAGAGCCCTGATTCCTACCCCCAACTCGAGATCTAGGTAGCGGATCCTCCAGCAAATCACACAGAGCTATCACTTAAGGGAATCAGATGTGCACGGATCCTGCTCACGCTGCGGAGCGGCTCCGCGGTGACAGCTCACAACGACGAGCAATCGCTCTCCCACAACTGCACTGACCTCTACGATTCTAGGTGTACTGTATTCACAAAGGTAACCGGAGGCTTGGCGAGGATCCTCACCTTAGTTTGGCGACCGCAGGCGTGTCGTCGACGACGCTGTGCGGATTGCACGACGAGGATGGCACACCGGTGAGGAATCCTCTGCGCGCAGGCCGTATACCGCCCCGCAATTCCTCCCGACGACGCCCGCCAACCCAAGCCGAGCTTCCCTGAGTGCACGGGTCGCCCAAGATCGACGGCAATCGCCGGTGCGCAACAACGGCGGCCGAGCACGGCTTTCTCTCTCCCTTCCTCAGCTTCTCATGGGGTGACCTAGAAATCTACGGACGGGGAGAACAGAGGGTTGCGTCGCGATTGATTTATGGCCTTGGAACTACACGCTCCACCGGGATGTAGTCTCCCACCTCCGCGTTCGATGGCACGAGCATGACATTCGCGGAGTTTGTTGCGGAGGGGATGGTTCTGCCACAGGGGACCCAAAGGTCAGCGACAAATTGCTTTGGGACGACTGTGCGGCTGACGCAGTGGGCCCCACACGACAGAGACTTCCAGCGGCACAACGCGGGAGAAGGGAATCGGGCCGCGCGGGGGACGAGTTAAGATGGGCCAGAGGCGGAATTGAGCCTAGTTGCATGCTTACCCCTTTTTTCTTTTCTTTATTTCCACATTTAAATTTGAATTCAAACTTCTATGGCTCATCACCGCAACTTATATTTGTGAAATTAGGGGTATTAATTCTGGATATATATATTTATTTATATATATATTGTTTATATTTTCATAGCCTTTATCTTCTTATTTCCAACCCTAATTTCAATTTAGGGTTAACTCCAACTTCTAGTAATTATTATCTTATTATTTTTATCCTTACTATTTTATTTAATGCACAAACATATAAACTCCAATATGATGCATTTTCTTTTTATTTTAATATCATTAGTTTTAATTAATCAACCTCAATTATATGTGTGCTCTTTTTATGATGCAAATATGGCACATGACATGAGGAGACCTCTCTATATTCTTTGGATACAACTTTGAGTATTACAAATCTTACCCCCCTTAAAAATAATCTCGTCCTCGAGATTTAGGAAGATCTAGGGAAAAGGTGGGGAAAATCTATGCGAAGCTCTTCTTCTCTTTCCCAAGTAGCTTCATCTTCACCGTGGTGACTCCATTGCACCTTGCACATCTTTATCACCTTATTTCTTGTAACTCGAGTCTATGTATCGAGAATCTTGATGGGGTACTCAACATAAGTTAGGTCATCTTGAACATTAAGGTCCTCCATTGGTAACTGCTCTTTAGGTACCCTGAGACATTTCTTTAGCTGAGATACATGAAAGACATCATGAGCATCCGCGAGATGATCCGGTAACTCCAATTGATATGCCACCTCTCCCACTCGCTTCAAGATTAAGAAGGGTCCAATAAAGCGAGGGGACAACTTTCCTTTGACTTTAAATCTTCTCATACCCCTGAGTGGTGACACCTTCAAATAGACATAATCACCCTCCTTAAACTCTAGCAGTCTTCTCCGGGTATCAGCATAGCTTTTCTGCCTTGACTGTGCAGTTCTCAAATTCTCCCATATTTGCTGGACTTGTTCTTCAGCTTCTTGTATAATCTCAGGCCCAAACAACTTCCTTTCACCATTTTGATCCCAATACAGTGGAGTCCTGCACTTTCTGCCATATAAAGCCTCAAACGGTGACATCTTCAAACTGGCCTGGTAGCTATTATTATAGGAGAACTCTGCATAAGGCAAACTCTTATCCCAACTTCCACCATGTTTAAGAGCACAAGCTCTTAACATATCCTCTAGTACTTGGTTGGTCCTCTCAGTCTGCCCATCAGTCTGGGGATGGTACGCCGAACTAAAATTCAATCTTGTATCCAAGGACTCGTGAAACTTCTTCCAATACCGGGAGGTAAACTGTGATCCCTGGTCTGACACAATCTTCTTTGGCACACCATGTAAGCAGACAATCTGTGCCATGTACAACTCTGCTAACTTGGCTCCTGAATACGTGGTCTTCACTGGAATAAAGTGGGCTACTTTAGTCAGCCTGTCCACAATCACCCATATAGAATCATACCCAACAGATGTGCGGGGCAATCCAACAATGAAGTCCATGCCAATCTCTTCCCATTTCCACTCAGGTATTTTCAGTGGATGTAGTAGTCCGACTGGCCTCTGGTGTTCAGCCTTAACTCTTTGCCACACATCACACATAGCCACATGTGCAGCCACATCTCTCTTCAATCCATACCACCAATATTTTTGCTTCAAATCCTGATACATCTTAGTGCTCCCAGGGTGGATAGAATAAACTGAATCATGTGCCTCCTTCAATATGGTTTCTCGAAGACTATCGATTTCAGGGACACAAATCCGATTCTTGAACCATATCGTGCCTTGCTCATCCTCCGTGAACTCTAGGCCTCTACCCTCTGTTATCAGATCCTTGATCTCCTAAATCTTAGCATCACCAATCTGACCTTTACGAATTTCTTGCTCCAAGGTAGGTTCCAATTCAATGGTAACTCCTTCCGTATGTGTAACAATCCCCAGGTTGAGCCTCTCAAAATCTTTTGCTAATTCATCGGGTAGCTGGACAACAATAGAGGAATGAACGTGCTCCTTCCGACTCAAGGCATCTACAACCAAATTTGCCTTGCCTGGGTGATAGTGAATCTCCAAATCATAATCTTTAATAAGCTCCAACCAACGGCGTTGCCTAAGGTTGAGATCCTTTTGAGTGAATATGTACTTCAAACTCTTATGATCTGTGTATACTTGGCACTTAGTTCCCATAATGTAGTGTCTCCATATCTTAAGTGCATGCACAACGGCTGCCAGTTCTAAGTCATGAGTGGGGTAGTTCAATTCATGTTTCCGCAACTGACGAGACGCATAGGCGATCACATGCCCTTCTTGCATGAGCACACATCCTAAACCTTGGCCACATGCATCACAATAAATCTCAAATTCCTTCTGTAGATCTGGCATAATCAACACTGGTGGTGACATCAACCTGTTCTTCAATTGATCAAAGCTGTCTTGGCATTTCTCATCCCACTTGAATTCTCTTCCTTTCTCCAAAAGCGCGGTCATAGGCTTGGCAATCTTAGAAAATCCTTCAATAAATCTCCGATAATATCTTGCAAGTCCCAAGAAACTCCGAATCTCAGTAACTGTAGTGGGCACTTTCCACTCCATTATCTCCTTCACTTTAGCAGGATCCACTGCTATTCCTCCATTAGAAATAATATGACCAAGGAATGGCACCTTGTCAATCCAAAACTCGCACTTGCTAAACTTGGCGTGGAGTTGATTATCTCATAGCTTCTGTAGCACCAACCTTAGATGTTCTTCATGATCACTTTCACTCTTAGAATAGATAAGAATATCGTCGATGAACACCACGACGAATCTGTCCAAATACTCCATAAACACCTTATTCATCAAATTCATGAAATAAGCTGGTGCATTGGTTAATCCAAATGACATAACAGTGAACTCATATAATCCATATCAGGTTGAGAAAGCCGTCTTAGGAATATCTGATGGTCTAATCTTCATTTGATGGTATCCCGATCGGAGATCAATCTTCAAAAATACCCTAGCACCTCTCATCTGATCAAATAAATCCTCAATACGTATTATGGATACTTGTTCTTCACAGTAATATCATTAAGTGATCTATAATCCACACACATCTGTTGCGATCCATCCTTCTTTTGTACAAATAGTACCGGTGCTCCCCAAGGTGAGGAACTCGGACGAATGTACCCTGCCTCCTGTAACTCAGTTAATTGCTTCTTAAGCTCCTTTAATTCTTCTACAACCATTCTATATGGTCGTTTAGAAATAGGGGCAGTTCCAGGTAAGAGATCAATGACAAACTCAACTTCCCTATCTGGTGGCATCCCTGGTAACTCCTCTGGAAAGACATCAGGAAAATCTCTAACCACCCGGATGTTGTCACCAACAAACTCCTCCGCTATAAAGTATATCGCCCGTTTGGAAGCGGTGGTTACTGCAATTTGAACTTGAAATGTTTCTCCTTTAGGACTAGTGAGCTCTATAGTACCCCTACCACATGCTATAATGGCCTTTGCCTTTCTTAACCATGACATACCAAGGATCAGATCTATACTGCTAGCCTCTAATATTATAGCGATAGCTCCAAATTCTCTTCCCATAATAGTTAATGTCAATCTACGTGTCATTTGATTTGCCTCAATAGGCCCTTTAGGTGTGATTACTATCATTGGTTTCCTCATATTTAGCAGGGGTATCTCATTGGTGTTGGCATATCGAGCAGACATGAATGAATGTGTGGCACCAGAATCAAATAGTATTGTTGCAGGAATGGCATTAATGTAAAACATACCGAGTACGATGTCAGCACCATCAGGAGTATCATCAACGCTGACTTGATTAACCCTGGCTATAGAATATCCCTTGCCAGGAGTCTATTGCTTGTTCTTAGCTGGTGTACCAGAATTCCCCATCGGACAAGCATTAGCATAGTGTCCAATCTGACTGCACTTGAAGCATGTAGGGCCGGTCTTCTATCCTGCAGACCTCGTCAGGGTGCCAGTGGGAGTAGCCTGACGAGTAGGAGGTGTCCGTGGAGACCCCTATGGAGCATACTGAGCTGGACGTGGTCCTCCTGGTCGAGTCGGTGTACCCTGTGGCGAAACGTAGTGGGGACGAACAATGCTGCTACCCTGTCCCTGTGAGATAGCCTTCCTCTTCAAATCACCCAGTTGAACACGCTTGTGTTCAATAGCAAGAGCCTTATCCAGTAGCCTCTGAAATGACAGAAATGTGTGTGCAACCAGTGCATACTGTAGGGGTCCGTTAAGTCCTTCAATGAAATGCTCCTGCTTTCTCTCATTCTCAGCAATCTCATCTGGAGCATATCTCTATAGCTGAATGAATTTATCTCTATACTCGCTGACAGACATGTTGCCTTGCTTCAATGATAGGAACTCCTTCTTCTTGATCTTCATCAATCCAGCTGGAATGTGGTAGTTTCTGAACTGTGTATTGAATTCCGCCCAAGTAATAGTATCAGCAGCATCATGGACAGCAGTATAAGAATCCCACCAGTCAGCAGCAGGACTTGTCAGACGACCTGAGGCATAAAGAACTTTCTCCCGGTCTGAGCATTGGGCGATGTTGATCATCTTCTCAATTGACTTCAACCAATCATCTGCATCAAGTGGATCTGGCGAACTGGCGAAGGTCGGTGGCTTATGGCTCATAAATTCCCAGTGCTTATCACGAGGTGGAACTGGTGGTGGTGGAGGCAATGGCACTTGTTGCTGTTGCTACTGTTGCTGTTGTTGCTGAAATTGCTGTTGTAGCTGTTGTTGCTGAAATTACGAATCATGTTATTTTGGGGGATTTATTAGCTAAGCAGATTAATGTTTTACCTACCATAGCTAATTCATTACCTTATGGTGGCACATGCTAAGATGTCCATATATAATATCTCAATCAATCAAAGAAGCAAATCAGACATTTATCATCAGAACAATCAAACAACATTTTTAAATATAGAAAATAGTTTTGGTTTGGTCTTAGGCCTCCTATCTCTTAAAAATGTCATAGGGTAGGGATTCCAAGGTGTGAAATCCGTCTGGTCCTAGAATAGAGAAGGTAAGAATGATCAAAGTAGAACAGTAGAAGGTGAGACAGGATCAAGATAAGTATAGAAAGAATCAGAGTAAGGTAAGTTTAGAAGGAATCAGAAATGGATAAGTAGGTAAGGGTTTTGTCCATTTCTATCTAGGTCTCGTCCTACAGTCAACATTTGCTCTGATACCACTTCCGTCACACCCGGATTTAAGGGACAAATCCGGGTGCATCTCATATGTGCGCCAAGGAAGAACAACACACATAATAACAGAGTGCATAGAGATAAATGTCATAAATAGCATAAGTGTACTTATTACATAGCGGAAGACTTACAAAAATAAATGATAAAGTAAAGCGAACTAATTATTATTCCCTGGCGCCACAAAGCTGACTGGGAGACGCCACCTAGATCAAGTCGAATGCCTCAGTGTTAGGCGGCTCCTCTTCGACCACCTGTTCTTCTCCTGTGGGGGGTGTGAGACAGCAAGAGTGAGCTCACATACATTCATAGCTCAACAAGTCGTGAGGAATAATGTGGCATGAACTCACCAAAGGTGGGAGTTCATGAAATGTAAGGCTGATCAATGAAATAGAGGCTGAAGCTGAGCATTGCTTTTATAAGTTGGTCAAAATTTTATTAGCAATTACTAGGTGTAAGTAAATACCAAACCTTAATAATAATAAAGAAAGGTAATAGTAAAATAATCCCAAATGCTATGCAAATGTCAAATTAAATTTAAGTTCTATAAATTAATCATGTGAGGGTCCGAGCCGCTCATGACCGTGAGCACGACTAGTACACTAGTTTTACACTCTGCAGAGGTTGCGCATCTTTACCCACAAGTCATGTTACCCATCTGCCAAGAGACGGCCAATCCTATACACCTCTACCGAGGAGGCGAGGCAGGGTAACACTACGAGGCCTTTACAAAGTTCCACTAGCTTCAGAAATCCCGTTACAGTTTATAGGAAGCTCCAGTGCAGGAATCCCTCGCCTGACCGCCATCGCAGCAAAATCAACCCAAGGACCTCCCTACACTGACCACTCCCCTACTGCCCTTGCCCCTTTCGGGTAAGGAAGACCTCCACTAGCTTTCCTAGTTAATCAGCCAAGGGCGTCCCATTAAACCCTTGTGGTAGCACTGTTTTTCCGGGTGGTCGCTCCATGTTCCCATTAACTTAATGACCTTAACATGAACAGTAATAATAAAAAGGTAATAAAAGAGTAATCATGAATAGTGTATCTCCATACCCAAATCCATATAAAGCAATAGCAGGTACTACCCAAAAATATTTCAGTGGTGAACAAGGTATAAAGATAACCAAAACTGGGGTAACCTAAAGGATCCCATCAAAATTAACCTATGCAGATCATTATAATTAATAAGAACATGGATGGGAAAAAGTAAGTGATCAAGGGCACAACTTGCCTTAAATGAGCTCCTGCTCAGCTACTTCTACTTGCTGAACCTCAGAATCCACAGTAGCTTGCTCGTCTACTCACATCAACACAATACATACAGGGTATAGCAAAAATTAGCATTGCACCAAACATGTGAATAAAATACACAATAAAAATCTACACATTACACTAAAATCGTAGGAACGGGACTCATTAAATTTGGAGTTCAAGTTATGAATTTCCTAAGGTTTAATGTGCTTGAAATGGGATTAAATGAGAAATTAATTTTCTTACTGTTTTCATGTCAAAACAGAGTCACTAAATGATAGAGAATAATATTACAAAATTTTAGAAATTGAAATGGTTCAATTTAGAGCTAAAATGAATTTTCTATGCATTTTACAAGTTTCTAGATTTGTTTTTGTATTAAAAACGAATTTCTAATATTATTTCTCTATTTTTAATCCACTCTGGACTGGGCGCCAATTTTCAGAAAGTCCAGGGGCCTCGATGCAATTAATCTTGAGACAGATGACCCATCAGGTGGACTGCTGGTTATTTTTCTAAAAAGGGGGAGGGCTCTTATGCAAAAACGACAGGGCTAAGGGGTATGGTGAATTCTGCTCCGCCCGATCGATAACCGACAGCGGTGATTAGATTTAGGTTTCCCTGAACCGGTAAGCTGCTGGCTCTCGTCCGATTGATGATCAACGCACCAGATTTTAAAACGCTCAACCCAACCACTGGAACGTCCGATCAAGATCTAAGGGCACAGATACACTTGACCAAAAGGGTACGATGGACTTAATCCTAACCGTCCATTCGCGAATCCGTGACCGACGACATGTCTTTCCCCCCCACGGTGCTTCTGACGGCGGCGCATACCTCCCACACGGTGGAGCATCGCAGGAGAAACACCCAATCGTGATCCAGAGCCCTGATTCCTACCCCCAACTCAAGATCTAGGTAGCGAATCCTCCAGCAAATCACACAGAGCTATCACTTAAGGGAATCAGATGTGCACGGATCCTGCTCACGCTGCGGAGTGGCTCCGCGGTGACAGCTCGCAACGACGAGCAATCGCTCTCCCACAACTGCACTGACCTCTACGATTCTAGGTGTACTGTATTCAAAAAGGTAACCGAAGGCTTGGCGAGGATCCTCACCTTAGTTTGGCGACCACAGGCGTGTCATCGACGGCGGTGTGCGGATTGCACGACGAGGATGGCACACCGGTGAGGAATCCTCTACGCGCAGGTCGTATACCGCCCCGCAATTCCTCCCGACGACGCCCGCCAACCCAAGCCGAGCTTCCCCGAGTGCACGGGTCGCCCAAGATCGACTGCAATCGCCGGTGCGCAACAACGGCGGCCGAGCACGACTTTCTCTCTCCCTTCCTCAGCTTCTCATGGGGTGACCTAGAAATCTACGGACGGGGAGAATAGAGGGTTGCGTCGCGATTGATTTATGGCCTTGGAACTACGTGCTCCACCGGGATGTAGTTGCCCACCTCCTCGTTCGATGGCACGAGCGTGACATGCGCGGAGTTCGTTGCGGAGGGGATGGTTCTGCCATAGGGGACCCAGAGGTCGGCGACAGATTGCTTTGGGACGACTGTGCGGCTGACGCAGCGGGCCCCACGCGACAGAGACTTCCAGCTGCACAACGCGGGAGAAGGGAATCGGGCCGCACGGGGGAGGAGCTAAGATGGGCCAGAGGCGGAATTGAGCCCAGTTGCATGCTTACCCCTTTTTTCTTTTCTTTATTTCCACATTTAAATTTCAATTCAAACTTAAATTCAAACTTCTATGGCTCATCCCTGCAACTTATATTTGTGAAATTAGGGGTATTAATTCTGGATATATATTTATTTATATATATATTGTTTATATTTTCATAGCCTTTATCTTCTTCTTATTTCCAACCCTAATTTCAATTTAGGGTTAACTCCAACTTCTAGTAATTATTATCTTATTATTTTTATCCTTACTATTTTATTTAATGCACAAACATATAAACTCCAATATGATGCATTTTCTTTTTATTTTAATATCATTAGTTTTAATTAATCAACCTTAATTATATGTGTGCTCTTTTTATGATGCAAATATGGCACATGACATGAGGAGACCTCTCTATATTCTTTGGATACAACTTTGAGTATTACAGTACTCGACGAAGAGAAGGCTTCCACTCCACTCTATCGGTATCATCCTTCGTCGCTACTCCACATCACTCTTCGATTGGTATAATCTTTTCACTCATATTTACTTGTACCAATGGAGGAGAAAATAAAGGGCTCTCATATGTCTCCGTTTTTGGCGATTCATGCCAAAGGGGGAGAAAATATTAAGCCCAAAGCAAAAGGACCACACCACCACCCAATTTAAAAAAGTTTTCAAATCGATAACTTAATGTGTTTTTAAGAGGGCGAGTACTAGTATTTTCAAAAATTAGCAAAACCCTATTGAACACTAAGGGGAGAATTTCATTCAGGGGGAGTTTTGTTTAGTCAAAGGAAAAACATTTGAAACAGGGGAGAAATTTGAAATCTTGAAAATGCTTCTTTCAATCTTATTCATATGCCTTTGACCATTTGCAAAAAGACTTTGAAAAGAATTTTCAAAAGAATTTGCAAAAACAAAACATGTGGTGCAAGCGTGGTCAAAAATGTTAAATAAAAAGAAAGCAACCATGCATATCCATTGAAATTATAAATTGGTTTAAATTCTAAGCAACATATGCACTTACATTATGCAAACTAGTTCAATTCTACACTTATATATTTGGTTTGGTTTGTGTTGGCATTAATCACCAAAAAGGGGAGATTGAAAGGGAAATAGGGTCAAATCTTTTTCTAAATAATTTTGGTGGTTGAATTGTCCAACACAAATAATTGGACTAACTAGTTTGCTCTTGATTATATGATCTACAGGTGCTAAAGGTTCAACACAAACCAATAAAAAGATCAAGTTAAGGTTCAAAAAGAAACGAGCAAAACGAACCGAAGACTACCCTAGGCTGGCGCACCGGACTGTCCGGTGTGCCACCGGACAGTGTCCGGTGCACCAGGGACCGTACACCTCAAACTCTTCACCTTCGGGTTTCTGGAGAGCCACTCCGCTATAATTCACTGGACTGTCCGGTGCACCAAGTGGAGCAACAGCTACTACGCCAACGGTCGTCTGCAAAAGTGTGAACAATGCATGAACAGTGCGCGGACAGTTCGCGCAGAGTCAGAGCAGCACTAGAAGGCGCACCGGACAGTGAACAGTGCCTATCCGGTGCGGCACCGGACTGTCCGGTGCCCCAAGAAGTCAGAGCTCCAACAGTCAAAACCGTCAGAACCCTAACAGTTGGGTGACGTGGCTGGTGCACCGGACTGTCCGGTGCGCTCATCGACAGACAGCCTCCCCAACGGTTGAATTGGTGGTTGGGGGCTATAAATACCCCACAACCACCACCACTCCAAGCATCCAAGTTTTTCAGACATCTCATTCAATACAAGAGCTAGGGCAATCAATACAAGACATAATTCAAAAGAATCAAAGCCTCTCCAAGTCCCAAATCCACTCCAAACAATTAGTGACTAGAGAGAGAGTTTTGCTCGTGTTCTTTAAGCTCTTGTTCTTGGATCGCTTTCTTCTTCCCCATTCTTGTTCTTAAAACATTTGTAATCAAAGTAAGAGACACCAAGTTGTGGTGATCCTTGTAGGGGTCTAAGTGACCCATTTGATTAAGGAGAAAGCTCACTCGATCTAGGTGACCATTTGGGAGAGGGAAAGGGTTGAAAGAGACCCGGGCTTTGTGACCACCTCAATGGGGAGTAGGTTCTCAAGAACTGAACCTCGGTAAAACAAATCACCGTGTCATCCGCTTTATTTCTTAGTTGATTTGTTTTCACCCTCTCTTTTGGACTCACATTTATTTCTAACGCTAACCCCGACTTGTAGTTGTGCTTAAAGTTTATAATTTTCAGATTCCGCCTATTCACCCCCCCTCTAGGCGACTTTCAGTAACCAAGAAGGTTTTTCATCCCTGTCCATAAGACAGTACAATTTACAATTTTTTTTCAAGTCTTCCAATTGTTTAGCCCCGTCTCCAAATAACCTCCTTCTAAAGGTTAAGGAATTACAGTTCGAGCTTAAAGCCCAATTCACATTTATCTCTTTATTAAGAGATAACTCAAAAAGTCTATTATATTTCGTTGAGAAAGGGGCATCACCACACCAAGTGTCACACGAGAAACTAGTAGAGCAACCATTTCCAATATACATTTTTCTATTGGTGCAATATACATCCTTAATGTCAATGATGCCTCACCAGAATTGAGAATCTCCATGCTTTTTTTAAAACACATAAGGGTTTGCCTTTCATGTATTTTTTACAATCGTTTGCCAAAGACCCTCATCCTTTTCAAGTTTCCACAACCATTTAGTTAAAAGACTAATATTCATGCATCTTAGATCTAAGATGCAAAGGCCCCCACTATCTTTAGGAGTGCAAATAGAGTCCCATTTCACCTTGTAGGGAACGGGTGACGCCTAAGAGGGGGGTGAATTAGGACTTCTAAAACTTTTACTAAACTAGGCCACAATTAAATCCCTAGAGCAAAACCTATGCAAGTAGTCAAACTAGAATGTGCAAACTAGGTTTTGTCTAAGTGTTGCTATCTCTACCGCAAAGGCTAAGTTTCAATCTACACTAAATAAGTATGAATACAAGATTGAAACTTAAATGCTTAATATAAATGCGGAGACTTAAAGAGCAAGGTAGAGAAGCAAACTCTCGTGGATGACGCTGGTATTTTTATCGAGGTATCTGGAACCATGCAAGGTCCCGACTAATCCTCGTTGGTGCCCCTACGCAAAGGGAAGCCCACGCGAGGGCCAAGCACCACAGTCGAGTAACTCCGTAGAGAGCCGCGGACCTTCTCTACGCGCAAGTGGTGCTCCACTTCTGGCTCCTCTCAGACGCTCCCCGCCGTCTCCACTATCGAGCTTCTGGCCGAAATGCCACGGGCCTCGTTCCCTCCGGTACACGGTGGCGGCCGTGACACAAACGCGGTTGTCACGATCTCGCAAGACTCTCGCCCCACTCGGTACAATTACAACGACTCACGCAAGAGCCGAGGGGTTGTGTGGTTTGTCTAAACTCACTCAACTAACTAGGGTTCACCTAGAGCAAGCGCTAAAGCGGTCTAACTAACCTAAGCACTTCGCAAAGCACCTACGCTAATCATCGAGTGATTCTATTAAGCATTTGGGTGTTTGAGCTCTTGGAAATATGCACTATATGCCTTGGTATGTTGCTTGGGCTCCCACACCTTCAAATAGCCGGTTGGGGGTGTATTTATAGCCCCCAACACAATTCTAGCCGTTGGAGAAAAGCTGCAGTTCTCTACGGCACACCGGACAGTCTGGTGGTGCACCGGACAGTCCGGTGGTGCACCGGACAACGCACTGTAGCCTGTCCGGTGCGCCTAGCCGTTGCCCTGTTAGAGCAGGTGACCGTTGGCGCCGTAGGCTTTTTCACACCGGACAGTCTGGTGCTTACACCGGACAGTCCGGTGGTCTTCTCTCCGGGTGCCACCTGGAACTAGCCGTTGGGCTGGAGTTCCCTGGTGCACCGGACAGTCCGGCGTGTGGGCACCGGACAGTCTGGTGCGCCTTCGCACAGACAGTCTGCAACAGCACACTTGGACTTTTCTTGGATCTTCTTAATGTCTTCTTTTGAGGTGTTGCTTTCCTCAATTGCTTAGTCCAAGTAAATCTTGCATCCCGTGAACTACAAACACAAACACTAGAAAACTTATTAGTTCACGGATTGTGTTGTTCATCAAATACCAAAACTCAATTAGCCAAATGGCCCGAGGTCCATTTTCCTTACAATCTCCCCCTTTTTGGTGATTGATGACAACACAACCAAAGCAAGCAAATAATACAAGTATTTGAATGAAGATATGCAATCTACTTGCTAGGATGCATGATTGTCCCCACAATGTGATATTATGGACTTAAGCCTCCCCCTAACTCCATAATTCACTTACTTCCTATTTTAGGACCAAATAACCAAAACCACTTGAAAAACCATTTGTAGATGTAAAATTTTAAAATTTGTGGTGTTTGGTGTTTGATATAGTTTTTATTTCTTTGGTCCCTAAACTTCTCCCCCTTTGGCATCAACCAACGAAAAGGAAGACATTAAAGGCATGTAGGAAGTAAATAAACGCTTACCCTCATTAAGAATTTTATCAGATGATACCACTTGAAGAATACTAAATTAAACCACATGGATGATATCAGTCGAAAGGATTACTCCCCCTAAACGAGTGTTCTCTTTAGAAAGGATTTTCTCCCCCTTTTTAGAGATGAAGAAATACTCCCCCTGACAGAGATCCTCTACTTAGGAAAAAGCATATGAAAATTAGAGGTGCAAGACATGATTTAAAAAGACTAACTTCCCTTATGCATAGGTAACAGAATATGAGTTAACTACTTATGCATTTTTAGCAACATGGAAGCATATGATATGAAATATAGTCTAATCAAACATTGGAAAAGACATGTAAATGATACTAGATGTAGTCTCAAAAGATACCAATTGAATGTCAATGGCGAGCTTGAGAGACATGAGAGTTCTTGGAGATTTTGCAGTGGAAGATTGTTGTCTTTCTCCGGGGACCTCATTTTCCTTACAATGAGACTATCACATGAAATAAACTTGAAAAGGTGTTAGTCTCAAAGTGTTAGATTATAGAATAACCTCCCCCTGAAGATGTGCATACAAGTTTTGAATACTTGTAGGAGACATGCACTTTGATTTGATATCAAGAGGGGCAAGGGGCAAATTATCCATAATCCGAACTTTGGCACATATAAGTTAAATGATACAACTAGTAGAAATCAAAATTTCCAATTGATGCATCATTTACTATGGAGTGATATAGAAGCTATGTGTCGTGCTTTTAACTAAACATTTTAAACCATGTAGGTTTGCTTAAGTATATGAATTGAAAGCAAGCAATCCTACCATGTGATTTACCTAGTATGCATGATTTTAAACAAAAGTAAATGACAAATGTAATACTAGGCAAGAAAGGTAAACTAGATACAAAGTAAATAGATACGCATATCTAAAAACAAGAGATACAATAAATCTAGTTACCTTAGTCATGAGTGGGAAATTTGGGTCCAAATTTTTCACTAACCCACTTGGCAATAAACTTGATCCAATATGATGTATCCCATGATATACATCCCAACTTTGCCAAGTCTCCAAATTTCCCGACGACCTTTGGTCCACTCACTTCCCTTTCGGGATCTAAACCTTCTTGGTGCTTTTCATGGTTGAAATTATTTCCTTTGGCACCCAGATGCGTTTGGCCCCTTTTCCTTTGTTGGCTTGCTTGTGGGCCTTGATTGCTATCACCTTTCCATTCTTTTTCTTCTTGATTAAATATGGTGTAGTAGTCTTTTTGTCCACCTTTTTTATATAGGTGTTGGAGATTTTGCTTGATGGCTTTTGCTTGAGCTTTTGCCTTTGTTTATCCCCGGTCATCGCCTTACATTGGAAAGACTTATGGCCTTCCTTGTGGCATAGCCTACAAATCACAGTTTCTCCCTCCATATGCTTGTTCACTCCCTCAGTGGTGTTATCCTGTGGAGGTCGGATTTGTTTGGCTTTGCCTTTCTTGTCATACAAAGCCTTGCCAAGGCGAGCCACTTCTTGCTTTAATTGTTCATTTTCCTTTGCAACCTCTTTTGAACATGTTTCTACAACAATATTCTTAGCAAGAACTTGGTTGCAAGGGTTAGAATTATCAATTAAATCAAAGCAGGAAGTAGAAGCATCTTTCTTAATAATTTCAGGTATTTCAACTAAAGATGCTGCTGGGGTGCTACCAATGTTTTCTAGCTTAGTAGTTAGCTCATTGTTGTGTATGCTAAGAATTTCCATTTTCTCTAGCAAATTTTTAATAGCTTCTTGGGAGCTAGCTAACTTAGCCTTAAGTTTTTCATTCTTTTTAATAAGGCTATCATCGGTAGCAGTGGATGGAGCACTAGATTCTAATAGCTCAATTTTAGTTGATAGCTCACTATTTAAGTTTGCAAAAGTTTCAAATTTTTCTAGCAAATCTTTGTAATCATTTTGAGAGCTAACCAACTTATTTTTCAAAGTTTTAAGTTGAGCTTTTTGCTTAGTGCAAACATCCTGGAAAAATTCTATGGCTTTCGCAAGCTCATCTAGAGAGGGCTTTCCCTCACCTTCATCATCACTACTACTTTCATCACTAGAGGATGGAATGCTTTTGTTACCTCTTGCCATAAGGCATTTGTGTGATGACCGTGATGAGCGTAACGAGGACCGGTGGCTGCGCGTCCTTGGAGGTTCATCTTCACTTGAAGAATCATCCCAAGTTCTAACACTTGTTAGCGCCTTGCCTTTGCTCCTCTCCTTTTTGGGTTTGGCCATATTTGGACAGTTGTCCCTGAAGTGGCCCTTCTCCCCACATGCGAAGCATCTTCTCTTCCTTTGCTTTTTCCTGTCAACGTTAAAGAGAAGATCTTCGACCTGCAGGGGCACACCCATTAGATTAATCTTGCGGATCATCCTCATTACCTTTCCGACGTGTCGGATTGTTTCTTCGTCCTCGGAGGATGATGTGCATGGTTGATTATCTTCATCATCATCACTTTATTCTTCCTCCTCTTCTTCACTTGAGGAACTTGGAGTGGGAGCCTTCTTTTTGCCCTTCCTTTCATCACATGCAAAAGCATATGGCCTTGAGGAAGTTGGCTCCTCTCCCCGACACATTTTTTGCGACATCTCAAAAGCCGCGATTTTCCCAATCACAATGGTCGGGGTCATGTTGCTCAAGTCCTCCATGTTGTGAAGGATGGTGATGATGCTCCCATATCTTTGTTGTGGTAGCAGGGAGATAATCTTCCTCACAATGTCCGCATCACCTAGCTTATTAATGCCAATAGAATTGAGCTCATTGATAATTAGATTCAAACGAGAATACATGTCTCTAACAATCTCATCATCTTTCATAGCAAAAGAATTATACTCATTTAAGACTAGGCAATGTTTTTGCTCACGGACATTGGATGTGTCGTCATGGAGCTCATGCAATTTTAGCCAAATCTCATTAGCAGTTTTCAAGGTAAATACTTGATTAAAAATATCCATGCTAAGAGATTCATACAAGCAATTTTTGGCTCTAGCATTTAAATGAATTTCTTTTTCCTCACTCGTGGTGGGTTTCTCGGGATTCTTGAGGGGTTTCATCCCATCACGAGTGACTCTCCAAACACCTAGACCAACGGCCTCTAGGTAACAAGCCATTCTAGCACTATAATATGGGAAGTTAGTGTCGTTGAAGTGTGGTGGCCTATGGGTATCCATCCCTTCCTCTAAAAAGCGTCGGCTCTTTTAGCGGTGAAGCTAAAACGTTTCAAATGAGCCAAACCGGGCTCTGATACCACTTGTAGGGAACGGGTGACGCTTAAGAGGGGGGTGAATTAGGACTTCTAAAACTTTTACTAAACTAGGCCACAATTAAATCCCTAGAGCAAAACCTATGCAAGTAATCAAACTAGAATGTGCAAACTAGGTTTTGTCTAAGTGTTGCTATCTCTACCGCAAAGGCTAAGTTTCAATCTAGACTAAATAAGTATGAATACAAGATTGAAACTTAAATGCTTAATATAAATGCGGAGACTTAAAGAGCAAGGTAGAGAAGCAAACTCTCGTGAATGACGCCGGTATTTTTATCGAGGTATCCGGAACCACGCAAGGTCTCGACTAATCCTCGTTGGTGCCCCTACGCAAAGGGAAGCCCACGCAAGGGCCAAGCACCACGGTCGAGTAACTCCATAGAGAGCCGTAGGCCTTCTCCATGCGCAAGTGGTGCTCCGCTCCCGGCTCCTCTCGGACGCTCCCCGCCGTCTCCACTATCGAGCTTCTGGCTGAAACGTCGCGGGCCTCGTTCCCTCTGGTACACGGTGGCGGCCGTGACACAAACGCGGTTGTCACGGTCTCGCAAGACTCTCGCCCCACTCGGTACAATTACAATGACTCACGCAAGAGCCGAGGGGTTGTGTGGTTTGTCTAAACTCACTCAACTAACTAGGGTTCACCTAGAGCAAGCGCTAAAGCGATCTAACTAACCTAAGCACTTCGCAAAGCACCTATGCTAATCACCGAGTGATTCTATTAAGCACTTGGATGTTTGAGCTCTTGGAAATGTGCACTATATGCCTTGGTATGTTGCTTGGGCTCCCGCACCTTCAAATGGCCGGTTGGGGGTGTATTTATAGCCCCCAACACAATTCTAGCCGTTGGAGAAAAGCTGCAGTTCTCTGCGGTGCACCGGACAGTCCGGTGGTGCACCGGACAGCGCACTGTAGCCTGTCCGGTGCGCCTAGCCGTTGCCCTGTCAGAGAGGTGACCGTTGGCGTCGCAGGCTTTTCCACACCGGACAGCCTGGTGCTCACACCGGACAGTCCGGTGGTCTTCTCTCCGGGTGCCATCTAGAACTAGCCGTTGGGCTGGAGTTCCCTGGTGCACCGGACAGTCCGACGTGTGGGCACCGGACAGTCCGGTGCGCCTTCGCACAGACAGTCCGCAGCAGCACACTTGTACTTTTCTTGGATCTTCTTAATGTCTTCTTTTGAGGTGTTTCTTTCCTCAATTCCTTAGTCCAAGTAAATCTTGCATCCTGTGAACTACAAACACTAGAAAACTTATTAGTTCACGGATTATGTTGTTCATCAAACACCAAACTCAATTAGCCAAATGGCCCGGGGTCCATTTTCCTTACACACCTGATGATATTTTTTATTATTATGTCCTCCATACCATAGTAATCTCTTTCTATAGATATCCATCTTCTTCAAGATAGAGGAGGGAGCTAAGTAAAGAGAAAGCATATAAAGGGGAATGTTAGACAAGCTACTATTTATTAGAGTCAATCTTCCTCCCAAACTCAGATATCTTCCTTACCAGACACCTAAGTTTTTTCAGTCTTAGCCCTCTGAGATATACTCAACGTTTTATGGTCAATGGGTACACCAAGGTAACTCATGGGAAGGTCTTTAATGGGGCATGTAAAGATCTCAGCGTAAGCATCTTTATTGTTATTGGCATTACCAAAACAATAGAGTTCGCTCTTTTGAAAATTAGCCTAGACATTTTTTCAAAGAGAATCAAAATGAATTTTAGGTTCCTTGCAAATTCAAGGTTGTCCTGACGAAGAAGAATTATATCATCTGCACATTGAAGGTATGCACACCCATTGCCTATGATATGAGGAATTAATCCTTCAATAAGCTTCATCTCTTGTGCTTTTTCGATAAGACACGCAAGACCATCAGCTGCAATGTTGTACAACAAGGGTGAGAAAGGGTCACCCTGTCTGACCCCTTTATGAGTTGGGGAGAAAGGACCAATAGTACCATTAGTTCTAATGGCAACATTCCCTCCTTTCACCGTTTTCATCACCCAGTCTCCCCATTTGTCTCCAAAACCTTTATTTTGGAGCATTCTATATAAAAACTTCTAATTGGCTTTGTTATATGCCTTCTTAAAGTCAATTTTGAGAATAATCCCATTTTGTTTTTTTCCTCTTAACCTCATGGACTATCTCATGTAAAGTTACAACACAATCCAAGATATGCTTCCCTTTGACAAAGCCAAATTGATTCTCACTAATGATTTTGGTAATGCAAGTGGACAATCTATTATTCAAGGTTTTGGTAATGATTTTGTAACACACATTCAAAAGACAAATTGGTCTAATTTTTTATTTCCATAGCATTATCCACCTTAGGAATCAAAGTGATCAGACCATAATTAAGTCTTTCAATGTCCATCATTCCTTTAATGAAGTCATCACACATGTTCCAAATTTCATTCTTAATAGTGTCCCAAAACTCCTGGAAAAATTCAGCTGGGAGACCATCAGGACCTAAGGCACTATTATGTTTAAGATCAGATACAACATTGTGAATCTCTTCTAAAGTAAAAGGAACAGTAAGAGACTCTCTATCTTCATCACTAAGCTTCTTCATATTCATATTGTTCATATGAATGGTCGAAATATTTGAGGACCCGAATCAGACCAACTTATTGCAGACTTAACAGCACAGCACAACCAAGGAAGTTTTAAACAAAGTTGAAGATAGAACCCTGTTCTAAATCTCCAAAGAAGAGTTTTTTTCTCCCTTAGCCGGCAGGCTAGGGCTACTTTGTAGGCTGTAGGCCCATATGAGCAATAGCCCTCCTTCACACCACCCACCCCCCTACCGCTACCACCACCAGCATTTGCCTCTGCCACCTTACCTTCTACTAGGAGCAGAGTGCACTTGTCCTATGTGTCTAGTGCTGAGTGACGACCACGGTGATGATCGGCGAGCCGACCAGCACATGACATGCTTTTGGTCATAGGATGGCTTTATCATTAGCTGCACTGGGGCACACGCACACCCTAATCATCAGGCAAGGCATGCATGTCTATTGCAGATCAGCACCAGCTTTGGGCATCTACACCAGATCTATGCCGGGGGCAACGGAAAAAAAGAAGAAGAACGAACCAGATAGCAATATAATTAATCATACCAAATCGCAACAAGAGGATCCTTCCACGGCTGCACGTACCTAAACCCACTGCCAAATCTAGTTGCGGACACAGATCACAAAGGCAGGGCAAAGATTCTGAGCCCTAGGAAAAAAAAGTCCCGCCTCGCACAGATGAAGAACTCCTCCTGTGGATTATTAGTGGATATCCCACCTGCACCCTCACCTGTTTCCGTCCCCTAGCATCTGTGCTCGGAATGTTTAGCCGCCCGAAAGCTCAACCACCACCAGGCACACGGATAGCCTGCCTGATCATCAGAAAGTTCAGAAACTATATGCCAGGTTAATGGTTTTCCACAGATGCCACAGCCTGCAGAGCAGATGCACGGAAAATTTAGATTTATATACATTTTGTGTTTGTATTACGCGCGCCATGGCGATCGCTCTCAGAGGTTGGAGCTACGTATATATACTTTCATGGTTCACCATGGCCATCCGCGCCCATCTTTCTGCCGCCGTTCATCCCTTTTCAGAGGTCAGAGCGCGCGCCGGCAGCAGACGTCCTCCTCCTCCTCCTCCGCCTCAAGGCAGCAGCTAGCTCCCACCGATGTCGTGCGCCGCCGCGCTGTCGCTCCTCGTCGCGCTCGCCGCCTCCGTCGCGCCGCCGGCGGCGTCGCAGGGAGCCAGCGACGGCGACGGCGACGCGGCCGTCCTGCGCGCGTTCCTCGGCTCGCTGCCGCCATCCTCCCAGCGCATCCTCCTCCCGTCGTGGAACGCCACCAACAGCAGCAGCAGCAGCAGCACCGGGTCGAGCCACTGCGCGTTCCGCGGCGTCGAGTGCACCGCCGCGGGTGCCGTCGCGGCGGTGAACCTGTCCGGGCTGGCGCTGTCCGGCGCGCTCGCGGCGTCCGCGCCGGGGCTCTGCGCGCTGCCGGCGCTCGCGGCGCTCGACCTGAGCCTGAACAGCTTCACGGGCGCCGTCCCCGCGGCGCTCGCCGCGTGCTCCGCGCTCGCCACGCTCGACCTCAGCAACAACTCGCTCTCGGGCGCCGTCCCGCGCGAGCTCGCCGCGCTCCCGGCGCTCACCGACCTCAGGCTCAGCGGGAACGGCCTCACCGGGCCGGTCCCGGAGTTCCCGGCGCGCTGCGGGCTGCGGTACCTCAGCCTCTACGGCAACCGGATCAGCGGCGCGCTGCCCCGCAGCCTCGGCAACTGCGGCAACCTCACCGTCCTGTTCCTGTCCTCCAACCGGATCGGGGGCGCCCTGCCCGACGTCTTCGGCTCCCTGCCCATGCTGCAGAAGCTGTACCTCGACAGCAACCTGTTCGCCGGAGCGCTGCCGGAGAGCGTCGGCGAGCTCGGGAGCCTGGAGAGGTTTGTGGCCTCGACGAACGGCTTCAACGGCTCCATCCCTGCGTCCATCGGGAGATGCGGGTCTCTCACGACGCTGCTCCTGCACAACAACCAGTTCACCGGGCCAATTCCGGCGAGCATCGGCAACCTCAGCAGACTGCAGTGGCTCACTATCAAGGACACGTTCGTCACCGGCGGGATCCCGCCGGAGATCGGGAGGTGCCAGGAGCTGGTCATCCTTGACCTGCAGAACAACAACCTGACAGGGACGATACCGCCGGAGCTCGCCGAGCTCAAGAAGCTGCGGTCCCTGTCCCTGTACCGCAACATGCTGCACGGACCAGTGCCTGCGGCGCTGTGGCAGATGCCGGAGCTGGAGAAGCTGGCGCTCTACAACAACAGCCTGAGCGGAGAGATCCCTGAGGAGATAAACCACATGAGGAACCTGAGAGAGCTGCTCCTGGCGTTCAACAACTTCACCGGCGAGCTCCCGCAAGACCTGGGGTCGAACACGACGCATGGACTTGTTTGGGTCGACGTCATGGGGAACCACTTCCACGGCGCGATCCCACCTGGTCTCTGCACCGGAGGTCAGCTCGCCATTCTCGACCTTGCGCTGAACAGATTCAGCGGGGGCATTCCGAGTGATGTCATCAAGTGTCAGTCTCTGTGGAGGGCCCGTCTTGCAAACAACCTGTTCAGCGGGAGCTTGCCTTCAGATCTGGGTATAAACACCGGGTGGTCGTACGTGGAACTGGGCGGCAATCGGTTTGAGGGAAGGATACCAAGCGTGCTCGGTTCATGGCGGAACCTCACGGTGCTTGATCTGTCTCGGAACAGCTTCTCCGGTCCCATACCACCCGAGCTCGGCGCTCTCGCCCATCTTGGCGACCTGAACCTGTCGTCGAACAAGCTGTCCGGGCCAATACCACACGAGCTGGGAAACTGCGGGGGACTCATCCGTTTGGATCTTGAAGACAACCTTCTCAACGGAAGCATACCTGCAGAGATCGTATCGCTCGGTAGCCTGCAGCATCTGGTGCTCGGTGGGAACAAGCTCAGCGGGGAGATCCCGGACGCCTTCACCTCAACGCAGGGCCTCCTAGAGCTGCAGCTCGGCGGCAACTCCCTGGAGGGACCTGTGCCATGGAGCCTAGGCAAGCTCCAGTTCATCTCCCAGATCATAAACATGAGCAGCAACATGCTGAGCGGCACGATCCCAAGCAGCCTTGGCAACCTTCGCATGCTGGAAATGCTTGACCTGTCAGAGAACTCCCTGTCTGGCCCGATCCCATCACAGCTGAGCAACATGGTCTCGCTCTCCGCGGCGAACGTGTCGTTCAATCGGCTCTCCGGTCCGCTCCCCGTCGGCTGGGCCAACAAGCTCCCAGCCGACGGGTTTCTGGGAAACCCTCAGCTCTGCGTACGGCCTGAAGACGCAGCTTGCTCCAAGAACCAGTACAGGAGTCGCACAAGAAGGAACACGCGGATCATCGTGGCGCTGCTGCTGTCGTCTCTGGCCGTCATGGCTTCCGGGCTGTGCGCGGTTCGCTACGCGGTGAAGACGTCGCGGCGGCGCCTGCTGGCGAAGCGCGTCTCGGTGCGCGGGCTGGACGCGACGACGACGGAGGAGCTGCCGGAGGACCTGAGCTACGACGACATCATCCGCGCCACCGACAACTGGAGCGAGAAGTACGTGATCGGGAGGGGCCGCCACGGCACGGTGTACCGGACGGAGCTCGCCCCGGGGAGGCGGTGGGCGGTGAAGACGGTGGACCTGTCGCGGGTCAAGTTCCCCATCGAGATGAAGATCCTCAACATGGTGAGGCACCGGAACATCGTCAAGATGGAGGGGTACTGCATCCGCGGCAACTTCGGCGTGATCCTCTCCGAGTACATGCCCCGAGGCACGCTGTTCGAGCTGCTGCACGGGCGGAAGCCTCAGGTGGTGGCGCTCGACTGGAAGGCCCGCCACCAGATCGCCCTCGGCGCGGCGCAGGGCCTGTCGTACCTGCACCATGACTGCGTGCCGATGGTGGTTCATCGGGATGTCAAGTCGAGCAACATTCTCATGGACGCGGATCTGGTGCCCAAGATCGCGGACTTCGGTATGGGGAAGATCGTAGGCGACGAGGACGCAGATGCCACGGTGTCCGTTGTGGTCGGCACCCTTGGCTACATCGCTCCAGGTAACTCCAGAAACTGCAGAATTCACAGCCATTCCGATGTCAGTTGACTTGTGTTGTCGGAAAACCTGCAGAGCATGGATACAACACGAGGCTGACGGAGAAGAGCGACGTCTACAGCTACGGCGTGGTGCTGCTGGAGCTCCTGTGCAGGAGGATGCCCGTCGACCCTGCTTTCGGAGACGGCGTTGACATTGTGGCGTGGATGAGGCTGAACCTGAAGCACGCTGACTGCTGCAGCGTGATGAGCTTTCTGGACGAGGAGATCATGTACTGGCCTGAAGACGAGAAGGCAAAGGCGCTGGACGTACTGGACCTGGCGATTTCCTGCACCCAGGTGGCCTTCGAGTCGAGGCCTTCCATGAGGGAGGTGGTGGGCGCCTTGATGAGGATAGATGATCAGTATATATAACACTTCCACTCATGAATATATACATGCTAAAATGGAGACCTCAATTGTGAAGTCTTGTTGCAGATTAATTAAGGTGTTCTGGTTGTTATCATGAACTTTCAGTGAAACAGTGACAAACTAGTCCCATAAATCGCAGTGGAGCAGGCTTTTACTGCAAGTGCAGATTAACTAACAAGCCATTCTACCGGCCGTGTGGGCGCTGAATCTAGTGTGGAGATATCAGCGAAAACCAAATGTGATTACCATATCCTGAAGCATAATTGGGCGAAGATACCATCATCGCTAAAAACTGCATGTAAAATATTCCAGTAATGCGGCGAAAAAATAACACATACTGAACTCTGAAGGAACCCCCACAAACCCTGTTGCATCTTGCATTGCATCTATCCCTCTACTGCAGGTTAGTGGAGCCGCACCCACAAGGCTACAACCCTCATCAGTAAGTCACAGGGGTATGGTGATCGTAGGCTATAGGGTTAATCGGTTTATAGTTTTTACTGAAATCACCGAGATCACCCAGAGATGGTACTCCTAGAAGAACTAACGATTTGGGCCTTTTTACTCTTGGGCTTGTTGCTAGTGTTCATCAATTGGGCCAAACCATAGGCGGAGAATTGGGCTAGACCACCATCCCACCAAATAGAAAAAGGTCTTGTTTAATTTACCTTCCTCATGATTTTGGATCGATTTTTGTCTTTGACCTACAACACTATTTTTTTTAACTCCCTCCATTTTTTAAAACCATTTATTTTTGCTTTATATAAACCACAAGTTTCCACGTGTGTCGCCACTTCCCCTTACTATTCATCACTCTCTGCTCCCCACGTTGCCCTCTTTGATAGGTGTCTTTTAAGAGCGTGTTTGGTTTGGCTTTTGGTTTTGACTTTTGTCCTCTAAAAAGCAAAAGTCAAACCAAAGGGCTGAATCCAGAAAGCAGCTTTTTTCTAAAAGCTATCTTTCTTGCAGTGCAAAACTGAAATTATCCCTGTATCTGCTTTTATTGGCTTTCGGATGGAACCGTGAAAATATATATCGAAAAACTTTTAACGGCTTTTAGTAGTTTCCACCAAACGGTTTTTAGCATTTTAACTTCTCACAGCCCGCAACAACTTTTTTCTATAGTTCATAGCACACAACAATTTTTTTTACAGCCACAGCCTAACCAAACAGACTGACTCCTCCAACAAATATTTCAAAAAAAATCTACCAAAAGGACTCCTCAACTGGTGTAACGCCCAAAATCATATTTTGGTAATTTAGAAAATTCTCAAAAAATTGAGTTAAAATGGCTTCTAAAGAATTTCTATCTTTGGCAATTGTTGTCACACCCGGGTTTCGGGGCACCAAGACCCGGGCGCGAACATAATCACCAGATGTGCTGGACCAAGTCTCACACATATGATGAATTATGGCACAGGATCGAATGTCACATCTTTACTACATAACAGGAGTTCTATACAAAATAAATAAATATTTACATCATATGAAGACAACGATCCAGCAACCCAAAGTTGACTGGGAGACGACGGCCTAGACCTCTCATGAACACATCGCAGCATCCTCCATGCGCCTCATCCTGTGGTACCTGTTCTTGGCCTGTGGGGGTGTGAGACAGCAAGAGTGAACTCACATACGTTCGTAGCTGAACAAGTTGTGGGAAATAATGTGGATGAACTCGTCAAAGGTGGGAGCTCATGTGAAGTGTAAGGCTTACCAAAGAGATGGTTAGAGCTGAGCATTGCTTTTAAAGTTGGTCAAAATTTTATTAGCAGTTACTAAGTGTAAGTAAATACCAACCCAATTAAGTAGTAGAACAAAAGTAACAACATCACCTGCGATGCAATGCATATGACAAATTGAATTTAGTTCCATAAATTAATCATGTGAGTGTCCGAGCTGCTCATGACCGTGAGCATGGCTAGTATACCAGTTTTACACTCTGCAGACGTTGCGGATCTTTACCAACCAGCCATGTTACCCATCTGCCAAGAGACGGCCAATCCCATACACCTCTACCGAGGAGGCGAGGCAGGGTAACACTACGAGGCCTTTACAAAGTTCCACTAGCTTCAGAAAACCCACTACAGTTTATAGGAAGCTCCAATGCAGGAATCCCTCGTTTGACCGCCATCGCAGCAAAATCAACCCGAGGACCTCCCTACACTGACCACTCCCCTACTGCCCTTGCCCCTTTCGGGTAAGGTAGTCCTCCACTAGCTTTCCTAGTTAGTCAGCCAAGGGCGTCCCATTCCACCCTTGTGGTAGCACTGTTTTCCCGGGTGGTTCTCCATGTTCCAATTAACATAATGATCTTAACATGAACAATAAATAACAACTGATAATAAAGATATAATCATGAACATTGTGTATCTCTATACCCAAAACCACATAAAGCAATAGCAGGTACTACCCAAAAATTTAGTGGTAAACAAGGTATAAAGGTAGTCAAACTAGGGTAACCTATTAGGTCCCATCAAAATTAACCTATGCAGATCATTATAATTAATCAGAACATGACTGGATAAAAAGAAGTGATCAAGGGCACAACTTGCCTGGCACTTGAGATTCCAGGTACCAACTTGCTCTTCAGGTGGCTCGTAACCTCGCGCTAGTCGTAGCAATACAAACAAACATGGCATAGGCAAAATTAACATTACACCAAACATAAGAACAAAATGTGTAAGAATATTCTACATGTTGTAACGAGATCATAGGGACAAGAATTGCTAAATTCAGAGTTACGGTTATCGAGTTATGATTTTCTGAAGTTTTTAGTGCTTAGTATAGACTAAATTCAAGTGAATAATTTTAATCCAAGTTTTATGGCTAAACAGAGTTACTAAGTGATAAACAACATTAAAATAAAATTAATACCACTGGAATGGATCAATTTGGAGTTAAAATTAATTAAATATGAATTATACAAGTTTCTAGAATTATTTTTGTATTAAAAATCAATTTCCAGATTTATTTTATAAATTTCAGAGCTTATATGTACTGTGGGTTCTATTTTTTTGGAAAATCAGGGTCTATTTTGAATAAAATCATATCTATCTATAATTACTTTCCACTTAGACTGGATGGCGGGTTAATATTATAAAGTCCAGGGTCTCTTTATTGATTTTGCCAGGTTGAAGGGGTATGGGCACATCTCAACCGTCGAATCTAAACCAGACCGCCCAGATTAAAAAGTCGAATGGTTAACCCGGGATCTAATCTGCACTCTTCATCCACGATCCAACGACCACGATCCAAATAGCACCCTCACCCATCCTGTCCGCTTGATTAAACTTCAATGCCTAGGATCTCCCCACGAACCGGTACCCAGTCCCGATCATAGAATCAAGATCCCACGGCCAGCGCTCCTCTCCCACATCACCCTCAACTCTCTCTTCCCCAACTCCGCACACGGCGGTTTTTTCCATGGTGGCGCCATGGCCGACCTCTAACCAAGCTTGACTTCCATGTTCGAACTCCAACCAAAGGCAGTAATCACATAGAGAGTAACGATACAATACTGTTGAAGGGTTGCTCACCGTGAGTCTAGCAATGCCAATGCCATGGCCACAACACGCGACAGACCTGTGGTGGAGCTCCATCCCGGTGAGGAATTCATCAACCGAGGTGTCGGGGACCATAATTAGGGGTACCCTCAAGGCTCCTAATTCTCAGCTTGTAACCCCCATCAGCACAAAGCTGTAAAGGCCTGATGGGTGCAATCAAGTTAGGGATCAGTCCATTCGAGGGACTCGATCACGCCTTGCCCGAGCCTAGCCTCGGACAAAGGCAGCCGACCCCGGAGGATCTCCGCCTCGCCCGAAGCCCCCCTCCAGTGGCGAACACGTTCCCGGCTCGCCCGAGGCCCTGTCTTCGCCAAGAAGCGACCCCGACCAAATCGCAGGAGCATTTAATGCAAAGGTGGCCTGACACCTTTATCCTGACGCGCGCCCCTCAGCTGACAGAGCTGAAGTGACCGCCGTCACTTCGCCGCTCCACTGACTGGTCTAACAGAAAGACAGCGCCGCCTGCGCCGCTTCGACTGCAGTGCCACTTGACAGAGTGAGGCTGACAGGCAGTCAGGCCCGGCCGCGTGCCATAGGAAACTCCGCTTCGCCCGACCCAGGGCTCAGACTCGGGCAAAGCCCCGAAAGACGGCGAACTCCGCTCCGCCCGACCCAGGGCTCGGACTCGGGCAAAGCCCCGGAAGACGGCGAACTCCGCTCCGCCCGACCCAGGGCTCGGACTCGGGCAAAGCCCCGGAAGACGGCGAACTCCGCTCCGCCCGACCCAGGGCTTGGACTCGGGCAAAGCCCCGGAAGACGGCGAACTCCGTTCCGCCCGACCCAGGGCTCGGACTCGGGCAAAGCCCCGGAAGACGGCGAACTCCGTTCCGCCCGACCCAGGGCTCGGACTTGGGCTAAGCCCCAGAAGACGACGAACTCCGCCTCGCCCGACCTAGAGGCTCGGACTCAGCCTCGGCCACGAAAGACGGACTCGACCTCGACCTCGGAGAAGCCTCCACATCGCCCAACCTAGGGCGTGGACCGGCTACGTCAACAGGAGGCGCCATCATTACCCTACTCCAAGCTGACTCAGGCTACGGGGAACAAGACCGGCGTCCCATCTGGCTCGCTCCGCCAGATAGGCGATGATGGCGCCCCGCACGTTCCCTAACGATGGCGGCTCTCGGTCCCCTTACGAAAGCAAGAGGACGTTAGCAAGGACTCGACGGCCCCGACAGCTGTCTCTCCGCCAGGCTCCAGCACTCCTCCGATGGCCACGACATTACACAAATCGGGTGCCAAGATCTCTCTGGCCGCCACGATGGCATGTACTTAGGGCGCTAGCTCTCCTCCGCTAGACACGTAGCACTCTGCTACACCCCCCATTGTACACCTGGACCCTCTCCTTACGCCTATAAAAGGAAGGGCTAGGGCCCTCTTAGAGAGGGTTGGCCGCTCGGGGACGAGGACGAGACGGGCGCTCGCATAAGGCCACTCGCTCCTTCCCCCGGGTGGACGCTTGTAACCCCCTACTGCAAGCACACCCAATCTGGGCGCGGGACGAACACGAAGGCGGTGGGATTTCCATCTCTCTCTCTCCCATCTCCGGCCTCCTCGCTCTCCCCCCTTCGCGCTCGGCCTCGCGTCGACCCATCTGGGCTGGAGCACGCGGCGACACTTCACTCGTCGGCTCAGGGACCCCCCTGTCTCGAAACGCCGACAGTTGGCGCGCCAGGTAGGGGCCTGCTGCGTGTTGACGAACAGCTTCCCGTCAAGCTCCAGATGGGTAGTCTCCAGCAACCTCTCCGGCCTGGGACGGTGCTCCGTTTCGGAAGCCTTGAGTTCATGTCCCTCGACGGCAGCTACGACATGATACTCTTTCCACCACCGGGCGACAGCGACAATGGCGGCCGACAGTCCGCCCGCCGGCGGCGGGATCGACGACGCCTTCCCCGCGTGGTGGATGAACAACCTTCGAGCTCACCCCGTCTTCTTCCCCGTCGACGGAGGAGGAGGAGGCGGGGCAACCAAGGCCAAGCAGGAGGCGGCGCTTCGTCGGCCGACGAGCGAGTCGACAACGCCAGCACTCCAACGTGGGGCGCGCCGGGCATCGGCCTCGCGCTTGAGACGAAGACGAGCGCTGTCTCCCCACGACACGTCAATCCCGAGCAAACGGACGACGCCAGCACGCTCGCGAAAGGCTTGCTGGGTGTCGCCCTCGTACCTGAGACGACGGTGCAGTCAGCCCCCGATGTGACCTCATCACCACCTGTCGACCAAGAGGTACCGACCGATTCCCATCCCACATCTTTCAGATTTAGCCTCGACCCGCCTAGCGGCTCCGCTTTGGCGGACGCTCTCGTAGAGGCGAATCTGAACCCTCTGGGGTTTCGTATGCGGTCACCTTGGGACCGGCTGGCGGACGTCTCGACCTACGGGCCCTCTGGGTCCGAGGGAGACGACGAACCCAGCTTCCATTGGGATTTTTCCGGACTTGGCAACCCCAGTGCCATGCGGGGCTTCATGACCGCATGCGACTGCTGCCTTTCCGACTGTTCCGACGATAGCCGTAGCCTCGGCGACGGGGACTATGACCCGAGCCGCGAATGTTTCCACGTCGATCTAGGGGGTCCCTCCGAAGGCAACCATCTCGGCATGCCGGAGGACGGTGATCTCCCTAGGTCGGTGCCTCGCGTCGACATCCCGCGAGAGCTAGCCGTGGTCCCCGTTCCGGCGGGGGGTCACGACCCACAACTCGAGCAAATCCGCGGGGTGTAGACCAGGCTCGACGAGGGAGCAGGAGCGCTTGAGCCAATCCGCCGGGACGTCGGGCAGGCATGGGCGGGCCAACCTCCGGCCGTTTGCTGTGTGGGGTCTGGACCTCGTCAGCCCCTTGCAGAAGGCACCCGGGGGCTACACGCACCTGCTGGTCGCCATCGACAAATTCTCCAAGTGGATCGAGGTCCGACCCCTAAACAGCATCATGTCCGAATAGGCGGTGGCGTTCTTCACCAACATCATCCATCGCTTTGGGGTCCCAAACTCCATCATCACCGACAACGGCACCCAGTTCACCGGCAGAAAGTTCCTGGACTTCTGCGAGGATCACCACATCCGGGTGGACTGGGCCGCCGTGGCTCACCCCATGACGAATGGGCAGGTAGAACGTGCCAACGACATGATTCTGCAAGGACTCAAGCCTCGGATCTACAACGACCTCAACAAGTTTGGCAAGCGATGGATGAAGGAGCTCCCCTCGGTGGTTTGGAGTCTGAGGACAACGCCGAGCCGAGCCACGGGCTTCACACCGTTCTTTCTAGTCTATGGGGCTGAGGCCATCTTGCCCACAGACTTAGAATATGGTTCCCCGAGGACGAGGGCCTACGCTGACCAAAGCAATCAAGCTAATCGAGAAGACTCACTGGACCAGCTGGAAGAGGCTCGGGACGTGGCCTTACTACACTCGGCGCGGTACCAGCAGTCCCTGCGACGCTACCACACCCGAGGGGTTCGGTCCCGGGACCTCTAGGTGGGCGACCTGGTGCTTCGGCTGCGACAAGACGCCCGAGGGCGGCACAAACTCACGCCTCCCTAGGAAGGGCCGTTCGTCATCGCCAAGGTTCTGAAGCCCGGAACATACAAGTTGGCCAACAGCCAAGGCGAGGTCTACAGCAACGCTTGGAACATCCAACAGCTACGTCGCTTCTAACCTTAAGATGCTTTCAAGTTGTTCGTATACCTCGTTCACACACAAAGTCTGGTCGTCAAGGAAGGGTCAGCCTTGCCTCGGCAAAGCCCGACCCTCCCTCGGGGGCTAGAAGGGGGGAACCCCCTCTGCGTCGAAATTTTCCTCGAAAAAAGAAAAAAAATCTTTTCTGCCATAATGCCTTTCGTGCTTTTCGACTACTTCGAAAGCGGATCCTAAAAACGACGGAGTACACGTAAGCAGCCAAGGCTGACCGAGCCGAGGGACTCCTACGCCTCCGGGATACGGATACCTCACTCATCACCTTCTGCAATAAGTAACTCACGCTCGGATAAGTGATTCCGCGGACTGAACAAGTCTTCACGCTCGAAAGCTCCTCTGCCGGAACGATTTTCCGGGCCTTCTCGACTGCGTCGGTGACAGAACCCTATGGACGAGTAAGAGTGCGCGTAAGCGGCAAGGCCGACCGAGCCGAGGGATTCCTACGCCTCCGAGATACGGATACCTCACTCATCACCTTCCGTGAAAAGCAACTCTCACCCGCACAAATAATTCTGTTACCGACAAATAAGTCCGGATACTCGAAACAAGAGGAAAAGGGACACAGCTTCGCAACACGACGACAGTGTGTTTGGGTCTCGGCGGCCACAGAAAGCATACACACACTACAAGACAACCCGATCCTGCAGGCTCGGACGTCGACAGTTGAAGGGGGCAGCAGCACCATCGGTGTCAACTACACCTTCGGCGAGGTCCGACCTAGCCTCGGACGGCGACGCGGTCGGAGGATCTCCACTTTGAAGGATGACATCAGCACCACACCCGGGCCATCGCCGCCAGGGTCTTCTCCAGGAATCCGGCTCGAGCAGACGGCTCGGCCGGCCACCCTGAGGCCTCGGCCAGCTGTCCCCCGAAGACATCAGCCCGGCTTGTGGCCTTGGCAGCTCAACTCCGGTGTCGGTTCCGCCAGTGGACGACCCGGCCAGGCTCCGGCCGACCAAGTCTTCTTTTCGAGCCAACTCTGCCTCTGCCCGTGCTGACACCGCTACCTCCGGCTTCGGCTCATCGAAGGGCGGCCGAGGGGTTCCTTTAACTAAGCAAGAGAAGCCTCGGACAGCAAGGCCGACCGAGCCGAGGGACTCCTACGCCTCCGGGATACGGATACCTCACTCGTCACCTTCGCACGAGGCAACTCACGCTTGGTGAAGCGGTTCAGATAACCAACAGGCGAGTCTTAGTGCTCGAAATGAAGAAAAAACACGGCTCCGCGCCGAAAATACATACATGTTCAGGCCCCGACAGCCACAATGAACAAGACACCGGCACTCAAAGTGCCATTACAAACGGAACTCCGGTTCCACCTCCGCAGGTACGAACAACCCCACACGATTGGGGGGCCTGCGGAGCAATAGAAGGCAGATGGGTGGCTCGCCGTCGCCCGCTCCGGCAGCCGCGACAACGACCCCCGCTCCAGGTGGCCGAACTGCAGCAGCGATGGCCTCAGGGCGGACGCCGCTACAACCTTGCCCTCGCCCACGTCAACGCTCGAGGGGCGAGGACAAGTACAAAGAGCCAGAGGCCTGGAGCGCGGATGGTGACGGTGATCCCGTCGGTGACGGGGACTTCTCGAGCCGCATCCACCTCGGCACCGACGACCGGAGCCATCAGCCCATCGGCAAATCCCCACTCGGATCCTCCCGGACGAGCGGGGCACCGACCTCCGCGCGGAGGCGTCGTACCGGTGCAAAGGCAGGACAGCCCCAGAACACGAACGCCGCCCTAGCGGCGCGCGATGTCTTGGGCGGTTCACCCGTGCGCACGGCGCGACAACCGCCCTTGTGGCGGGAGGGGGCACCGGGAGCCAAGCCGGCGAGCCCAACGTACTGAAGCTGGCGACGCCCGCCGTCGACCAGCCCCGTGTTGTCGAAGTCCGCCCCGCTCGCAGGGCCAGTGAGCGCCCTCTCCCTTGAATGCTGAAGGGGAGGCTGACCCACGAACCCGCGCGGGAGGTAGAGCTCTAGCTCAGCCCGGCCTCCGCCCCAGCAAGGATGATGAACATCCTTGAAGCTGAGGGCGGGACCAAGATCGCAGCCCGGCTTGCTCCTCCCCACCCAGGGGCTGGTGGTCACCGTCTTGGGTGACCACCGGTGAGGGGATGCAGCCGAGCTGCATGATGAAAATCCTTGAAGCCGAACGATGGTTGAAACGTACCAACTTCCACGAAGTTGCGTTCCTCCGACGACAAGGCGGAAGGATTGCGGGCGTCCCCCATCCGGGGGCTCGAAAGGTGAAAAGACACGATGCATAAGGGAGCGCGAAGACATGGTCGTCTTTAAGGGGGTCACCCTCCTTTTAAAGGCGACTCTCCCTACTTGCGTCCCCAGCCGTCGTGGGCTGAGTCTTCTCAAACACACTCCAAGGTCCTCCCCCTACGGCGCGGGGGCTGGGCCCCACGCGTCATGCAAGCTGGCCCAGGGCAGAAGGAGCCAAACCGCCATGCGCAGGGCATGCAACTGCCCAGCGGTTACAAGCATTCCTCCACTTTCGCCCAGACCAGCGGATAAAAGGGTGGATAGCCATGCAGTCGGCTTGCAACCGCGCCAAGTGGGTGCGCCCCTTTGACTCCAACGCGCCCAGCATGGAGGTCCAGGCCCACGCGTCATGCAACCAGCGCGCCGGTTGCTACGTGCGAGCAACTGCACCGCCACTCGCATCACTACCGCGCCTCCTCGACTACGGAACTAGTACCGTGACTCAAGGCAACCCTACGTACGACCCAGCAGTGCTAGCCAGGCACGACGGTCAATACGGCCAAAAAATGGGCCGGCAGTAATGGCGGTGGCAGGCGGGCAGGAGCAGCGGTCACGTCGTTAGCCAAGCTTACGTCCCATCCAGGGGCAGCGAGAGAACCCTCTCTCACACGTGAAGACGGCGTGCCCGTGATCCGTTCCTCGAACGGCCCGCGCACACGCAACGGTCGCCTTGTGAACCACTCGCCCCGTCGCATTAACTCCGCGGCGGGACAGGCGGCGCCTCAGGCAGGAGAAGCAAGCGACGCTTCGCCTTCGCCATAATGGCCGCGTCAAAAAAAAGGTACGCCACGTCATTCGATTTCGTATCATTTTCCTCTTTCTCTCTCTTACAACAGGGACCGGGAAAGGGGGATACCCCGAAAAGGATCCTTCTCCGTGAAGGAAACAGGCCCCGAGCCTCCCTACTGATCAGAGGTTCAGAGGCTGGCCCCTCGGAGGGGTTCAACGGCCGCCTCAGAGCGCTTGGGTTCTGGGCCCACTACTGGTCAGAGGTTCGATTGCCGGCCCCTCGGAAGGGTTCAACGGCCGCCTCAGGCCACTCGGGCTCCGCGCCCACTACTGATCAGGGGTTCGTAGGCTGGCCCTCGAAAGGGTTCACAGTCGCCTCAGACACAGAGCGAGGGATGACCCTGGGTACGTTCGATACATAACCAAGGCTCGGGCTACGCTCCCGAGGTACCCTAGGACATTTCCGAGACCAACGGGAGCGATCTTGTAATGGAATCCCATCAGAGGGAGGCATCGAGCCCTCGGACCCCGTCAAAAGGGGACCGGGTCCGGCAGATCACCCGCAGGTACTTTTGGAGCGCGCCTCCGGGCCTCTAGCCGACCCCTAACAAATGGGGCACGGGCGTCCACTCGGATTACCCGCCAGCAGCTCACCGGAGACACCATGTTCGGCGCCCTCCGAGGGCAACATGGCGCTTTCCCCCTTCTCCTTGTGGAAAGGCGACGCAGGGGCGTATGTAAAAAAGACGAGTCTGTCCTTGACCGTCCTCTCGCCCTGTGCAGAGGCTCGGGGGCTGCAATCGCAAACCCGGCTCCGGCCACACCGTTGACAGCGTCAACATACCAGCCCGAGAACTTGGGACCCGACCGTGCACCCGGGCTACGGCCAGCTCGCATGAGGGGACAACCAGACCAGCCGAAGTGTTGCGAAACGCACTAAGACCTCAAAGGAGTCAAACTACTCCTCCGAGGCCTCGGGGGCTACACCCGGCGGGTGCGCTCGCGCGCACCCACCGGAACAAAATGCAACCAAAAAAGGTTGGTCCCCTTGCAAAAAAGTGCGGCAAAAGCCTCCAAGCGAGTATTAACACTCCCTTCGAGGCTCGGGGGCTACTGTCGGGGACCATAATTAGGGGTACCCTCAAGGCTCCTAAATCTAAGCTGGTAACCCCCATCAGCACAAAGCTGCAAAGGCCTGATGGGTGCGATTAAGTCAAGGATCGGTCCATTCGAGGGACGCGATCGCGCCTCGCCCGAGCCCAGCCTCGGGCAAGGGCAACCGACCCCGGAGGATCTACGTCTCGCCCGAGGACCCCCTCCAGCAACGGACACACCTTCGGCTCGCCCGAGGCCCAGTCTTCACCAAGAAGCAACCTTGGCCAAATCGCCACGCCAACCGACCAAATCGCAGGGGCATTTAATGCAAAGGTGGCCTGACACCTTTATCCTGACGCACGCCCTCCAGTCGACAGAGCCAAAGTGACCGCAGTCACTTCGCCGCTCCACTGACCGGTCTGACAAGAGGACAGCGCCGCCTGCGCCGCTCCGACTGCAGAGCCACTCGACAGAGTGAGGCTGACAGCAGCCAAGTCCAGCCTCAGGCGTCATAGAAAACTCCGCTTCGCCCGACCCTAGGGCTCGGACTCGGGCTCAGCCCCGAAAGATGGCGAACTCCGCTCCGCCCGACCCCAGGGTTCGGACTCGGGCTCAACCCCGGAAGACGGCGAACTCCGCTCCGCCCGACCCCAGGGCTCGGACTCGGGCTCAGCCCCAGAAGACGGCGAACTCCGCTCCGCCCGACCCCAGGGCTCGGACTCGGGCTCAGCCCCGGAAGACGACGAACTCCGCCTCACCAGACCCCAGGGCTCGGACTCGGGCTCAGCCCCGGAAGACGACGAACTCCGCCTCGCCCGACCCCAGGGCTCGGACTCGGGCTCAGCCCCGGAAGACGAAGAACTTCGCTTCGCCCGACCCCAGGACTCGGACTCAGCCCTGGCCTCAGCCGACGGTCTCCGCCTCGTCCGACCCGGGGGCTCGGACTCGACCTCGACCTTGGAAGACAGACTCGACCTCGACCTCGGAGGAGCCTCCACCTCGCCCAACCTAGGGCACGGAACGACCATGTCAACAGGAAGCGCCATCATTAACCTACCCCGAGCTGACTCAGGCTATCGGGAACAAGATCGGCGTCCCATCTGGCTCGCTCTGCTATACGAGTAATGATGGCGCCCCGCATGCCCTGTGACGACGGCGGCTCTCAGCCCCCTTACGGAAGCAAGGGGACGTCAGCAAGGACTCGACAGCCCCGACAGCTGTCCTTCCGCCAGGCTCCAGCGCTCCTCCGACGGCCACGACACCACGCGAACTGGGTGCCAAAACCTCTCCGGCTGCCACGATGGCATGTACTTAGGGCGCTAGCTCTCCACCGCTAGACACGTTAGCACACTGCTACACTCCCCATTGTACACCTGGATCCTCTCCTTACGCCTATAAAAGGGAGGACCAGGGCCCTCTTACAGAGGGTTGGCCGCGTGGGGAAGGACGGGACGGCGCTCGCGCAAGGCCGCTCGCTCCCTCCCGCGTGGACGCTTGTAACCCCTTACTGCAAGCGCACCCGACCTGGGCGCGGGGCTAACACGAAGGCCGCGGGTTCCACCTCCCACGCCTGTCTCCCTCCGGCTGCTTTCTCCCCCTTCGCGTTCCGCCTCGCGCCGACCCATCTGGGCTGGGGCACACGGCGACAATTCACTCGTCGGTCCAGGGACCCCCCGGGTTTCGAAACACCGACAATATTAACATCTGTTGTTTCAAATCTAGAAGGTTGATAAGCCTTCTTGAACCACTCATTGTTAATAAGCTCCGCAATAGCTATTATCTACACATGCCACAAAACGATGGTACGCATTTATTAACCCTGCAGATGTTGAACAGAATGAGTTAAAAATGATGGCTACGGGAAACTGAACTCATAGTGTTAGCCTTAGGATCAAGTATATTCTTAATGAGCTTCTTTGCGCTTGTGGAGAACCAGGACGAGCAACTGAAATCCGCTTTGAAGATCTGCATGAAAAAACAGGATGTGTCAAGCAACCATTAAGAAAAAGGAAGGAAAACTAAGTGCTTCTTGAGTTGTTGTCATGGTAGAGACTGGCAAACCTTCTTGTAAAGCAACATCAGGTTTGAATCCTCAAATGAGAGGTACCCCACCATGAGGACAAAGAAAATCACTCCACATGACCATAGATCACCCTTAGCTCCATCATAGCATTTATTGTTTATAACCAGTAGACGCAAGAGCACTGGACATGAGAACAAAATATTTATTGAGTGAAAATAAGAACATAACTAAAAGCATAGCCGTGGTCAGCACCTCAAGAGCAAAATAATTGGGAGTTCCACAGGTTTTATGTAGCAGTCCATCCTCCTGCAAGTCCACAAAAGGGTATTGAAAAACGTCTTATGAAGGTACTAAATTCTTATGAGTAAAATGTATTATGTGATTTCATATAAATTAGTGAGTAGCTTTTAAATATATGATCCTGCAGAGTCCAGACAAGGAACCACTTCAGAAAAATCTTAGAGGGCGCAAGCTTTGATCAGTCTAGATTTACAGATTTGCTATCAATTTCTATCGTGTTCACAGCAGGAAATCACTGTCTAACATAAGCTTGAGTGGTGGAACTCTAAGACAGAGCACACAATTGCGGTGGACAATTGCAGTGGAACTCTAAGCCAGGGCACATAATAAAGGCTATTATGTTCATATGTTCAGTGAAATCTACAACTTGTCATTGTGTAACTGGCAATTTTTCACATGTGAAGCTTGCCATATTTCACGCAAGAAGTATAGTTTCAGTTAGTGAGACATGCCTTTTTCTAGCAGCCTTTTCGGGCTCCTTGGTCGTCGAGGAGCGAGCAAGCAATGCTTCATTGCCAGCAACCTACTGGAAGGCACATGTGGCGAGTGTCTTGCTGAAGACTCCCCAAACAGTAACCTACAATGCAGCGGACATTACAACAAGCAACTGGTAAGGCACCAACGGGAAGAAAATATATACGACCGTTGCTACAGGCTAAATAACAGGACCATTACGTAGATGACTTTGACAAAATACAATATATAGCAATGTCCCGCTTTCTTGTAAACATACTGACTGTAACCACCATTGAAAGTCGCCTAGAGGGGGGTGAATAGGGCGAAACTGAAATTTACAAAATTAATCACAACTACAAGCCGGGTTAGCGTTAGAAATGATAACGAGTCCTAGAGAGAGGGCGCAAAACAAATCGCAAGCGAATAAAGAGTGTGACACGCGGATTTGTTTTACCGAGGTTCGGTTCTCGCAAACCTACTCCCCGTTGAGGAGGCCACAAAGGCCGGGTCTTTTTCAACCCTTTCCCTCTCTCAAACGGTCCCTCGGACCGAGTGAGCTTCTCTTCTCAAATCAAACCGGGAACAAAACTTCCTGCAAGGACCACCACACAATTGGTGTCTCTTGCCTCGGTTACAATCGAGTTTTGATCACAAGAACAAGTGAGAAAGAAAAGAAGCAATCCAAGCGCAAGAGCTCAAAAGAACACGGCAAATCTCTCTCGCTAATCACTAAAGCCTTGTGTGGATGTGGAGAGGATTTGATCACTTGAGTGTGTCTAGAATTGAATGCCTAGCTCTTGTAAGTGGTTGAGAAGTGGAAAACTTGGATGACTTGAATGTGGGGTGGTTGGGGGTATTTATAGCCCCAACCACCAAACTAGCCGTTTGGTGGAGGTTGTCTGTCGTATGGTGCACCGGACAGTCCGGTGCACACCGGACATGTCCGGTGCGACAGCCACGTCACCAGGCCGTTAGGGTTCCGACCGTTGGAGCTCTGACTGCTGGGCCCGCCTGGATGTCCGGTGGCGCACCGGACATGCACTGTAGAGTGTCCGGTGCGCCAGCATGGGCGTGCCTGACTTCTGCGTGCGCTGGCGCGCATTTAATGCGCTGCAGGTAGCCGTTGGCGCCTGAAGTAGTCGTTGCTTCGTTGTCACACCGGACAGTCCGGTGTACACCGGACATGTCCGGTGAATTATAGTGGACTATCCGTTGCGAATTCCCGAAGCCGACGAGTTCAGAGTCTCTTCATCCTTGGGGCACCGGACACTGTCCGGTGTACACCGGACAGTCCGGTGAATTATAGCAGAGTGACTCTGCTTTTTCCCGAAGGTGAGGAGTTTGGCTTCAAGTCCCATGGTGCACCGGACACTGTCCGGTGGCACACCGGACAGTCCGGTGCGGTCGACCAGGGTGCCTTCGGTTCTCTCTTTGCTCCTTTGTTTGAACCCTTTCTCTTGATCCTTTTCATTGGCTTATTGTGAACCTTTGGTACCTGTAGGTCTTATAGACTTGGGCAAACTAGTTAGTCCAATTATTTGTGTTGGGCAATTCAACCACCAAAATTAGTTTAGGAAATAGGTGTAAGCCTAATTCCCTTTCAATCTCCCCCTTTTTGGTGATTGATGCCAACACAAACCAAAGCAAGTATAGAGGTGCATAATTGAACTAGTTTGCAGATTGTAAGTGCAAAGGTTACCTAAAATTTGAGCCAATAAATATCACTTACTAGATATGCATGGATTGTTTCTTTATTTTTAACATTTTGGACCACGCTTGCACCACATGTTTTGTTTTTGCAAATTCTTTTTGTAAATCCTTTTCAAAGTTCTTTTGCAAAATAGTCAAAGGTAAATGAGTAAGATTTTGCTAAGCATTTTCAAGTTTTGAAATTTTCTCCTCTTGTTTGAAATGCTTTTCCTTTGACTAAACAAAACTCCCCTTCAATAAATTCTCCTCTTAGTGTTCAAGAGGGTTTTTAAGATATCAAAATAGTACTTGCTCTCCCTTTTGAACACAATAAAATACCAATTTGAAATTTACCAATTGAAAATTATTTTTAAAATTAGGGTGGTGGTGCGGTCCTTTTGCTTTGGGCTCATACTTTCTCCCCCTTTGGCATGAATCGCCAAAAACGGATACTTTGAGTGAGAGATAAGCCCTTGTCTAACTACTTTCTCCCCTTTGGCAAATAAAACATATGAGTGAAGATTATACCAAAGATGGAGAGTGAAGCGGAGCGACGGCGAAGGATGAGTAGTAGAGTGGAGTGGAAGCCTTTGTCTTCGTCGAAGACTCCAATTCCCTTTCAATATACCTATGACTTGGTTTGAAATACACTTGAAAACACATTAGTCATAGCATATATAAAAGAGACATGATCAAAGGTATACTTAAGAGCTATGTGTGCAAATTAGCAAAAGAAATTTCTAGAATCAAGAATATTGAGCTCATGCCTAAGTTTGGTAAAAGTTCGTTCATCTAGTGGCTTGGTAAAGATATCGGCTAATTGATCTTTAGTATTAATATATGCAATCTCGATATCCCCCTTTTGTTGGTGATCCCTAAGAAAATGATACCGAATGGCTATGTGTTTAGTGCGGCTATGCTCAACGGGATTATCCGCCATGCGGATTGCACTCTCTATCACATAGAAGAGGAACTTTGGTTAATTTGTAACCATAGTCCCGCAGGGTTTGCCTCATCCAAAGCAATTGCGCGCAACAATGGCCTGCGGCAATATACTCGGCTTCGGCGGTAGAAAGAGCGACCGAAGTTTGCTTCTTTGAAGCCCAAGACACCAAGGACCTTCGCAAGAACTGGCAAGTCCCCGATGTGCTCTTTCTATTAATCTTACACCCCGCCCAATCGGCATCCGAATAACCAATCAAATCAAATGTGGATCCTCGAGGGTACCAAAGCCCAAACTTAGGAGTATAAGCCAAATATCTCAAGATTCGTTTTACGGTCGTAAGGTGAGATTCCTTAGGGTCGGCTTGGAATCTTGCACACATGCAAACGGAAAGCATAATATCCGGTCGAGATGCACATAAATAAAGTAATGAACCAATCATCGACCGGTATACCTTTTGATCGACGGATTTACCTCCCGTGTCGAGGTCGAGATGCCCATTGGTTCCCATGGGTGTCTTGATGGGCTTGGCATCCTTCATTCCAAACTTGGTTAGAATGTCTTGAGTATACTTTGTTTGGCTAATGAAGGTGCCTTCTTGGAGTTGCTTGACTTGGAATCCTAGAAAATACTTCAACTCCCCCATCATAGACATCTCGAATTTCTGTGTCATGATCCTACTAAATTCTTCACATGTAGATTCGTTAGTAGACCCAAATATAATATCATCAACATAAATTTGGCATACAAACAAATCATTGTCAAGAGTTTTAGTGAATAAAGTAGGATTAGCTTTTCCGACTTTGAAGCCATTAGCAATAAGGAAATCTCTTAGGCATTCATACCATGCTCTTGGGGCTTGCTTGAGCCCATAGAGCGCCTTAGAGAGCCTATAGAGATGGTTAGGATACTCACTGTCTTCAAAGCCGGGAGGTTGCTCAACATAGACCTCTTCCTTGATTGGTCCATTGAGGAAGGCACTCTTCACGTCCATTTGGTAAAGCTTGAAGCCATGGTAAGTAGCATAGGCTAATAATATGCGAATTGACTCAAGCCTAGCTATGGGTGCATAGGTTTCACCAAAATCCAAACCTTCGACTTGGGAGTATCCTTTGGCCACAAGTCGGGCTTTGTTCCTTGTCACCACACCATGCTCGTCTTGTTTGTTGCGGAAGACCCACTTGGTTCCTACAACATTTTGGTTAGGACGTGGAACTAAATGCCATACCTCGTTCCTTGTGAAGTTGTTGAGCTCCTCTTGCATCGCCATCACCCAATCTGAATCTTGGAGTGCTTCCTCTACCTTGTGTGGCTCAATAGAGGAAACAAAAGAGTAATGCTCACAAAAATGTGCAACACGAGATCGAGTGGTTACCCCCTTATGAATATCGCCGAGGATGGTGTCGACGGGGTGATCTCGTTGGATTGCTTGGTGGACTCTTAGGTGTGGCGGCCTTGTTTCTTCATCTTCCTTGTCTTGATCATTGGCATCTCCCCCTTGATCATTGCTGTCATTTTGAGATGGCTCATCTCCTTGATCTTCTCCTTCATCATTTTGAGCCTCATCCTCATTTTGAGTTGGTGGGGATGCTTGCGTGGAGGAGGATGGTTGATCTTGTGCATTTGGAGGCTCTTCGGATTCCTTAGGACACACATCCCCAATGGACATGTTCCTTAGCACGATGCATGGAGCCTCTTCTTCACCTATCTCATCAAGATCAACTTGCTCTACTTGAGAGCCGTTAGTCTCATCAAACACAACGTCACAAGAAACTTCAACTAGTCCTGAGGACTTGTTAAAGACTCTATATGCCCTTGTGTTTGAATCATATCCTAGTAAAAAGCCTTCTACAGTCTTAGGAGCAAATTTAGATTTTCTACCTCTTTTAACAAGAATAAAGCATTTGCTACCAAAGATTCTAAAATATGAAATATTGGGCTTTTACCGGTTAGGAGTTCATATGATGTCTTCTTGAGGATTCGGTGTAGATATAACCGGTTGATGGCGTAGCAAGCGGTGTTGACCGCCTCGGCCCAAAACCGATCCGGTGTCTTGTACTCATCAAGCATGGTTCTTGCCATGTCCAATAGAGTTCGATTCTTCCTCTCCACTACACCATTTTGTTGTGGTGTGTAGGGAGAGGAGAACTCATGCTTGATGCCCTCCTCCTCAAGGAAGCCTTCTATTTGTGAGTTCTTGAACTCCGTCCCGTTGTCGCTTCTAATTTTCTTGATCCTTAAGCCGAACTCATTTTGAGCCCGTCTCAAGAATCCCTTTAAGGTCTCTTGGGTATGGGATTTTTCCTGCAAAAAGAACACCCAAGTGAAGCGAGAATAATCATCCACAATAACTAGACAGTACTTACTCCCGCAGATGCTTATGTAAGCGATCGGGCCGAATAAATCCATGTGTAGGAGCTCCAGTGGCCTGTCACTTGTCATGATGTTCTTGTGTGGATGATGAGTGCCAACTTGCTTCCCGGCTTGGCATGTGCTAGAAATCCTGTCTTTCTCAAAATGAACATTTGTTAGTCCTAAAATGTGCTCTCCCTTTAGAAGCTTATGAAGATTCTTCATTCCAACATGAGCTAGTCGGCGGTGCCAGAGCCAACCCATGTTAGTCTTAGCAATTAAGCAAGTGTCGAGTTCAGCTCTATCAAAATCTACCAAGTATAGCTGACCCTCTAACACTCCCTTAAATGCTATTGAATCATCACTTCTTCTAAAGACAGTGACACCTACATTAGTAAATAGACAGTTGTAGCCCATTTGACATAATTGCGAAACGGAAAGCAAATTGTAATCTAAAGAATCTACAAGAAAAACATTGGAAATGGAATGGTCAGGAGATATAGCTATTTTACCCAAACCTTTGACCAAACCTTGGTTTCCATCCCGAATATAATAGCTCATTGGGGATCTTGGTTTTTCTCGTAGGAGGAGAACATCTTCTTCTCCCCCGTCATGTGGTTTGTGCACCCGCTATCGATGATCCAACTTGAGCCACCGGATGCATAAACCTACAAAACAAGTTTAGTTCTTGACTTTAGATACCCAAACGGTTTTGGGTCCTTTGGCATTAGAAACAAGAACTTTGGGTACCCAAACACAAGTCTTGGAGCCCTTGTGTTTGCCCCCAACAAACTTGGCAACTACCTTGCCGGATTTGTTAGTAAGCACATATGATGCATCAAAAGTTTTGAATGAAATGTCATGATCATTTGATGCACTAGGAGTTTTCTTCTTAGGCAACTTAGCATGGGTTGGTTGCCTAGAACTAGATGTCTCACCCTTATACATGAAAGCATAATTAGGGCCAGAGTGAGACTTCCTAGAATGAATTCTCCTAATTTTGCTCTCGGGATAACCGGCAGGGTACAAAATGTAACCCTCGTTATCTTGAGGCATGGGAGCCTTGCCCTTAACAAAATTAGACAATCTTTTAGGAGGGGCACTAAGTTTGACATTGTCTCCCCTTTGGAAGCCAATGCCATCCTTGATGCCAGGGCGTCTCCCATTATAGAGCATACTTCTAGCAAATTTAAACTTTTCATTTTCTAAGTTATGCTCGGCAATTTTAGCATCTAATTTTGCTATATGATCATTTTGTTGTTTAATTAAGACCATGTGATCATGAATAGCATTAATATCAACATCTCTACATCTAGTGCAAATGGAAACATGCTCAACGGTAGATGTAGAGGGTTTGCAAGATTTTAATTCTACAACCTTAGCATGTAGTATATCATTCTCATTTCTAAGGTTAGAAATAGTAACATTGCAAACATCAAAATCTTTAGCCTTAGCAATTAATTTTTCATTTTCAATCCTAAGGCTAGCGAGAGAATCATTCAATTCCTTAATCTTAGCATGCAAATCAACATTATCATTTCTAAGATTGGGAATTGAAAAATCACAAACATGTGAATCAACCTTAGCAATTAATCTAGCATTTTCATTTCTAAGGTTGTCAATAGTCTCATGGCAAGTGCTTAGCTCACTAGACAATTTTTCACATTTTTCAACTTGTAGAGCATAAGCATTTTTTACCTTAACATGCTTTTTGTTCTCCTTAATAAGGAAGTCCTCTTGAGAGTCCAAGAGATCATCCTTCTCATGAATAGCACTAATCAATTCATTTAATTTTTCCTTTTGTTGCATGTTTAGGTCGGCAAAAAGAATGCGCAAGTTATCCTCCTCATTGCTAGCATCATCCTCATCACTAGAGGTTTCATATTTAGTGGAGGATCTTGATTTTACCTTCTTCTTTTTGCCCTCCTTAGCCATGAGACACTTGTGGCCGACGTTGGGGAAGAGAAGTCCCTTGGTGACGGCGATGTTGGCGGCGTCCTCGTCGGAGGAGGAGTCGGTGGAGCTCTCGTCGGAGTCCCACTCGCGGCACACGTGGGCATCACCGCCCTTCTTTTTGTAGTGTCTCTTCTTCTCCTTTCTTCTCCCCTTCTTGTCGTCGCCCCTGTCACTATCACTGGATAATGGACATTTAGCAATAAAATGACCGGGCTTACCACATTTGTAGCATACTTTCTTGGAGCGGGGCTGGTAGTCTTTCCCCCTCCTTTGCTTGAGGATTTGACGGAAGCTCTTGATGATGAGCGCCATCTCCTCGTTGTCGAGCTTGGAGGCGTCGATGGGTGTTCGACTTGGAGTAGCTTCCTCCTTCTTTTCTTCCGTCGCCTTGAATGCGACCGGTTGTGCCTCGGGTGTGGAGGAAGTGCCTTGCTCGATGATTTTCTTTGAGCCTTTAATCATTAGCTCAAAGCTCACAAATTTTCCTATAACTTCCTCGGGAGACATTAGCTTATATCTAGGATCACCTCGAATTAATTGAACTTGTGTAGGGTTAAGAAATACGAGGGATCTAAGAATAACCTTGACCATCTCATGGTCATCCCATTTTTCGCTCCTGAGGTTGCGCACTTGGTTCACCAAGGTCTTCAAGCGGTTGTACATCGCTTGTGGATCCTCCCCTTGGTGAAGCATGAAGCGACCGAGCTCCCCGTCGATCGTCTCCCGCATGGTGATTTTTGTCACCTCATCTCCTTCGTGCGCGGTCTTTAGTACGTCCCAAATTTCCTTTGCACTTTTTAACCCTTGCACCTTGTTATACTCCTCTCGACTTAGAGAGGCGAGGAGTATAGTGGTTGCTTGGGAGTTAAAGTGGTGGATTTGGGCCATTTCGTCTGAGTCATAGTCTTCATCCCCTACGGATGGTACCTATACACCAAACTCAACAACATTCCAAATGCTTGTGTGGAGTGAGGTTAGATGATGTCTCATTTTGTCACTCCATATATTATAATCTTCACCGTCAAAAACCGGTGGTTTGCCTAATGGAACGGAGAGTAAAGGAGTACGTTTTGAAGTGTGGGGGTAGCGTAGGGGGATATTACTATACTTCTTGCGCTCTTGGCGCTTAGAAGTAACGGACGGTGCGTTGGAGTCGGAGGTCGACGTTGATGAAGTGCCGGTCTCGTAGTAGACCACTTTCCTCATCCTCTTGTGCTTGTCACCTCTCCGATGCAACTTGTGAGAAGAGGATTTCTTCTCCTTCCCCTTCCCTTTGTTGGAGGAGTCCTTCTTCTTCTCCTTCCTCTTAGTGCGGGACTCTTCCGATGAAGTGCTCCCATGACTCGTAGTGGGCTTGTCGCCGGTCTCCATCTCCCTCTTGGTGTGATCTCCTGACATCACTTCGAGCGGTTAGGCTCTAATGAAGCACCGGGCTCTGATACCAATTGAAAGTCGCCTAGAGGGGGGTGAATAGGGCGAAACTGAAATTTACAAAATTAATCACAACTACAAGTCGGGTTAGCGTTAGAAATGATAACGAGTCCTAGAGAGAGGGCGCAAAACAAATTGCAAGCGAATGAAGAGTGTGACACGCGGATTTGTTTTACCGAGGTTCGGTTCTCGCAAACCTACTCCCCGTTGAGGAGGCCACAAAGGCCGGGTCTTTTTCAACCCTTTCCCTCTCTCAAACGGTCCCTCGGACCGAGTGAGCTTCTCTTCTCAAATCAAACCGGGAACAAAACTTCCCGCAAGGACCACCACACAATTGGTGTCTCTTGCCTCAGTTACAATCGAGTTTTGATCACAAGAACAAGTGAGAAAGAAAAGAAGCAATCCAAGTGCAAGAGCTCAAAAGAACACGGCAAATCTCTCTCGCTAATCACTAAAGCCTTGTGTGGAATTGGAGAGGATTTGATCACTTGAGTGTGTCTAGAATTGAATGCCTAGCTCTTGTAAGTGGTTGAGAAGTGGAAAACTTGGATGACTTGAATGTGGGGTGGTTGGGGGTATTTATAGCCCCAACCACCAAACTAGCCGTTTGGTGGAGGCTGTCTGTCGTATGGTGCACCGGGCAGTCCGGTGCACACCAGACATGTCCGGTGCGATAGCCACGTCACCAGGCCGTTAGGGTTCCGACCGTTGGAGCTCTGACTGCTGGGCCCGCCTGGATGTCCGGTGGCGCACCGGACATGCACTGTAGAGTGTCCGGTGCGCCAGCATGGGCGTGCCTGACTTCTGCGCACACTGGCACGCATTTAATGAGCTGCAGGTAGCCGTTGGCGCCTGAAGTAGCCGTTGCTTCATTGTCACACCGGACAGTCCGGTGTACACAGGACATGTCCGGTGAATTATAGTGGACTATCCGTTGCGAATTCCCGAAGCCGACGAGTTCAGAGTCTCTTCATCCTTGGGGCACCGGACACTGTCCGGTGTACACCAGACAGTCCGGTGAATTATAGCGGAGTGACTCTGCGTTTTCCCGAAGGTGAGGAGTTTGGCTTCAAGTCCCCTGGTGCACCGGACACTGTCCGATGGTGCACCAGACACTGTCCGGTGGCGCACCGGACAGTCTGGTGCACCCGACCAGGGTGCCTTCGGTTCTCTCTTTGCTCCTTTGTTTGAACCCTTTCTCTTGATCCTTTTCATTGGCTTATTGTGAACCTTTGGTACCTGTAGATCTTATAGACTTGGGCAAACTAGTTAGTCCAATTATTTGTGTTGGGCAATTCAACCACCAAAATTAGTTTAGGAAATAGGTGTAAGCCTAATTCCCTTTCAACCATCTCAGCATCTAAGCGAAGCATCGACATGGATGCTAACGCAGGTCTGCACCTCTATGTAAGCACAATGCAATTAATTAAAAGTTGTCGGTACCCCTGAACAGGGGTACCCCTACTACTATATCAAGGCGTAGTGCCCACGTGGCTATCTCTTAGCCGCGCAGCAATAATGCTGCGACCGGGGCCAGGCCACGACTCAGCCCAGTCGCGGACCGCTGCTCAGGGCCCACAGCAGCGCCTGACTGTGCCACATGGGTGGGTCCGGAGTCGCCACGTGTCCAGGAAAGAAGGAATGCTCCAGGACGTCAATAGTAAGTTTGGACTCCCATGGGAGAGCACCGGACCTCTAGGTATGCAGCTGGGACCCCCAGGGGAGGTCCGGGACCACCACGTGTGCAGGCCGGGTCCTTGGGATGGAGTCTGGACCCCCCTGCGAGGGGTCCAGACCGCCCACGGTAGGGTCATAGAATTCCAAGGCAAGAAATACTTAAGCCCTAGTTAAGGACCAGGCTAGGGTCCGGTGCTGGCACGTGTCCGGATCCCAACCTGTACGCTTCTGCTCCCCGCCCAGGCAGAGACCCGATGCCGCCACGTGGCCCACGGCCCATGACGTAAGCCAGCGAGCGGAGCCTGACGTATGGCCTCTGCGCCGCGGGCCACACCGCGGGCTACGGCGCAAGCTACGCTACCTCAACATTAAATGCGGATAGGGCACACCGCTTGTCCATCCCGCTAACGGGCGATGTGCCGCCTCAGCATTTAATGCGCCCTATCCACTCCGCTGGCAGGCGATGTGCCGCCTCGGCATTTAATGAGCCCTCTCTATTCCTCTAGCGGACATCGACCAGGCGATCCTGCAGGCGGTGAACCTGTCCAATCAATTGGCAGGTGGCGTGTCCATACTGCCGCATATCCTGCACTCATGATGGCTCGCGCGTTACCGAGGAGGCAGCCGCGAGAAGTCGATATTGTAAGCGCTACGGACATAATTACACTTAGAGATCGCCCGGAAGTTGCAGGCGTTAGTTATTTCCCTCCATTTTGCCCCTAGGCTCGCATGTCGGGGCCCAGTGCCCTTGTACGTGCCCCCCTTGGTCTATAAAAGGGAGGGCACACGGCGTAACACACACACACACACTTGGATCCACATAGGCCAACTTAGATTCTCAGCTCTCAAGCACTCATAGCAATACAACACCCAGTGGAGTAGGGTATTACGCTCTGGCGGCTCGAACCACTCTAAATCTTTGTGTTCTTGCATGTTCATCCACCAATCTCATAACAGGCAAAACGCTTAGGCCCCTCCTCATCTTAGGATTTAGGGCGGGTGCATTCCACCACCCGACCGGAGATTTCCTCTCCGACATTTGGCGTGCCAGGTAGGGGCCTTGGCTCTAGGTTTTTGCTTGTTTTCCTGCTCGACACCATGATCCACATCGTTGAGCACCAAGATTTCGTGCCTGAGGACTTCATGCTGGAGGAGGAGGTTGTCTCTTCCACTCCGCGGGCCACCAACCTCCCTACGCCTGGTGCAGCGGCTGTTGTGCACTCTGCACGGCAGCACACTCCCACGCAAACATCCAGGGCGTCTAGGGCTACGCCTGGGGCGCTGTCAGCAGCCAGGGAATTGCTGCGCCACCCTCCTAGCTCCATGGCCTCTCCAGGATCCATGAAGCAGTGGCGGGACGATGTCGACCGTCTACTCGGCATGGCGCACTCTGGCTCAACCAGATCTAGGCCTCGGTCATCCCGGCGTCAACATGAGGCATCGACATCTGTGCGCTCACCCTCGATGAGGGAAGCGCCGATTGAGGACCTGCGGGCGGAGCTCAACCGCCGGCGTACGGCAGAGGACGCTCCAGTCTCTCTAGAGAGGTCTAATGACCTGCGGGCAGAACTCAACCGCAGGCGTGCGGGCGAGGATGCCTGCGTCTCTCTAGAGAGGGCGCGGGAGCGCCGACAGAATGTCGAGGGTCGCAACCTCGACTACGACTTCGCTGCGGTTGCACCGTAGACTCCAACGGGCGCCTAGATCCAGGCGGGTGTCCTATTGGCCGGTGTGGGCTGCGCCGCACTCGCGGACCATCTCCGCGCGACGACCTGGCCATCCAAGTTCCAGCCACACCTGCCGAAGAAGTACAATGGTACGTCCAACCCGTCGAAATTCTTGCAGGTCTACGTCACCGCCATCACGGCAGCAGGTGGAGACACCGCCGTGATGGCGACCTACTTCCATGTAACCTTGCCTGGGCCAGCCCGGACTTGGCTCATGAACCTTGCCCTAGGATTGATCTACTCCTGGGAAGAGCTCTGCGCGCGGTTCACCGCGAACTTCGCCGGTGCTTACCAATAGCATGGCGTGGAGGCGCACCTCCATGCAGTGAGGCAGGAGCCCGGGGAAATCCTCCGGGCCTTCATCTCCCGCTTCACCAAGGTACGAGGCACCATACCTCGTATTTCCTATGCTTCTATCATCACTGCTTTCCACCAGGGAGTACGTGACGAAAAGATGTTGGAGAAGTTAGCCACGCACGACGTGGAGACTGTCACCACACTCTTCGCTCTGGCCGACAAGTGCGCCAGAGCTGCTGAGGGCCGTGCGTGGCACTCGGCGCCACAGACCGGGGCTGCCCAGACGAGTGGCTCGGGTGTCGTCGCTCAGGACGGCAAAAAGAATAAGAAAAAGAACTGCAGCCATGAGAAGCCGTCGTCTGCCACTCTGGTCGTAGCAGCTACGGTTGGGGGCTGGAACGAGCGCAAAAAGCGCCCACGGCCATAGGGGGTAATAGCGGCTCATGCCCTATACACCCCAACAGTCGCCACAGCGCCGCGGAGTGTCATGAGATCATCGAGCTCGCGAAGCGCATCGGCGAGCGATGCGAGCAGACCTCTAGGGATGGCTCCCCTCCTCGCCACCGGCCTAGCAAGGAAAGGGTCGATAGCAGTGAGGTGGCCGCGGGAGAACCAGACCTCGGGTATCAGTCACCCGAGGGGGTCCTGAAGGATGTTTTCACCAGAGACTCCAACTGCGGTGACGACAGCTAGACAGGCCACTGGGGGGACCCCGTACTCCCTGGTCTACGGGGTTGAAGCCTGCCTTCCCTCGGAAACCCTTCTAGACTCCCCATGGGTCCAGTTTTTTGATAAGTCTGTGTAGGAGCGGTTGCAGCGCGGGGACATGGACTCCAACCACGAACACAAATAGCGGGCGATGATCCGAAGTGCACGTTGCAACCAGGCGCCCAGGCGCTACCGCCAACGGTTTGCGCATAAGTAGGGAGCCCTGGGTCGGGACCTAGTCCCATGGCGAGTACCGAACCAAGAAGGGGTCTACAAACTCTCCCCCAGTTGGGAAGAACCCTTCAAGGTGAGGGAAGTATGCCGACCCGGGTGTACCCGTCTTGCCGCAACTGAAGGAGAACCTCTTCCCAGCCCCTGGAACATGGAGCATCTCCGTAAGTTCTGCCCAATAGGAGCAACTCTGAGGGGTTAAGTTTCTCTTCTTTTGTAATTAGGTTGTGCATATGTGTATGCCAGCCCGGTGAGGTCCGCCCTCATAAACCCGGCCTGTTGGTCTGCACCCATGCATGTAAGGTTATAAGGAAAAGAATTACCCCCTCAGATGTGCTTTTATGATAGTCTTATCCTCCTACTCCATGGTTTTATCCTGCAGCTTCCAGATATTATTTCTTACCTAACCCACTCATACGGTTTCTATCACTGCTGACATGATGACATCCGAATTGAGTAGCTAGGCTTGCAGTTTAGGACCCCTCTGCGAAAGCGGGAGGGCCCGGCAGCCTGGGGGTCGGTTCTAGAGAATGGGAGCTCATTCCATGGGGTGGTCTGGAGCTGTGTAGCCGCTTAGCCTGGTTCCGTACCCAAAGCCTGCACACTCCACCACTCTGTGATGGGTACCCTACTATTTGGAGCTATAGTCCTGTGGGTCTGGTAACCTAGGGTCCGGTTCTAGAGAATGGACACTTGTCTCCTAGAGTGGTCCGGAGCCATGTAGCCGCTTAGCCTGGTCCCGTACCGTAAGCCTGCACGCTCCACCACTCTGCGATGGATGTCCTAGTATTTAGAACCGCGGTCCGGGGGTTCCGGACACACAACTTGGCTTCCCAGACTAAATCCTGCAAGTCTCGTGCATGTATCAAAGGATGGCTAGTATCAGACGATGGGCCCTATGGGTGTGCTACTAACTCTCCCTAGCTAAAGCTGTGTACAGGTCCAGGTCCTAGTCGAGGCTACCTCCTGGGGGTCGTTGCCAACTCTTTTAGGTACGCTGGTATCCAGCCTCGACACATCGAGCCTACATCCTAGGGGGGCCAAGTACCAGGGAGGAGTCGGCAACACCACACACAATAGGGACAAATAGTATACAGATAAGTGCTAATACTGCTTGATAATTAGTACTCAAAAGTACCTTACAAAAGCAAAAGTTATTGCATCTACTGTCAGGCGAAGTCCTAGCTCCATTTCTACAGGTGTAAACTACTAGGCACCAACAGGGTCGCACTGGAAGCACGCGGCCACCGTTTTCATGGAATCCTTCCGGGCGGCTTGCCAGCGGCGGTGGCCACCTCAACGCGTGCGCCATAGCAAAGAGGCCCTCGCCCCGTCTTCCTACGGGGGTGACGACGAGGCCATTAAAGCCAAAGAGTTGGAAGCACGGCAGTAGACGATGCTTGCGGTCTGGCCGTTGCGGTGTAGCCGAGGCTCAACCAGTTCATGGAGGCGGGCCACCAGCTCATGCGGAGGATGAAGCCGCAGCCCACCTCGCTTTCCACCACCGCAAGGCTAATGAACATCCTTGAAGCTGAGCACTGGCAGAAGGCTGCAGCCCAGCTCGCTTCCCGCCTTCATAAGGCTGGTGAACATCCTTTCCTCTGAATGCTGGAGGAAGAAGCGGGAAGAAGTGTCGCCCCCACGGACATCTTGCAGAGGCAGGCAATGATGGCCGCCTAAAGGATGAAGCAAGGCGTAAAGTGCTGAGGTTGGAAGCCGAGCTCCTCCAGCAGCAGCACGGAGAAAAACGAGATCGGCAGCGCCAACCTGTTGGGGAGGTTGGAGACAAAGAACACAAACTCTCCGGCGGTGAGGTCGCCGTGAGGAGAGGCACCGACACAGATCTTTCCGGTGAACGCCGGCACACCCCATCCGAACAGGTTGCGCACCAAGTTGAGTGCCACCTCGGGCTGGAGGCACTCGGGAGGGTCTAGCAAGGCCATCGCGGCAACGACGGCAGAAGAGCGCGGAGAACTCGAGAGCAAAAGGGCGCTGTGAGTGATGAGAATGGCTACTGTGCTCGGGGGAACCCCTTTTTAAAGAAAGATTCCCCCACTGATGCCTCGAGACGCCGCTAAAGCTCTCACTCGACACGCGCTAGGATGGCCAGCCCCTGACACGGGGGCCCAGGCCCACGAGTCATACTCCTTAGGTGTCGGCCTCCATGTGCGGAGAAGGCGAACCGCCACACGAGGAGCAAATCGCTGCGCCTCTTCGTCTCCGCCGAAAGCAGCGGGCCAGCCTCTGGCACGGGGGCCCGGGCCCACGAGTCACCCTCCTTAGGCGTTCGTCTCCGTGTGCAAAGAAGGCGAACCGCCATGCGAGGAGCGAACCACCGCGCCTCTTCATCTCTGCTGAAAGCAGCGGGCCAACCTCTGGCACGGGGGCCTAGGCCCACGAGTCATCCTCCTTGGGCGCCGATCTCCTTGTGCGAAGAAGGTGAACCGCCACGCGAGGAGCGAACCGCCGCGCCTCTTCATCTCCATCGAAAGTAGCAGGCCAGCCTCTGGCACGGGGGCCCGGGCCCATGAGTCATCCTCCTTGGGCGTCGGTCTCTGTGTGCGAAGAAGGCGAACCGCCACGCGAGGAGCGAACCGCCGTGCCTCTTCATCTCCACCGAAAGCAGCGGACTAGTCTCTGACGCGGGGGCCCGAGCCCACAGGTCCGCCTCCTTAGGCGCCGGTTCCTGGGTCCAGAGAAGTCGAAATGCCGCTCGCGCCAATACCGTGAACCCTCAGGGCCACCGCAAAGGACAAAAAGGTGAACTTTCAAAACCAATGCAGAGGTATCGAGGCACCCTGCGCATGGCCCATCAAAACCATCAAGTGCGGAGACCACGGGTCAGTCAGCCGCGGGGACAGGCGTGGCAGTTGGCGTGACCAAAGGCGGACTGGCAGTGATTACGTCAGATAGCGCACGAAGGCAGCACGCCAATCGTCGATCATGCTTTTGCCCCACCTGCAGGCTCGCATCCTCCCCTAAGGTGGGCCCAGGGGCCACTGTCGGTACCCCCAAACAGGGGTACCCCCTACTACTGTATCAAGGCGTAGTGCCCACGTGGCTATCTCTTAGCCGTGTAGCAATAATGCCACGACCGAAGCCAGGCCACGACTCAGCCCAGTCGCGGACCGCTACTCAGGGCCGCCACATGTCCAAGAAAGAAGGAATGCTCCAGGACGTCAACAGTAAGTCTGGACCCCCATGGGAGAGCGCCGGCCTCTGGGTATGCAGCCGGGACCCCTAGGGGAGGTCTGGGACCACCACGTGTGCAGGCCGGGTCCTTGGGATGGAGTTCAGGCTCCCCCTGTGAGGGGTCCGGACTGCCCACGACAGGGTCCCAGAATTTCAAGGCAAGAAATACTTAAGCCCTGGTTAAGGACCAGGCTAGGGTCCGGTGCTGGCACGTGTCTGGATCCCAACCTGTACGCTTCTACTCCCTGCCAAGGCGGAGACCCGATGCCGCCACGTGGCCCACGGCTCGTGACGTAAGCTAGCGGATGGAGCCTGACGTATGGCCTCTGCGCCGCGGGCCGCACCGCGGGCCGCACCGCGGGCTATGCCGCAAGCTACGCTACCTCAACATTAAATGCGGATAGGGCGCACCGCCTGTCCATCCCGCTGACGGGCGATGTGCCACCTCAGTATTTAAAGCGCCCTGTCCACTCCGTTGGCAGGCGATGTGTCGCCTCGGCATTTAATGAGCCCTCTCTATTCCTCTGGCGGACAGCGATCGGGCCATCCTACAGGCGGCGAACCTGTCCAACCAATTGGCAGGTGGCGTTTCCATACTGCCGCATATCCTGCACTCATGATGGCTCACACGTTACCGAGGAGGCAGCCGCGAGAAGTCGATATTGTAAGCGCTACGGACATAACTACACTCGGAGATCGCCCAGAAGTTACATGCGTTAGTTATTTCTCTCCATTTTGCCCCTGGGCCCGCATGTCAGGGCCCAGTGCCCTTGTACGTGCCCCCCTTGGTCTATAAAAGGGAGGGCACACGGCGTAACACACACTCACTTGGATCCACACAGGCCAACTTCGATTCTCAGCTCTCAAGCACTCACAGCAATACAACACACAGTGGAGTAGGGTATTACGCTCCGGTGGCCGGAACCACTCTAAATCTTTGTGTTCTTGCATGTTCATCCACCATCTCGTAACAGGCAAAACGCTTAGGCCCCTCCTCATCTTAGGATTTAGGGAGGGTGCATTCCGCCACCCGGCCAGAGATTTCCTCTTCGACAAAAGTGTTCTTATGAGAAGTAATTAAAAGTGTTCTTGACAATGTATGGTTTACATAGTACAAGTACTCAAGCATTGGTTGTACTTATCACTCATTAGATGCACCAAACTGGTAAACCATTCACCGATTAGCAGTGTTTAAAATAGCGGGCTAAGGCATTTATCCCTGGCCTTTTTTAAAGGCTAGAAAAGGATATATCCGGACATCGCCGCAGCTAAATGTTTTAGCGGTTTTCAGAACATAGAACAATCGAGTAGTTTTACCAATGTAATAAACTAATAACCAAAGCAGAAAAATACAATAGGCGGTTTAGACTTCAGAACCAGAAATAATAGCAAGGAAAACAACATTCATTTGCTAAGTTTTATAGTCTATTGGTTGCAATATTCAGTGTACTGAGCAGCAAAACATACAGCATACTGAGCAGCAAAAGTACTTCAAAAGGAATTGCAAAGTTGCTAAGGTCCAGACAACGGCTATTAGCTAACAAATGAGATCAAATCAAAATGAGACCAGGCATAGGCCTGCCGCCCACCTGCGGCCTCCCGTGCGTGTCCGCCCACCCGTGGAGATCGCGATGGAGAGCAATATGGAGAGCCGAACAGCGCCAGCCGCACCAACGCGGCCGGCAGGAGCAGCAGTGTCCTCAACCACGCATACACGCCGCCGCCCCACGCCGGCGTGCCGTTGCGGAACGGGTCGGTCGGGGACAGTCCTCGGTCCCTCGGCGGCTGCTGCTGCTGGACAGAGGGCGAGGAGAGGAGCAACGAGCAAGACAGGAGTTGTGACACAGGCGGCGGCTAGGGTTCAGTGAGCAACTGGGCATGCGTCGACAGGTTATTTTGTTTTGGGCCCAATTTTCATTTGCCCACAACGCACAGCAGCTCCTTTAGCGGGCTAAATTGAAAGGGAAATGTGCCCTTGGGCCATTTCTAAGTATTTTGGTGATTGAGTGCCAACACAAGTGCTTAAATGTGAATTTATGTCCATGAACGAACAAAGTGCAAATCATGAAGTAAAGGTATGTTTCTAAGCCTTAGTACATTGGTTTTGTGTACTAATATACTTGTCTAAGTGTTAGAAACAGAAAGAAGAAGAAAAGAAGAAAGGTGCAAAAGACTTGGCTGTGTACAGCCAAGACTCAGCTCGGTCTGGCACACCGGACTGTCCGGTGGTGCACCGGATAGTGTCCGGTGCGCCAGGCTGACTCGGCGTGAAGAGGCCGCTCTCGGGAATTCGCCGACGGCGTACGGCTAAAATTCACCGGACTGTCCGGTGTGCACCGGACTGTCCGGTGAGCCAACGGTCGGCCGGGCCAACGGTCGGCCGCGCAATCTGCGCGGGACACGTGGCCGAGCCAACTGCTAGAAGACGGCACCGGACTGTCCGGTGTGCACCGGACATGTCCGGTGCGCCAACGGCTCCCAGATCTGCAACGGTCGGCTTCGCTATTTAAGGAAGGAAATCGGGCACCGGACAGTGTCCGGTGTGCACCGGACTGTCCGGTGCCCCCGACGACAAAAGGCAAGATTGGCCTTCCAGATTTGCTCTCAACGGCTCCTAGCTGCCTTGGGGCTATAAAAGGGACCCCTAGGCGCATGGAGGAGACAACCAAGCAACCTTAGAGCATTCTTGATCATCCACACTCAGTCTTTGCGCATTCGTTTGTCATTCTCAGTGATTCGAGCTCCGTTCTAGTGAGAACTTTGAAATAGTCTTTAGAGCTCGATTCTTGGCCGTGTGTGTGCGCATTTTGCTGTGGATTTGTGTGTGTTGCTTCCCTCCCTTACTCTGTGCTTCTTTGTGATCATATACTTGTAAGGGCAAGAGACTCCAATTTGTGGAGATTCCTTGCAAACGGGATAAAGAAAAGAAAGCAAAACACTGTGGTATTCAAGTGGGTCTTTGGACCGCTTGAGAGGGGTTGATTGCAACCCTCGTCCGTTGGGACGCCACAACGTGGAGTAGGCAAGCGTTGGTCTTGGCCGAACCACGGGATAAACCACTGTGTCATCTCTGTGTTTGATCTCTTGTGGTATTGTGTTTTGTTGAGACTCCTCTCTAGCCACTTGGCGATTATTGTGCTAACACTTAACAAGTTTTTGTGGCTATAAGTTTAAGTTTCACAGGATCACCTATTCACCCCCCCTCTAGGTGCTCTCATAAATGATGTAGTGTTTAGCTGTTTTAGCGGGCTAATATCCGCTATTAGCGGTTCTGTCTGTTTAGCGCTAAATTGTGATTATCTTATCCCCACCCTTTTGTAACAGCTATATCCGGATATAGCGGCGGATATATCCAGCTATTTTAAACATTGCCGATTAGTAACATAAATGCAATTTTCTTACCTTGAGAAGGAGATCATTTCCTGTCATGAAGCCCTGGTGTTGGGGACTTATTCTCAAATGCTATGAATTAAGAACAAGGCAACACAAAAATAGGTTAATGTTTAATGCCCTTCGTCCTTCGAAGCATTATTTCCCTGAGGACATAACGATCTTCGGACGAAGGTTATGAAGGACGTACCTTCATCATTGCAACAAAAATCAATTAAAGACGAAGTATATGAAACATAGTAGTATGGATAATTATATGACATCATAATATATCTTTCTTTTATATAATCAGGAATGAATAAGAACAATATCAAATTACATTTGTACCTTCGGCTTGGTTGAAGGCAAAGGTACAAGCGTGACGCACCAGTGAGTACAAGTCAGCGTGAACAGTACGGGAGTACTATTCATCTATTTATAGGCATAGGGCACAGCCTGTGTGGATTTACATTCATGCCCTTTATAAATAGTTACAATCATGACACAGATTATCAAGGGTCGATTGGTCTTTTCACCTTTAAGTCGGTGTTACCCTTCGTCTCAAAGCGTGTTACTATGCCGAAGCTCCCTAGATGGTAACTTCGGCGCTACTTCTGTGTTGATCTTCTGAAGGTGTTTCTTCTTGCAGGACCTTCGGCGATGAAGCAGACCCCCAACACTTGGTTCTATGATAAACAAACAAAAAGGGAATTTCAAGCCTAGTAATAGTGTGGTTATTGTAGTGGGCTGACAGTGTTACTCTTTTCTCTTGAGATGAACTAATCCTTTTTAGTAGAGCCTGAGATGAGATAAGCTGAGCTTGGCCAGGCTCCTATGTGTCGCCACTTCACCTCACCTGGATGGCTTGCATATATTGATGATGAGGACAGACCTACTCCTCATGTGCTTCTCATCCCTCGTCTCGCTTTTGTGTCCCAATCCCAGCCAACAACGTTGGCTAGAGTGCCTGTCTGCGTTCTCTACGACAGCTCAATGCAGAACTCCCTTCATAGCAAGTAGGTGAGCCATGAATTATCTGTTACTGTTTCCATCAGTTGAAAATTGGAGCGATAGAAGAATGGCCATACCTTGTACACTACTCCGTACTCACCCTACCAAGTTCTCGTTCAATTGAAAAATTGCATGTGATGGCTTTCAAAAATTCTATTGGCAAACATATTGGTTCTACTGTTGGATCCTGCAGTTTCTTCTCCAATTTTTCGCGTTCAAGTAGCTCCACTATCCATTCCTGATTGCTCAAGCACTTTTATAGAAAAAACAAAGAACATACTTATTTCAGATATGGATGAAGTTCGATTATATTATTAATATGGGAGCTCCAACTACAATTTCTCATAAATGCATCTAGCAGAACATGGAGCGAGCTCTCTTGTGGGCTAGCAAATTGATATGAGCTGTTTTGAATGAACCAATATAAGATTATCAAAACAAATGAGGAATTTAAATAGAGAACTGTTGCACTACTTCACAGAATGCTATGAGTCATTCCCTGCTGCCAAGCTCCACTACCTGCAATTTTATTTTTCGAAGTTCACTTTATCTGTTCGTTGGCCTTAAAAATTCAGCAGTTCTATCGCTAAGAAGTGCAGTATGAAATATTGTAAAGAGAGAGCAAGAAACAGGCCTTGAAACAGTGCACACATAAGATGGTCATGTGTTGACCCAAATTCCACCCTAAGACCAGGTGCAGATAGACGAGCTGTAGCTGCTTCGACGTAATCCACGATCTTGTAGGTTCGAGAGGAGACCAGCGACAATATCGTGGTCATCGATGGCCTAACCGATGGACTTAAGTTTATCGGAGGCGGCAGACGCATTGGCCTCCAACGTGACAGGTAGCGCCGGGGCGGCGGCGGCCTCGAGCGCTGCAGTCTTGAGGCAGAGCCCTGAGCCGAGGTCCTCGAGGTTGGTGGTAGCCTCCCAGCACCGACTCTGACTGCGACATGAATGTCTCCACCAGGCCCTTGAGGCTCCACCCGCCTTCTGAGTCTTCCCCATCCTGCCCCTCCTCCCCATCCACCGCTTCTGCATCGGTTCCCTGCTTTTCGTCCTCTTCCACCGTGGTGACAGCCTCCTACCCATTGCACATCGCCTCGATCTCTCCCTAGGTTGGAAGGAGGCTCGTGTCCACAGCGATCGGGCGCAGGGGGCTAGGGATGCGAAGGTATGCGGTGCTAGGCTAGGGCACACGGGAGAGGAGGAGCGCGTGCAATGTTGATGCCATGGTAGCAGACAAAGCGGGGCGGTGAGAGAGAAAGCGACTCAGGGGGCTGAAAGGGAAATGTGCCCTTGGGCCATTTCTAAGGATTTTGGTGATTTAGTGCTCAACACAGGTGCCTATTTGTAAAATGGAACAAAGTACAAATCATGGGTTAAAGGTATGTTTCTAATCCTTAGTACATTGGTTTTGTGTACTAATATACTTGTCTAAGTGTTAGAAACAGAAAGAAGAAGAAAAGAGAAGGGGAGAGAAAAACTTGGCTGTGTGCAGTCAAGCCCTTGCTCGGTCTGGAGCACCGGACTGTCCGGTGTGCACCGGACAGTGTCCGGTGCGCCAGGCCGACTCCGCGCGAACTGGCCGCTCTCGGGACTTCACCGACGGTGTACGGCTAAAATTCACCGGACTGTCCGGTGTGCACCGGACTGTCCGGTGAGCCAACGGTCGGCCAGGGCCAACGGTCGGCCGCGCAATCCGCGCGGGACACGTGGCCGAGCCAACGGTCGGAAGACGGCACCGGACTGTCCGGTGTGCACCGGACTGTCCGGTGCGCCAACGGCTCGCAGATCTCCGGCAGCCTTCCAACGGTCGGAAGCGCCAGAAAAGGAAGCAAATCGGGCACCGGACAGTGTCCGGTGTGCACCGGACTGTCCGGTGCCCCCGACGACAGAAGGCAAGGATGGCCTTCCGGATTTGCTCTCAACGGCTCCTAGCTGCCTTGGGGCTATAAAAGGAGCCCCTAGGCGCATGGAGGAGATACATAAAAGCAACTCTTAAGCATTCTTGATCATCCACACAAGTTCTTTGCGCATTCGTTTGTGATTCTAAGTGATTCGAGCTCTGTTCTAGTGTGAACTCTGAGATAGTCATTCGAGCTCGAGTCTTGGCCGTGTGTGTGCGCTTTTGTTGTGGATTTGTGTGTGTTGCTTCCCTCCCTTACTCTGTGCTTTCTTTGTGATCATATACTTGTAAGGGCAAGAGACTCCAATTTGTGGAGATTCCTTGCAAACGGGATAGTGAAAGGGAAAGCAAAACACCGTGGTATTCAAGTGGGTCTTTGGACCGCTTGAGAGGGGTTGATTGCAACCCTCGTCCGTTGGGACGCCACAACGTGGAAGTAGGCAAGCATTGGCTTGGCCGAACCACGGGATAAACCACTGTGTCACCTCTGTCTTGATCTCTTGTGGTATTGTGTTTTGTTGAGACTTCACCTTAGCCACTTGGCAATAATCGTGCTAACACATAACAAGTTTTTGTGGCTTAAGTTTGAAGTTTTTACAGGATCACCTATTCACCCCCCCCCCCCTCTAGGTGCTCTCAATTGGTATCGGAGCCGTTCTATTCACAAAGGGACTAACCGCCCGAATAGATGGATCCTAAGGGGAAGGGTATAGTGATCAACGACAAAGAGAAGGAATCCTTCGTCAACGAGCCGAAGGACGATAAGCCTACCGACTCCGGCTCGGGTCAAAGACGAAAGGAAGGGAAGAAGAAGAAGACCAGGCGCATCAAGGAGATCATCTACTACGACAGCGACGAGTCTACTTCTTCCCAAAAGGACGAGGACCACAACAACTACGAGAGGAGAAAACCGGTTAATTCGAACTTTTCTTTCGATTACTCTCGTATTCCGCAAAGTTCACATTCACATTTGCTCTCCATTCCACTTGGCAAGCCCCCACACTTTGATGGAGAGGACTACGGATTTTGGAGCCACAAAATGCGTAGTCACCTATTCTCTCTCCATCCTAGTATTTGGGAGATTGTGGAGAGTGGAATGCATTTTGATAGTTCGGATAGTCCCATGTTCATTAATGAACAAATTCATAAGAATGCACAAGCTACTACTGTTCTTCTAGCTTCCTTGTGCAGGGATGAATACCATAAGGTGAGCGGCTTGGACAATGCCAAGCAAATCTGGGACACCCTCAAGATTTCTCATGAGGGGAACGACGTCACCTTGCTCACCAAGATGGAATTGGTGGAAGGAGAGCTTGGACGATTCGCCATGATAAGGGGCGAGGAGCCGACGCAAACATACAACCGGCTCAAGACCCTTATCAACAAGATAAGAAGCTACGGGAGCACGCGATGGACGGATCACGACGTCGTCCGCCTAATGCTCAGGTCCTTTACCGTACTTGATCCTCATCTCGTGAACAATATTCGTGAGAATCCCAGGTACACGATGATGACGCCCGAGGAAGTTCTTGGAAAATTCGTGAGCGGGCGGATGATGATCAAGGAGGCAAGATACGTCGATGACGCGTTGAACGGACCACTCCACGAGCCTCAACCCATTGCTCTAAAAGCAACGAGGAGCAAGGAGTCGCTACCTAGCAAGGTGGCGCAAGTCGAGGCGACCGGGCTCAATGATGAAGAGATGGCTCTCATCATCAAAAGATTCAAGACGGTGCTTAAAGGTCACAAGGGACAGCCAAGCAAGACCAAGACCAAGGGGAAGCGCTCATGCTTCAAATGCGGTAAGCTTGGTCATTTTATCGCTAACTGTCCCGATAATGAAAGTGACCAGGAAAAGGGGAACAAAAGAGAGAAGAAGAAACAATACAAGAAGGCAAAAGGCGAGGCGCATCTAGGAAAGGAGTGGGACTCGGATTGCTCCTCCTCCGACTCCGACAACGAAGGACTCGCCGCCACTGCCTTCAACAAATCGACCCTCTTCCCCAACGAGCGTCTCACTTGCCTTATGGCAAGGGAGAAGAAGGTAAGTACTCAAGACTCCACTTATGCATCTTCTAGTGATAGTGAGTCTAGTGATGATGACATAGATTACTCATGCTTGTTCAAGGGCTTAGATAGATCTAAGATAGATAAAATCAATGAATTGATTGATGCCTTGAATGAAAAGGATAGGCTTTTAGAAAAGCAAGAGGATTTATTGTATGATGAACATGATAAGTTTGTAGAGGCACAAAAATCATATGCTTTAGAAGTGAAAAGAAATGAAGTGCTTTCTAGTGAAATATCTTCTTGTCATGAAACCATTGCTACTTTACAAAGTGTTAACCATGATTTAAATGCTAAATTAGAAGTAACAAATAAATCTAAGTCTTGCGTTGAAAATGTTACAATTTGCACTAGGTGTAAGGATTTTGATGTTAACACTTGTAGCAAGCACTTAATTTCAATTTCAAAACTAAAAGATGAAGTGGCTAGTCTTAATGCCCAACTTAAGACTAGCAAAAGTGAAGTTGAAAAGATAAAATTTGCAAGGGATGCCTATACAATTGGAAGACATCCCTCAATTAAGGATGGTCTTGGTTTCAAGAGAGAGGCCAAGAACTTAACAAGCCATAAGGCTCCCATCTTCGTCAAGGAGAAAGGGAAGGCCCCTATGGCAAATAGTGCTAAAAAGAACCATGCTTTCTTATACCATGATAGGAGACATGCTAGAAATACTTATAATGATTTTGATTCACATGTTTATGATTCTCATGCTATGTTTGCCTCTAGTTCCTCTCATAAGCATGATAGAAATATGTGTAGGAGAAATGTTGTGCATATGCCTAGGAGAGATATTGCTCATGCTCCTAGGAAAGTAGTGAATGAACCTTCTATCATTTATTATGCTTGTAATGCTCCCTTTGCTATTTGTAGAAAGGGTAAGAAGGTAGTTGCTAGGAAATTAGGGGCTAGATGCAAGGGAGATAAATCTTGCATTTGGGTCCCTAAAGATATTTGTGCTAACCTTGCAGGACCCAACATGAGTTGGGTACCTAAGACCCAAGCCTAAATTTGCCTTGCAGGTTTATGCATCCGGGGGTTCAAGCTGGATTATCGACAGCGGATGCACAAACCATATGACGGGGGAGAAGAAGATGTTCACCTCCTACGTCAAGAATAAGGATTCCCAAGATTCAATTATATTCGGTGATGGGAATCAAGGCAAGGTAAAAGGGTTAGGTAAAATTGCAATTTCAAATGAGCATTCTATCTCAAATGTATTCTTAGTGGAGAGTCTTGGATATAATTTGCTATCAGTTAGTCAATTATGTCAAATGGGATACAATTGCCTTTTTACTAATGTAGATGTGTCTGTCTTTAGAAGATGTGATGGTTCACTAGCTTTTAAGGGTGTACTAGACGGCAAACTTTATTTAGTTGATTTTGCAAAAGAAGAGGCCGGTCTAGATGCATGCTTAATGGCTAAGACTTGCATGGGCTGGCTGTGGCATCGCCGCTTAGCACATGTGGGGATGAAGAACCTCCACAAGCTTCTAAAGGGAGAACACGTGATAGGTCTAACAAATGTTTATTTCGAAAAAGATAGACCTTGTGCAGCTTGTCAGGCAGGTAAACAGGTGGGAGGAGCGCATCACAGCAAGAATGTGATGACCACGTCAAGACCCCTGGAGCTGCTACATATGGACCTCTTCGGACCCGTCGCCTATCTAAGCATAGGAGGGAGTAAGTATGGTTTAGTTATTGTTGATGATTTTTCCCGCTTCACTTGGGTGTTCTTTTTGCAGGATAAGTCTGAAACCCAAGGGACCCTCAAGCGCTTCCTCAAGAGGGCTCAAAATGAGTTTGAGCTCAAGGTAAAGAAGATAAGGAGCGACAACGGGTCCGAGTTCAAGAACCTTCAAGTGGAGGAGTTTCTTGAGGAGGAAGGGATCAAGCATGAGTTCTCCGCTCCCTACACACCACAGCAAAATGGTGTGGTAGAGAGGAAGAACAGGACGCTAATCGATATGGCGAGGACGATGCTTGGAGAATACAAGACCCCCGAGTGCTTTTGGTCGGAAGCCGTGAACACGGCTTGCCACGCCATCAACAGGGTCTACCTTCACCGCCTCCTCAAGAAGACGTCGTATGAGCTGCTAACCGGTAACAAACCCAATGTATCGTACTTTCGTGTATTTGGGAGCAAGTGCTACATTCTAGTGAAGAAGGGTAGAAATTCTAAGTTTGCTCCCAAAGCTGTAGAAGGGTTTTTGTTAGGTTATGATTCAAATACAAAGGCGTATAGGGTCTTCAACAAATCATCGGGTTTGGTTGAAGTCTCTAGCGACGTTGTATTTGATGAGACTAATGGCTCTCCAAGAGAGCAAGTTGTTGATTGTGATGATGTAGATGAAGAAGATGTTCCGACGGCCGCTATACGAACCATGGCGATTGGAGACGTTCGGCCACAGGAACAAGATGAACGAGATCAACCTTCTTCCTCAACGACGGTGCATCCCCCAACTCAAGACGATGAACAGGTTCATCAAAAGGAGGCGTGTGATCAAGGGGGAGCACAAGATGATCACGTGATGGAGGAAGAAGCACAACCGGCACCTCCAACCCATGTTCGAGCGATGATTCAAAGGGATCATCCCGTCGACCAAATTTTGGGTGACATTAGCAAGGGAGTAACTACTCGATCTCGATTAGTTAATTTTTGTGAGCATTACTCTTTTGTCTCTTCTATTGAGCCTTTCAGGGTAGAGGAGGCCTTGCTAGATCCGGATTGGGTGTTAGCCATGCAGGAGGAACTCAACAACTTCAAGCGCAATGAAGTTTGGACGCTGGTGCCTCGTCCCAAGCAAAATGTTGTGGGAACCAAGTGGGTGTTCCGCAACAAACAGGACGAGCACGGAGTAGTGACAAGGAACAAGGCTCGACTTGTGGCAAAAGGTTATGCCCAAGTCGCAGGTTTGGACTTTGAGGAGACTTTTGCTCCTGTGGCTAGGCTAGAGTCCATTCGTATCTTGCTAGCATATGCCGCTCACCATTCTTTCAGGTTGTACCAAATGGATGTGAAGAGCGCGTTCCTCAATGGGCCAATAAAGGAGGAGGTGTACGTAGAGCAACCCCCTGGCTTCGAGGATGAGCGGTACCCCGACCACGTGTGTAAGCTCTCTAAGGCGCTCTATGGACTTAAGCAAGCCCCAAGAGCATGGTATGAATGCCTTAGAGATTTCTTAATTGCTAATGCTTTCAAGGTTGGGAAAGCCGATCCGACTCTTTTCACTAAGACTTGTGATGGTGATTTGTTTGTGTGCCAAATTTATGTCGATGACATAATATTTGGTTCTACTAACCAAAAGTCTTGTGAAGAGTTTAGCAGGGTGATGACGCAGAAATTCGAGATGTCAATGATGGGCGAGTTGAACTACTTCCTTGGGTTCCAAGTGAAGCAACTCAAGGACGGCACCTTCATCTCCCAAACGAAGTACACGCAAGACTTGCTGAAGCGGTTTGGGATGAAGGACGCCAAGCCCGCAAAGACTCCGATGGGAACCGACGGACACACTGACCTCAACAAAGGAGGTAAGTCCGTTGATCAAAAAGCATACCGGTCAATGATAGGGTCTTTACTTTATTTATGTGCTAGTAGACCGGATATTATGCTTAGCGTATGCATGTGTGCTAGATTTCAATCCGATCCTAAGGAGTGTCACTTGGTGGCGGTGAAGCGAATTCTTAGATATTTAGTCGCTACGCCTTGTTTCGGGATCTGGTATCCAAAGGGGTCTAACTTTGACTTGATTGGGTACTCAGATTCCGACTATGCTGGATGTAAGGTCGATAGGAAGAGTACATCGGGGACGTGCCAATTCTTAGGAAGGTCCCTGGTGTCATGGAACTCTAAGAAACAAACCTCCGTTGCCCTATCCACCGCTGAGGCCGAGTACGTTGCCGCAGGACAGTGTTGTGCGCAACTACTTTGGATGAGGCAAACCCTCAGGGACTTTGGCTACAATCTGAGCAAAGTCCCACTCCTATGTGATAATGAGAGTGCTATCCGAATAGCGGAAAATCCTGTTGAGCACAGCCGCACAAAGCACATAGACATCCGGCATCACTTTTTGAGAGACCACCAGCAAAAGGGAGATATCGAAGTGTTTTATGTAAGCACCGAGAACCAGCTAGCCGATATCTTTACCAAGCCTTTAGATGAGAAGACCTTTTGCAGGCTGCGTAGTGAGCTAAATGTCTTAGATTCGCGGAACCTGGATTGAATTGTAGCATACATGTGTTTATGCTTTTGATCATGTCCATTCTGCATTTTGTTGCTTATTATGGTGCTCAAGTTGTACAAACACTCCCTGGACCTCACAAGTCCGTTGCAAAGTGATGCACATATTTAGGGGGAGACGTGTTACAACTTGACCCTTTGAGACTAATCATATGCTTGAGTTTGCCTGTTTTAGTCTCAAAGGAGAATTGAAAGGGAAATGGTGGACTTGGACCGTGAAAGACTTCCACTGCACTCCGATGAGAGGGTAACTTATTCCAAGTTCATCTCATGAACTCTTATTGCCATTTGCTCTTAATTGAAGATTTTTGGTGAGGCAATGGGGTTAAAGGGCCAAGATTGATCCCGTTTTGGTGCTTGATGCCAAAGGGGGAGAAAATAAAGGCCAAAGCAATAAATGGATCAGCTACCACTTGAGAGATTTTAAAAATAGCAGAATAGAGTTTTTGGTTTGTCAAAACTCTTTTGTTGTCTCTCTTGTCAAAAGTTGGCTTCTTGTGGGGAGAAGTAGTAATTATGGGAAAAAGGGGGAGTTTTTGAAATCCTTGATCAATCTCTTTTTGAATGACTCTCTTTATGCTTAAACATGTGTGTTTAACTTAGAGATAGAGATTTGAGTTTGATTTTCAAAAACAAACCAAGTGGTGGCAAAGGATGATCCATATATGCCAAAATTGATTCAAAATAAATTTGAAGTGTTTTTGTACTTGTTCAACTTGCTTTATGTTGTGTTGGCATAAATCACCAAAAAGGGGGAGATTGAAAGGGAAATGTGCCCTTGGGCCATTTCTAAGGATTTTGGTGATTTAGTGCTCAACACAGGTGCCTATTTGTAAAATGGAACAAAGTACAAATCATGGGTTAAAGGTATGTTTCTAATCCTTAGTACATTGGTTTTGTGTACTAATATACTTGTCTAAGTGTTAGAAACAGAAAGAAGAAGAAAAGAGAAGGGGAGAGAAAAACTTGGCTGTGTGCAGTCAAGCCCTTGCTCGGTCTGGAGCACCGGACTGTCCGGTGTGCACCGGACAGTGTCCGGTGCGCCAGGCCGACTCCGCGCGAACTGGCCGCTCTCGGGACTTCGCCGACGGCGTACGGCTAAAATTCACCGGACTGTCCGGTGTGCACCGGACTGTCCGGTGAGCCAACGGTCGGCCAGGGCCAACGGTCGGCCGCGCAATCCGCGCGGGACACGTGGCCGAGCCAACGGTCGGAAGACGGCACCGGACTGTCCGGTGTGCACCGGACTGTCCGGTGCGCCAACGGCTCGCAGATCTCCGGCAGCCTTCCAACGGTCGGAAGCGCCAGAAAAGGAAGCAAATCGGGCACCGGACAGTGTCCGGTGTGCACCGGACTGTCCGGTGCCCCCGACGACAGAAGGCAAGGATGGCCTTCCGGATTTGCTCTCAACGGCTCCTAGCTGCCTTGGGGCTATAAAAGGAGCCCCTAGGCGCATGGAGGAGATACATAAAAGCAACTCTTAAGCATTCTTGATCATCCACACAAGTTCTTTGCGCATTCGTTTGTGATTCTAAGTGATTCGAGCTCTGTTCTAGTGTGAACTCTGAGATAGTCATTCGAGCTCGAGTCTTGGCCGTGTGTGTGCGCTTTTGTTGTGGATTTGTGTGTGTTGCTTCCCTCCCTTACTCTGTGCTTTCTTTGTGATCATATACTTGTAAGGGCAAGAGACTCCAATTTGTGGAGATTCCTTGCAAACGGGATAGTGAAAGGGAAAGCAAAACACCGTGGTATTCAAGTGGGTCTTTGGACCGCTTGAGAGGGGTTGATTGCAACCCTCGTCCGTTGGGACGCCACAACGTGGAAGTAGGCAAGCATTGGCTTGGCCGAACCACGGGATAAACCACTGTGTCACCTCTGTCTTGATCTCTTGTGGTATTGTGTTTTGTTGAGACTTCACCTTAGCCACTTGGCAATAATCGTGCTAACACATAACAAGTTTTTGTGGCTTAAGTTTGAAGTTTTTACAGGATCACCTATTCACCCCCCCCCCTCTAGGTGCTCTCAGGGGCACGATTGCTAGATCCCGTGGAGGAAGAGAGGGTGGGCGGGTGGCGGTGACTGCGGAGGGAGAATCGAGAGCTAAGGTCTAGTGCGGAATGGACGACCGGGGCGACGCACGTGGGCAGGCAGTGAACACGGACGGTTGAGATTGATTGGAGGCAGAACCATGATGCACATGTATGGTCTACATTAGAGTCTTATATAGTAGTAAAGATTAGAGAAGTACCTGGAGTTGCACCAAAAAAGGCAAGTTGTGCCCCTTGATCACTCCTTTTTACCTAATAATGTTCGTTGTTAATTACTGTGACATGCTCAGGTTAATTTGATGGGACCTAATAGGTTTCCCTAGCATTGTTTATCCCTCACCTTGCTGACAGATGAATTATTGGGTAGATTTGCTATTACTCTACCTGGTTTTGGAAAACTAATGTTTTTATTGTGATCATGTTCCAATTATGTTGTTGTTTAATTATTGTTCATGAAAAGATCATATTGATATGGGAACATAGAGCGAGCACCCGGAAAAACAGTGCTACCACAAGGGTGGTATGGGACGCCCTTGGCTGACTAATTAGGAAAGCTAGTGGAGGACTACCTTGCCCGAAAGGGGCAAGGCCAGTAGGGGAGTGGTCAGTGTAGTGAGGTTCTCGGGCTGATTTTGCTGCGATGGCGGTCAGACGAGGGATCCCTGCATTGGAGCTTCATAGAAACTGTAGCGGGTTTTCTAAAGCTAGTGAAACTTTGTAAAGACCTCGTAGTGGTATCCTGCCTCGCTTTCTTGTATGAGGTCTGATCAATCCCGTGGCAAATGGGTAACACGACTTGTGGGTAAAGATGTGCAACTTCTGCAGAGTGTAGAACTGATATATCAGTCGTGCTCACGGTCATGAGCAGCTCGGACCCTCACGTGATTAATTTATAGAACTAAACTTAATTTATCGTATGCATTGCATCGCGTGTGTTGTTATCAGTTTTGATCTATTACTTATTTGGGTTGGTATCTACTTACACTTAGTAACTGCTAATAAAATTTTGACCAACTTTAAAAGCAATGCTCAGCTTTAGCCATCCTCTTTGGTAAGTCTTACACTTCACATGAGCTCCCTCTTTTGGTGAGTTCATGCATATTATTCTCCACAACTTGTTGAGCGATAAATATATGTGAGCTCACCCTTGCTGTCTCACACCCCCACAGGTCAAGCACAAGTACCACAGGATGAGTCGCATGGAGGATGTTGTGATGAGTTTGTGAGTGGTCTAGGTCATCGTCTTCCAGTCAACTTTGGGTTGCTGGATCGTTGTCTCCTTATGATGTATTTATTTATTTATTTTGTACAGAACTAATATTATATAGTAAAGATGTGACATTCATTTATATATCATGATTCATCATATGTGTAAGACTTGGTCTTAGTACATCTGGTGATTATGTTTGCACCCGGGTCTTGGTGCCCCCGAAACCCGGATGTGACAACTGGCTTCTCCATAAAAATATGGAGGAGTCGTCCCTAGAAATCGATCGAACGAAGTCGAGAGCCCAAAATGAGTTTGTTATCTCTAAAATCCTTATTCATACTATCTAGCCAATAAAACATGTCTATCTTTTTGTTTTATGCTCTATGTTCAAGCAATGAAAATCGAAGCAACATACGGACATTTTGCTTGTCTGCTTTAAAGAAATTCTGTTTGAGCTGAAACCGACTAATACACTGGTGTGCAACATGGGGCACAACAAAAGAAAAGGGTAAATATAATATGGTAGCTTTGATCTAATTGATACCTATACCCAATTCATGCCAATGGAAACTCATAGGGAGACGCCTAATAAAAACTAACGAAAAAAACAATGCTACTTATTTTAAAGAAATTATTTTTACACGATAAATTCTGAATGTTAAAACGAAGAAAACTAGCTACCGGCCGCCATCATCATTATCGCAAAAAAAAAAAAACTCTGATGATAACCTCAGATGAAACGTTCTAGATGATTTGAGCCCCCACTACAAACATCAGCAGATTCAGTGTACCTAGATAGAAGGCTCTAGTGGCGTGTCTTGAGCCATCACCACCGCCCGCCTGGTTTCCGTCGACCATAGTGACAATCAATTTTCCTTATCTTGATAGCTCTACCGGATTAACAAGTCAAGAGCTTTTTCTTGGGTGATTACCACCAGCTAGCCCCCAAATTTGCGCATGAAGCAAGGGCCATGTCTCCTACTCCCAGAACAGTCTCCAGGAACTTTTCCTAAATAAACCAAACGCATGCACACCTACTACTTACACTAGCTGATAGTTAAACTTCACACTTTGCGTAGGAAACGGTAGTCATAACTCGCGGAAGCAGCAAAAAAAACGTATGCATATACTATTAAGTTTGTGATCCAAATTCTGAATAAGACGACCAAGTTAGCGAGCGAAGCGGTGGTCCGTCGCCGAGAGGCTTTGCAGAACCATTAAGCCAGCAAGGAGACCAAAAGCGTCAGGGCTGGTGCATACTATTATGAGCCTGCCCAACAAGCAACAAGTCTTGGTCTCTAACAAAAACACTAGCTTTGGTTTAGGCAGCTAGCAAGATGTGTAATGGCGCACCACCAGCAGCCAGCTACGATAGTGTGTCATGCATGCACTCCAACAACAACTCCATGCAGCAGGGTTGCAGTTGCAAGCTAAGCTCACACACGCGCGTACGTACTGTGTAGCTAGACTGTAGACCACACACTAAAAGTGGCGGACGGTCCGGCCTTGCTCGGACGGCTCGCGGTCTCACGATCAAATCAAATCAGATGATTATTTTTATCTCGTATATGGTTATCCATCTAATCATGTAAAAGTTGTTGGCTATCTTTTAGGAACAGGTCCAGATCTGCTTCTCTATAAATATAAATGGATACATCTGATTGAGAACCCCCGAACACATTCCAATAAAACTAATTATTTTCTTTATCATTCTTGCCTTAGTAGTAGATGTAGTGTTGTTCTAGTTATAGCCTTTCGCATATCCACCCCCACCCCTATTCGACTCTACGTCGTCTAGATTCGTCTTGGATGGCGTGCCGACTCCAAGACGACCCTAGGATCTTATCCCTCCCGGCGGGCGAGATCTAGTTGTCCATGCTCAAGGTCTTTTCCTCGAATTGATCTCTTAATTCCTAGGCGACATACTCCACGTCGTCTGGGGACGCCCCGGGTGACCTGTCGCGACCCGGAGCGCCCTAAGATCTCTTCCTCCAGGGGGTGAGATCTAGATTCCAGCGAGGAGAAGGAAGACGACCCTGCACCATCGCGGACCGTCCGGCCATGTGTGTGGACCGTCCGGTGCGACGCAGGGAAGGCGTCCCTCCTACGCCCAGGTCGCAGACCGTCCGACCCAGAGCCGCGGACCGTCCGCGCCGACACAGAGAGCACCGACAGGCGGTACAACTCTAGTGATTGGCGCTGCCCATATCGAAGCCAACCCACAGATTCGTTATGAATAATTAACACACGAGCGTTATGATGTCCAGTGCATCAAAATAATCGACAACCGCTGATATACATACCTACATACAATAATGAATAATCGATCGGTTGGTTAGATGCAATTATATGCATGTAGTGTTTTTCTGAGCTAAATAAGATATACATATGATAAACAAAGGATGTTAACTATAGTCCAGTCCATCAGCATGGATCGTCGTTCACCCGTGCACAGAGTGTCAGAGATTCTGAATTATTTTAAACTTCCTCATGGCATTTAAAATTTGTGGCGCCGTGGGCGAGGGCATATATGGTTTGTCTCAACAACCAACAGCTCCGAACAGCACAGCGTCTGTACGAACCCGATGGGCATGGCGACTCAACAATTATTGTTGAGAGTCTGCATGCATGAGCGAGGCCTTTTAAAGCATGGAGTAAGTTGCAATAACTAAGCCATAAAACTCTTGTCATTATACTCCATATATGAAAGCCTATACCATGCATTGTTGACGGCAAAATTTGAGATCCAGGTCCACTAGTTAATTGAACTAAGGGTACATATGTGTGTTGTGTTGGTTAGGTATATGAATGTGGATTTAGAGCCAATAGGTATTTTAGTATTTTTACAAAAAAAATTATGTGTGGACATGTCAAGCGTGGCTCCACCACCGTGAGATGAAGGATTAGCTTCACTAAGACTATCGATCTCCAACATCTGTAACACCCCAGGTGTTACCATGGCTAAAGCCCACCTTGTTTTCAAAGGATATGAGCCCCTGTGGAAGAACCTAATGGATGAAAGCATAAGGGCATTGGAAAGCTAGAGGTTAACCAAGGATGGTGAGTAACCAAAAGCATTACTCCAATCTTTGCACACTTATTCCCTGGGGTGAGAAGGGAGAAGAAACCTAGATCTCTCTCAGACCCTATCTCCCAAAACCCTAGTTAAGGAGGGAAAAGAGAGTGAGCAAGTGTGCAACACATGAGTAACTTTTACCCAAACCTTAAGTGACTTTGTAACCAGCAATTAGGGGAGGGAATTATTGCAAAAAGGCCCCTGGTGAAACCCCAAATCACATCATTAAGTGGAGAGAGAGCTAGAGCTCTCTATTCCTCTCTAAGTCCCTTTTTAACCCTAGTTTAAGGATCAGCCGTGTTCACCTTGAAGATGGCATCAAATCCACTTGTGATCTATACCAAAAACGTAGCATACAACCTGGGCCACCCACTGTAAAAAGTTGAGCCCGAGACTCGGACGTTTGGCATGCCATGGCATGGCTTTTGTCGCGAAGTGCCCAGTATGACACACCTGTTTTGGCATACAAAGATCTCCCTCCCTAGGCCGTATCTGCCCCGACTCCTCACAGTTGAGTGACAGCCCTAGGTGCCAGGAAGAGGTCTGCGCCGAACCTTTGCAAAGATTCGCACGTTTGCGCCCTCTGTCGACGTTTGAACACTGGAAGAAGCAAACCGCCACGTGTTCGACGCGATCTGCCGCGCCAGAGCACGCCCGCGCGCGCCCCCGCGAGCCCCGCGCCGCGCCCGAGCCAAGCCAACGCCCTGGTCCGCGTCCGCGCCTATAAAACGCCCAAGAACCTTGGCCGTACCCCTCCGCACACTCCCAAGTCTCGCCGGAGCTCAGTTCGCCGCCGTCTGCCTGTGCGCGACGTGCCCGCGGCCACTCGAGCCACCGCCGCCGTAGACCGGCCAGCCCAGCCCTCCACAATCCCGTCCAACCCTCGGACGCGAGTGTGCACCCACCAGTAAAGCTCCCCGGGCAAGGAAACGAGCTCTGCTTCGCTGGAGTAGCCGAATCGCGCTCACCGGACTTCGCCCGCCCGCCGGCAACCGTGGACCGAGGTACACGGTGAGTCTCCCGTCGATTCCTTGCACGGTTAGATTCCTTAGACCTCCATGAAGCTCCCCATGCCCCTGGATTGAACCGTACCGCCGTGGATAGGCCGGAGCCCACGCCGCCGACGAGCTCGCCCGCCTGCGCACGTGGACCGAGCAGCTCCGACCACCTCCAGCGACGACCCGTACATCGACGTGACCGCCACAACCTCCCGAGTGTCTCTGACCACCTCGCCGGACCTCCCTCGCCGCCGGTAAGCCGCGCCGTCCTTTCTTTTCTACGGCCACTGTTTGGATTAGGGGAGGGACTGCGGGTGTGAGGAAGAGAAACCCAGGGGGTTAAGTGTAAAGCCAAAGACTCAAGGGAATAGTGGCATAAGGGCAGATCTGTGAGGTTGGATTCAGTTTAAACCTAGGGGTCTCGGCGCAAACTGCGTTTTCAGAAAAACCAAATTAAAACCTGTTTTAAATTCAAACAGAAACTTTAAAAACCCATAACTTCTGTTTGGTTTATCCAAATTTGGTCAAACAAATTTTGCCAGACTCTAAATACTATAACCTGTCTAAGAAAAATATAAAACCCATAAGTACTAGAGAAAAATATAAGGTTCTGATTTATTTTCAGTTTTGGCCAAAAGCTTAATAATAGCAAGAAAAATAGTTGTACTATTTAACTAGAGTTGGAAAAATTTAGAGAAGTTATTGTCTACCTACTGACCTAGTTAAAAATGTTAAACCCCTATGTCCATTACATTAAGTTAGTTTTAACCCCTTATTCTATTATATGCTTAAGCTTAAGGAAAATAGAAAAAGGGATATAAATAATGAACCAGAGGGCACCCCTATTTTGTTGGAATATTTAGTCAATATAGTACACTGGAAAAATGTATCACACCCTGTTGTAGTAAAAGATAAGCAAGATACCTTTTAAATGGATAAAATAGAGATAACTTAGAAAAACCCTACAAAAATACCCCTAAGGTGAAACCTCCCCAAACCTTAGGATAACTAATGTTTTGATAATAAGAACTTAAGAAAAATCTGAAATCTGTTGTTTGATATTTTTCAAATAGCAAGTTAGTTCTAATCACCCTTTTTGCCCCAAACTTTAAAAATCCATCATTAATTAACCATAATGTGGCTCTCTGTCATTTTTGGCACAAGAACTTTTCATCACTGTTAGAGGCCAGCAAAAATAACCATTAGGTCAGAAACCACTTTAATAAAAGACTTGTAGTGTAAAGTGGCCCATTTTGCCTAACTATTGTTATTTTTGTTTAAAGGTTAACTTTTGTACTTTAAGCCTCAAATTCTTGAAACAAGCTAGAATAGCCAGTGTCAACCCACTGTAATTTTTATAGAATTTTTGGAAATTTTTAAACTACTATCATAGTTCAAAACCCCTACTAGAAACCCTAGATGGAAATTAAGAAAGGAAAATGGATGATGGAATCTAATATCCTCATAAGACCTTTATAACTTGTCCACTGAAATCCATTAAGGCAATGCAAATCCAATATGTTATCCTAAAGGGAAAAAAAACCTAAACCTAAAAAGTAATGAGTCTGTACACCACCAGAAGACCCACATAGCCAGTGAACCCTAAGTTAATTCTTGACCTAATTTTAGTGGCTTAATGTTCTTAAATCTTGCATAATCATGACATACATGTTCATTGCATTCGGTAGACTGCAATCTTGCTGACGGAGAGTACATCCTCGTGCCGGAGCAAGGAGCTGCCCAGGAGGTTGCCCCAGACCCAGCACCAGAGCCTGCACCAGAGGACCTGCCTGCCACTGCTTTGGAAGGCAAGCCCCGGTTTTATGCATAACCTGTTATTTATGCTATTTTACTTCACTTAATGATTGTAGGATTGATTGTGCACTTAGGTGTAGGAATTGTTTGAAACCCTAGTTGCATGATCTCAGGAATCCTATTGAGATGAATACTAGTATGCTGGGTCGAGTAGCTGCTTTATTAATTAGGATCTCGGTAGAAGTCGAGTGGTTTTTCTAGCACTCGCGCGAGGTCAGGAATTGGCTGTATCTACTTTTCCTATCATACTGATGTTGGTTTGTGGGCAACAATCCATGGGGATTGGTTGTTCACGGGATAAAAAGTTGATTAAGGATTAAGGTGTGGTACCGTGAGTCAAGCGTTTGAACGTACTAAACATATGCCGAGAAATATGGTAAATCGGTAAGCCTAGTACCTGAGTGAACCTGCCCGCAGACATACCCCCTCACGCGACCTGAGACGTAGTCTCCCATTCCGGTTATGGTGGGTACAAGTGTTGTCACTGCACGACGGCCAGTCGGGGTCAGTGAGGCATTGTACGCCAAGGCGGTGAGCCCTGATCTGTTGCCAGGGAATCGATAGGGACGGTTGATGTGTGTGGGGACGGAGTGCCCCTACATGTCGTATGTTTAGGTTTACCTTGCAAGGATAAAAACTCGATTCGAATCGTCTGCTTCTCGCAGCTAATGAGACTGCTTGATCCATGCTGCTACATTGAGTAACAAGTGGAACGGATTGAGATGATACAAACTGTTGATTGCTAATAATGCTTGCTACTATGTATGAATAGATAGTACACTTTTAGCCTTAAGAGAGTCACACTTAACTTTGATTAAGTTAAAATCTTGATTTAGAAACTCAGCTAGTGCTTTTGGCAACCAAACCCCACAGCCAAACAGCTGCATGTCTAGAAGTAGAGGAGTATAGACTCCTCACACCGGGTAAGTCTAGCTGAGTATTAGTATACTCAGCCTTGCTTGTGGCATAATTTTACAGGTTCTCTGGAGGACATGGTTGCTGGAGTGACTTGGCCATCCACCCTTCCACCGGGTTGGACTGTCGAGTGGGACCCTGCCTCGGCTGAGGAGGAGCATGAGGAGTGATGGGATAGGCTTCCCCGTCTCTCCATTTATTTGTCGTTAGTTTATTTCCGCTGCACTCCAAAACAATGATGACTACTTTTGGCAAAACTCCGATAATGACAATGGTGATGTAATAATTTAATACTCTTCTATGCATGGTTTTTATGCTTTATTGTATTTGCTCTGTGACTCACCATCGAGTGAGATTGTGGTACTTGATCCTGTCAGTGGCCGTGTCGGACTAGATCCGATGGATTGACGGGTTATTCCCATTTAAGTGCGGTCTAGCCTCTAAGGCGGGGCTTAGGCACTTAAGTTGGAATAATTCGGGCAGTTCCGCCACATCTAACCCACACGTCTCATCTTATATTTTAAAATTCACTCTCTAAATAATGCCGTCTACAGTGTAAAACACTATTTTGGATAATTATATGGATAATCTGCTGAACACGGTTTAATGACAGCATATTATGATGATTAGAGCACGGTACGTTGCACGTTCTCTGAAACTAGAAGTACTACTTTAATTCGCATCAGAATTATCGTGAATTTATCCGTGTCTACGTTGTAGGAGCAATATAAACTCAACCAAGCAGTAAATTGCGCCGATTCAAGTTATCCTTTTTCTTTTCTTCGGTAGTCAGGTGATCGCTTGCAAGCCAAGCGGAAAAAAATTACACGAAGAAAATGCCTCGAGCACAGTGCGCCGGCGAGCCCTCGCGCTTCCCAAAATGTTTGCACAACCACACCAACTCTACGTCGAATTTACAGCACCATCCCCGTCTCCATGTATGTACAGTACAGACACCCTCGACCCTCTGGTTACAATATAGTAATCTACCGAGGACCAAAGCGCAAAAGAAGCTAGCCCGAGCTCACAGTCAGAACTCCGTCGAGAACTCGGACGAGGACGACTCCGACGCGGACTTGGGAGGCGGCGGCTGGTGAAGGTCCTTGAAGTGGCCCCTCACGTCGAACCCTTCGACGTCCGCGAGGTCCTCGTCGGCCGGCGGCGGGATGTAGGGCGGCCGGGACACCTCCGTGAGCATGTCCCACGCGACGCCGGCGAAGAACGGGTGGGCGCGGACCTCGTCGGCGCCGCCGGCGTACCCGAGCCTCCTCCTCGGGTCCCGCTCCAGCAGGCCCGAGATGAGGTCCGCGAGCTCCGGCGTCCGCCACCGGGTGTCCCCCGGGAACTCGAGCTCCTGCTGCAGCACGTTCCGGAACGTCTCCTTGCGGTTCTGGCCCTTGAACGGCGTCCGCCCGAACGCCATCTCGTAGGCGAGCACGCCGACGGCCCACCAGTCGACGGCGAAGCCGTGGCCCTCGCCGCGCACCATCTCCGGCGCCACGTACTCCTCCGTGCCGACGAAGGAGTAGGACTTGCCCCACGCGGCGGCGGAGGAGCAGCTGCCGAAGCTCGCGGGCTTCCGGCTCAGCGGCGACACCCGCGCCGACTTGCTCTTCCTGCCCACCCCGGCCCCGTCGCCGCTCCCCATGATGTAGCGGACCAGGCTCTGGAGCTGCTGCCGCGGCGACGACGCCGCGGACCAGGGCTGGTGAGGGGGCCTGGAGTTGTTGGAGTTGGAGTACGACTTGAGAACCGAGTCGCTCCGCGCGGGGACGCGCGACCGGCGGTTGTGGTGGCCGCGGGACGACGCTGGCCGCGGGGGCGACGACGACTCCGCGGACGACCTGCTTGGGTGGAGGAGGCGGGACAGGTCGAAGTCGGTGAGCGTGACGTGGCCGTCGGCGCGGAGGAGCACGTTCTCGGGCTTGAGGTCGCGGTACACGACGCCCGCGGCGTGGAGCTCGGCGACCGCGGAGACGATCTCGGCAATGTAGAAGCGGATGGCCGCGGGGGAGAAGATGCGGTCGGGGAGCGAGTAGCGGAGCTCGTTGAGGTCGCCGCCGGAGCAGTACGGGACGGCCCACGCGAGAAGGTCGTCCGTCTCGGTGAAGCCGAGGAGCGAGGGGAGGTGCGGGTGCGCAAGGCGGGACAGCACGCTGATCTCCCACCGCGCGCGCCGGTCGGCGTCAGGCTTCCTGCTGCGGGCGGCGGAGCGCTTGTCGAAGACCTTGAGGGCGTAGCGGCTGGGGCGCAAGGCCGAGGGCCCCTCCGCGACGAGGAACACGGTGCCCATGGCGCCGCGGCCGAGGATGCGCAGCGCGCGCGCCCGGTCGAGGTCGATGTCCATGTCTGCTGGCCGGCCGGCACGGGCGCGCGGGCCGGGGCAGCCGTGTGCTTGCACGCCCCGCGCGCGGCCGGTACGTGTTGTGGTGTGGCGCGAGCTCTGGGGCTAAGAATAGCGAGAGCAGGAGCAACCACGCAATGGAGCGCACTAACTAAAATGGAGAGGCGAGGAGGGTTTGGAGGGAAGGAAGATATAAAGGGCGCCAGGGAAACACTGACAGCGCCCTTCGTCGTCTTCGATCTCCGTCTACCAATTTGTGCTAGTTCTATTATTAATTTATTATATATCATGACATTTTCTATCCTACAGTTGCCTCTCAAAGCGAAGATGAACTAGCAACAAAAGAAAAGATGAGAATAAGTTTTAATAAAATAGATTCCGATTGTTGAATTTAGATTAAATGGATATTTATAGTTTGTCGTCTAGAAATAGAAAAAAAAATCAGACGACTAAGGTTTAGCAAATCCCTTATATATATTATCATTAAGGTCGTATGCACTGTACCACCCTTGAACATCTCAGTGCCAGATTTGTTTTTCGTTAGGATTACAACGACCGACTATGGTTTACCAATGATGCAATCAAACCAGCCACTTGCAATCAAATCCCAGCTGGAATGCTAGCCGTGATTTGCATTGATTGCAATTGCATCCGTGGAGCCGGACCTGGACGTGCATGCATGCAAGCGTGATCGCAGGTCTTCCTGTAACCCTGTCTATCATTCTCTTCAAGTTGTGGCTAGAGCGTAACAAACAACAGTTCATTGGACACCAACATGTTCATAGAGCTTTCAAATGGATCTAAAAATCAATCATCCTGTTGAGCACTAAATTGAGAGCACGGACGGTCCGGTCCTGAGGTCGGACGGTCCGCGCAAGCGTAGAACAGATTAAGGTTTCGAGTTTCTTGCTATGTTTGTTGGTAAGAATCTCGGGAGAAGCTCGGAATTTTGTTGGTAACGGGTCCAGTCCTCCTTCTCTATAAAAACAGAGGTATACAGACGATTTAATCAATTAATCAAACCTTCAATCAATACAATTTACATTTATTCTTAGAAGTAGTTCTAGTATAGTTCTAGTTTAGCCTTCTAATCCTCAAATTCTTCGCTTCTCTTCGATTCTATTTCGATTAGAGGAGTCTAGGTCGGCCTGGCCGAGCCTAGACACCATCTAGGATCTCTACTCCCCGATAGGTCTCGGGAGCGAGATCCAGGCGCCGCCGGCGATCTTCCGCCGCCCCTGCGCACGCGTGGACCATCCGACCGTTAGGCAGGAAACCCTAGCCTTGCGCCAGGCCGCGGACCGTCCGGCCCCTAGCCGCGGACCGTCCGCGCCTGACCAGAGGGCACCGCCGCCGGTTCTTGCTGAGTGATTGGCGCCCCAAAAAGGTGCCAACACACTTTTTGGCGACTCCGCTGGGGACAACACATCTAGACCCATTAAATCGGCCCTCAATGGCCGGTTCAAGGGATAGTTCTAAAGTCTCCCCAGCAACATTATAGAGCCGACTTGGGAAACCTTGTCGGCCGACAAACAGCTTCAGTTCGAGGAGCACAAGGAGCGGATGATCTAGGAGGCAAAAGCAAAGTTCTTGGCCAACTTCAAAGTGGACAGAAACAACAAGGTTGTCCGACAACGGGCGACGGATCCGGCTTCGCTCCGACCCACACTAGATATCCCCAATGTAAGTAATACAAACGAACTGCAATCTCTTAAGAATTATGTAGATGAACAACGAGAGCAAATGCAAAATATTATAGGGAGTATGCAAAACGATTATAGGAGACTAGTACGTGCATTTGATAAATCTAGTATTGCAAATTTTCCTTTGCACGAGGTTGAAATAGGGGGTAACACGCGTAATACATCGGCTATAGGTTGTCACGACTAGGCACAACCCCTTTATGGGATGCCGATGGACATATACCCTGAGCAACCGCAAATCGACAGTAAATCAGTCGATCTGCACATGCCTGGACCGTCCGCACGTGAGCGCGGACCGTCCGAGCCAGCAACGAACGGGCCCATTTTTAATGAATTACCAACACATGTGCCCGAGCCACATCGTATCCTGCAAAATTTAAATTACCCAGTCGGACCGTCCGCATACAGCGACGGACGATCCGCATATAATCGCGGACGGTCCGGGCCAATGTCCGGACAGTCCGCGCATGACTTTTTGAGGAGGATTGTTACCTGAATCCTCACCCATCCCAGCAACACTTCCTATCACACTATGCGATGCATCAGCCCATTAATACAAAATTCCGAGCCTAGGAAAGCTTTTCGGCCCCGCCTAGAAGGCCGAAAAGGAACGATCAATCCTATGAGCCATACAGGATAAATGGCAATGCACCACATAGCTCAAACCAATGGGGGGGAGACAACATGCTAATATCCAGCCAACCCCACCTATGTTTAACCAGAGAGTCGGTGGTCTCGCACCAGCTGCCATTGATATAGTAAGGGAAGAAATAGTCGGAGCGTTCCGAGATAAGCTCGGAGTAAGCTTGGTCCCTGGGGGGCAATCATATCGGAAACCTTATGATAGCCGATTTGATCACCACCCATACCCACAGGGAACCAGGATACCCGAATTTGCAAAATTTTCGGGTGACCAAGGAAAAAGCACGCGTGAACACATAGGCCAGTTTTTAGCACAATTAGGAGAATTGGCCGACACAGAAGCATTCCGCGTGCGTTTATTTTCGTTATCCTTGACAGGAATGGCATTCACATGGTATGCCACATTGCCTCCTAATTCTATTTTGTCATGGAGGGATTTAGAACAAAAATTCCATGATCACTTTTTCTCCGGTGAATACGAGTTAGATTTAGTAGACTTAGTGGCCTTGCGACAAGTGAAAGATGAATCGGTTAATGATTACATCCAGAGATTCTGGGATACAAGGAACCGATGCTTCCAAATTCATTTAGCAGAAAAACAACTGGAAGGATTAGCATTTAATGGTCTGCGATATTATTTAAAAGAAAGATTAGAAGGCATCCAATTTTTTACGCTAGCACAATTACACCAAAGGGCTTTGGCCTATGAAAGCCGAAGCAAAGAAACTGCTAAAACAATTCGTCACAACGTGCATATAGTAGAGTGCGACCAAAGTAGCTCGGATGATGAATCAACGGAAGTGTATGCTGCTGAAATGGTTTGGCCCAAGCAGGCCAAATCTTCGGCTTGTTCCTCCTTACAGCCGGCTCAAAAGAAACGGCAAGAGGAGGTTAAATTTACATTTAATGTTGGTAAATGTGATAAAATATTTGATGAATTACTCAAAAATGGCAACATTAAAATAAATCATACTGTTCCATCCGCCGACGAGCTAAAACGTCATGCATACTGCAAGTAGCATAACTCATTTTCTCATGCCACTAATGATTGTAATGTATTCCGTTGATAGATTCAATCGGCCATTAACGAGGGACGATTGAAATTTCAGGAAATACAGGTGGATATGGAGCCTTTTCCGATGAACATGATCGATTTTGAGGGCAAGAAAGTCCTGGTTCGGCCAAACACAGCCGATAAAGGCAAAGCCAAAGAGATAATCATTGGCAATGCAAGAGAGGCCGATGGGAATCAAAAAATTTCTTGCAGTAAAGTGGTGGCCGAGAAGACTCCTGATGGAGGGGAGACCCTTAAGGTGACCATCACGACCCTCGGCGCTGGGGGGCAAGCACAGACAAAGGAGCAGGAACCCGTGCTGCGCATCTCGGATGGTCCGACACACAGGCGCGGACGGTTCGGGACCGTGCCGGACGGTTCGGAGAATTCCAGTGGACGGTCCGGCCATACTCAAGACTCGCAACGGCCACGTACCTTCAAACCACGACGACCAGAGATAGGTACGTGGAAAACAAATACATTCAAGGCAGCTGGTCGATTGGTCAAAACCGGCCTGATTTTCGATCAATTATTGTCTAAATACGTGAAAAAGAAGGCCGGCCCCAGTAACCGGCCAGCAAAGCGACCCCGCTCGCCCATTCGTGAGCAATATCAGGTAAGACCGATTGGACCACCTCACCAATCGGAAAAATGGAAGATCATATTGTCCAATTAAGATCTAACATACCTACATGGACACCTCCACCCCCATATCCACCTATGCTATATCCATACGCATACATACCTCCACCATATCTCCCAAATCAAATGTGGGGCATGCCACCATACCCGTTTGGGATGCCACAGTACCTCGCTTGGGGGGCACCTCAAACATCTGTATTCGACAGGATGGCACCACCAGTACAAGACCGACTGAGCGTCGCTCAATCCGGTCACCAGACGCAGGCCCAACAAGATTGCTGGACTACTCGGCCTCAAAGACCAACCAATCCGGCAGGGGGGCATATACCTGCAGCAACCGAAAGAACAACGAAAAAGGATATCATCAAAATAGATATTGCAGATGTTATCATACAAAAAAATAATGAAGGGCCGATGATTTTTGGAGAATCGGTCGACACAACCAAAAAAGAGGATACGTCTGCCATCAAAATAGCCGATCCAAAGTACGCCATGCCTCGATGGTGCCCGTTGGGATTGACACGATCCCAAAAGTGGAAATTACAACGCCTAAGAGCGAAGGAGAGCCAGGAGAAGGAGGTGGAAAAGATATTCAATGACACACATCCATAGTACCCGCCACCGCAAAAGAAATGGAGACCAAAGGCCGTTGAGGAAAAACAAACGGTCACAAAAATAGAAAATAAAACAACACTTGTGCAGCACCCTGCAGGTATGGCAGACAACCTGGCTAACAAGACTGGATAATCTGCACCAGGCGCAGACCGTCCGACCCCTGAGTCCGGACCGTCCGCACCACGCTAGGACGCCGCCGACGACATACCGACATCAATGGAGGAGGATGACCTACTGGGAGAAGACCTGGTCGACTATGAAGCTTCTCCAGAGCGCCCAAGTATGGATGTAAATGTTATTACATTTTCCGCCGATTGTACTATTGTCGGCGACGATGAACCTGTTGTGGCCCAGTTTGATTTTGGTCCTAAAGAAGCCGCCTTTACTAAGCCAAAGGAATTGATAAATCATTTAAAGCCGCTCTTCGTGCGCGGTCACATTGATGGGATACCGATTGCTAAAATGTTGGTAAATGGAGGGGCGACTGTAAATCTAATGCCTTATTTATTGTACAGAAAATTAGGTAAACAAGATGACAAACTTGTCAAGACCAACATGACCCTCAGCGGTGTTGGAACTGATAGTTCGATCAAAGCCAGGGGAGTCAGGTCCGTTGAATTAACCATCGGGACTAAGACCCTTGCTGCTGCATTCTTCGTCGCTGATGCAGAAGGAAATTACAGTCTAATCCTAGGTAGAGATTGGATTCACGCCAACCAATGTATACCTTCTCCATTACATCAAATGTTAATACAATAGGTAGGCGATGATGTAGAACAAGTACATGCTGGTGTATCGGCCTGTATTGCTATGGTCGATGCCCCTGTACTCTGGACTTATGAGACTGCTACATGTCTCACATGAGTAGATTTTTCTGATTACCAGTTCATAAGTATAGATAAGAAGGGTTTCATCCCTGTAATGCTAGAGCCGATGGAGAATCAGCTAAATCCTAAATGAAGTTTAAATGATGAGTACACACAAAATTCATGAGTCCTTGGTCATGGACAGTTCGGCTTCTTAGGTCGGATGGTCCGGTCTTTCACAAAACAGTTTGGTCTTTAAGACCGAACATCTACCACAGCATAAAAACAGTATCACGGATGATCCGGCCCCCGAGACCGGAGAGTCCATCATCACACAAAGGTCGTCTGATTCCTCTGTGGGGGACATGATAGAGGAATTCAGAGATCTCGATAAACTAGGACAAGGGTTTACATCGGCCGATCCTTTGGAGGAGATCGATATAGGAGATGGTAAAACTCCAAGGCCGACTTTTATAAACAAGACCCTGGAGACCAGTTCTAGACATGAAATGATCGGTCTATTGAAGGAATATTCGGATTGCTTTGCTTAGAATTACACTGATATGCCAAGATTAAGCCGAGAGATCATAGAGCATCGGCTGCCCATTAAGTCCGATTTCAGACCTTTCAAACAGAAAGCTAGAACATTTGGTCCAGACCTTCTCCCACGAATCAAGGACAAAATCCATCGGCTGCTGGAAGCTAATTTTATTAGACCTTGCAGATACGCAGAGTGGGTCTCCAATATTGTGCCGGTGGAGAAGGAGTCAAGTAAGCTTAGAGTATGCATTGATTTTCGCAATTTAAATAGAGCAACTCCTAAAGATGAGTATCTGAAAGGGAAATGTGCCCTTGGGCTATTTCTAAAGTGTTTTGGTGATTAAGTGTCCAACACATATCCTCTAAGTCTTAATTTGTGCCAAAGATTGAAGAAGTACAAATCATGCAACAAGGTACGTTTCTAGACTTAGTACATTGATTTGAGTACTAATGTATTGTGTCTAAGTGCTAGAAACAGGAGAAAAGCAATTGGAATTGAGTTGGCTGTGTACAACCAACTTCTGCTCGGTCTGGGTGCACCGGACAGTGTCCGGTGCACCAGACCAGTCTCGGTGAACAGCCACTCTCGGGACTTGACGGCAGCGTACGGCTATAATTCACCAGACTGTCCGGTGAGTCGTCCGCGGTGAAGTCGTCGCTCTCGGGAAACGTTCAACAGCGTACGACTTAAATTCACCGGACTGTCCGGTGAGGCACCGAACTGTCCAGTGAGGCACCGAACTGTTCGGTGAGCCAACGGTCGACTGCGCCAACGGTCGGCCGCGCAATCTTCGCGCGACGCGTGGGCGCGCCAACGGTCGGCAGGGGGCACCAGACAGTGTCTGGTGCGCCAACTACCACGAATCTGCAACGGTCGGATGTGCCATAAAAGGAAGGAGATCACGCACCGGACAGCTACATGGACTGTCCGGTGGTGCACCGGACTGTCTGGTGCGCCACCCAACAGAAGGCAAGATTAGCCTTCCAAGATTGCCTCCAATGGCTCATAGCTGCCTTGGGGCTATAAAAGGGACCCCTAGGCACATGGAGGAGTAACCCAAGCATTCTTTGATCATTCCTAAGCATCCAGACTCCACTCCCACGCATTTGATTCTCTGTGCTAGCAATTTGAGCTCCTCTTGAGTTGAGAACTCCGTGTGTTGAACTTAGATCTCAAGTTGTGACTTGTGTGCGTGATTGTGCTCTCGTTTTGAGTCTTGCGTGCGTTGCTCTCCCCTCCCTTACTTCCGTGCTTCTTTGTGATCATCAATTGTAAGGGCGAGAGGCTCCAAGTTGTGGAGATTCCTCGCAAACGGGAGAAAGTATAAGGAAGAAGAACACCGTGGTATTCAAGTTGATCATTGGATCACTTGAAAGGGGTTGAGTGCAACCCTCGTCCATTGGGACGCCACAACGTGGAAGTAGGCAAGTATTACTTGGCCGAACCACGGGATAACTCACGTGTCTCTTGTAATTGCTTTTCTGTGTGATTATTGTGATTCGCAAGAGCTAGCTCTATAGCCACTTGGTTTTATCATTCTAACACTTAATCAAGTTTTGTGGCTATCAGTTGTTGAATTTTACAGGATCACCTATTCACCCCCCTCTAGGTGCTCTCAATTGGTATCAGAGTTGTTCTCTTCACGTAAGGGACTAATCGCCCGAAGAGATGGATCCTAAGGGAAAGGGGATGGTGGTCAACGATAAGGAAAAGGAGTCCATCTTCAACGATCCAAGGGACGACAAGCCCACTGACTCTGGCTCAAGTCATAAGAAGAAGGATGGGAAGAAGAAGAGGCGCATCAAGAAAATCGTCTACTACGACAACGACGAGTCTTCTTCTTCCCCAAGAGACGACGACTACGACGAGAAAAAGAAACCAGTTAACTCAAATTTTTCATTTGATTATTCTTGTATTCCATATAATTCCAATGCCCATTTGCTTTCTATTCCTCTTGGTAAACCTCCACACTTTGATGGAGAGGACTACGCTTTTTGGAGTCACAAAATGCGTAGTCACCTTTTCTTTCTCCATCCTAGTATTTGGGAGATAGTTGAGAATGGAATGCAATTTGATAGTATGGATAACCCTGTATTCATTAACGAACAAATTTATAAGAATGCACAAGCTACCACTATTTTGTTAGCATCGTTGTGCAGGAATGAATATAACAAGGTGAGTGGCTTGGACAACGCCAAGCAAATATGGGACACCCTCAAGATATCGCATGAGGGGAACGACACCACCATGATCACCAAAATGGAGTTGGTGGAAGGCGAGCTAGGAAGGTTTGCCATGATCAGGGGAGAGGAGCCAACGCAAACGTACAACAGGCTCAAGACCCTGGTCAACAAGATCAGGAGCTATGGAAGCACGAGATGGACGGACCACGACGTCGTCCAACTTATGCTCAGGTCTTTCACTGTTATTGACCCTCATCTTGTGAACCTCATCCGTGAAAATCCTAGGTACACAAAGATGACGCCCGAGGAAAACTCAGAAAGTTTGTGAGTGGGCGAATGATGGTCAAGGAAGCAAGATACGTTGATGATGCATTGAATGGCCCAATGCCCATCTATGAGCCTCAGCCTGTTGCACTCAAGGCAACAAGCAGCAACAGGGAGGCGCTACCTAGCAAGGTGGCACAAGTTGAGGCTGCCGGACTAAACAAAGATGAGATAGCCCTCATCATCAAGCGCTTCAAGACCGCGCTAAAAGGACGCAAGGAGCATCCCAACAAGAGCAAAGCAAAGGGAAAGTGCTCCTATTTTAAATACGGTAAGACTGGTCATTTCATAGCAAATTGTCTCGATAATGCTAATGACAAGGAACAAGAAAAGAGCGGGAAGAGGGAGAAGAAGAAATCCTACAAGAAGGCGAAGGGCGAGGCGCACCTCGGCAAAGAATGGAATTCGGATTGCTCTTCTTCTGACTCCGACGACGAAGGACTCGCTGCCTCAGCCTTCAACAAGTTGTCTCTCTTCCCCAACGAGCGCCATACTTGCCTCATGGCAAAGGAGAAAAAGGTAAGTGCTCGAGATACCCCTAAGTATACTACTTCAAGTGATGATGACTCTAGTGATGATGAAGTAGATTACTCAAGCTTGTTCAAAGGTTTAGATAGAACTAAAGTAGATAAAATCAATGAATTGATTGATGCTTTAAATGAAAATAATAGACTTTTAGAAAAGCAAGAGGATATTTTATATGAAGAGCATGATAAATTTGTAAGTATGCAAAAGTCTCTTGCTTTAGAGGTTAAAAGGAATGAAATGCTATCTTCTGAATTATCTGCTTGTCATGAAACTGTGTCTACCTTAAAGAGTATTAATGATAATTTAAATGGTAAGCTAGAAGTAGTTAATAAATCTAGTTCTTGTGTAGAACATGTTGTCATTTGTAATAGGTGTAAGGATTTTGATGTTGATGCATGTGTTGAGCACCTTACTTCTATTACAAAATTAAATAGTGAAGTGGCAAGTCTTAATGCCCAACTTAAGACTTGCAAAAATGAATTTGAATAGTTAAAATTTGCTAGGGATGCCTACACCGTTGGTAGACATCCCTCAATTAAAGATGGACTTGGCTTTCGAAAGGAAGCCAAGAACTTAACAAGTCAAATGGCTCCCATTTCCTACAAGGAGAAAGGGAAGGCCCCTATGGCTAGTAGTAGTCAAAAGAACCATGCTTTCATGTACAATGATAGAAAATTTTCTAGAAATTCTCATTATAATAGGAGTTATAATGCTTTTGACCCACATGCCATGATTGCTTCAAGTTCTAATTTTAATGGTAGGCCTAGGAGAAATTTTGTGTCTCATGCTCCTAGGAAAGTGTGTAATAAACCTACCACTGTCTTTCATGCTTGCAACACTACTTTTGTACTTTCATGTAAAAATGAAAAGTGGTTGCTAGAAAGATGGGGTCCAAGTGCAAGGGAGACAAGACTTGCATTTGGGTCCTAAAGACTATTGTAACTAACCTTGTAGGACCCAACAAGAGTTGGGTACCTAAAACCCAAGCCTAATTTGCCTTACAGGTTTATGCATTCGGGGGCTCAAGCTGGATTATCGACAGCGGATGCACAAACCACATGACGGGGGAGAAGAAGATGTTCACCTCCTATGTCAAGAATAAAGATTCCCAAGTTTCGATCATCTTTGGAGATGGGAACCAAGGCAAGGTTAAAGGACTAGGAAAGATAGCCATTTCATCCGAGCATTCCATATCTAATGTGTTTTTAGTTGAATCGCTCGGGTACAATTTATTATCTGTCAGTCAACTATGTAATATAGGATATAATTGTCTATTTACCAATGTAGATGTGTTTGTCTTTAGGAGTGATGGTTCACTAGCTTTTAAGGGTGTCTAGACGGTAAACTCTACTTAGTTGATTTTTTGAAAGAGGAGGCCGATCTAGATGCATGCTTAATTGCTAAGACTAGCATGGGTTGGTTGTGGCATCGCCGTCTAGCACATGTTGGGATGAAGAACCTTCATAAACTTCTAAAGGGAGAACATGTGTTAGGTCTAACAAATGTGTTTTTCGAAAAAGATAGACCTTGTGCAGCTTGTTAAGCAGGTAAATAGGTGGGAAGCACTCATCACAGCAAGAATGTGATGACCACATCAAGACCTCTGGAGCTACTTCATATGGACCTCTTCGGACCCGTCGCCTACCTCAGCATTGAGGGAAGTAAGTATGGTCTTGTTATCGTTGATGATTTTTCCCGCTTCACTTGGGTATTCTTTTTGCAGGATAAATCAGAAACCCAGGGGACCCTAAAGCGCTTTCTAAGGAGAGCTCAAAACGAATTTGAGCTCAAGGTGAAAAAGATAAGAAGCGACAACGGGTCTGAGTTCAAGAACCTACAAGTGGAGGAGTACCTTGAGGAGGAAGGAATCAAGCACGAGTTCTCCGCTCCCTACACACCACAGCAAAACGGTGTGGTAGAGAGGAAGAACAGGACACTTATAGACATGGCGAGGACGATGCTTGGAGAATTCAAGACGCCCGAGCGGTTTTGGTCGGAAGCTATGAACACAGCTTGCCACGCCATAAACCATCGGGTTTGGTTGAAGTCTCTAGCAACGTTGTATTTGATGAAACTAACGACTCTCCAAGAGAGCAAGTTGATCTTGATGATGTAGATGAAGATGATGTTCCAACGGACGCAATTCGCACCATGGCGATTGGAGATGTGCGACCACAGGAACACCAAGAACAAGATCAACCTTCTTCCTCAATGATGGTGCATCCCCCAACTCAAGATGATGAACAAGTTCCTCAAGAAGAGGTGCATGATCGAGGGGGAGCACAAGAAGACCAAGTTGTGGAGGAAGAAGCACCACGGGCCCCTCCAACTCAAGTCCGAGCGACGATTCAAAGGAATCATCCCGGGGACCAGATTTTGGGTGATATAAGCAAGGGAGTAACAACTCGCTCACGTCTAGCTAATTTTTGTGAGCATTACTCGTTTGTCTCTTCTATTGAGCCTTTCAGGGTAGAAGAGGCCTTGCAAGATCCGGACTGGGTGTTGGCCATGCAGGAAGAGCTCAACAACTTCAAGCGAAATGAAGTTTGGACCCTGGTGCCACGTCCCAAGCAAAACGTTGTGGGAACCAAGTGGGTGTTCCGCAACAAGCAAGACGAGCACGGGGTGGTGACACGAAACAAGGCTCGACTTGTGGCAAAAGGTTATGCCCAAGTCGCAGGTTTGGATTTTAAGTAGACTTTTGCTCCTGTGGCTAGGTTAGAGTCTATTCGCATTCTATTAGCCTATGCCGCTGACCACTCTTTCAGGTTGTTCCAAATGGATGTGAAGAGCGCTTTCCTCAACGGGCCAATCAAGGAGGAGGTGTACGTGGAGCAACCCCCTGGCTTTGAGGATGAACGGTACCCCGACCATGTGTGTAAGCTCTCTAAGGCGCTCTATGGACTTAAGCAAGCCCCAAGAGCATGGTATGAATGCCTTAGAGATTTCCTAATTGCTAATGCTTTCAAGGTTGGGAAAGCCGATCCAACTCTTTTCACTAAGACTTGTGATGGTGACCTATTTGTGTGCCAAATTTATGTCGATGATATAATATTTGGTTCTACTAACCAAAAATCTTGTGAGGAGTTTAGCAGGGTGATGACACAAAAATTTGAGATGTCGATGATGGGCGAGTTGAACTACTTCCTTGGGTTCCAAGTGAAGCAACTCAAGGACGGCACCTTCATCTCCCAAACGAAGTACACGCAAGACTTGCTCAAGCGGTTCAGGATGAAGGATGCCAAGCCCGCAAAGACACCAATGGGAACCGACGGACATGTCGACCTCAACAAAGGAGGTAAGTCCGTTGATCAAAAGGCATACCGGTCTATGATAGGATCCTTACTTTATTTGTGTGCTAGTAGACTGGATATTATGCTTAGCGTATGCATGTGTGCTAGATATCAATCCGACCCAAGGGAATGTCACCTTGTGGCCGTTAAGCGGATTCTTAGATATTTAGTTGCTACGCCTTGCTTCGGGATCTGGCATCCAAAGGGGTCTACCTTTGACTTGATTGGATATTCAGACTCTGATTATGTCGAGTGCAAGGTTGATAGGAAGAGTACATTAGGGACGTGCCAATTCCTAGGAAGGTCCATGGTGTCTTGGAGCTCAAAGAAACAAACTTCTGTTGCCCTATCCACCGCTGAGGCCGAGTATGTTGCCGCAGGATAGTGTTGCACGCAACTAGTTTGGATGAGGCAAACCCTCCGGGACTTTGGCTACAATCTGAGCAAAGTCCCACTCCTATGTGACAATGAGAGTGCAATCCGCATGGCAGATAATCCTGTTGAACACAGCCGCACTAAGCACATAGACATAAGGCATCACTTCCTGAGAGACCACCAGCAAAAGGGGGATATCGAGGTGTACCATATTAACACCGAAAACCAGCTAGCCGATATCTTCACCATGCCTTTAGATGAGAAAAGGTTTTGCAGGTTGCGTAGTGAGCTAAATGTCTTAGATTCGCGTAACTTGGATTGATCTATAACATACATGTGTTTTATGCCTTTGATCATGTAATTTATGCATTTCAATCTATGTTTGTGGTGCTCAAGTTGTACACATGATCCCCGGACCTCACAAGTCCATTTGCAAGTGATGCACTTATTTAGGGGGAGGCATGCTACAACTTGACCCTTTGAGACTAACCTTTGTGTTTGAGTTCTTGATTTAGTCTCAAAAGTGAATTGAAAGGGAAAGGTGAACTTGGACCATGCAAAGACTTCCACTGCACTACGGTAATAACTCCAAGTTCATATCTATGCTCTTATTGCCTTTTTGCTCTTAATTGACAATTTTGGTGAGACAATGGGGTTAAAGGGCCAAGAATGATCCTGTTTTGGTGCTTAATGCCAAAGGGGGAGAAATTAAGGCCAAAGCAAATGGATCAGCTACCACTTGTGAAATTTCGAAAATAGTAGAGTTAGAACTTTTGATTTGTCAAAATACTCTTATTGTCAAAATTTGGTCTCTTATGGGGAGAATATATGATTATGGGAAAAAGGGGGAGTTTTCGGCTCTTGATCAATTTTTCCATTGGAATATCTCTCTTTGTGCCTAAACAAGTGTGTTTGACTTAGAGATAGGAAAATGACTTTGATTTCAAAAACAAACCAAGTGGTGGCAAAGAATGATCCAAATATGCCAAATTTGAATCAAAAACCATTCTTGTTCTCAATTGCATTGATGTTGCACTTCTTTTGGTTGCTTTTTGATGTGTTGGCATAAATCACCAAAAAGGGGGAGATTGAAAGGGAAATGTGCCCTTAGGCCATTTCTAAAGTGTTTTGGTGATTAAGTGTCCAACACATATCCTCTAAGTCTTAATTTGTGCCAAAGATTGAAGAAGTGCAAATCACGCAACAAGGTACGTTTCTAGACTTAGTACATTGATTTGAGTACTAATGTATTGTGTCTAAGTGCTAGAAACAGGAGAAAAGCAATTGGAATTGAGTTGGCTGTGTACAACCAACTTCTGCTCGGTCTGGGTGCATCGGACTGTCCGGTGGTGCACTGGACAGTGTCCGGTGCGCCAGACCAGTCTTGGTGAACAGGCCACTCTCGGGACTCGACGGCGGCGTACGGCTATAATTCACCGGACTGCCCGGTGGTGCACCGAACTGTCCGGTGAGTCGTCTGCGGCGAAGTCGTCGCTCTCGGGAAACGTTCAACGGCGTACAACTAAAATTCACCGGACTATCCGGTGAGGCACCGGACTGTCCGGTGAGCCAACGGCCGACTGCGCCAACGGTCGGCCGCGCAATCTTCGCGCGACGCGTGGACGCGCCAACGATCGGCAGGGGGCACCGGGCTGTCCGGTGTGCACCGAACAGTGTCCGGTGCGCCAACTGCCACGAATCTGCAATGGTCGGATGCGCCATAAAAGGAAGGAGATCACGCACCGGACAGCTACATGGACTGTCCGGTGGTGCATCGGACTGTCCGGTGCGCCACCCGACAGAAGGCAAGATTAGCTTTCCAAGATTGCCTCCAACGGCTCATAGCTGCCTTGGGGCTATAAAAGGGACCCCTAGGCGCATGGAGGAGTAACCCAAGCATTCTTTGATCATTCCTAAGCATCCAGACTCCACTCCCACGCATTTGATTCTCTGTGCTAGCAATTTGAGCTCCTCTTGAGTTGAGAACTCCGTGTGTTGAACTTAGAGCTCAAGTTGTGACTTGTGTGCGTGATTGTGCTCTCGTTTTGAGTCTTGTGTGCGTTGCTCTCCCCTCCCTTACTTCCGTGCTTCTTTGTGATCATCAATTGTAAGGGCAAGAGGCTCCAAGTTGTGAAGATTCCTCGCAAACGGGAGAAAGTATAAGGAAGAAGAACACTGTGGTATTCAAGTTGATCATTAGATCACTTGAAAGGGGTTGAGTGCAACCCTCGTCCATTGGGACACCACAACGTGGAAGTAGGCAAGTATTACTTGGCCGAACCACGGGATAACTCACGTGTCTCTTGTGATTGCTTTTCTGTGTGATTATTGTGATTCGCAAAAGCTAGCACTATAGCCACTTGGTTTTATCATTCTAACACTTAACCAAGTTTTGTGGCTATCAGTTGTTGAATTTTATAGGATCACCTATTCACCCCCTGTCGGGTACCGAAATTAGGGGTACCCCCCAACACTCCTAATCACGGCTGGAAAACACCTTCAGAGCAAACCATGAAGGCTTATAGTTCGAGTCAAAGTCAAAGCTTCGTCTACTAAGGGACTCGGCCTCGCCTCGCCTGAGCCTGGCCTCGGGTGGAACAGTGGTCCCGGACGAGTTCTCGTCTCGCCCGAGGGTCTCCTCATGCAGTGAGTGCGCCCTCGGCTCAGCCAAAGGCAAGCCTTGTCGTGCAAGCGACCTTGGCCAAATCGCCTTACCAGCCGACCGTATCGCATGCGCATTTAATGCTGGGATCGCCTGACACCTTATCCTGACACGCGTGCCTCAGTCGGCAAGGTCGAAGTGACCGCAGTCACTTCACCCTTTCACTGACCGATCTGACAGGAAAACAGCGCCGCCTGCCCCGCTCCGGCTGTTGTGCCAACCACCCGGGCGAAACCGACAACGGTCAAGATAAGCCCCGGGCGCAACAGGAAGCTCCGCCTCGCCCGACCCCGGGGCTCGGCCTCGGCCTCGGCCTCGGGAGGAGATCTCTGCCTCGCCCGACCCCAAGGCTCGGCCTCGAACTTGGCCTCGGGAAGAGTCACATCCTTGCCCGACCCTGGGCCTCAGCCCCAGCCTCGGCCTCGGAGGAGCCGCCGCCTCGACCGACCTCAGGCTCGGATCAACTGCGCCACAAGGGATGCATCATTACCCTACTCCTAGCTAGCTCAGGCTACGAAGGAACAAGACCGGTGTCCCATCCAGCTTACCCCGGTGATAGGCGATGGTGGTTTCCCGCATGCAACCATGACGTTGGTGGTTCTCAAGCCCCCTACGGAAGCAAGGAGACGTCAGCAGGATCCATACAGCACCGACAGCTATACTGCTATAGGGCTCAAGGCACTTCTCCGACGGCCACAATACTACCTCTATAGGACTCGAGACGTCCCCCCGACGGCCACGTTGTTATCTGTACAGGGCTCAGGGCACTTACCTGCCAGCCACGTTAGCTCCCAGCTACACCCCATTGTACAGCTGGGCATCTCCTTACGTCTATAAAAGGGGGTGTCCAGGGCCCCACACGGGGAAAAAAGGACGGACGGGGGGGGGGGAGGACGAAGGGACGAGCATACGAACATATGAGCATACGTACGCATGGCAAAGGGACGGGAGAAGACGAGCAGGGGCCGGACCCTCTCTCTCTCTTGCTCTCTCCTACTCGCTCTCTCGCAACGCTTGTAACCCCTACTACAAGCACCCTGGTGCAGGATAATACAAGGCTCATTCCCCCACCTGTGTTCCATCTTGCACCAACCCATCTGGGCAGGGGCACGCAGCGACAAATTTACTCGTCGGTCCAGGGACCCCCCGGGTCCGAAACCCCGATAGTTGGCGCGCCAGTTAGGGGTCTGCTGCGTGTTAACGAACACTTTCCCGTTGAGTTCCAGATGGGTAGACTTCAGAAACCTCTTCAGCCCGGAACGGTGCTTCACTTCGGGAGTCTCGAGTTCATGTCCCTCGACGGCAGCTACGACATGGTACTCCTCCCTCCGCGGCATGACGACAACGACAGTCAACGGCTCGCCCGACGGAGGCGCCCTCCACGACGGCATCTCCCCGCGGTGGAAGAGGAGCACTCGGGTCGTCTCTGCCACCCTCCTCGCCGGAGGAGACAGAGACGAGGCAACCATGGCCACGCAGGAGGCGGAACCTTATCGACTGTCGAACCAGAGCGAGCCGACAATGCCGGTACTCCTCCAGGGGACATGTCGAGGGTTGTCCACGCGCCTGAGACAACGACGAGCGCCGCTTCCCCGCAACGTGCCAGCCCCAAGCGGACTGACGACGCCAACACCCTCGCAAAGGACCTGCTAGGTGTCACCCTCGTACCTGAGATGATGGTGTGTTCCATCCCTGACGCGACTTCACCATCGTCCATCGACCAAAAGGTATCGTCCGTATTCCACCCTGTTCCCTTTCGATTCAGCTTCGATCCACCTAGCGACCCCGCTACGGTGAGCGCTTTCGTAAGGGCGTATCCAAACCTTCTGGGGTACCATATGTGGTCAACCTGGGACCGACTGACAGCCGTCTCAACCTCCGGACCGGTGGGTTCCGAGGAAGAGGACGACCCCGACTTCGGTTGGGATTTCTCTGGCCTCGATGATCTCGGTGCCCTGCGGGACTTCATGTCCGCATGTGACAACTGCCTCTCCGGTTGTTCTGACGATGGTCGCGGCCTTGACGATGAGGGTTACAGCCCGAGTCGCGAATGTTTCCACGTCGATCAGGGAGATCATGACGAAGGCAACCACCTCGGTATGCCAGAGGTTGACGATCCCCCTAGGCCCGCATCTCGCGTTGACATCCCGCGGGAGCTAGCTGTGGTCCTAGTCCCTGCGGGGGGTCAGGACACACAGCTCGAGCAAATCCGCGAGATGCAGGCCAGGGTCGACGAGGAAGCAGGGTGGCTTGTGCAGCTCCGCCAGAACATCAAATAGGAGTGGGCAGGCCGAACACTCGCCGGAGGAGCCTGTCATCGGGCCAGGACATCCAGCGCCGCATCGTCGACAATGCAGGGCAGCGCTGCCCCCGGCCGTCAGCGGGTATGGCCAGGACCTAGCTGCAGTGGCGATGCTACTTCGAACCATGCTGGAGCCATCCACCACCGAGGGACAGCGTATCCAGGGCGAACTCAAGGATCTCCTGGAAGGTGCCGCAGTTCGACGAGCCGAGAGCTCCGCCTCCCAAAGGCGAGCTGACCCCTCGGAGCATCACATAGCATCCTCCCGACGCATACGGGAGGCCTCGGTCCATCTCGAGCGCACATGGGACGAGGCACCTGCCGCCCAGGATCGCCTTGGCAACGAGCGTCACCATCACGATCATCGAGCCTGCCTCGACGAGAAGTTGCGCCGAGGCTACCATCCCAGGCGCGGGGGACGCTGCGACAGCGAGGAGGATCGAAGTCCCTCGCCCGAGCCACCCGGTCCACGAGTCTTCAACCGCGCCATACGACAAACGCTGTTCCCCGCCCGTTTTCAAGCCCCGACTACCATCACCAAGTACTCGGGGGAGACGAGGCCGGAGTTGTGGCTCGAGGACTACCGACTGGCATGCCAGTTGGGAGGGGCAGACGATGACAACCTCATCATCCATAATCTACCCTTTTCCTCTCCGGTGCCGCCCGGGTCTGGCTGGAGCATCTGCCACCTGCGCAGATCTCCGACTGGGACGACCTAGTCAAGGCTTTCGCAGGAAATTTCTAGGGCACGTACGTGCGCCCTAGGAACTCATGGGATCTCCGAAGCTGCCGCCAGCAGCCTAGGGAATCCCTCCAAGAGTACATCCAGCGGTTCTTTCCTCGCCAGCACCACTTGCCAAGACCTGGTGAGCAAACTGGGGTGCAAGACTCCCGCCAAGGCCAGCGAATTGATGGACGTCGCCACCAAGTTTGCCTCGAGTCAGGAGGTGGTCGAGGCCATCTTCTGGAAAGACAAGTGGCCTCATGGGGAACTGAAGGAAGATGCCCCCGAGGCGTCTGCCCAGCGTGGCACGAAGAAGAAGGCCAAGAAGAAGGCACAAGCAAAGCGCAACGCCGCTGACGCGAATCTCGTCGCTGCTTGCCGAGCCCAGGAACCCTTGGAAGCCCCCTGGAGGGGCCGGCGCGTTCGACAAGGTGCTTAAGGAGCCGTGCCCCTATCACCAGGATCCCGTCAAGCATACCCTTGAGGAATGTGTCATGCTCCGGCGCTACTTCCATAAGGCTGGGCCCCCGGCGGAAGATGGCAAGGGCCAAGGCAACAACAAGAAGGAGGGCGGCAAGGAAGAGGAGTTCCCCGAGATCCACAACTGCTTCATGATTTACGGTGTGCAGGTGGCGAACGCCTCGGCTCGGCACCGCAAGCAGGAGCGCTGGGAGGTCTGCTCGGTAAAGGTGGTAGCGCCAGTCTACCTAGACTGGTCCGACAAGCCTATCACCTTCGACCGAGGCGACCACCCTGACTTCGTGCCAAGCCCAGGGAGGTACCCGCTCGTCGTCGATCCGATCATCGGCAACGTTAGGCTCTCCAAGGTCCTCATGGACGGAGGCAGCAGCCTCAACATCATCTGTGCCGAGACCCTGGAACTCTTGGGGGTTGATCGGTCCGAGGTCCGGGCCGGTGCGGCACCCTTACACGGGATCGCACCCGGAAAGTGTATCCTGCCCCTCGGACGGATTGACTTGCTCGTCTGCTTCGGAACTCCCTCCAACTTCTAAAAGAAAACCCTCACCTTCGAGGTGGTCGGGTTCCGAGGAACCTACCACGCGGTGTTGGGAAGGCCGTGCTACACCAAGTTCATGGCTGTCCCCAACTACACCTACCTCAAGCTCAAGATGTCGGGCCCCAACGGGATCATCACCGTCAGATCCACGTACCGCCACACGTATGAATGCGACGTGGAATGTGTGGAGTACGCTGAGGCCCTCACCGAGTCCGAGGCCCTCATCGCCGACTTGGAACGCCTCTCCAAGGAGGCGCCCGACGCAAAGCGGCACGCCGGCAACTTCGAACCAGTCGAGGCGGTCAAGTCCGTCTCTCTCGACCCCAGCAACGACACCAGCAAGAAAGTTCGGATCGGCTCCGAGCTCGACCCCAAATAGGAAACAGTGCTCGTTGACTTTCTCCGCGCAAACGTCGAAGTTTTTGTGTGGAGTCCCTCGGACATGCCAGGCATACCAAGGGATGTCGCAGAGCACTCACTGGACATCAGAGCTGGAGCCCGACCCGTGAAGCAGACCCTGCGCTGTTTTGACGAAGAAAAGCGTAGGGCCATAGGCGAGGAGATCCACAAGCTACTCGCGGCAGGGTTCGTCAAAGAGGTATTCCATCCCGAATGGTTAGCTAACCCTGTTCTTGTAAAGAAAAAGGATGGGAAGTGGAGGATGTGCGTAGACTACACTGGTCTAAACAAAGCATGTCTGAAGGTTCCCTACCCTCTGCCTCGCATCGATCAAATTATGGGCTCCACTGCTGGGTGCGAAACCCTGTCATTCCTCGATGCCTACTCTAGCTATCACCAAATCATGATGAAAGAGTCCGACCAGCTCACGACTTCTTTTATCACACCTTTTGGCATGTATTGTTACACTACAATGCCATTTGGTTTGAGGAATGCAGGCGCCACCTACCAGAGGTGCATGAACCATGTGTTCAGAGAACACATCGGCAGAACGGTCGAGGCTTACGTCGATGACATCGTTGTCAAGACAAAGAAAGCCTCTGACCTCCTCTCTGACCTTGAAACGACATTCAAGTGTCTGAGAGCTAAAGGCGTGAAACTCAACCCCGAGAAGTGTGTCTTCGGAGTCCCCCGAGGCATGCTCCTAGGGTTCATCGTCTCCGAGCGGGGCACAGAGGCCAACCCGGAGAAAATCGCGGCCATCACCAACATGGGACCGATAAAAGATTTGAAAGGAGTACAAAGGGTCATGGGGTGCCTTGCGGCTCTGAGCCATTTCATCTCACGCCTTGGCGAAAAAGGATTGCCCTTGTACCGCCTCTTAAGGAAGACCGAGCGCTTCACTTGGACCCCCGAGGCCGAGGAAGCCCTTGGAAACTTAAAGGCACTCCTTACGAATGCACCCATCTTGGTGCCCCCCACTGCGGGAGAAGCCCTCTTGATCTACATAGCCGCAACCACTCAGGTGGTCAGCGCCGCGGTCGTAGTCAAGAGATGAGAAGAAGGGCATACACTGCTCGTCCAGAGGCCAGTCTACTTCATCAGTGAAGTGCTATCCGAGACCAAAGTCTGCTACCCACAGATCCAGAAGCTGCTCTACGCGGTGATTCTGACACGGCGGAAGTTGCGACACTACTTCGAGTCTCACCCGGTGACTGTGGTGTCATCCTTTTCTCTGGGAGAGATCATCTAGTCCCGAGAGGCCTCGCGTAGGATAGCAAAATGGGCAGTGGAACTCATGGGCGAAACACTTTCATTCGCCCCTCGGAAGGCCATAAAATCCCAAGTCTTGGCCGACTTCCAGGCTGAGTGGACTGACACCCAGTTACCGACGACTCCAATCCAACCCGAGCTTTGGACCATGTACTTCGACGGGTCACTGATGAAAACCAGAGCAGGCGTGAGCTTGCTCTTCATCTCACCCCTCGGAAAACACCTTCGCTACGTGATTCACCTTCATTTTCCGGCGTCAAACAACGTGGCCGAGTACGAAGCATTGGTTAATGGGCTGCGCATCGCCGTCGAGCTAGGGGTTCGGTGCCTCGACGCTCATGGTGACTCGCAGCTTGTCATTGACCAAGTCATGAAGAACTCCCACTGCTATGATCGGAAGATGGAGGCCTACTGCGACGAAGTTCGGCGCCTAGAGGACAAGTTCTACGGGCTGGAACTCAACCACGTCGCCTGACGATTCAATGAGACTGCGGATGAGCTGGCTAAAATAGCCTCGGGGCGGACACCGGTTCCCCCGGACGTCTTCTCCAGGGATATACATCAACCCTCCATCAAGATCGATGACACGCCCGAGGAAGCCTCGGCCAAGCCCAAGGTGCCCTCGGCCGCCGAGGGTGAGGCCCTGCGCGTCGAGGGAGAGCGGAATGGGGTCACGCCAAACCCGAACTGGTAGACCCCGTACCTGGAATATCTCCTTCGAGGAGAGCTGCCCCTCGACAAGGCCGAAGCTCAGCGACTGGCTCGGCGCGCCAAGTCGTTTGTTTTGCTGGGTGATGAAAAGGAGCTCTATCACCGCAGTCCCTCGGGCATCCTCCAGCGATGCATCTCCATTGCCCAAGGACAAGAGCTGTTACAAGAAATACACTCGGGGGCTTGTGTCCACCATCCAGCACCTCGAGCCCTCGTGGGAAATGCCTTCCGACAAGGTTTCTACTGGCCAACCGCGGTGGCCGACGCCACTAGGATTGTACGCTCCTGCCGGGGGTGTCAATTCTACGCAAAGCAGACGCACCTGCCCGCTCAGGCCCTGCAGACGATACCTATCACTTGACTGTTTGCTGTGTGGGGTCTGGACCTCATCGACCCCTTGCAGAAGGCACCCGGGGGCTTCACGCACCTGCTGGTCACCATCGACAAATTCTCCAAGTGGGTCGAGGTCCGACCCTTAACCAGTATCAGGTCCGAGCAGGCGATGGCGTTCTTCACCAATATCATCCATCGCTTTGGAGTCCTAAATACCATCATCACCGACAACGGCACGCAGTTCACCGGGAAAAAGTTCCTGGACTTCTGCGAGGACCACCACATCCGTGTGGACTGGGCCGCCATAGCTCACCCCATGACGAATGGGCAGGTGGAGCGTGCCAACGGTATGATTTTGTAGGGACTAAAACCGAGGATCTACAACGGCCTCAACAAGCTTGGCAAGCGGTGGATGAAGGAGCTACCCTCGGTGGTCTGGAGTCTGAGGACGACGTCGAGCTGGGCCACAGGCTTCACGTCGTTCTTTCTAGTCTATGGGGCCGAGGTCGTCCCCCACGGACTTAGAATACGGTTCCCCGAGGACGAAGGTGTACGACGACCGAAGCAACCAGATCAGCCGAGAGGACTTGCTGGACCAGCTCGAAGAGGCTCGGGACGTTTCCTTACTACACTCGGCGCGGTATCAGCAGTCTCTGCGACGCTACCACGCCCGAAGGGTTCGGCCCCGAGGCTTCTGAGTGGGAGACTTGGTGCTTCGGCTGCGACAAGACGCCCGAGGGCGTCACAAGCTTACTCCTCCCTGGGAGGGGCCGTTCATCATTGCCAAAATCCTGAAGCCCAGAACATACAAGCTGGCCAATGATCAAGGCGAGGTCTACATCAACGCTTGGAACATCGAACAGCTATGTCGCTTCTTCCCTTAAAATGTTTCAAGCCGTTCATGTTCCTCGTTTTTACACGCGCGAATAAAGTCTAACCGTCAAGAAAGGGTTAGCCTTGCCTCGGCAAAGCCCGACCCTCCCTCAGGGGGCTAGAAGGGGGGAACCCCCTCTGCGTCAAAATTTTCTTCGGAAAAGTTTTCTACCGAAACAACTTTCGTGCTTTCGACTATGTCGATAGCAGGGCCCTAAAAACGACGAGAGTACACGTAAGCGGCAAGGCCGACCGAGCCGAGGGACTCCTACGCCTCCGGGATACGGATACCTCACTCATCACCTTCCGCGAAAAGTAACTCACGCTCGGATAAGCGATCCTGCTACCGAACAAGTCCTAACGCTCGGGTAGAAAATGACTTTCGTACATTTTTCGACTATATCGATAGCAGAATCCTACGAATGGGTGAGAGAGGCTTTAAGCGGCAAGGCCGACCGAGCCGAGGGACTCCTACGCCTCTGGGATACGGATACCTCACTCATCACCTTCCGTGAAAAGTAACTCTCACTTGGATAATGCGATTCTGCTGCTGACGAACAAGTCCTAAATGCTCGAAACAAGAGGAAAGAAAACACAACTTTATAATCTGAACACTAAATATGTTTAGGCCCCGGTGGCCGCAAAAAACATACACATACTTCAGACAAACTGTTCATGCAGGCTCAAACATCAGCAGGGGGAGGAGCGGCACTCTCGGCGTCGTTTCCACCCTCAGCGGAATCTGGCCCAGCCTCAGACGGTGATGCGAGCAGGCAGCTCGGCCAACTGCTCCGAAGCCCCAGCCAGCCGTCCCCCGAGGATCTCAGCCCGGCTCACGGCCTCGGCGGCTTGGCTCTGGGATTGGCCCTACTCGCGGGTGATCTGGCCAAACCCAAGCTACCGCTGCTGCACCTTCTCGGCCTGGGAAGCCACCTGCTCCCGTGCCGAGAAAGCCTCTGTTCGAGCCGACAACGCCTCTGTCCACGCCACCGCTGCCTTCAGCTTTGGCTCATCGCAGAGCAGCCGAAGGTTCTGAAACCGAGCAAGAGAGGCTTTAAGCGGCAAGGCCGACCGAGACGAGGGACTCCTACGCCTCCGGGATACGGATACCTCACTTGTCACCTTCCGCGCAAGGCAACTCACACTCGGTTAAGTGGTTCAGCCACCGACAGGCAAGTCCTAGTGCTCAAAATGAGGAAGAAACAAAACCTTATACTTGAATACCCAAATGTTCAGGCCTCGACAGCCACAAAGAACAAATACATATGCTTGGGGTAACTATGCTACATAGACTTAGATGTCAGCAGGACCCTCAGCGGTTCTCCCAGCCTACGACAAATGTCTAAGTCCTTGAAGCAGTTACATTTTGCTCAGGCAAAACCCCAGTATATTCCCCCTACAAACGGTACTCCGGTTCCAATTCCGTGAGTATGAACAACCTCCACACCAGGGGGCCCGTGGGATAACAAACTCCAAGCGGCTCGCCGACGACCTCTGCAGCAGCAGAGACAACGACCTCCACCTCGAGCGGCTAAACAGCAGCAGCGATGACCTCAGGACAGACGCTGCTGTGAAAAGGCCCTCGCCCACGTCCCCACACGAGGGGCGAGGACAAGCCGTTGAGGCCGAAGAGTTGGAGGTCCGGTCGCGGGTGGCGCTGACGATCTCGTCGGCAGAGACAACCGCCTCTAGCTGCCACCACCTCAGCACCGACGACAGCTGCCACCCGCCCACCAACACCGCGCCGGCGAACAGCGGCGTGCCCCAAAGCGCACTGGCAGGTCCTCACTCCCGTCCTCGCCGAGGCCGTCCCAGAACACGAGTACCGCCCTCGCAGCGTACGACGTGCTGAGCGACCCCCCGGTGCGGCCGACGGGGCAAGGAGGGCCTAGACGTGGCCGGCCCGCGCGCGGCACGACCACCGCCCGGATGGAGGATGGAAAGCTGCACCCTAGCCAGGGAGCAGCAGTTCGCCTTCCCTCGCATGGCTGGAGGACGCCTCCGTAGGGCTGGAGGATGCCCTTCTCCCCCGAACGCTGGGGGAAGAAAAGGGTCACCGACCCACGTGGAGGCGGCCCCCCACTCGGTGCGCTCCTCCGCCTCAGCCTGGATGACGAAGATCCTTGAAGCTGAGGGCGGGGCGGAGGTCGCAGCCCGGCTTGCTTCTCCGACCAAACTGACCATTGGTGAGGGAATGCAGCCGGGCTGCATGACAAAAATTCTTGAAGCCGAGCGATGGCTGAAGAGCGCCAATCTCCACGAGGTCGCGCTCCTCCAACGATAGCAAGAGCAAGGCGACGCCGGTGCGCCCCATCTGGGGGCTCGAAAGGTGGAAGGGCGCAACACATGAGGGGAGAACAAAGGCATAGCCACTGCCCGGGGGATCGATCCCCTTTTATAGGCAGATCTCCTCACTTGCACCCCTTAGCGTCACGGGCAAAGTCTCCACCGACGTGCTCCAGGGTTCTCCCCCTACGACACGGAGGTTGGGCCTGTAACACCCACTTTGTAAGAAAGGCTAAAAAGAGAAAGCATGTTACTCTATATCTATATGTGTTACCCATGTTTATCATTTCGTATGAACACTTCATTTGAGAACAAATAATTAATAAAAAAAATGTATGCCACCAATTTGTGCATCATGCCGAAGTCTTTATTGTGTGTGCATTTTTATGACAACATGAAAATAAGGTGAATAAATATATTTTGGTGCCCAAGTTTGAATTTCAGAATTTAAGAAAGAAAACACTAATTAACATGAAATCAATATTAAAAATAGATAAATTCACCCATGTGCTATGTTTAAGATGAATATTTAATGAGAAAACAGATCTACCAATGAAGTTTGAGTTTGAAAGGGAACTCAAAATTATGAAATCAGAAAATGGAAAAAAGGAAAGATCACTCACCTGGGCCTCGGATCCTACATTCGGCCCATTTTACTCCACCGCGCGCAGCTATTTTTTTTATCCGCGTCGTTCGGCTGGGTCGCCAGACTCTGCGCGCGGGCGTTTGTACGCTTGACCCTATCACGCAGGCCCCGCACGTCAGGAGCGGACCCTGTAGCTCTTCCAGGTCTGGACGCTCGCATATCCTCCGCGTGCTGCACGAGATTAGCGCTCCGCACGACCGGATAACAACCTCAACCACCGCCGAGCTCTGCGGAGTGCCATCCTCTATAAACTCGGGCTCGTGGCTTTGAGTATCCTCTACGCCGTCGTTCCTAGGGTCCATAAACTGGCCAGGCAGATCCTGCGCGGCGCCTGCGAGTCGTCCTGCTGTGAGCCTGTGACGCGTCTGCAGAAGCCTCGCTTCGCCAACGTACGTCGGACCCTCCCTCTTCACCAGTTCGTCAAGGTTAGAAAAAGAATCCTGTGCATGAGTACGATTTATTCCCTGCACTAGTTCTCGTCTAGGAACTCAATCGGGTGGCATTTGCTGGCGTAGTGCCTAGCGTCGGGACTGGGGCAGGGTGTCTGGGTAGTTGCCTGGCACAGCCGCGGCAAGGATCGGAAGTAGAGACGGGAGAGTGACCGTTAGGGCGGGACCGCTGATCCGGCGAACTCGGCTCCGTTCATGGTGCCGCTCGGCGTGTGGGCTGCCTGGTGAGAGTAGCGTGTGGAAGAAGATGAACTGGCGCCCTTGGATTGGGGGTGAACGGCTCTGATTAGCTTCCACGTACCGGTTCGGTTGGGCTTATTCTCGACCGCGCGATATTGATCCAACGCGCTAGGTTGCTCCGTGGTATTTTAAATCTTGAACGCGCCTGCTCGATCCGACGGCTCGGAGCGTACGTCTGTTTATCTGGGTTCCGATCTAATCCTGACCGCAGATCAAGATCCAACGGTCGAAGCCTTTCCATACCCCTTCGCGGGCACTTTTGTTAAAGAACCCCCTGGAAACTAGAGATTCAACCCGCCATCCATATTCAACTATTCACTGTGTCTTGGACATTTTACCCCGAGCCCCCTGCACTCTCTAAAAATAGTGCGCCCAGTCCAGAGATTGCTTAAATTTGAATAAATGAATTGAAAATAGATTTTTAATATGAAAACAATTACTATAACTTTGATAATCATAGAAAATGTATATGAAGTCCAAATTACTTCATTCTAGTTGCTAAAATTTTGTAGTTTTATTATCTATCACTTAGAGCCTCTGTTTTATCATGACAACAGTAAGAAAATTAATCTCACACTTAATCCTATTTAAAACACATAAAACCTTTGAAAATACATAACTTAAATTCTATAACTCCAAAAATTATGATTCCTGTTCCTAGAATTTTATTTTAATGTGTAGATTATTACTGTGTATTTTATTTATATGTTTGGTGTAATGTTCATTTCTCTATATGCACTGTGCTTGTTTGTATTGTGGCGACTAGAAGAGCCCGTGACTGAGGATCCTGGTGAGCAGCAGGTTGAAGTAGCTGAGCACGAGCTCATAGAAGGCAAGTTGTGCCCTTGACCACTTTTTACCCAATAATGATCTTTAATATCATTTATCCATGCATAGGTTAATTTTTATGGGACCCAATAGGACCCCCTAGATTGTTTATCTCATTACCTTGTTTACCCCTGAATCACTTGGGTAGTTTGCTATTGCTTTATATGGTTTTGGGATAATCATTTATTACCTCTATGTTCCAATTCTTTTTGTTATTCTATTTATGTTCATGTCAAGTTCATTAATGTTAATTGGAACATAGAGCTTAACTTGAGAACCACGTGCCACCACAAGGGATTAATGGGACACCCTTGGCTGACTAATTAGGAAAGGTAGTGGAAGACTACCTTACCCGAAAGGGGCAAGGGCAGTAGGGGAGTTGCATGCAAGGAGGTTCTCGGGTTGATTTTGCTGCGATGGCGGTCAGACGGGGGATTCTTGCAAGTGCTCTTCCCATAAACTGTAGCGGGTTTTCGGAAGCTAGTGGAACTTTGTAAAGGCCTCGTAGTGTTGCCCTGCCACGCTTCCTAGGTAGAGGTGTATGGGAGTCGCGACCCCTTGGTAGATGGGTAACATGACTTGTGGGTAAAGGGTACAACCTCTGCAGAGTGTAAAACTGGTATACTAGCCGTGCTCGCGGTCATGAGCAGCTCAGGACTCTCTGATGATTAAATTATGGAACTTAAATTCAATTTGTCATTCGCATATGCATGGGTTTATTATTAATTTTGTTCTATTATTTATTTAAGGTTTGCTATTTACTTACACTTAGTAATTGCTAATAAAATTTGGACCAACTACTTAAAAGCAATGCTCAGCTTTAACCCTTATCAATGATTAACCTTACACATCACATGAACTCACACCTTTGTGAGTTTATGTCCACTGGTTCCCCACAACTTGTTGAGCTATGATCATGTGTGAGCTCACCCTTGCTGTCTCACACCCCCCACAGGAGAAGAACAGGTGGTTCAGGAGGAGCCACAAGGCGAGGAGTATGATCTGATCTAGGTGGCGTTTCTCAGTTGACATTGGCACCGACGATCCTTAGTTCGTTTTATCTTTATTATTTTATTTTGTAATAAGTCTTCCGCTATGTAATAAATACTCTGATGTTTTATGACATTTATCTCTATACACTCTGTTATTATATATGTTGTCTTCTTGGCGCATGTATGAGATGCACCTGGCTTTGTTCCTTAAAGCCGGGTGTGACAGAAGTGGTATCAGAGGAAATGTTGACTGTAGGACGAAACCTAGATAGAAATGGACAAAACCCTTACCTACTTACCTTACTCTGACTCATTCTATACTTATCTCACATTGATCTTATCTCACCTTTTGCTACTCTACTCTGATTAATCTTATCTATTCTACTCTAAGACAAGATGGATTTCACACCTTGGAATCCTACCATTATGATCTTCTTAAGAGATAGGGAACCTAAGACAAAATTTAAAACTATTTTCTTTAAAATGTTGTTTGAATGTTCTGATGTTAATGTCTGATTTGCTTCTTTGATTGATTGAAATATTATATAAGGGCATCTTAGCATGTACCACCACAAGGTAATGAATTAGCTATGGTAGGTAAAATATTAATCTGCTTAGCTAATAAATCCCCCAAAGTAACCTGATTTGTAAATACCTGCCTTGTCTACTATTTTCTTACCATATGTATCTAACTCAGATGGTCAATACCAGGCGGGGTGGTGGAATTGATTTGCCTCCTAATCGACACACTCGGTGGATATATAGACAACCCCAGCCACAACCTGCAGAGATGAATCCTCCTAATCCTCCACCAGGCGGAGTTGACCCACTAGTTGCTGCTCAGATGAGTATGATGCAGCAAATGGCGAACACCATGGCAGATATGCATGCACAGATGCAGCAAGAAAGCCAGGAGATGCGTCAAGAAAGAGAAGAGATACGACAGGAGTTGCGCCAGGAGCGAGAGGAGATACGCCAGGAAAGGAGGGCGCAACAACAGCAGCTGCAACAGCAAATGCAACAACAATAGCAGCAGCAACAGCAACAAGTACCACTGCCTCCACCACCACCACCAGTTCCACCCCGAGATAAGCATAGGGAGTTCATGAGTCATAAGCCACCTACATTTGCAAGCTCACCTGATCCACTGGACACGGATGATTGGCTGAAGTCCATTGAGAAGATGTTGAATATTGCACAATGCACTGACCGGGAGAAGGTTTTATATGCTTCTGGACGTCTGACTGGACCTGCTGCTGACTGGTGGGATTCATATACTGCTGCCCATGATGCTGCTGATACTATCAATTGGGCAGAGTTCAGTACACAGTTCCGGAATTATCATATACCAGCTGGATTGATGAAGATTAAGAAGAAGGAATTTCTGTCGCTGAAGCAAGGAAGTATGTCAGTCAGCGAGTATCGCGACAAGTTCATCCAGTTATCCAGATATGCCCCTGATAAAGTTTCTGAAGATGAGAGGAAGCAGGAGCATTTTATTGAAGGACTTAATGGACCACTGCAGTATGCTCTAGTGGCACACACATTTCCATCATTTCAGAGGCTACTTGATAAGGCCCTGGCTATTGAACACAAGCGTGTTCAGCTGGGAGATTTGAAGAGAAAGGCTATATCTCAAGGACAAGGAAGCAGTAGTGTTCGTCCTCGCTACAGTTCACCTCAGGGTACACCAGTTCGCACTGGCGGAGGCCAGCGCCCAGTTCAGCAATCACCTCTGAGGACTCCACCTCCTCGACAGGCTACCCCCACTGGCACCCCGACAAAGTTTTCAGGACAGAGTCCAGGCACTACTTGTTTCAAGTGTGGGAAGACTGGTCATTATGCAAATGTCTGCCCACAGAGGATTGCTACTACTCCAGTTCAGAACAGGCAGCAAACTCCAGGATCTGGCAAGGGATATTCTATTGCCAAGGTTAATCAAGTCAGCGTTGATGCTACTCCGGATGGTGGGGACATCGTACTTGGTATGTTTTACGTTAATGCAATTCCTGCAACCATATTATTTGATTCTGGTGCTACACATTCATTCATGTCTGCTAGATATGCTAACACAAATGAAATACCACTGCTAAATATGAGAAAACCCATGATAGTAATTACACCTAAAGGGCCTGTTGAGGCGAATCAAATGACACGTAGATTGACATTGACCATTATGGGTAGAGAATTTGGAGCTACTGCTATAATATTAGAGTCAAGCAGTATAGATCTGATCCTTGGTATGTCATGGCTAAGAAAGGCAAAGGCCGTTATAGCATGTGGTAGAGGTACCGTAGAACTCACTACCACTAAAGGAGAAAGATTTCAAGTTAATATTGCAGTAACCTCCTCATCCATGCGTGCAATGTTCTTTATAGCTGAGGAGTTTGTTGGTGACAACATCCGGGTGGTTAGAGATTTTCCGGATGTCTTTCCAGAGGAGTTACCAGGGATGCCACCTGATAGAGAAGTTGAGTTTGTTATTGATCTCCTACCTGGAACCGCCCCTATTTCTAAACGGCCATATAGGATGTCCGTAGAGGAGTTGAAGGAACTTAAGAAGCAGTTAACTGAGTTACAAGAGGCTGGGTACATTCGTCCGAGTTCCTCACCTTGGGGAGCACCGGTACTGTTTGTACAGAAGAAGGATGGATCACAAAGAATGTGTGTGGATTATAGATCACTCAACGATGTTACTATGAAGAACAAGTATCTGTTACCCTGTATTGAGGATTTATTTGATCAGATGAGAGGTGCCAGAGTATTCTCGAAGATTGATCTCCGATCCGGTTACCATCAGATGAGGATTAGACCATCGGATATTCCTAAGACGGCATTCTTGACTCGATATGGATTATATGAGTTCACTGTTATGTCATTCGGATTAACCAATGCACCAGCTTATTTTATGAACTTGATGAATAAGGTGTTTATGGAGTATTTGGACAGATTCGTCGTGGTGTTCATTGACGATATTCTTATCTATTCCCAGAGTGATAGGGATCATGAGGAACATCTGAGATTGGTGCTACAGAAGCTACATGATAACCAGCTATATGCCAAGTTCAGCAAGTGCGAGTTTTGGATTGGCAAGGTGCCATTTCTTGGTCATATCATATCTAATGGAGGAATATCAGTGGATCCTGCTAAAGTTAAGGAGATAATGGAGTGGAGAGTACCCACTACAGTTACTGAGATTCGGAGTTTCTTGGGATTAGCAGGATATTATCGGAGATTTATTGAAGGATTTTCTAAGATTGCTAAGCCTATGACTTCGCTTCTGGAGAAGGGCAGAGAATTTAAGTGAGATGAGAAGTGCCAAGACAGCTTTGATCAATTGAAGAAGAAATTGATGTCGCCACCAGTGTTGGTTATGCCAGACCTACAGAAAGGATTTGATATCTATTGCGATGCATGTGGCCAAGGCTTAGGATGTGTGCTCATGCAAGAGGGACATGTGATTGCCTATGCTTCTCGTCAATTGCGGAAACATGAATTGAACTACCCCACTCATGACTTGGAATTGGCAGCCGTTGTGCATGCGCTTAAGATTTGGAGACATTATATCATGGGGACCAAGTGCCAAGTGTACACGGATCATAAGAGTTTGAAGTATATATTCACTCAGAAGGATCTCAACCTTAGGCAACGCCGTTGGCTGGAGCTTATTAAGGATTATGATTTGGAGATTCACTATCACCCGGGCAAGGCAAATTTGGTTGCAGATGCCTTGAGTCGAAAGGAGCATGTTCATTCAGCTATTGTTGCCCAGCTACCCGATGAGATTGTTGAGGATTTCAGGAGACTTAACCTGGGGATAGTTGCTCATACTGAGGGAGTTACCATTGAAGTGGAACCTACTTTGGAGCAAGAAATCCGCAAAGGTCAACTTGACGATGCTAAAATAAAAGAGATTAAGGATCTGATTACTGAAGGTCGAGTTCCGGAATTTACGGAAGATGAGCAAGGCACTGTATGGTTCAAGGACAGGATGTGTGTTCCTGATATTGAAAGCCTTCGAGAGACTATTTTAAAGGAGGCCCATGATTCGGATTATTCTATTCATCCTGGTAGTACTAAGATGTATCAGGATTTGAAACGGAAGTATTGGTGGTATGGATTGAAAAGAGATGTAGCTGCACATGTGGCTATGTGCGACATATGTCAAAGAGTTAAGGCTGAACACCAGAGGCCAGCTGGACTACTACACCCACTGAAGATACCCGAGTGGAAGTGGGAAGAGATTGGTATGGATTTCATTACTGGATTGCCTCGCACCCAGAAAGGATATGATGCTATATGGGTGATTGTGGATAGATTGACTAAAGTGGCTCACTTTATTCCTGTCAAGACTACTTATAAAGGTTCTCAGCTAGCAGAGTTATATATGGCTCGGATTGTGTGTTTACATGGAGTACCAAAGAAGATCGTGTCTGATCGAGGTTCGCAGTTTACCTCAAGATTTTGGAGAAGCTTTCATGAGAATATGAGTACGAAGTTGAATTTTAGTACAGCTTATCACCCTCAGACTGATGGACAGACTGAAAGGACCAATCAAGTATTGGAAGATATGTTGAGAGCATGTGCCCTTCAGCATGGAGGAAGTTGGGATAAAAGTCTACCTTATGCTGAATTCTCATACAATAATAGCTATCAGGCCAGTCTGAAGATGTCACCTTTTGAAGCTTTATATGGGAGAAAGTGCAGGACTCCTCTATATTGGGATCAGACTGGAGAGAGACAGTTCTTTGGGCCTGAATTGATTCAAGAAGCAGAAGAACAAGTTCGTATAATTCGAGAGAATTTGAGGGTAGCTCAAACCAGGCAAAAGAGTTATGCTGATAATAGAAGAAGGCCACTGGAATTTGAAGAAGGAGATTATGTGTACCTCAAGGTGTCACCACTTCATGGAATGAGGAGATTCAAAGTTAAGGGCAAATTGTCCCCTCGCTATATTGGACCATTCTTGATCTTTAGGCGAGTTGGGGAGATGGCATACCAACTCGAGTTACCAGATAGTCTATCGGATGTGCATAACGTGTTCCACGTATCTCAACTGAAGAAGTGTCTCCGTGTTCCCGAGGAACAGCTACCAATGGAAGAGCTCAGTGTTCAAGGTGATTTGACTTACACAGAGTACCCGATCAAGATTTTGGATACTTTGACTCGAGTTACAAGAAATAAGGTGATAAAGATGTGTAAAGTGCAATGGAGTCACCATGGCGAAGATGAAGCAACTTGGCAAAGAGAAGAAGAGCTTCGCATAGATTTTCCTCATCTTTTCCCTAGATCTTCTTAAATCTCGAGGACGAGATTATTTTTAAGGGGGGGGTAGGATTTGTAACACCCACTTTGTAAGAAAGGCTAAAAAGAGAAAGCATGTTACTCTATATCTATATGTGTTACCCATGTTTATCATTTCGTATGAACACTTCATTTGAGAACAAATAATTAATAAAAAAAATGTATGCCACCAATTTGTGCATCATGCCGAAGTCTTTATTGTGTGTGCATTTTTATGACAACATGAAAATAAGGTGAATAAATATATTTTGGTGCCCAAGTTTGAATTTCAGAATTTAAGAAAGGAAACACTAATTAACATGAAATCAATATTAAAAATAGATAAATTCACCCATGTGCTATGTTTAAGATGAATATTTAATGAGAAAACAGATCTACCAATGAAGTTTGAGTTTGAAAGGGAACTCAAAATTATGAAATCAGAAAATGGAAAAAAGGAAAGATCACTCACCTGGGCCTCGGATCCTACATTCGGCCCACTTTACTCCACCGCGCGCAGCTATTTTTTTTATCCGCGTCGTTCGGCTGGGTCGCCAGACTCTGCGCGCGGGCGTTTGTACGCTTGACCCTATCACGCGGGCCCCGCACGTCAGGAGCGGACCCTGTAGCTCTTCCAGGTCTGGACGCCCGCAGATCCTCCGCGTGCTGCGCGAGATTAGCGCTCCGCACGACCGGATAACAACCTCAACCACCGCCGAGCTCTGCGGAGTGCCATCCTCTATAAACTCGGGCTCGTGGCTTTGAGTATCCTCTGCGCCGTCGTTCCTAGGGTCCATAAACTGGCCAGGCAGATCCTGCGCGGCGCCTGCGAGTCGTCCTGCTGTGAGCCTGCGACGCGCCTGCAGAAGCCTCGCTTCGCCAACGCACGTCGGACCCTCCCTCTTCACCAGTTCGTCAAGGTTAGAAAAAGAATCCTGTGCATGACTACGATTTATTCCCTGCACTAGTTCTTGTCTAGGAACTCAATCGGGTGGCATTTGCTGGCGTAGTGCCTAGCATCGGGACCGGGGCAGGGTGTCTGGGTAGTTGCCTGGCACAGCCGCGACAAGGATCGGAAGTAGAGACGGGAGAGTGACCGTTGGGGCGGGACCGCTGATCCGGCGAACTCGGCTCCGTTCATGGTGCCGCTCGGCGTGTGGGCCGCCTGGTGAGAGTAGCGTGTGGAAGAAGATGAACTGGCGCCCTTGGATTGGGGGTGAACGGCTCTGATTAGCTTCCACGTACCGGTTCGGTTGGGCTTATTCTCGACCGCGCGATATTGATCCAACGCGCTAGGTTGCTCCGTGGTATTTTAAATCTTGACCGCGCGTGCTCGATCCGACGGCTCGGAGCGTACGTATGTTTATCTGGGTTCCGATCTAATCCTGACCGCAGATCAAGATCCAACGGTCGAAGCCTTTCCATACCCCTTCGCGGGCACTTTTGTTAAAGAACCCCCTAGAAACTAGAGATTCAGCCCGCCATCCATATTCAACTGTTCACTGTGTCTTGGACATTTTACCCCGAGCCCCCTGCACTCTCTAAAAATAGTGCGCCCAGTCCAGAGATTGCTTAAATTTGAATAAATGAATTGAAAATAGATTTTTAATATGAAAACAATTACTATAACTTTGATAATTTATAGAAAATGTATATGAAGTCCAAATTACTTCATTCCAGTTGCTAAAATTTTGTAGTTTTATTATCTATCACTTAGAGCCTCTGTTTTATCATGACAACAGTAAGAAAATTAATCTCACACTTAATCCTATTTAAAACACATAAAACCTTTGAAAATACATAACTTAAATTCTATAACTCCAAAAATTATGATTCCTGTTCCTAGAATTTTATTTTAATGTGTAGATTATTACTATGTATTTTATTTATATGTTTGGTGTAATGTTAATTTCTCTATATGCACTGTGCTTGTTTGTATTGTGGCGAGTAAAAGAGCCCGTGACTGAGGATCCTGGTGAGCAGCAGATTGAAGTAGCTGAGCAGGAGCTCATAGAAGGCAAGTTGTGCCCTTGACCACTTTTTACCCAATAATGATCTTTAATATCATTTATCCATGCATAGGTTAATTTTTATAGGACCCAATAGGACCCCCTAGATTGTTTATCTCTTTACCTTGTTTACCCCTGAATCACTTGGGTAGTTTGCTATTGCTTTATATGGTTTTGGGATAATCATTTATTACCTCTATGTTCCAATTCTTTTTGTTATTCTATTTATGTTCATGTCAAGTTCATTAATGTTAATTGGAACATAGAGCTTAACTTGAGAACCACGTGCCACCACAAGGGATTAATGGGACGCCCTTGGCTGACTAATTAGGAAAGCTAGTGGAAGACTACCTTACCCGAAAGGGGCAAGGGCAGTAGGGGAGTTGCATGCAAGGAGGTTCTTGGGTTGATTTTGCTGCGATGGCAGTCAGACGGGGGATTCTTGCAAGTGCTCTTTCCATAAACTGTAGCGGGTTTTCGGAAGCTAGTGGAACTTTGTAAAGGCCTCGTAGTGTTGCCCTGCCGCGCTTCCTAGGTAGAGGTGTATGGGAGTCGCGACCCCTTGGCAGATGGGTAACATGTCTTGTGGGTAAAGGGTACAACCTCTGCAGAGTGTAAAACTGGTATACTAGCCGTGCTCGCGGTCATGAGCAGCTCAGGACTCTCTGATGATTAAATTATGGAACTTAAATTCAATTTGTCATTCGCATATGCATGGGTTTATTATTAATTTTGTTCTATTACTTTATTTAAGGTTTAGTATTTACTTACACTTAGTAATTGCTAATAAAATTTGGACCAACTACTTAAAAGCAATGCTCAGCTTTAACCCTTATCATTGATTAACCTTACACATCACATGAACTCACACCTTTGTGAGTTTATGTCCACTGGTTCCCCACAACTTGTTGAGCTATGATCATGTGTGAGCTCACCCTTGCTGTCTCACACCCCCCACAGGAGAAGAACAGGTGGTTCAGGAGGAGCCACAAGGCGAGGAGTATGATCTGATCTAGGTGGCGTTTCTCAGTTGACATTGGCACCGACGATCCTTAGTTCATTTTATCTTTATTATTTTATTTTGTAATAAGTCTTCCGCTATGTAATAAATACTCTGATGTTTTATGACATTTATCTCTATACACTCTATTATTATATATGTTGTCTTCTTGGCGCATGTATGAGATGCACCTGGCTTTGTTCCTTAAAGCCGGGTGTGACAGGGCCCCACACGTCGTGCGAGCTGACCCGAAACACGAAGGAGGCAAACCGCCGCACGCAAAGCACGTAACTGCCCTGCGGTTATAAGTGTTCCCTCATCCTCGCCGGAACCAGCGGACGAAAGGGCGAGCCGCCACGCAGGGAGCATGCAACCGCACCACGGTTATGCACCCTTTCGGCTTCGTCACTTCCGGTGGACCAGCACGAAGGCCCGGTCCCACCTACCATGCAACCAGCGCGCTGGTCACTACGTGCGAGGAAACTGCACCGCCACCTGCGCTAATGCCATGTCTTCTCGACTGCGGAACCAGTACCGTGGCTCGAGGCAGCCCCGCGCGTGACCCAACGGTGCCAATTGGGTGCAGCAGTCACGGGTCAGTCAGCCGTAGGGGTAGGCATGGCAGTTGATGTGGCCAAAAGCGGACCGGCAATAACTGCTGCAACAGATGGGCGGAAGCAGCGGTCAGATCACCCCCAGGCTCGCGTCTTTTCCTGAAGCATTGGGGAGCCCTCTCCCACGGCGTAAGAACGACGCGCCCATGCCCCGTTCCTCGAATGGCCCACGCACGCGCAACAGACGCCCCGCGAATCGCCCGTCCCGTCGTATTAACTCCTTGGCAGAGCCAGCGACACCGTTGGCAGGCGAAGCGCGCGACGTTTCACCTCCGCCATAAAGGCCGCGTCAAAAAAGGTGTGCCACGATTTTTTAATTCATATCCTTTTCCGTTTCCTCTCTCTCTTGCCACAGGGACCGAGAAAGGGGATATTTTGTAATGGATCCTTCCCCACGAAGGAAACGGGCCCTCGAGCCCTCCTACAGATCAGTGGTTCGAAGGCTAGCCCATCGGAAGGGTTCGACAGCGCCCCAGAGCACCCGGGCTCCGCGCCCGTTACTGATCAGGGGTTCGAAGGCTGGCCCCTCGAAAGGGTTCGACAGCCGCCCCAGAGCGCTCGGGCTCCGTGCCCACTACTGATCAGGGGTTCGCAGGCTGGCCCCTCGAAAGGGTTCGACAGCCGCCCCAGAACACGCAGAGTGAGGGATGACCCTAGGTACGTCCGATACATGGACGAGGCTCGGGCTACGCTCCCGAGGTACCCTAGGACATTTCCGAGACCAGCGGGAACGACTCGTAATGGAATCCCATCGGTGGGAGGCATCGAGCCCTCAGACCCTGTCGAAAAGGGTCCGGGTCCAGCGAATCACCTGCAGGTACTTTTGGAGCACGCCTCTAGGCCACTAGTCGACCCTTAACGAATGGGGCACGAGCGTCCACTCGGATCACCCGTTAGCAACTCACCGGAAACGCCATGATCGGTGCCCTCCGAGGGTAACATGGCGCTTTCCCCCCCTTCCTCCTTGCGGAAAGGCGACGAAGGGGCATATAATAAAAGTCGAGACAGTCCTTGATCGTCCTCTCGCTCCGTGCAGAGGCTTGGGGGCTGCTCTCGCACCCGGCTACGGCCAAACTGTTGACAGCGTTAACAAACCAGCTTTAAAAACTTGGAACCTGATTGTGCACCCGAGCTACGGCCAGGCCGCATGAGGGAACGATAGGACCGGCCGAGGCATCACGAAAAGCGTTAAGACCTCAGAGGAGTCAAACCACTCCTCCGAGGCCTCGGGGGCTACACCCGGCGGGTGCGCTCGCGCGCACCCGTCGGAACAAAGTATAACCGAGAAAGGCAGGTCCCCTCACCAAGAATGTGGTAGAGCCTCGAAGCGAGCATCACCACTCCCCTCGAGGCTCGGGGGCTACTGTCGGGTACCGAAATTATGGGTACCCCCAACACTCCTAATCACGGCTGGAAAACACCTTCAGAGCAAACCATGAAGGCTTATAGTTCGAGTCAAAGTCAAAGCTTCGTCTACCAAGGGACTCGGCCTCGCCTCGCCTGAGTCTGGCCTCGGGCGAAACATTGGTCCCGGACGAGTTCTCGTCTCGCCCGAGGGTCTCCTCAGGCAGTGAGCGCGCCCTCAGCTCAGCCAAAGGCAAGCCTTGTCGTGCAAGCGACCTTGGCCAAATCGCCTTACCAGCCGATCGTATCGCATGCACATTTAATGCTAGGATCGCCTGACACCTTATCCTGACACGCGCGCCTCAGTCGGGAAGGTCGAGGTGACCGTAGTCACTTCACCCTTTCACTGACCGATCTGACAGGAAAACAGCGCCGCTCGCCCTGCTCCGGCTGCTGTGCCAACCACCCGGGTGAAACCGACAATGGTCAAGATAAGCCCCGGGCGCAACAGGAAGCTCCGCCTCGCCCAACCCCGGGGCTCGGCCTCAGGAGGAGATCTCCGCCTCGCCCGACCCTAGGGCTCGGCCTCGACCTAGGCCTCGGGAAGAGTCACATCCTCGCCCGACCCTAGGCCTCGGCCCCAGCCTCGGCCTCGGAGGAGCCGCCGCCTCGACTGACCTCAGGCTCGGATCAACCGCGCCACAAGGGATGCATCATTACCCTACTCCTAGCTAGCTCAGGCTACAAAGGAACAAGACCGGCGTCCCATCCAGCTTACCCCGGTGACAGGCGATGGTGGTTTCCCGCATGCAACCATGACGTTGGTGGTTCTCAAGCCCCCTATGGAAGCAAGGATACGTCAGCAGGATCCATACAGCACCGACAGCTGTACTGCTACAGGGCTCAAGGCACTTCTCCGACGGCCACGATACTACCTCTACAGGACTCGAGACGTCCCCCCGACGTCCACGTTGTTATCTGTACAGGGCTTAGGGCACTTCCCTGCCAGCCACATTAGCTCCCAGCTACACCCCATTGTACAGCTGGGCATCTCCTTATGTCTATAAAAGGGGGTGTCCAGGGCCCCACACGGGGAAAAAAGGACGGACGGGGGGGGGGGGAGGACGAAGGGACGAGCATACGAACATACGAGCATACGTACGCACGGCAAAGGGACGGGAGAAGACGAGCAGGGGCCGGACCCTCTCTCTCTCTCGCTCTCTCCTACTCGCTCTCTCTCGCCCTCGCTCTCTCGCAACGCTTGTAGCCCCTACTACAAGCACCCTGGTGCAGGATAATACAAGGCTCATTCCCCCACCTGTGTTCCATCTCGCACTAACCCATCTGGGCAGGGGCACGCAGCGACAAATTTACTCATCGGTCCAAGGACCCCCTAGGTCCGAAACCCCGACACCCCCCTCTAGGTGCTCTCAATATCCCATGCCCATAGCCGACACATTAATCAATAATGCATCAGGGAATAGAATTATTAGCTTTCTTGATGGTAATGCCGGATATAATCAGATTTTTATGGCCGAAGAAGATGCATCTAAAACGGCCTTTATATGTCCAGGCTTCATTGGTTTATTTGAGTGGGTTGTCATGACATTTGGTCTGAAAAATGCTGGTGCTACTTATCAAAGGGCTATGAATTTGATCTTTTATGAGCTGTTGGGAAACACTGTGGAAGTCTACATTGATGATATTGTAGTCAAATCAGCTGAGTTTAGTTCTCATATAGCTGATTTGTGCAAAGCCTTTGATAAAATGCGTCGATATGGGTTGAAAATGAACCCACGTAAATGTGCTTTTGGAGTGTCGGCTGGTAAGTTTTTAGGATTTGTCATCCATGAACATGGTATAGAGATAGACCCTGACCGAATCAAGTCTATTCGGAATGTGGGACCTCCGACCTATAAGGTCGAAGTGCAGAAGTTTCTTAGCAAGGTGAATTATTTACAAAGGTTTATTTCTAACCTAGCCGGGAAGATTGATGCCTTCACCCCTATCCTTCGGCTTAAGAATGATGCCGAATTCGCTTGGGGGGCAGAGCAGCAGGAAGCATTTGATCTCATTAAAAAATACTTGTCTTCGGCTCCCGTATTAAAAGCACCACAAACAGGAGTACCATTCAGATTATACATTGCAGCTGAAGATAAGGTCATTGGGGCTGTTCTGACACAAGAAGAAAGAGGAAAGGAGCATGTAGTGACATATCTAACTCGGAGGTTGGTGGATGCTGAAACGAGGTACACTTTTATTGAGAAGTTATGCTTATGCTTGTTTTATGCATGCACCAAATGTAGATGTTACTTACTGTCTAGTCATTGCACTGTTTCTGGTCAAGCCGATGTGATCAAATACATGTTGCATAACCCAATTATAAGTGGTAGAATTGGTAAGTGGGCTTATGCACTCATAGAGTATGACTTGGCCTATGAACCATTGAAATCTATGAAAGGCCAAGTCGTAGCAGATTTTATTGTAGAACATTGGATTAATGATACTCATAAACTAGACATGTCATACCTCACTATTACTCCTTGGACTTTATATTTTGATGGATCGGTTTGCAATGAAGGGCAAGGAATTGGCATCATACTTGTTTCACTGAGTAATGTCTCCTTCGACTTCTCTAGCCGATTGAAAACTTATTGCACTAATAATCAAGCCGAATATGAGGCCCTTTTGTTTAGCTTGGAACTTTTAAATTGTATGGGAGTAAAACATGTGAAGGCATTTGGTGATTCTCAGCTGGTCGTCCAACAGGTGTTAGAAGAATATTAATGTTTTGATGGTACTCTAAATAGTTACCTTGAAAAATGTTGGAGCATAATCCATTCTTTTGACGAATTCAGTATTCGACATATCTCTAGAGTTGAGAATAATAGAGCTAACAATTTGGCGCAAGATGCATCAGGTTATCGGATAAAGCAAGGGAGATTTCACAACATTGAAAATCTGATAACCGGTGCAGGGCCAATTCCCCAGGTCGCGGACCGTCCGCGTGAAGACGCCAGACCGTCCGCGGTTACCAGGAAAGTTCTCGTAATTGATTCGGCTGATAATAAAGCCAATGCAAGTGATTGGAGGACGCCCATAACTAATTATTTACGAAATCCCAATATCAGGACAGATAAGAACATTCGGCGTACAACTTTCAAGTATGTTTTGATAAGTGATGAACTCTACCGCCGAACAGTCAACAACGTCCTGCTTAAGTGCTTAGGCCCAGATGATGCTATATTAGCCATGGCCGAAGTACATGAAGGAATTTGTGGTACCCATCAATCGGCTCCAAAGATGAAGTGGTTGTTGCGAAGGTCTGGTTTTTATTGGCCTAACATGATAGCTTATTGTTTCAAGTACTACAAAGGATGCCAAGTGTGTCAAAAATTTGGCGACCTACAGTTGGTCCCTGCAGTCGAATTACATCCCATCATCAAGTTGTGGCCTTTTCAGAGGATGGGGATTAGATTTTATTGGAGAAATTCATCCTTCATCATCAAAGGGGCATCGGTTCGTGTTAGTTGCCAATGACTACTTTACCAAATGGACTGAAGTCGTTGCTTTGAAGAACATGACACACAATGAGGTAATTGAGTTCATAACTGAGCATATTATTCATAGATTCGGCATTCCCCAGACCTTGACTACAGATCAAGGAACTTCTTTTATGTCAAAGGAGGTACGTGAATTTGCTGAATTATATAGAATTAAGTTGCTTAATTCATCTCCATATTATGCTCAAGGCAATGGGTAGGCCGAGTCTAGTAATAGGACATTGATTAACTTGATAAAAAAGAAGATATCCGATAATCCTAAGCATTGGCATAAGATTTTGTCCGAAGCTTTATGGGTTCACAGAATATCTAAACATAGTGCTACTAAAGTATCTCCTTTTGAGCTTGTCTATGGGCAGAAAGCAGTGTTGCCTGTGGAAATAAGTTTGAATGCTGTCAGGTTCGCCAGACAAAATGATCTGTCATTGATTATTATAATTCAATGATGGATAATATTGATGAGGTGACCGACAAGAGGGTGATAGCTTTAGGAGCAATCGAAAAGGACAAGATCATGGTAGCCAGGGCCTACATGTCACACCCGGGTTTTAGGGGCACCAAGACCCGGGCGCGAACATAATCACCAGGTGTGCTGGGACCAAGTCTCACACATGTGATGAATCATGGCACAGGATCGAATGTCACATCTTTACTACATAACAGGAGTTCTATACAAAATAAATAAATAATTACATTATAAGGAGACAACGGTCCAGCAACCCAAAGTTGACTGGGAGACGACGGCCTAGACCTCTCTCGAACTTGCCACAACATCCTCCAAGCGCTTCATCCTGTGGTACCTGTTCTTGACCTGTGGGGGGGTGTGAGACAGCAAGAGTGAGCTCACATACGTTCATCGCTCAACAAGTTGTGGGGAATAATGTGCATGAACTCGCCAAAGGTGGGAGCTCACGTGAAGTGTAAGGCTTACCAAAGAAGATGGTTAGAGCTGAGCATTGCTTTTAAAGTTGGTCAAAATTTTATTAGCAGATACTAAGTATAAGTAAATACCAACCCAGTTAAATAGTAGAACAAAAGTAACAACTTCACCTGCGATGCAATGCATATGACAAATTGAGTTTAAGTTCCATAATTAAATCATGTGAGGGTCCGAGCTGCTCATGACCGTGAGCACGGCTAGTATACCAGTTTTACACTCTGTAGAGGTTGCGCATCTTTACCCACAAGTCATGTTACCCATCTGCCAAGGGATCACGACTTCCCATACACCTCTACCGAGGAGGCGAGGCAGGGTAGCACTACGAGGCCTTTACAAAGTTCCACTAGCTTCAGAAAACCCGCTACAGTTTATAGGAAGCTCCAATGCAGGAATCCCTTGTAGGACCGCCATCGCAGCAAAATCCTCCCGAGGGCCTCCCTACACTGACCACTCCCCTACTGCCCTTGCCCCTTTCGGGTAAGGTAGTCTTCCACTAGCTTTCCTAATTAATCAGCCAAGGGGTCCCATTCCTCCCTTGTGGTAGCACTGTTTTCCCGGGTGGTCGCTCCATGTTCCAATTAACATAATGATCTTATCATGAACAGTAATAATAAACATATAATAAAAGTGTGATCATGAATAATGTACCTTCATACCCAAAACCACATAAAGCACTAGCAAGTACTACCCAAAAAGTTCAGTGGTAAACAAGGTATAAAGATAGACAAACTAGGGTAACCTATTGTGTCCCATCAAAATTAACCTATGCAGATCATTATGATTAATTAGAACATGAGTGGGTAAAAAGAAGTGATCAAGGGCACAACTTGCCTGGGACTTGAGATTCCAGGTACCAGGATGATCTTCAGGTGACTCGTGTCCTCACGCTAAACGTAGCAATACAGACAAACAGTATAGGCAAAATTTAACATCACACCAAACATAAGAATAAACTGAATAATAATAATCTACACGAAACTACGAGATCGTGGATCGAGAACTACTAAGATCAGAGTCATGCTTAAGGAGTTATGGTTTATAAAAGATCTATGTGATTTAAATGTCAAACCATATTATAAATCGGTTAGTATAAAGCATATGGGATGTTATTCTATAAATAATTATCTCAACTTTAATTTAAGTCATTATTTGATTAAAGATCATCTAGTCAAATTATAACCATAAGATCAGAAGTTAAGCCAATAGACATAGATTAATCCAATTAACACAGGATAAATAAATATCTAATTATAAAAGTATGAGACATGGTATAATCAATATTGTTACTGCGTAGTAAATATTCATACGAGACTAACGCAACTAGAACGAGTCAATTCGGAGTCAAAACGGAGGAGTTATGAATTTTCTAAGGTTTCATGTACTTGATACTAAGTTAATTAAGAAATAAATTTTAATACCATTTTCATGTTAAAACAGTGTCACTATGTGATACACAACATTATTACAAAATTATAGGAACTGGAATGGACTTATTTGGACTTAGTGTGAATTTTATATGAATTAAACAAGTTTCCATAATTAATTTTGTGTTAAAAATCATTTCTTAAATGAGTTTCTCTGTTTTCCTAGAGGCCAGGACTGCGCGTCAATTTCTAGAAAATATAGGGGCTACTGCACAAATGTTTCTAAGACTCTAAGAACAGCGCCCGAGGACCGCGGGTTATTTATCCTGAACCCGAGGGACTCTTTTAGAAAACGGCTTCAGCGAAGGGGGTGTCACTAGCTCTCGGCCGTTGGATCTGTTTTCAAGGGACATGATTAGATCGGCGTATTATGCGAACCGGTATTCAATCCGGGCCGCAGGATTCGCGATCTACGACCCATATTTTAAGTAATCGTGACTGCCCCAGGGCCATCCGATCAAAATCAAACGGATCCGATTCCATGCACGAAGCGTTACTCTCTCTTCTAATCTCGAACGTCTGCTCCACGATCAACGGCCCCCATCGTTTCTCCCAATCCCGCCCTAAAACACGGCGGCGCCGCCGCACACCACACGACGGCGGCCATGGCAGGCACGCCCATCTCTCGCGCCCGCACCCAAGCATTGATCCGAAAAAAAAAGCGCTACACATAGCTGGGGCCAAGGCGAACATGATAGGACCAACTTACCGATGATTTGGACTGAGAGGAGACCCGACCACGGCATGGGGCGGTCCCGAGGCGGAGATCGAATTTCGGTGATAAATTCCGCGCCACCAGGTTGGCCATCGACTCCGGCACCGCATCGAACACGCCCCAGGGTAACCGATGAAGCTCCCAGACCCGCTGTCAAGTCTCTACCGATGGCGTACCCGTGATTCATTCGCGGCGGCTCTCGTGGCTGGAGATGGGTCACGGTGGTGGCGCCATGTATGTCCAACAAAAGGGAGAGCGGAAATAGGATCGACCGAGGACCACGACTCTTCATATAGGCATGAGGCGGTCGGAGTTTGAGCAACGGAATTCCCAAGTCCGTGGGAGATCCGGCCATGGCGCGCGCGCGGCAAAGGCGGCCAGGTTTGTTCCGCCGCCAGACTCTATCGCGAGGGAGGAGCTGACAGCGGGGGTCCCACCAACAGTGAGAAGAAAGCGCGAGCACACGGCTGAGGGCTGGGCAGTGGGGACCCGGTGTCAGTGGCCCAGTGACCAGAGAGCGCGAGGCCATGGTGGCTGGTAGGTGGACCCGGGTTAGCAGTACTGAGCGGGCTGTACAGGGCACAAGTGGGCCGGCGCGTGATGTGAGGAAGTGGGGAGCTGGGCCGGCGCGCATTTGAGGGGGAAGAGAAGAGATGGGCCGAGACAGGTGATATTTGGCCCAGGCGCAGGTTTCCTTGTCTTTTTTTCTTTTCTAATTTAAATTTTTATTTGTTTTAACTATTTTAAATTTAAATGAGTCACTAATTCAAACCTGTTTTGAATTTCAAGGTCCAGTTTATATGAAACAACCAAAATAGTTCCAGAATGATGCAAAGATTTATTTTATTTATTTAGATAAGATGCTTCACATCCACTTATTCCAAAGAAGTCATTATATTGAATGTATATCTAATTAAAAGTATCACCAATAATTCCATATGCCTTACCCTTTTAATTTAGGAAGAATTTAATATGTATTCTTTAACAAAAGTGACTTTAACTCAAAAGAGAATAGTACATATATTTCTTGAAGGGGATAATAAATTGTAACTCTTTTATTATATATATGTATATTAACTCTCATTGCTTTAAATTTTACTATTTATTTTAGAAAGGGCGAATTCCAAAGTATAATTATCCATTAGTGATGTTTTACTTTGATTTCTTCTACTAATCACCAAAACAAGATTTCGGGTGTTACACTACAACAAGAAAGTCAAAGTAAAGTCATTTCAAGTAGGGGACCTTGTGTGGAAAATCATCCTGCCTCTAAGGAATAAAGACCGGAAGTTTGGGAAATGGTCGCCAAGCTGGGAGGGTCCTTATAAAGTAAAACAGGTAATGTCTGGTAATGCCTATTTACTACAAATATTACAAGGCAAGGATTTACCCAAGGCTTTGAATGTCGTTTCCTCAAACAGTACCATCCTAGTATGTGGCAAGATGCCTAAGAGAACCGATGTAATCACATCGAGTTAGTTGCTTTTGGTTTGCTCAGCTCCACCAAAAGGCAGGGGCATATGTTGAGCACTAAATTGAGAGCACGAATGGTCCGCGCCTGTGGGCTGGACGGTCCGTGCAAGCGCAGAATAGATTAGGGTTCCGAGTTTCTTGCTATGTTTGTTGGCAAGAATCTCAGGATAAGCTCGGAATTTTGTTGGTAACGGGTCCAGCTCTCCTCTATAAAAACAGAGGAATACGACCGATTTAATCAATCAATCGAACCTTCAATCAATACAATTTACATTTATTCTTAGGAGTAGTTCTAGTCTAGTTCTAGTTTAGCCTTCCAATCCCCAAATTCTTCGCTTCTCTTCGACTCTACGTCGATTAGAGGAGTCTAGGTCGGCCTGCCCAAGCCTAGACACCATCTAGGATCTCTACTCCCTGACAGGGTCCCTCCCGGGTGCGAGATCCAGGCGCCGCCGCCGATCTTCCGCCGCCCCTGCACACGCGCGGACCGTCCGCGCCTGACCAGAGGGCACCGCCGTCGGTTCTTATTGAGTAATTGGCGCCCCAAAAAAGTGCCAACACATCCAAAACAAGAGAAAGTCCTCTTTTGGGGTGAAGGAACACGCATTTGCCGGATTACAACTATGTTCTTTATCCACTGCTAGTACACCTCATCTCTGATTTCCCCCTTTTCTACAGCTTGTTGGTTTAGTCTAGATTTGGTGGTACTTAATATCATATGATCGAGAATTTTAAGGCTCATCCAGGTCAAGTTTCCATCACTGTTAATCCAATTCATAGCAAGTTAAAATCCATCTTAATTCATTCTAATACACACTGATCCACATGGAATTGAAATAACCAAACAAGGCCTTATGGAGATTATCGATGGCATGTGTTGGGCAATTTGATTGGACCTAGGGATGACAGTTGGACCCGTGGGTATGGATACCCGTGGGTTTCGTACCCGGTGGATATGGATACGGGTAGAAAAACTCACCCGCGGGTCCTATCGGGTCGGATACCCGAAATATATTGGGTTGGGTATGGGTAAAATACTTTACTCGCGGGTATCCAGTGGATATCCGAGATATCAATATACCTTTTTAAATGTGCTACGTCCACTAAAAATTAAGGACCATAATAGAATGGAGCCAAAAAAAATACACATCAATCCTGGTTTTGTTGCGTGCTGGTTGCTGCTAATTCACCATGGACACAGGCACGACCACGGGCTGCTGTTGCTGGTGGCAGGCTGCTGCTACTATACACCATGTCACGGGCTGCTGAAGCTAGTTGTTGCATGCTGTTTTTATTTATCAATTTATCATGGCGCATGTGTTGTTGATTAATGAATATTAATTTGTGTTGTGTTAACAGACAACTGTAATGTACTAGAGACCAATGAGACATTGACAATGTTATGACTGTCAATTGTCATGAACTTATTAAGCTTTTATTCTCTGTACTCGAATTTAAATCTATTGGATGTGATAATTATGAGTTGAGATATTGTATCAACGTGTAGCAAATATAGTCATTCTCATGTTGTACTGGTGCTTGGATGGAAACTAAAATATTTTATGCATTTATTATAACACTAACTGAATGTTATTTAGTCTACAATAACATATTCACTGGATACCCGATACCCGGTGGATACCCGGTAGACACGGATACGGATACAGTTTCTCGCCCGATTAATTTAGTGGATATAGATATTTGTAGAAGTATCGGGTATAATTTCGGATCGGATATTATTATACCCGACCAAAATCTGACCCGCTACCGTCCCTTATTGGACCACGCTCAGTGATGCAGATCAGTCTTGAAAAAGGTATTTGCTCTAGTTATTAGAGAGAGAAAAAAACTGAGTTTCATGCGTAAATTGATTTATGGCTAGAAGGCAGTCTCCCTGATGTATTTTCTTCTCTTTTAGGGCTAGTCTAGGAACCCTATTTTCTAAAAAAAATAGTTTACTATAGGCGAGGCTCTCACCTCTTTTCTCGTAAAAAAACATAAAAAGTGATAAAAAACACGCGATGCTATCCTAATAAGTAATAATCTATCCCCTAATCCTGCGGCTTTGTTTCGGTCTCGCAAAAAAACAGAGCAAGAAAGAGAGCAATAACTAGGGCGTGGAGCTCGAGGAGGCAAAAGCGGGGGGTTCCCTCCCCCCACGTGTGAAAGGCAGCAGCAGGAATCGAATAAACCCCACCCATCAATCATATATTCATTCATATGCAGACTGTGATGGATCAGGAGGAAGGGCGCCATTGGCATTTGGCAGGCAGTGGCTAGCTAGTCTACTATGAACTGTACGTGTTCATGTTGCGATCGCAACTGACAATAGTTGTTTGTTTCTGCTGATCGAAAGATCGAACGCCAAAATGACAATAGTTGTTTGTTTCTGCTGATTGAATACGTGTATAAGAATGAGTAAGCTGCTCGAGTGTCTGCAGCAACTCGGCAAGCTAGGGCGGCAGCTTCCCGGAAGCAGCCAGCTTCCCCGGATGCACAGGCACCGAGGAGCAAGCAGATCATGCAGAGCGCCAGAGCCTGCAAGGATTTGTTATTTGTTAAGCAAGCACACAGAAGCACCACGACCACGACGAGCAGCTGTCAGTGGTTCATTCATCCGCTCACTATCATGAACAACACAGCTAACATTAGCGCCAGTGGCAGCTGTGCGCGTGCAACCTTTCATTCCTCTGATGCATCACCAGTCCACCACCCGGCCATTTGTTTAATCCGAGCAAACATTGCATCTGCTGCTCGGAGCAGTGAGCCGCATGCATGTGAGGAGAATCATGGGGCTGGGACTTCTTTTGCGTTGGTGACTGACACCTAATCGCGGCAGCGGATTGGATTAGATTAGAATAGGTATGGTGGAGCACTGCATTATATTATATGTACTCCCACTTGTTCAGTTTTTTTTAGTTACTACTCGTTGCTAGTATCTCTGAGATGTACATCAAGTTGCAACACATGAACGCAAATCATGTTGATTTTTTTTAAAAAAAACACTAGAGCAGAATAGCTTGGTTTGTGGCGTGGCCTGTCTGCTTTGCCAAAACGGTAAGAGCAGCCACTGGAGCAGTAATTCTGCTGGATTCCGATCGAATTTTAGTTTGTAGTCCTAAACTTACATTTGATTCGAGGAGTGTTAAAGAAAGCGTGTATTTGTTTAGTGAAACAGACGAGAGGAAAAGAGTTCGAATCCGAACGCTTCTGGTCTACTACAGTAACTGGCAGCTTTCAACTCATGCTACTCAGCGCAACCGCCTTGTTATTGAATCCAGATCCGATAAATTTCTGACCGAAATTTCCGGGGCCGATTGGATCTGCGCGCGTGCGTGTGTGCATTAGGCACGGCTCCACAAGTGCACGCGTCCGGTTCTCCTTCAAGTCATTGCTTAGGTTCTCCAATTAGGTCCTGTTTGGAAATAAAATATTTAAAACCTACAGTTTTAGAATGCTATAACTTTAAAATACTGTGACATGCCCATAATTTTTTTTACCACAATATTGAAAACTTTGGTGTAGAACTAAGTCTCTGAAACTGTGAAAATATTGTAACATAGTCAAAACTGTAGTTCTGGAAACATAGTTTTTGAAGAGTCTGCCAAACATTGTATTAGAAAAAATATCATAGTATCTCAAAATACTATAGTATTCTTTAAAAACTCAGAAAATACTCTATTTCTAAACAAGCCTTAACTATATAGAGGAAATAAAGAGAAGCGTACATGTATTATTGCTTTTATATACTCTCTCCGTTTCTTTTTAGTTGTCGTTGGATAGTTTAATTTTGCACTATCCAGCGACAACTAAAACGAAACGGATGGAGTATATATTAACTGTATGTGTTGCCCATCTACCTGATCATTGTAACGCAACAGACGATTGACTTGCTTAAAATAAATTAGAATCGGCAAAGCATCATTGCACTGTCTTGGGAATGGAAAAGAAAATGTGTCGTTATTGGCAACCTGTCATCTTGAGGAGAAAAAAAAAGAGTAAATGGGCATGTTGGCTTGACTTTAATCCGGTGTTTTTCTCGCTATAGATTATAGTTACGTCAGTCAAACAATTGACTTTAATATGAAGCCATCAACAATTTGTTGGTATATCTGACTAGGTAGAAATGATTTAATCTTTGAACAGAAACTTTCTCTATCTCCTTTCTAGGTTATTTTTACTGTAGCCAATTGGCTTCGCACATGAGCTGTGCTACAGAAGCAGAATATGTGCAAATTTTTGGTAATAGTTACGGCTCAAGTGGCCAAGAAGTTTTTTCCCGTGAGCATGCCTGGCGGTCTAGTCTTTGGATTGATAGCCACTAGTGTGTGCACGTGTGAGTTTCGTTTATGGCTGTGTGCCCGTATGTGCAGAGGCCAAAAGTGAATTTTAAGGACTTGTATCACCTTAATGCAATGTCTTTGAATAAATAAAAATCCTTCCCTTTTCAAAAAAATGTACAATGGGCCGGAACGGCCGCACTTAGGAATGGTAATGGATTACGATTCAAATATTTCTTTTACGATTCGTTTGAGGCTTTAATTAATTTAGCTCAAAAATGAATAGAAATAGAGTATGATCGTGCCCTAATATGACTCAATAATTAAAATAGATAATGTAAAATTTAGACCCTATTACCACCTCTAATTGTGCGCGCGTCGCTTTTGAGGTGGTAGCTATAAATTTGAATCAGTACCGGAGGTTTACAAAGGGCGGGAAAACGGTACGCGAACTCTTAAAACAAATCTAATATTTATATATATATATATATATATATATATATATATATATATATATATATATATATATATATGGTAGGTATAGCGGAAGTCCTGGGCTTCCAATAGTTAAAGGAAGCTCAGGTCGATTATCCCTGCAACCTGGTTCAACCCAGCGCACCGACTAGACCAGACTGTCGGTTGCACCAACCGCGCCCACGTCTGTGCGCGCAAAAAAGGAATGCATGCATGAGTCAAACACGTCTCTTGCATGCGCGTAAATTTAGGTAAGATATGTGTGGCGGTTTCTATTTTTAAATGCTTTATTTTCTCCATAAATTTAGAATCGCTGCAACAGCCATGCAACTAGACTCGTAAGGACCATTTTATGATATATACTGCTACTAAATATGCTACCATGTGTAGATAATTATGCAATTCGGTATACTGCATAAAAATCTGTTACCACCTGCATGCACACGAATTTATGATGAAAATAATGTGCAATGAAAGGAAATGAATTGCACGCATAGAAACAAAAAAATCGTATTTAATGTTTTATTTCCTTCATAAATATAGGATCCCTCCAACAGCCATGCGGCTAAACACATTAGATCTAGTTTATGATATATATTGATACAAATTATACTACATGATGTAGCTATTTATGTAATTTGTTACACTGCGTAAAAAATCTGGCATGTTGTTCACTGGTGGACGCATCTCCGGGTTGGAGCGTAATAACATTAAGTTTTGAGCATAAAATCCTTCAATTATAAGCGTAAATATCGATCCAATGTGAGAGGTTGATAGCTCTAGTAGGTTGTTATTACGATCCTATTTTTATGGCAGATCCGAAAAATATGGCAGCCGCATGCATGCGGTTATACAGATCCAAAAATTATGGCAAAATGCATGCATGAGTCAAACACGTTCCCTTGCATGCGCGTAAATTTAGGAAAGATATGTGTGGCGGTTTCTATGTTAAATGCTTTATTTCCTCCATAAATTTAGGATCGTTGCAACAGCCATGCAGCTAGACTCGTTATAACCATTTTATGATATATACTGATACTAAATATGTCAAACTTTGTAGATAATTATACAATTCGGTATACTGCGTAAAAAATCTGGCATGTTGTTCACTGGTGGACGCATCTCCGGTGGAGCGTAAAAACCTTAAGTTTTGAGCATAAAATCCCTCAATTATAAGCATAAATACCGAGTCAATATGAGAGGTTGATAGCTCTAGTAGGTTGTTATTACTATCCTATTTTTATGACATATCCGAAAACATGGCAGCCCCATGCATGCGGTTTCTATTTTTATACAGATTCAAAAATTATGGCAAAAATCGTGGGAGCTTCCATTGCATGCGCGCAAATTACGAACAGTATAAATCAAGGAATTGCCTTTCCAATGTGCATGCAGTAAACTGATATACGAACTCCATGTTTAAGCATAAAATCGTACAGTTTTTTGCGTAAATAATACATGTGATAGGCATAAAACACAATAATCGAAAAGAAAACTGCGCCGGATCGGAGGATGTCACGCGTGATCATCGCTGCGCGCATCTCGCGCCTTCCGTGACGTCGCTCGCTCGAACATCAGCCTCATGCGTCGCCGTCGCTACTCGCACGTCGACGGGCGTCGCTTGCTCGCCGACCTTAGAAGTGCCGCCTCCTCGGGGCTTCGGGGACGCCGCCGCTTGCCCGCACAAGGGCCCCGCTGCGGATCGAGGAAGCCCAGGCTGACCACCCCTGCAAACTGGTTCAACCAGCGCGCCCAACCAGTCTGTCGTGTGCGCCACCTGCCCCACGTCTGTTAGCGCAAAAAAAGGAATGCATGCATGAGTCAAACACGATTCAATGCATGTGCATAAATTTAGGAAAGATATGTGCGGCAGTTTCTATTTTTAAATCCTTTATTTCCTCCATAAATTTAGGATCGCTGCAACAGCCATGCAGCTAGATGCGTAAGGACCATTTTATGATATATACTGAGACTAAATATGCTACACTGTGTAAATAATTATGCAATTCGATATACTGCATAAAAATCTGTTATCAGCTGCATGCACACGAATTTATGATGAAAATAATGTGCAATGAAAGGAAATTAATTACACGCATAGAAACAAAAATCATATTTAATGTTTTATTTCCTTCATAAATATAAGATCCCTCCAACAGTCATGCGGCTAAACACATTAGATCTAGTTTATGATATATATTGATACAAATCATACTACATGGTGTAGGTATTTATGCAATTTGTTACACTGCGTAAAAAATCTGGCATGTTGTTCACTGGTGGACGCACCTCCGGGTTGGAGCGTAATAACCTTAAGTTTGAGCATAAAATCCCTCAATTATAAGCGTATATACCGAGCCAATGCGAGAGGTTGATAGCTCTAGTAGGTTGTTATTACGATCCTATTTTTATGGCAGATCCGAAAAACATGGCAGCCGCATGCATGCGGTTATACAGATCTAAAAATTATGGCAAAATGCATGGATGAGTCAAACACGTTCTCTTGCATGCGCGTAAATTTAGGAAAGATATGTGTGAGAGTTTGTATTTTAAATGATTTATTTTCTCCATAAATTTAGGATCGCTGCAACAGCAATGCAGTTAGACTCGTAATTATTATTTTATGATATATAGTGATACTAAATATGCTACACTGTGTAGATAATTATGCAATTGGGTATTCTGCGTAAAAATCTGTTATCAGCTGCATGCACACGAATTTATGATGGAAAGAATATGCAATAAAAGGAAATGAATTGCATGCATAGAAACAAAAAATCGCATTTAATGTTTTATTTCCTTCATAAATATAGTATTCCTCCAACAGTCATGCAGCTAAACGCATTAGAATTAGTTTATGATGTATATTGAAACAAATTATACTACACGGTGTAGGTATTTATGCAATTCCTTACACTGCGTAAAAAAATTGGCATGTTGTTCACTGGTGGACGCATATCCGGGTGAAGCGTAAAAATCTTAAGTTTTGAGCATAAAATCCTTCAATTATAAGCGTAAATATCGAGTTAATGAGAGGTTGATAGCTCTAGTAGGTTGTTATTAGGATCCTATTTTTATGACACATCCTAAAAACATGGCAGCCGCATGCATGCGGTTTCTATTTTTATACAGATCCAAAAATTATGGCAAAACCGTGGGAGTTTCGATTGCATGCGCGCAAATTACGAACAACATAAATTAAGGAATTGCCTTTTCAATGTGCATGCAGTAAACTGATATACGAACTCCGTGTTCAAGCATAAAATCCTACAGTTTTTAGCGTAAATAGTACATGTGGTAGGCATAAAACACAATAATAAAAAAAACTGTGCCGGATCGGAGGATGTCACGCGTGATGCGCATATCGCGCCTTCCGTGACGTCGCTCGCTCGAACATCGCGTCTCATACGTCGCCGTCGCTACTCGCACGTCGACGGGCATCGCTTGCTCGCCGGCCTTAGAAGTGTCGCCTCCTCGGAGCTTCGAGGACGTCGCTGCTTGCCCCGCTGCGGATCGAGGAACCTCCGCCACCGCGCGTCGAGGAAATGGAGTTGGGGCCACCGGCCTGGGAACCGCCGCCGCCGCACAAGGGCGCTGCCGCCGCTCGCCCTCTGGATCGGGGGCCGCCACCGCCGGCCTGGGAACCGCCGCCACCGCATGTCGAGGTCGGGGAGCCACTGCCCGGGGTCCACCGTCGCGCGCGCTATCGGGCAACCGCCGTCGCTAATGAATCGAGATGGGGCGTGAAAAACTGAACCCTAACACTCCGGGTCCTATTTTATAGACGTCCGGATGTGGTCCGGCTCGACCGGATTGCACTGTCTGGCCTGGGCTTCCTTTAGTTATTGGAAGCCCAGGGCTCCTAATATACAATATATATATATATATATATATATATATATATATATATATATATATATATATATATATATAATTTATTAAAACAAATATAAAATTATAAATAGATATGTAGAAAATATTTGATGCATTTTTTTCTTGTCTTATCAAGCATATAATTACAGATAAAAATAAAACTTCGGGTACATTGTTTTTATACATTATTTACTCTCTAGAAGAAAAAAAAAGTGAAAAATCTACGTGTTTTCCTTGACATGTGCTGCTGCAGTGCTGCGTCGTATCACTCCGAGCTTGTGCAACAGCGCGGCCTGGTGGGCCTCTGGCTCTCTGGGAGAGCAGTTGACAAGGGCCGGGGTTGGGGCGCTCTTGGGCCGAGACTCCAAAGCCCGTACGAGTCGCTTACGCTGTTTTCTAGCAGCATTCAAGCCTCTCTCTTTTTTCCCCCTTTTCCCCAGTGGCCCCTGGTCGACCTATTCTACTAGTCAACAAGAGCCACCGTCTCCTGCTTAGCGGTATCGGTCGCCGTCAAAAAACGGCGGGAGAGAGAGAGGACAGCGAACCCGGGGACCGGCCCCGGCCAGCAGCCAGACGCGACCAAGGACGGACGGACCGGTCGACGCCACGACGGGGCGGAGGCGGTGCGATCGAGCATCACGGGGCCGTCTCCGTCTCCCGCCGGGAAGAAGAGGAGAAAGGCCCCCTCGCTCCCTGGCCTCGCGTCGCGTCCCGCTCCGGTCCAGCCTGGGCCGCGTGTTCTTGCCTGTGTCTGGATGCTCACCAAGATTATTGGGTGGAGGACCTTTTTTTTCCAGCTCGAGTGGTACAGCTTTGAGCTCTCTCTCTCTCTCTCTCGTCTGGCTCTACGATAATAATTTAGGTCGGCTACTCTCCTAGCAGCTGGTGAGCTGATCCATCCATCCAACCAACCATGATGGTGTGGTAGAGCACACCGCACCGGTCACCACCACAACACAAGAACAAACACAAACACGAATGAAATGGTAGTATTATAGCTGTCATGGCATATAAATATTTTCAATTTCGTTTTATACAAAGATATGTAAAAAAATTCAACAGGAATTTGTGATTCGCAGCAGGACAAGAGCACACCGAACCGAACCGAACCATATCGCTTCCAGCCTTCCACCAGCCACCACCACCGCTACAAACAACAACAACGTTATCATCGCACTATTCTTTTCGTCTTCCTTCTCTCTCTCTCTTTTTCCACGCTTCTCGTCGATCGTCGTCCTCGTAGACGGAAGAATAATTTTCCAGAACAGCATGGCGATCAACACATAACCAACACCCTCCATGGACGGATCGATCGGTGACCATCAAATCATTTTTCCCCCTCGCAATAAAAATAGATGACAGTAGAAGAAAAGGAGAGGACAATCGAAGAGGGAGAGGAGAGGAAGGGGGGACGGACTATAGAGGGCGATGAGGACCGGCGGCGGATCTCGGCGCCCATCACCGCGCGCGCGTGTGTGTGCCCGCCCCTAGCTAGCTCCTCCGGCCGGATCCGAGACGCCTAGAACCTAACGATCTTGGCGGCGCGCACGACGGGGTTGTCCCTGGCGATGGCGTCGCGGCCGGCGGCCCTGTAGTCGAAGCAGCAGTCGTGGCGGTCCGAGTAGCGGTGCGCGCCGCAGAAGAGGTCCCCGCAGCGGCAGCGGAAGCCCGTGAGCCCCACCCGCTTGCGGCAGGTCTGGCACCGGCGGACGGACGAGGACGACGCCGGCGCTGGCGCCGACGCCCGGGCCGGCCTGGGCGGTTCCTCCGTGAGCCCGGACGCCGCCGGCGCACACGGCCTCGGATTTTGCTGCTGGTCGTCGAACTGGAGCACCGCCGGAGACGAGGAGGAGGAGGGCGGCGGCGGCGAGACGGAGGCGGAGGCGGAGGAGGAAGCCGTGGCGGCCAGGAAGCAGGCCTGGCAGAGGTTGTTGGTGGCCGGGTTGCCCGGGAAGCCGCAGCTGTTGGCGCACAGCGTGAGCTCCGGCGCGCGCAGCTCCGTCGGCTCCTCCACCTTCTTGTCGCGCTGAGCCATGGGAGAGGAGACGAGAGGGGGAAAGTGAAGGCCGGCACACGGCAGCGAGGAGCCCTCTCTGTGCGGAGACGAGGGGGGGAGAAGCTACCGCACGGCTGGCCTGAGCTGGTGGGGGCTGGGGAGGAGGGGAAGGCCTTTTATCGCGGGGAGGGAGGAGACGGGCGGCGTACGCGTTCTCCGGGCCGACGCGCGACAGCGACGTGGGGTGCGGTGCGGTGCGCCCGCCCACACCCTGGCCCCTGGGTACGGCGTTGGGACGGCGGGGGAAAGGAGTAATCTTGTGTGCCTGTCAGCAAGCCTGTAATGTGGTGGAATATGGAACTTCGATCTTTGTGCTAGCTGGCTGTGCCTCGGCGGATTCGCATTAGTCGACGCCGGCCGCCGCCCAGGCCCAAATGCTCCTTCCTCTCCCTCCCCACCCATGCATCCACTGCGCACGTGACCGCTGTTGACGGTTTTTTTTTTGTGTGTTGTCGGTCGGTTCGTAGGAAGGAGTACGCAACTTTACTACTCGTGTCGTGGCTACGGCGCACGGCGGCGGCTGCGCGGGCTACGTAACGGCAAGCTTCTCTGTGTCTGTCACGCAAGAGGGCGAGGAGAGGACCCTACGCCAGCGAGACCAAATCCAAGGTGATATTGTTTTCAATGTCCCGGAGCCGCGACGCATGCGGCAACTACGACCACCCTGTTGGCCGCCACAGGGGGGAAGAATCGTCGTCTTTTTTTTTTCTTTCCTTCCCATCCCTCGCCTTCAGCAATCAGCAGCAGCTAATCCTTTCGCTAAAAAAACAAGATCAGCTGCTAATCATGGTCCCATTTTTATTAGCGCAGCGAACGGAGCCTCACCAGGGTACGACCTACTTGAGAGAACACAAACAGCGTGGAGTTACAAACGCTACTAATAACTTTTTAGTCAAAATTAATAAAGCTTGACCAGCGCAATATTTAAAAAACAGTGAGTATATAAGATATTCATTGTATTGTGTTTTTAGGGACAAGGGGGTGTTGAGAAAAACCAGCGTTTGGTGTTGACCCTCGATATTTTTCCTGGCAAGCGTACCACGTCAAACCTCGAGGGAAAGAAGGGCCCGCCGAAGCGAATGTGACATGCCTTGCCTGGGATGCTGCCGTGTCCATGACACTACTTATCACCATGATGCAACTCGATTATCTTTTAAGACGCACACAAGGCACCTCCAGCGTAATCTATGCTCCCGTGATGGCAGGCACACACAAGGGTGACGCTGGAGAGCCACTACTATCTGCGGGCGGTTTTTCCTCACCCGAAGGCGGCTAAGGCTATCCGCACTCATACTATTCTAAATTTGTACTCTAAAAGGAATATTCTATCCTCGTTAGCAAGATTATCTACTCTATACCACAATCCTCTGCAGTCATATTTACTCTATATCTCAACTCTATAACAACTACCATATATTATACCATTTCTTTTAACTCTATTCTATTCCCACCCACCAATCTCCTGCTGATCGTACGATGGAAAGGACGGAGAGAGATTTTAGAGTACACCCTGTAAATAAAGTTCTGCGTTCGCTCTCCCCGCGTAGAGTAGCACGCGTAGAGTAGCAGATACAGTTGACCGCTGCAGCCGTTTTCGGTACACTAAACCAGCAGCGTTCGCGGTGCAGTCGCCGAGTGCGGCTAGCCTAATGCTAGTGCAAGACGCAACACGCTTCACGTGCTTAGTGCAGGAACTTTCCACGGCTCAGCACTACGCCCGCCGCGAGCTGCGGGACCTTGTGGACGGCGCGGCGTCTCTCGTACGGTTTTCTTTTAGATAAATTGATAACTGCAGATGCATGGCTACAGCTAGACTACGTAGCAACCTACCTATACATCGCGCACATATCATGCACATCCTGTGTCCATATCCGTATATACATTTATAAACCTATAAAGTGACTAGAATACTTGAGAGTACAGAAATGCATAACGGTTGCTCCTACGCAACCATACCCGCACCCATCCGAGAACCAAAGATGTTTACCACATAAAGCATTGTGATTCCAAGGAAACAAGACAGAAGAAAAGGCCATTTTTTGCCTTTTTAAAATTAATATAAGCTTCCAACAAATTACTTTTCCCAAAGCATGCACCATTAATCAGTAAACTAATGGCCAGATATATACAAGTCCTCCCCGCAAAAAAAAAGATATATACAAGTCCTCCAACGACGAGCAGTGTCAACCCACATGATGAGTAGCTGCATCATTGAATGAAAAGCATATAATGTGCAAGAAAGATTCGGACAGGCAGGCCAACCCATAAATATACAAGAACCTTGGTAAGACATGGCGAGTATAAACTGCATTCTCATCAGACAGTAAACTGGATTTTGTAAGTCAGGCAGCACGGTGAATCTAATTATAAACCACACGGAAGAATCATTGTTAAACTGTTTGACAAAAAATTGAATGTCCAACTAAAAATCAACAATCAGTACAATAAATAACAGTTCATGGAGTGAAAAAAAAACAGAAGAGGACACATCTTTTGTGTTGGCTTTTTTTTCTTTTTTTCTTTTAGGGTTGGGAAAGAGATTGATTCAGATAAGGGTACAGATTGATAGGTTACTTTTATACAGTTGAGGCTTACCTCGTCCAAAATCTGCCCATCTTGTTCTACTGATAAGCATCTTCCATCCAACACAACCCAACTGTTGTGATTATTTCAAATGTAAATCCTTTTTCAGATAGCTGGAGTCCACAGAAAATTGCTCAGGCTGTCATCCTACTCGTATATGGCAAAGATGACCCAATCCGGTTACCAGAATGATAAGCCATATCCTAATGCCAAACTCCCCCTCGTTTTTTTTTCTTAAGTTTTAGTTGTTTTTTGTATTTTTCATATTTTTTCGGACTTTTTTTACACTGCATCAGGAAGGAACAATCTTCTCAGCTTGCTTTCCATATTCAGCCATTAGGGGCGACGAGTAACATACCATTCAGTTCTCATTATATCACCTCAACTATAGTATGCTCCCCTATGTTGCCGGCGGGAGGACCTGTTCACAGGAAAATGGCACACTCATGTCATTTTTCGCACCTGCACTTGAATCAGTGCCTGAAGGCTCCCGTTTCCACTGTAAACTTCTAGCGCCAGCTTTCATCAGAGCACGCCCTCTAAAGGAACCACCGGGGTGAACAGCTCTTGGGTATGCCATCCTACCATGCCTACCATATAATGATGATCGTCCACTACCAGGCCAACCATAAAAATGAGCTGCTTCATGAGAACTTCGTCGAACAACCTACATTAGAAGGAAAAGCAACACAGACCTCACCTTAGTCATTAGTTTCTGGGAATCTAAAACTACGCTGAACAGAGCAATAAGATGCCAGTATAAGAATATAAAACAAAACCCATTAAAAGAACTATCATCCATATTAAACCTCTACTTGAATACCATGTTAGACAATACCATGTCTATTGGTAGAGAAGTGAAAAGTAGTCTAAAAAAAGTTCAAAAGATAAAGAATAATCATACCTTGAGAATACGAGTCATAAATGATGTGCCATTCAACGACAACGCTCGTTCAGCTGATTCTTTGTGTAAGAACTCTACATAGGCAGACCTGTATGATAGCAAGGACTCATTGAGTTCTCTTCAAAAAAACATACAAATATTCCTGAGTTCAGAATTAAGTCCCTATGTTATTGCTGCATCAATTGCAGTCATATTCAACCATAATTCAGCCCAAAAACATCAATTCAAGAATTCAAACTTGAACTGCACAAATTACATCTGCTAAAAGCAATCAAATGGAGGGGCTTATGTAATATAGGTATAACCAATTATTATAAATTTAATGTTCATTGAAACATTCAGAAGTTTAGTGTAGTATGGTATAAAATGTCCTGACAGATAGCATTCACATTTGTGGCCATTGGGAAATTATCTACTGTTAAGTTTAAGCACCTATAACTTGCAAACATTTTCCCACCACGGACAAACCAAATTTCATTACATTTAAGCAACAAAATTACAGGAGTTCAAAATAAATCTTTCTCTTGTACAGGTAAAATAAACAGCATGATACAAATCTTATCTCAGCTAAACTTGTTGAAATGTTAAAATTAAGCTGACCCTGTTGGCTGACCCGTTGCAGCATTAGTGACAATGACTACTTTCAGTACTGCACCAAACTTGTTGAAATGGCGAGATAATGAGTCCTTGGTGGCAGCAAAGTGAACCTTCAAATAATTTGACAGAGGTGAATAAAATAATTATTTGGCACAAAATAATATAAAGGTGATGAGAGTATATAAATACCCACATTGCTAACATAAAGTGTTCTCGAATCTGCATCCTCTGTCGGATGTGATGTGCTATATGAAATCGGAACTGCAAAGACAAGATATATTATACCAAGCGATCAATGACAGTCTTCAAGATTAACCCATTCCTATTTATGATTGATTGTAATAATAATGACTTGCGCAGCGCATCAACATAATCTCAATATATCACAAAGGCAACAGATCCTTACAAATTTTGCTGTACTAGTAAGTAGTAACTGCACATTTTTTTCTTAGGTAAGGGATAAACCGAGGCTAAGTCTTTCTCCCACAAATGCGAAGAGGCCGCTTCGAACGCACAACCTGGTGATTCAGTGAGACAGCTCTCACCACTGTACCAGGTCTGCCCTTCTAATCCCATGCAAGTTGGGATATGGTAAAAAAAATATGGTGGGCTGACTAGTGTATTACTGCATGTATCTATGTTATTAATTATTGAATCAGTTTTAACAATTATTGAAGAAAAGGAAGGACACAAAACCAACAGGAACGATCAGATATAGTCAACCGGACAGAAGATTGGCATGTGTCAATATGAACAGATCAGCAGATGAAAGGTAATAACATAAGTGGATTTAGAGGTGGTAATGGGCTCTAAACTTTACACTAAAAATTCAAGGATCGGATTGGATTAAGATCGGACTCTATTTCTATTCAATTTTGAACTAAAATTAATTAAGGGCTCAAACAAATTGTAAAGAAAACATTTGGATCATGATCAATTACCACCCTTAAGTGAATCTTATATCGGTAGATATGACATACCAGATGGTGCAGACCGCTGAGAATCCTTTTGAACTTCTGCATGGCCTAATTCCTGAATGAAAGTTGACACCAGTCAGAAGCAAATTTACTCGAGGATTAGCCCATAGTTAGGGCATACACCCACGAGACAAGACAAATAATCATAGGAAATAGACAAGAAAACCAATGAGCATCATAATCAACAAGATGCGTGCCATTTTGTTAATGGCTGAGAGCATATACAACAGTAATAGGAGATGCTAACAACTGTTTTTTTATCCTTTTTTTTTTTGCTGGAAGCAAATGCAAATAACCATTCACAGGCAGTTATCATCAAGAGAAGGCAGAGTAGAAAGATCCATGCCCCAACTGCTCTGCCATTTATTCAAGTAGCATATAAGTGTAACTATTATTTATCAAGAAAAGACTACAATATTTCCTTAGGACTTGATTATGAACTGTAAAAATCTATAGTCACAAATCAAAAGGACATCTGGTAGAAACCTTAACCATATATAATACAAACCTAACCAAAATGCAAAAGAATGGGTGACTCAATATGTAGGAAGAAATTTAAGTACCAAACTTGTTTTTTCAACATACATGGCTGCTTACTTTGGTATTGGTAGCCACACTTGTGGCATTTGAATTCATGGGTGCAACATAAGGCTTCTCCACAACATGAACATCTTTTGGTGTTTCATAACTGGGAGGTTCCACCATATTTACATCAACAGAAATAGCCACAGCTTTACTTGCTGTATTTGTTAATGAAGGGACAGGTTGCTCCTCGTGATTCACACTTGAAGGCCTTATTGCATCAGTCTCTAGTTCAACACTGCATTGTGCCGATACAGTTTTCTTCTCTGCAAATGATGAGAAAGTATCTTCATGTGAAATAGAAGTTTGGTATCTTGTAACCCCCTCATCTCGGTCCACATCATCTTCAGAGCCCGAATCAACATTCATTCCTGCTACCCTATCAGCCATGGTTAGCTCTCCAGATTCCTCATTACTAACATATCGATCAGAACCATGTTCATTTGCGGTCGTAACTGGCTCAAAATCAGCATAATCTCTCTTCTCTTCACGAGAACGAGATGGTTGTTTCACAACATTCCCTTGACCCAATCGCTTGAAAACACTTCCAGTAGATCTAACCTTTGTAGAATCTGCAGCAGCTTCCGCTGCAGCTCTAAGAGCTAAAGCAGCTCCTTGTACCTGTAGCATTGGCCTAGTTCTTTCTGATCTTCTGTCACTCGAGTTACCTTGAGATCTTTCTGATCTTCTATCGTTCAGGTAGTCCTGAGATTTTTCTGATCTCCTATCACGCATGTTCTCTGCAGAAGTAGTGGCAACCACAGAGCGCAGACGCTTGGATGCTGGTTCAGCAGAGGTGCTGGCTGGCTGTACAGCTTTTACTGCATCTCGAACAGCAAACTGTAGAAGACGACGGGAAGCGCCACCACCAAGCATGGGGCATGATGAGGCGTCTCTCTGTTAACAAAGAAAACAAGCTGATTGTATAAGTCATAGTACCTAAAAAGTCAAATTAGGTTTTTGAAGTAAGAAGTAATAGAATATAACAGAGGGAAAATATGTGAGTGGACCAACGAAGGGCTTAGAGAGATTCACTATGATGCTCACCCCTTAGCGGTCAGCAGTTCAAAGTTCAAACAAGCAAATTCTTTATCCAAACTTGATACTCCCTCCATTCCAAATTATAGGTCATTCTGGCTTTTCTGGATACATAACTGTTACTATGTATCTAGCCATAGCATATAAATCTAGACATATAAGAAAAACCCAGAACGACTTATAAGTGGAACGGAGGGAGTACAAAATATTCACAAAAATTCTAAAAAAATAAACTAAATGGACTGCCTACTCAGATAGTTCTCCTAAATTACAAACTAAAAGGATAGACAAGCTTTGTCGGTTGTTTCTAACCGAAGAAACTCCAGCATACTTGCTGAAGATTGGCTGTCCAAACTCACATTACACTTCCATGATGGACAAACATTTGGTTCGACGGTTGCCAATAAATAATTAAATATTGGTAGGGACTTAATTGTTGGAAAATGGTAACTGATAAATAATTGGTAGGGAGTTAATTACATAAAATGGTAATGCTATAGTTTACACCACATATTTGCAAGTTGCAACTAATTTAGAGCTAACAGAGTCTTGTCAAGTCCGTTCTGGGAAAATATAGACAAATATTTAAGCATAGTGCGTGGGTGCGTGTGCGGGTGCGTGCGCGTGTTGTGTGCGTTGCCTAACTTGCCGGTAATAGGTAATACATCACACCTTTGCTTGCTGTGGTTCATCATCCCTGTCACGCTTTCTGCCATTCTGTTGTTTTGATGAAGGGTATCGTATTTCATTGGACTTTTGAGATTTTTTCTCTTCCCCATGAAGAATATCAGTTAGTACATTTCGAAGTGGAAATTTTTCATTACCCTCCCGACCAATTCCCTTCCATTCCCGCTTATCACGTTTCCTAGTAGTGGCTGCACTTGATTCAATTGGGTGCTCAGAATGAGTTTGACATTTGCTTCTTGGGGACATATCTGATGATTTATCTTTTCCAGATACTTCTTTGGGGGGCTCATCATCCTTAACCTCCTCAGTTTGTTCTTGTGCTTGCACATATAAGTGCATATTTAAAGAAAGATGTTCCCACAACCTGCAAAAACAAAACGATATGAGTAGCATATTCATATAAAATGTGATGAGATGATATGAAAACCAACCAAGAATGTTTTTCTATCTTCTAGCCATACTTGCTGATGCCTATGAAATAGGATGCTGAATTAACTCAGGAGATATGCATTACCATGGACTGCTTGCCAAGAAAAGATAAGAGTACACGTTTCTCAGTGCATATGTCAGTTTCAAAAGTAAAAGTAGCTCCGATGTTCTCATTTCCATTTGCTGTTAAGAACTTATAACAGTCTCCACAATGTGATTTCAAATACACTGCATGAATTAAAAAAAAGTGTGAAAAGATTCCTTTTGGTTGGGTGGGTGAGTGGGGGTGGATGTGGAGGATTCATTCTCATGATTGATGTACTTCTCATGAGTGGATTTATCAATGATCTCAATAACAATCACGCTTATAACTTATAAGGACTGATCTAAAATTCTAAATAACAGGTGTTTAGAAGGCATAGGTACCTAGATTCAACTAAACTTTTAAGGTACATACATATTGGGAGCCATTCATGTGGCCTATCTCTAAAGTGTATTCAATGTTCACTAGGCCCTTGTAGCGCTCACAAATATATAAATACCATAGAATACCTAATGCAAAGTATTTACCAAGCACAAACTTGTCAAAGCCTCTGCTTTCTGCCCATCTACTGTGAAGTCTTTAGGAAACACAACTTTGGCAAAACCTCTGCCTTTTGCTGCCACCACAGTTAGTTGCTAGTTTCATTCCTCATACAGGAAAGGTGCATCGGAGCCTTATTTTATTATTACTCAATATAAACATACTTGTCTGATCATCGAATAGTGAACCAAATACTAGGGCACATACAATGCTGCTTGCCATGTCTATGCTAGAATTAGGGGTGACCATTTACTAACCTTTTACCATTGTATATAGCAATCTTATTAGCGAGTTAGCAATTACAATACAAAATGTATGTGCATGCAAAATATATCAGGGACTAGATCAGACAGGTGACAAACAAAGAATACAAACAATGGAAATGCGTGCGATCAGTACTAACCAGGAAACGAATACTGCACTATCATCCCCTAGAAATACATGGAGTTCCATACTGGCTTGATCCTTACGTTTTCCATTCTGGAGCATGATAGTAACATAATCCTGCACTTAAGACAGCAACAGAGATCCACTTATTGTTTCCCTTCAAATATCCCAACATGATGAAGTGAAAACTGGGGTAAGATAATGACGATGATTACAAAAGTTGGTACAAGGCAATCAAAAGCATTACTCCCTGTAAAACAAAATACAATGCAGTTTCAGAGTTGTGCACAAGGATTAAGGAAGTTAGTATATTGACCTTGTTGCCCTTTATTTATACTGCACTGGAAAATGGGGGTCATTTATTTATGAGAATAATGAATCTATTTAATAAGAGAAAGGAAGGACGAAAAAGAACAAAGATATATAGAACTAGAAGTTCCAGGATGGCATGCATTTCCTGTGACAAGTTAGGAATAATAAAATGACATCTATTTTCAATCAGACAAAGTATGCACGTAAACAATGTAATCCATGTATTGTGGACTTGTGGTGCTTCCTCAGAAAAGACAAAGATCGAACTTGGATTGTTTCACCATTCACTAAAACAGGGAAAAACATAACAGCGGACTCTTTCATAGGTCCCTTTGTTCTATCAGTGAAACTGCATACACCACTCACCACTGTTTGTCTGTTTTGGGCACTGTTGACTAATATTATAAATTTAAGGCTAAAAGTATATGAATAGTGCAATTGTGATGAACGGAAGAGGCACATATGTTAACATGCAAGGATAGTAAACAGACAGCATTTAGCCTGAACAAACAGCCATCACATAGTGATAGTTGCAGGTCCACGAGATGTAACGACATTAGATTACTGACTGATTCCCAGCAATAGGTGTTGTATGCGGGGCGGCACTGAACGAAAACACAGGGCACAGTTGCGTAACTCGCACAAGCCATCTTTAATTCTAACCAGTCCTTTACATACTGTTAAGTGTTAATTGAGTTCGACCGAAAACTTGAAGCTGCAGTCTGCAGAGAACCCCAAGTCCTTTAACAGCCGCAAACAACCGCTAATACCATAAGCTAACGAGTCGGAGGGCGACGGAAGAAAACCGTACCAGGAGGGTGTCGTCCAGGCCCCTCCTGAACCCGCGCAGCTTCTCCCTCACGAGCTCCCGGAACTGCTTCTCTCCGGCGGCGGTGAATCCGACCTTGAAGGTGCGGGCGTCATCGTCCGCCTCGTCCATCGCGGCGGAGGCTTCCAGAACCCCTCCCCACGCAACCCTAGATCCACCCCGAAGCGGTCCCGGGACCGAGACGAGTGGGGCCGAAAGGAGGGCGGGTGGCGGGCGGCCGCCTTATCCGAACCGCTGCGGGGTCTGGAAAGCTTCGACGGCGTGGCGGAGGAAAATAGACTCGCCGGCAAGCGGCGGTGACGCGTGGAGATTGAGGTGAACGACGGGGCTGGCTGGACTGCGAGATGGCAGGCGAGATTTTTTTGAGTTTTTGTTTGGGCTTGTCGTGGGTTTCTGTTGCCTTTGCATGGGTGACCGGTGGTTTGGCCACTAAGTTGAGCACGATTTGATGACCGTCCCTGTGATGTTAGTTTCGATTTAATTCCTACTGCTATTTCTACTGTGATGTTAGTTTCGGTTTCATTCGTACTGCTATTTCTATAATATTTTGTCTCTATTAATTATAGTTTCAATAGTCCCAACAACTAATTTTAATCTAAAACGAACAGCCTCTTAATAGCAATTCAAGGAGACTCTTTATATTCTTTCTAGTCTTTATAAATACCGATTTTTTTAAAAAAAACAAATACCCTTCAACAGCTTATTTAAATGGTTATCTAGATATAATCATCTTCTATTTCAGGTTTCTCGTTAACTAAATATAGAAAACGTGAACAACTCTGTAGAGTATAAATAAGATGTAGAAAAGTTGTTGTGTAATAAATAGATATAGAAAGTAGTTTTTATATGATCGAGTTTCCAAATGATAATTTATAAAGTCTTAGAGATGCTCCAAATACCTTTATTCATACTTTCTATTCATATTTAAGTTCTCCTCAAATGTTTTAAAATAAAAACACAAACTCATATGGATAATTAACTGATAAATTATTCATTAATCAAGTGTACAAGTGTATTTCCGACATACAACATGTTCGCTTAATTATTGATCAAGTGACCTTGTTCTATACTTTGAGGCATAATCGTGTGGCTTAACCTAAGAGCAGTTTCAAGAAACTCTTTGTATTTTTTAATTATTATAAATAGAGTTATAATTCTAGTGTAAAAATATAGTTAGCTTCTATTTTAGATTCCTCGCTAGTCAAATATAGGTAACGAGAATGTATTTGTAAAGCACAGAAGATATAAAAAATATTGAATTTTATAAAAAATATAGAAACTGATTTTTATGCAATTGTGATAACTTAGAAAGTGAGCTTTACAAGGGCTCCTGAAAATGCTCTTGCTCTAAGAGTACATCATTTTTTCATGAGAAAGTTAAATCATTTTGCAAATTAAGGGTCCATTTGTTATATTTATTATGGTGGAAACTAGTGAATGATCTGGCTTAGAATGGCCGATCATTTTTTCTGTATTTGGTCAAGATAAAATTTATTCAGCGATATGCATTGTGTTACTAACAATAGAATGAGAAAACATCGTATGGTTCTCCTTTAACCCCCCCCCCCCCCCCCCCCCCCCCGTCAACCAAGCAAATAACTAAGTGGTAGTTTAGAAACTCAAATTCACATGTGAATTGGAGAATACTGAGGTAAAAATAAACTAATTTCTTTCTTGATCTTCTCCAATACGAGTTTTCAAATTAGTCCTAGAGAATTTGAGTTGTCAAACTAGCGCAAGTCATATAAATTTAGGTGTGTCAAACTAGCACTAAAAAAAGCACAGTAATTGAACTTTTCAGATGTTCATCTTCCATTTCGCTGTACCCCCTCGCATTTGAGCCTTCGGGGGCTTGAAGGCATTGCGATTGTTTCCATCTCTCCTTTACACTCCTAAATATTTTTTAATATGTTTGTCAAACTCATATTTAGAATCGTTCAAGATAAAAAAAACAAATGATATTAAAATTTGACGAGCGCCAACGTGCCATGTCGACGTCTCTTTGGATAAGCCACGGGCCCACGCGATCTCTGCTATCCACTCGCGGGTCGCCTCCAACACAAAGCACACGACCACGGACCACCTCGCCGCCACCGCCCCGTCAGCGTGTCACCGACGGTCGACGGCGACCATGCTTCCCTCATTCCTCTCGTGCGTGGCGTCCCCTCTCCTCACCACCGCATGCACCCCGACCGCCTCGTCGCAGCAGGCGGCTGCCGCAGCCTCTCCCCTGCAGTCGCTGAGGCTCCCGCCTCAGCCAGGGAACAACTACAGGCCCGTCGCTACGACGCTGGTGGCTGCGGCCGCGGCGGGGCTCCTGCTGCTGTCCCCGGCGACGGCGCCGTCCCGCGCCGAGGCGGAGTTCACAGTGTACTATGGCACGGCGGCGAGCGCGGCGAACTACGGCGGATACGGCGGGAACGCGAGCAAGAAGGACACGGCGGAGTACGTGTACGACGTGCCGGAGGGGTGGAAGGAGCGGCTGGTGTCCAAGGTGGAGAAGGGCACCAACGGCACGGACTCGGAGTTCTTCAACCCGCGGAAGCGGGCGGAGAAGGAGTACCTGACGTTCCTGTCCGGGATCCGCGCGCTGGCGCCGCTCAGCGCCGTGCTCGACAACCTGGCGCTCTCCGACGTCGGGCTGCTGGACCAGATCTCGTCCGCCGACGACGTGCGCTCCGCCGAGCGCGCCGACGGCGCCGGCCAGGTGTACTACGAGTACGAGGTGGCGGGCGCCAGCGCGCACAGCCTCATCTCGGTGACGTGCGCACGGAACAAGCTGTACGCGCACTTCGTCACCGCGCCCAACGCCGAGTGGAGCCGCGACGAGGCCATGCTCCGCCGCCTGCACGAGTCCTTCAAGACCATCCAGCCCGGCGCCCCGCCACCGGCCACGGAGACCTAGCTCCATCTGAGCACGAGCGAGAAACCTACTGAGCGATTCGCGGTGCGTTGTAATTGCTAGTAAATTCATCAGTTTTGTATAGGCTACTCTGCCTTTTTCCTCACTTCCTCTGCCACGGAGCTTGGCCTACTCATTTTCAAGTGTAAGTGTAAACTTTGATGTATACACGAATGACTCCAGACAGTTTTGCAAGTTCTTGCATTGGATATCTGATAATCACAAAGGTATTGTTTTTAATCTTTATTCTACAACTCTGAAGTCCATATCTATGAGACTAATAGCCTGGATCAAGCATCTCTACCTAACTATTTCTCTCAGTGGCCCATACTTATTTCATCATGGTATCAAAAAAAAAAAAACCTACGAGGCGCCAGAAGGACAACTCACTATAGCACTATATACATCAGCTAGCCATGTCATCTTCTTGAGCCATTCAAAAAGCTCTCGAACGGTGTGCCCTTCAAAAAATCAGTAACATCTGCCCAGTTATCTATATGATCGCACAATCGTTTTGTGTGGATTTTCACATGTCGACTGAACAGCTTCCTCTTTGGCAATCTGAGAAAATCCAGAACATCCATGAGCATCTGAAGACAGGAACAACAAGCTGGTCAGGAAAATGAGGAGTGTGTTTTAGCCTCAACAGAACGATACGGAACAACAGCGCCTCACCGTGCGATTGCTGACAACATCCTCGTAGTACAGGACAACGTGCCTGGTGTTCTTGAAATTCACCAGAGCATCAGCTGCCAACTTATCAGACCGTTTTAGTTCAGTAATCAATGTTTTTTTGTCAATGGTTGGCTTATATTGAGCAAGGATTTCAGCCTGCACAAAGGGGAAAAAAGGATCAACAGGATTCTATTTTACTCGACACACATCTGCACCATTTTAGCAGATAGAAGTTGCAGTCATATATGTTTAATATACTTATGATAGCAAAAGATGCATGCTTAAATAAAATCTGACTTAGTTCTGGAACATAAGGGAAAGATGTGCACCTCATGTTTGGAGTGCACATGAGCTTTATGAGTTCCATTCAACTGTTTCATGGCACTATCATGAGCATTTGCTAATATAGAGACGTAACGCCGAAGAAGATTTCTTCTTAGTAGAAAAATTGCGGAAACACCCCTTCGGTTGAAGTATTCAACTATCTCTTGATGGTGCTTCATTAGACCCTATAATTTTCACTAGAATAAGCATATCACTAGATAAAACAGATCAAGGAAGCTGGATATATCTTTGGAAATTAGCCACACAAACAATCGTGATACAAAGAATAGTTCTATGTGCAAATCATGAAATCAGTAGATCTTTTGAAATAAGCATATATACCAAGAATCACCCTAGATAATGAGTCCTTCAACCTGATCTATAACTTTGTGGCAGAAGTTTCTATAGAACACAAAGGGTCGTATTTATCAGTGCCCATTATCTAGAATAAACACCTTCAGTACAACAATCACCTGTGTAAAGTTCAAGCAAACAAGTTTTGAAACCGGAGGGGGGGGGGTAATGATGGAGAGATGATAAAATCATTATTTATTTAGTTTAGCTCCGCTCCCTATAGTATTTTAACAGATCGTTTAACACTTGCAGGCAAGCAATTTTCCATGTACATAAAATTGGCAATCTTGATGGAGACAGTGCATCAAAACTTGATAGTCTTATTTCCTCGGTTTTCAGATAGTCCATAAGTAATCAAACAAAGTTCCACTTAAGGAAACACACAGGTATGTTATAAGAAAATGAACTATGTTGGAATTGCAAGATAATCATGGTATATTCGGATTAAGTTTCAGAAAGGAAATATGTAACGGTAAATACAATTTGTTCCACAATATAAAGCTATTCTTGAAGAATGGTATAAACTTCTAGATTGGATATCCATTTAGAGTATGAATAACCAAGATGAAAAATGTTCTGTGAAATCAAATTATCACGTGAGCAAGTTTTTGCTCCACCTGCGAGTGTGATGAATACAAGAATTACCTGATTGAGCATCCATTTCAGCCCCACGGCAGCCGTACATTCATTCTTAGCAGCACTGCTATACCAATCCAGATTGTACAACCTGTCCAGTGTTTTCGTGATCGTGGTGATATTGCTGCGTCTTTCTTTGACAGAGAAGATCTCTCCATTGGAGCTAATATTAGGATGGCTATTCAACAACGTCTCAACCCATCCACTCCCGGACCTCTGCATTGACAAGATAGCAAAGAACCTAACCCCTGTGCACGCACATTCTTTCCTAACAGACAAAGAACATCTAAGTCAGACACTAACCTGGAAATAAAAAAAAGGAAAATCACATGACCAGTATATATCTTCATTACCTATCATAAGTATTTGGCATCGGGTAGTGCAAGTAAGGGATTTCTGCGTCTGGAATACTGGGATCATGACAAGGCTTCTCCCTTTCCTTTTCTATCAAATTTGTCTGCATCAGCCCGAAAAGCATCCCATTTTGCTTTAGAGACAACGAGAAGATGTACACAGCGACTAACATTATCAGGCCCAATATGGCTATCCATAAGGCCAGTGGGTATCGCTTTGCTGGCTTTGTGCTTACAGCTGCTGTATCCTGCAATTGAAAAAAAAATTGAGAACACTGACATTTCATGAAATGCCACGTGAAGGGACAATGAATTATCATTTTGGGATTCGCTCACAGCAATCAAATCTGGTCTCGTTTCTAATTCAGGCAGATAAATCAACTGGAACATGGAACGGCAAAGTAATTCTTGAGATCCTTTCGCGCGTCTCGTTAGAACAATTAGCAGGAATGCAGGATGCTAGCGCGGGTGGCTACTGCTAGCTGGTAATGGTCTCCTAACCACAAACACTGACGGGGAAACAGAAGACTGGCAGCGGGGGGCAAAGATACCGTCGGCCTGACGCTAGCGGCGACGCCTCCGAGATCCGCCGCCGCCGCCGCCGCCCTGTCCCGCTCTCTCCCTGCCTCTTGCATCGGAGAATACCATCAGCGACGAGTCCACCCGGCGCTCCAAATCCACCGCAACCCCTCGCTCCAATAGCCCGAGCGCGGGACGCGGGTCGAGGAGTCCCTTCTCATCCTCTCTTTCTCTGTCCGTCCTCCAAGGCGAGAGAGCCGGGCGAAGATGGAGGGGGGACCGCGCGAGGCGGCTCGGCGATGGGTTGGGTAGCCCAAGGCCCGCGGAGGAAGGCGAGCGGCTCGCCGCGGGAATGTAGCATCGATCGGACCAGAGAAAGCTGGAGCGGGAGTGGAGGAGAACCCCGCCCACCTACTCCGCTCATCTGCTGGGGAGGGTTCCGTTCGCGTTTGTCCTTTCGTGGTCGTGGGCTCGTGGCTGACGGGATGGGGGCAAAAGCAAAACCACAAAACGGAGCGCGATGACGCGCGAAGCGATCGGAACAGTTCATCAGTCGTCATCTACATCAGTTAGTGATGAAGTGTGGAAAGTATACATATAGTTTTTTTTACACCATACGTGAACGTGAAACATTTTCTTGGCCACATTGTACGGAACCACAACCACATGTAACCTTGAATTGAATGGATAATCTATGTACCACCTTCTATTTCAAACTTCACCTTATAAAATATAACACCAATCTATATACTAACATGTGGGTCCCACACAACTGTGGCCTCTTCTTCGTTTCTCGTCCGTTTCTCATTCCCAAACTCCGCGCACGTGACCAAATTTTAACAAAAAAGCTAGTTGTGTGGGGTCAAAGCTCGTGCGCAACCAAGACTACACAGGTTGTGTCCGCACTGGAACTTATAAACAGGTGTGTGCACAGTTTAGTGTCTGATGTGGTACTAAGTTTAGCTTGCAAATACGAATTACACACTTCCTGGGAGGCCCATTTGCTTGTTGTGGCCCAGACCAAAGCCCACTATCGAAGCAACTGCCGTGGTCAGCGCCTCAGCTCCCCCACCCCCGCGCGCCGTCTCTCCCGTCGCCACAACACGACCTCCTCGCTACCGCATTCTTCACCCCTCGCCCACCCTCGCGCGCGCGTGGCGGTGGCGCGAACTGGTTCATCATCTCACCCTCTCCTCTCCAGCGTGCGCGGAGGCAGCGTCCCTCCCTCTCTCGTGCGTGGCGGTGGCGCCCCCTCCCTCTCGACCACGTGAGCGGGTGTGAGGCGAGAGATAGACGATGGTTGACTGCCTCGAGCATCAAAGAGTGGGGAATCCAAGGGCGAGATGATGATCCAGTTTGTGTTGTTCGTCAACAAACAGAGCTAGACGCGGCTAGGGCGGTACTACGAGCACCTCCATTGACGAGCGACGAGCCCTCGAGGGTCAGATTGTCCGCAAGTGCCTCGCCCGCACCAACCAACGGGTTTGTCATCCGTCGGTCCGTCCGCATCGCTGCCTCATCACCCCTGATCATCCTTCTCCCCCAAGTCCCCTCTGTTGCTTCTTTCCCACTGATCCGACCATATCATCGCCCTCCTTTCCAGATCCATGAACCTATTGGGTTTGTGCTGATCGTCTTGGATCTAGATAGGGATAAAGGGTTCCCCTGCCCTTCCGATTTTCTAAGAATCCTACTGATTTTGTGTTGATGCAATGTTCATTTGTGGAGCACCGGAACTACAAGGTCATTTACATGATCTACATGTTCCAATTCTTCCTCGTCGGTGTTGGCAGCGATGAGGTGCGAACCCCCCCCTATGCCTTCTCTCAATGCCTCCTGCATTTGGGAATTCAGGCTACCGCCATGCTAATTTCGATGTGATTGCAAACTGTGGATGAAGTCGATCCTCTGATATACCATTGTTACAGCCTGGGTTTAGCTGCTGCAATATATCTGTTCTCAACCGTGATTGTGATGACAATGGTGTCACGTTCGCCGTTCCCCTTGGCCGTTGGTGAGCAACCACGGCGTGAGGTCTGGCCTGCCGATGAGAAGACAACGCTCAACTCTGGTTAAATGGCAGTATATTCTCTATTTCAATTTCCTCCCTTCTTCAATACAGCACCGTAGCCTTTATAGGCGCCAAAATGAGCTGGCCCCATTTCCACGGCCCACTCACACAAGCCTCCACGGCCCACACGCGAATGCAGTTACATACAAATCAACGCTATGCACGCCACACACCCGCGTCCAGGTATCGGCCATGACATATGCCCCCTCGCCAAAACTTGCTTGTCCCCAAGCAAGGCAATATTAAAGAAACAAGTCTTCGTTGCATGAAAATCAGTCCACAAAGAGAGCTCTGACATTTCTGGTCGTTGATCAACACCTTGAGGAATATCTTGGTCCTGCAAAACCAGTTCTCTAGTCTTGGAGTTTCCCAAAGGATCACATGATCCTCCTCATGCAAACAAACACAAATCATGTTACTCTCTACCTCCCTGAACTCCATCTCATCGAAGATGATGTGCTTGCACAGCTCCTTGTCATTGAAGAGATCCTGTAACAGATGTTGGACCCTGGGGACCCTAGTTATGCTGCCAACAAGAACCACCTCATAGAAGCTACTCTTGTCCATCTTAGCACACATCACGTTCTTGGAGTCCCACATCTGCTGGATCAGCTCTGGCACAATGAGGACACAGTACTGCTGGGAGCACCGTGAGGTCAGTGAATGGAATCCAACCACGACGAAAAGAAGATGCGAAAAGGAAATCAGATTTACTGCAAACTTCTGCAAATAAGAATTTCGCTGTTCCAGGACACGAAGGCTGCACTTCACACTAGTCATTGTTGCGGAAATAAGGTAGTGGAGAACACACAAAAAATGTATGGCAAACTGGCGCATGTCATTGTTGAATCCTATGCACTCCTCATCACTTTCCATGAACTGCTGATCCCTGACCAATTGCTCTTTGAGCATGGAACTAACAACCCTTCCAAAATACTCCCAAACAATGGAATCATAAAATGTTGAAATCAATATAGTGCTGAAAGCTGCACTTCTATCCACCCCAAGTTGATGGAGCCTTATAACTTTGTCCTGCTGAACTGAGAACACAACCTCATGTGGACTTTGAATGGTCACTATTGGCCACATATTCTGTACATAATAATTAGTCACTAAATTCTCCTTACCTTTATCATACACCATTCTGAATTGTAAGCCCACTAATTTGTTCATGGCTTTTCTTTGATTGTCGAACTGTGACTGAACTGCCATATCACTATTTCCTGAGCTAAAAACATTTAGCCACCATTGTCTCAGTCCAGTTATCCCATATTGAACACTGCCTTTGCTCTGACTATCATAGTGACCATGAACATCGTTCAGTAATGTTATTAGGAAGATGCTTCCAATGCCAACAAATAATGTAGGAACATCTGAGACTCGGTGTAGAAATTCCATACTTGAATTAGAGAAAAAATTTACACCATCGCATTCAGGCATCTGTTTTGTGGTTTCACCATATTTGTATTGAACAGGATCACCATGTGGACTAATCATCAACAACACTTCAGAACAGTAGATGGATACACTATCTAGTCCACTCCAAGCTATTTGCTCTGATGACAATACCGAGTCTGCAAGAAGTTTGCCAATGCTTGCAACTGCCATTTTCTGCACAAGTCCAATCTCAAGCTCTACACCTATCCTTTCTTCCGTAGGGTAAACCGTAGCTACGAGCTTTAAAAGGCTAAAATAATTTGATCGAGCAGGGCTGAAATCACGCTGCAAATAAAGGTATGATGAACCAAATACTTTCTCCTCATCATCTTCATCCTCATCGGCATCAGATTCATCAAATATCATCTGCCCAATCCTGCTGCTGATGAAGTCTCGAGAGCTACTACCACTAGAGAAGCCTTCTGTCCACTCCTTCAAGTTCGGCTTCACAACCTCCAGGCTCCCTGCACCATTAAATTCATCGTTTGATTCCAGAGCCAATATTTGAGAGAGAATACCGCCAGCTCTAGTAGCATCAACATTTTCAGCCTCTGTGCCAACATCTTCCACTTTACTAACAGCAACCTGATCTTCAACGTTCTGCTCCTTCTCCAGGCTATCCTCTAGCACACTGCCAGCACTAGCAGGAAGAAGCTCCTCCATACTTCCACCATTCTTAACCACCACAGTTGCCTCACTTGGTGGGTCAGGCCTACTCGCTTTAACTTCAACATGATCATCCTTGCTAGCCGATTCTTCTAAATCTTCTCCACCTCGAGCAAGCTGCTTCAATAAACCTTCATGCATATGAGTTTCAGATTGCATCTCCTCATCCCATGCCACTTTTAGACCCACTTCACTGAACACCAAGGAATCTGAATCTTCAGGAAACAGGACAACCACCGCCTCGCTACTGTTGTGAGGCATTTCATCAAACACCAGAGGGGCCATACCTCCAACACCCGATGCAACAAGCCCATACTGACATCCTCGTTCACCAGACCGTGGATCCAACCAACCCCGTTCCTCAGGCCACATCTCCATATCCCTAGCCTTGGTTTCCTTCATTTGACGTGCCAACACAGTCCATTCTGTTGCCACCTCTGTTGCTAACCTCGACTGAATCGGGGTTGTTTGCTGGACGTCATCCACCACTTCCAACTTCTGAATCAAACGATCCAACCGGTTCATCACCCTATCCCAACGCCCTGCATCCTCCTTCCTCCACTCTTCCATCGCGAACAGAATGAATCGAGTTGGTTGTTTGTACCTCGCACGGTCGCACACCTCCCGTCAAGGACCGTCGCGGTCCTGTTCTGATCCCGACGGCAGAAGGAGTTCCGTGTCGAGAAGCACAACCGCGTCGTGGGATGATGTCGACGCCGAGGTAGACGAGTAAGCTAGGTCGCTGGAACGGAATTGCAGCCAAAGAGGACGCGACCCTCACGCGCCCCGCCGAGGATCGGAGACCTCTGATACCACTTGTCACGTTCGCCGTTCCCCTTGGCCGTTGGTGAGCAACCACGGCGTGAGGTCTGGCCTGCCGATGAGAAGACAACGCTCAACTCTGGTTAAATGGCAGTATATTCTCTATTTCAATTTCCTCCCTTCTTCAATACAGCACCGTAGCCTTTATAGGCGCCAAAATGAGCTGGCCCCATTTCCACGGCCCACTCACACAAGCCTCCACGGCCCACACGCGAATGCAGTTACATACAAATCAACGCTATGCACGCCACACACCCGCGTCCAGGTATCGGCCATGACAAATGGTTTGGCAGTAAACATTATTATGCAGATCTGTGAACCACAAAGATTACACATACCTCAAATAAATTATCTGTTTAGCTTATACCTTTCGTCTATGGTACTATTATGCTTGTGTAAGTCTGAATTTGCTCACTCTACTATTACTATCCACTATTAATGAATCTGAATTATTTGTCACAGATCAAACAATATTTCAGGTACAACGCTAGCGCCAGCGAGCCCAGGATCACCAACATGCCTAGGGCCACGCAACATGCCACACAATGCGCCCTTCACCTCCCTTTGCTGCTGCCCTTTTTAGTACTACTACCGCTCATCTTCGCTGCATCGGATCAGCCTGCTGTCACCTACTCGATTACGAGCAACAATTTTAATTTCTTGATGGTGAATTGCTCAGTACGTAGAGCATAACGATGGCAACATGACAGGTGATTTGATGAGTAGAGAGTTATATTTGCTTGGCATCTTTGTTGGCAGGAGCTTGTGCTTGCTTGTTCTACTGATTTGTCATCTGGTGGTTTCGAATTCTATGTGCATTGTATTTTGATATCTGGTTCGTCAACATGCTGAGGCTAAATTATGCACAAACTATTGCCTTGGGATGTACCTGCCTAACACTCAATTAGAGAATTTTGGTTGCCTTGGTAAGTCCCTTTTGATTCTCTCCCTCTCTTACCAAATAATGCCCTTTAATTTGATTTTTGATGTAATCTCAGTAGGTAGGTCTATATCTTATACTAATCCAACTAGGTAGGTTCTACCGCAGGTCGGTTTATTACTAAATTTGCTGCATAGCGTGGAAACATCACGTCTCCTGGACTGAGATGAAGATGACTACAAATAGAGGCTACCCTCATTATTGTTGTTGGCCATAAACTAGCAGCAGCTATCTGAAATACCCTAATTACCTTCTTCAGCATCATGGAAAATAAGATATATAATTATGTGCATTGTATTTTGATAACAGGTTTGTCCACCTGCTTAATAAAACTCTGATTCTCCTTAGGAAGTTGAAGCTGGCAAGAAAATCATATTCACATATGATGTTCATTTTGGGGTACGAGACTGAGATTAAGAACTGTTTACTTTAACTTTGTTTAGCTACTGTAGTGTACTCATTGAATGTTTATCTGTGATGATTTCGTGGAACCTCCATCAATTTTGCAGGAGAGTGACATCAAGTGGGTATCACGTTGGGACACCTATGGACCTACCTTTTCTTTTCTTCTGTTGGACATATTCATGATAGACTTTAGTGCTGCTCTTATTGATGACATATATTATGTTCGATTATTGTTAGGATTTGTAGAGATATTATATCTTGATTGTATTTCCCTAATATGTTGCTGTTGAATTTATAGGTGGATTGCTGCATAGAGCGTGTTCTATCACTTATATAACAAGGTGTCCTACATGTCTCTCGATCAGAGCTGTCCATTGACACTTAGCATTGACAATACAATGAAACGTATATCAGACAATTATCTTCCACACGCATGTCCACCCTGTTAATGCACTAGGAGCTACCATTGCCATCCTTGTTTGTGCTTTTCCTTGATATAATGAAACGATTACTTTCTTCAGAATCAAGTCAAGTGCGGCTGCTAGCGGCACAGTAGAAGCCTCTTCACTGCTCGCCGCGAGGCCGCACTGGCCTGGATCGCAGCTGCCAACGAAGGCCTTTTCCATGCGTGCCTGTTTTGATCTCCTCCTTCACCCCTTCTCCTCCTGCCTTACCCTTCAGCCACAAGTTTGCCCACGCCCTTGTGAATGATATTCTGGTTTTATCTATATATATTCCATTGCTCAGTGGTTCTTTGACTTCGGTTTACCGATCTTTCATTATATTGCTTGCAGCATTATATGTCGATTCTGAAGTCAAGCACCGTTTGATGGGCCCGACAAAGGGTTATCAAACCATAGTAAAAGGATATGGAGATCAACAACAGCATGATGACCTATTTCATCAACAGCAGCATGAAGAACTATTTAGTTCAAGCAAAGCTAAACCGAAAGTATGCATATTTATTTCTTTTGGAAGCTCTATGAAAAATTATCATAGATGGGCTATAGAAAGCCACCAGAAACTGCGACATCATATCATTTAAATTGACATTTCACTCTGCAGCAATTAGTATTTAGTTCTCTCATTCATCAAGAGAAATTGTGACATCATATCATTTAAATTGACATTTTACTCTGCAGCAATTAGTATTTAATTCTCTCATTCATTAAGCTAATTTTTATTTTGCAGAAAAGAAAAATTTTAAATTTAGAAGAGGAAAATTCAAGACAGTAGAGGAATCTTAATTGGACAGATTGTAAGTCCATGTGCTTGGTATTTCATTCTGTGCCTATACCCATTCGTCTTCTCAAGTACAAGGCTATTGATTAGTTATAATCTGTTTGACCGCTACTTCTGTCTACAAATTTTAGCTAATTTTATTCCAACCAACTGTTGTTAAATGAAATCCATGTAATGATCATTTACTGCTACTATGTCATGTTTTGAGGTTTTTTACTGGCAAAATGAATTCACCTCATCCCTGGTTAGCATGAGAAAGTTGAAGCAAACAACAAGTTTGTGCTTGTTTGACACAGTTCACAAGTTCTGAACCTTTCTGCAATTTTTCTTTAATATTCTACTCCATGCGTACCAAATTATAAATTGTTTTAGCTTGTTTATTTTCCCTAAATGGTCAGCAAGTTTTAGGTTGAGAGGAATTGTGAAACAAGGGATCACCTATTATTTTTGTTCTTCAAGAAGCCTTTTTTATTTTCTTCAAGAAGGTTTTGTATTCTAGTTGATTCAGTGTGGCCTAGCACAACAACATGTCAAAAACGTGGTATTAGCGAGACATGTACACAGCTTGGAAGGAAACACTTCCGCTTCTCCATGTTGCAAAAAGTCAATAAGTAATTTGATTAATTTCAGCACCATGTCAAATAATGTTTGGATTTTCATCAAGCTAATTTTTATTTTGCAGAAAAGGAAGGATACATCTGAGATGCTTGCACTACAGCTGAAAATTTATGAGAGGATTCCGATCCTAGATCTGCCAGTAAGTCCCTGAGTCTCAAATAAACCAGAAAAAGAAAAATTATCGTTTTCCTAGATGTTTAAGGAAAACAATGTTTCCCAGATCTAGAATACATTTCATTGATATCATTCCAGTTAGAAGGCTTGTTGTCTATTGCCGTTACTCGGATGAGAAACTTGTTGTCTTGATTACTTTAGTACTGATCCTATTATCTCAGATGTTTTCACTGATCCTATTATGTTCACAGTTCTTGAGTACTATATACGACCACGTCGCCCCTCCCAATGTCGCTGCCTCTTTCATGCTGGTTGTTCACAGTTCTTGACTGGTAAAAGAAACTATGAACATAATTGTTTTGCTGTATTATGGTGAGTTTTGATATGACTCGACATTAAATCAATAATTTGTTGATAACACAGAGCAAATTAAATTAAACAACTTCCATGTTGTGTCTCATCGTACATTAGCAGTACACATGCCATTATGAGCTACATTAGTTTTTTCATGATTATGGTTATTTAACTGTGGAAGTAGGTGATCATGAGAATTAAGGTTTTCATGTTTGTGTGGTGGTTCAAGAAGCCAAGAAAAAAATGTTGTAAAGAACAATTGTGTAATAACTTACGTTTCATTCTAAGAAGTAAGAACACACATCATAAAGAAGTGGACAGAAAAACTAGAGACAAGCTATTGCAAACCCATTGTAAATTAAAATATTTAAAAAGTAACAACATTCAAACATGTTAGATTATTTCAATATTTTACAGAACCCTGTATTTTGGCTATAGGCCCGTTCTGAATGTTACGAATATTATTTTCAACTGATCAGAAGTTCGCGACTTACCAAATATGAACAAATTGATTTATGTTCTAGCAGTATGGCTCTCATCGTATCAGCGGGAAGTTGCGCCTGTTTCTGCAGCAATGATCACTGTTCTTGGTGAGTAATTCTAGCTCATCTCCCCATTAACGTTCACATACATATATTGTTTAGCATTTTATTTCAGTTGCCCGACTGCCTGAAAAAGACTAGGTTAGCTAATTGTGATGTGAACTTACCACATAGTTATGCTGATGCGTTTGTTTGGTTATCTTACGATTGAAATTTCTATTACAGCTTCACATAGAGCAAAGATTTGGCCGGGTCTTTGCAGGCTAGGGTGATACATGCGTCCAAACGAGAAGTGGAGGACAATGGTAAAAAAACCTTCACCTTTATTCACTTGCCTGGAAAGGAAAATGATACATGTTCACCTCCTGATGACATGTATTTTGCTGTCTGAAGGTGTGACCAGATCTTATGGTATGGAGGATGTATGTTGCAGTTATGCTACGTGTGTGGCGAGTCTTGGTTCATAGATCATAGGCATGTGTACAGCATATTCACGGCGAAGGTTCAGATTCCGAGCCAGCAAGCAGCAGCTCAGTCTGGCGACATTACTTGTTACGCGTCCCTCCTGGGGCAAGGCTTATTCACGCAGTTACATGGACATAAACTTTTACTGATTGCACGTGTCTCGATGGAGGACGGTGCCAGCTAGGCCAAGGTTTGTGTTCTATACTGCTGGAGTGGTGGGACTAGCGGCATCCTAGGAGTAGCATTGCTTAAGCCTCATTGCTCTGAATTCCATGTGAAAACATTGCTTCTACTAATCAAAATTCATAAGCCCCATGTGGTGGTGTTCACTGCAAGGCTCACCTTCTGATTGCTCGCTGACTGAAATTCATTTCTCCCAAGGCTCTGTCGATAGGAATGTTTGTAGCTAACATGTGACTTCTTTTGCCATGTGTTTCTATGCCCATGGAGTCTGCTTTCGTTGTTTTGCATACGCATGTTTTCTCAAATGTTTTTTTGGAAATTTTTTTTGTGACTGACACCCTGGTTCCTACCATCTTCATGCAGATAGATACTTGAGGAGATGCTTTTCTGACTGTGAGATTAGGTATGATCCGCTGGACGTCAAACACCATCAATGCTAGGTTAGATTTTCAAGCAAGCAGCGTCACTGGTACATGCTCTCTTTACCATGAATGGAAAAGATTTCTATTGGATTGAAATCTTTTTAGCACCAGCTTATTGTATGCCAGCTGAGATGATGGCTTTAGAGTTGTAATGGAGAGTATATTTGCTGATGATTACCTGATTTGATTTTCAATGCTCATATATAATAAAAGTTACCAAATTTTTAGCTATTGCGCTTTAAGTATCTTTTCATCTGCACATAAGCTAGGTTTTGTTGTTACTTCTGTAATTTGTATGACGTGTCCCATTGTCTGTTCCTGGACTTGCTATAGATAGGCTTCCTAAACCCAAAAAAGAGGAAAAAGGTTATGACCTTTTTGCTTGTAAAGTATTCTGATTCAATTGGAGATGAGTGCTACTTCTGCACATGCATTTTAGTTGGCACTGGTTGCCTAGAAGAATTAGCAAGGTTGTTTTAATTGGTTTTCTTTTCTGTTGCTTTATTCTTTTTTCTAGAAGTTTTATGGTTAGGTCTGGCAATGGTTAGGTCTGACGATTTCTATTGATTGGAGGTGTGTTGTATAGGTGTAATACTCAAAGTTGTATACAAGGAATAATAGAGAGATCTCCTTATTTTGGTGTGTCATAACTGCATCATAAAAAGAGCATACACAAAATTTAGAGAGGGATTCAAACAAATGATAAAAAAATTGCATCATGTTGGAGTTTATATGTTTGTGCATTAAATAAAATAATAATATTAATGATAATAATATAATAATTACTAGAAGTAGAATTAAATCCTAATTTTGAAAATAGGGTTTGGAAAATGAGAAGAGAAATAATATATAAAAATATATATATAATTATATTCCTAAAAATGTATTTTAGCTTCACACAAATAAATGAGAATAAATTAGGCACAAGTTTGAATTCAAAAATTCGAAATTTAAATTGATTAGAATTAGAGAAAAGAAAGTGAAGAAAATAGAAAGAAAAGAAAAAAAGGGGAAAGGGCGAGTTGGATCCAATTTGCTACCGCGGCCCACTACCGGCTTCACTGTGCAGCCCAAGTCGCTTCTGCGCCGACATGTGGGGCCCCCGTGTCAGCTATTCGTCGCGCGTGGGCTGATCGGGCTCTCACTGACGTCGTGGCCCACAGCCCCGTGCGCGCGTCGTGACCGATGGGTGTTCTCCGCTGACTTGTGGGGCCCAGTCGTCATAGGGAACCTCCGTAGCCTCCACGTAGCTGAACCATGGCGGATTCGTCGCTCGCCGCCGCGTGATTATCGGCGACAGACTCGCGCGGGATTGTTACTCGGGGCATAAGACTCCCCGGCCTCGCGACCCCCCTCTCTCCTTTCACTTCAATTTCGCGTGCGCCCCCAACCACCCCATCCGCTAGTTCCCGTCGCGAGCAGTGAAGACATTGGGCTCGGTTCATCGTTGATTACCGAATCCTACCATCGATTATAGCCGGGGTAGAGTCAGGGAGTGTCGTGTGGTCATTGGGGGACGTCTTCTTCCACGGGAGGCCTCGATTGCTCGCGAATTCCTCGTCGTTGCTACACCGTCACCGCAAACCGTACCTCGTCGTGGACTGCACGCCTACGCACACGATTCTCGGTATGGCCCCCTTGCCCTTGTTCGCCTCTGTTTCCGCAACGAATAGAACTATTTGATTTGAGGATTGGTGCACCATTGTTGGGGATTCACATCGCCGGCGATGGTGTTGCCGTAACCATAACGCGGGCAGAGCTCCGTGTTTGGAATCCAGGGAAGAAAGGGCCGTCATCAGGTTCATGGTCGATAGGGCTATGCATAGAGCCTGTAGGAGTGCAGGATTGGTGCTCTGGGCGCGCTATTGTCGGGCTCAAATCTAGCGCCGCCGCGGTGCGGGGCGTCGCTGACCCAATGTCGCCGGCGTTGGTAGGGAGTGTTGCGGGCCATCGATCGGTTAGTGTACGGTCAAGATTAGATGCTAGGGCACCGGTTCGATAGGCTCAATCTAGTCCGTCCGTCTCTGATTGAGCGCGTGGGATTTCACAGAGGGCAACATAGAATCCGGATCACCGATCTTACATCGTGCGGCCGACATGGGATATTGATTTGTTTATACCAAAGATCTAATCTGGGTCGCACACTTCTGATCCAACGGCTATAGACTCTCGGTACCCCTTCGTCGCACCTGTTTTGCATAAGAGCCCTCCTGTTTTTAGGAAACCAACCCGCAGTCCACGATCACTGCAGTCTGAGTCTAGGAAATTTCACCCCGGGGTCCCTGCCGTTTCCTGTAATTGGGGCCCAGGCCAGAGAATTATAAAATCAGAGAAAACTTATTAGAAAAAGGATTTTTAGTGTGAAAATAAATCATAGAACTTGTTTAATTTGTAGAAAATTCATATGAACTCCAAATTGGTCCATTCCAGTTTCTAAATTTTCATAATATTATTGTCTATCTATTTGTGCCACTGTTTTAACATGAAAGTCAATTTAAAATTTATCTATCACATAATCCTGTATTAAGCACATAAAACATTAGAAAATCCATAACTTAAAATATATAACTCCAAATTTAATGATTCCAGTTCCTGTGATCATATTTTAATGGCTAGTTTATTACTGCATATTCTATTTGCATGTTTGATGTGATGTTAATTTATGCTATGCTATGTATGTATTGTGTTGATGCGAGTAGACGAGCAAGCCACTGTGGAATCTGAGGTTCAACAAGTAGAAGTAGCTGAGCAGGAGCTCATTGAAGGCAAGTTGTGCCCTTGATCACTTCTTTACCCATTCATGTTCTTATTATTCATAATGATCTGCATAGGATAATTTTGCTGGGACCCAATAGGATGCCCTAGATTTTGACTATCTTTATACCTTGTTTCACCCTAGTTTTACTACTAAAGTTTTGGGTAGTTCATGCTATTGCTTTATGTGGATTTGGGTATAGAGATATTCACCACTCATTGTTATACTTCTTATTATCTGTTTTATTCTTTACTGTTCATGTTAAGATCATTATGTTAATGGGAACATGGAGAACCACCCGGGAAAACAGTGCTACCACAAGGGTTTAATGGGACGCCCTTGGCTGATTAACTAGGAAAGCTAGTGGACGGCTACCTTACCCGAAAGGGGCAAGGGCAGTAGGGGAGTGGTCAGTGTAGGGGGGTCCTTGGTTGATTTTGCTGCGATGGCGGTCAGGCAAGAACCCTGCATTGGAGCTTCCTATAAACTGTAGCGGGTAGTTTGAAGCTAGTGGAACTTTGTAAAGGCCTCGTAGTAGTACCCTGCCTCGCTTCCTTGGTAGAGGTGTATGGAGTCTGATCAACTCCGTGGCAAATGGGTAACACGACTTGTGGGTAAAGATGCGCAACCTCTGCAGAGTGTAAAACTGGTATACTAGCCGTGCTCACGGTCATGAGCGGCTCGGACACTCACATGATTAACTTATGGAACTTAAACTTAACTTGTCATCTCATTGCATTTGGGATTATTTTACTATTACTTCTATTTATTATTACTATGGTTTGGTATTCACTTACACTTAGTAACTGCTAATAAAATTTTGACCAACTTATAAAAGCAATGCTCAGCTTCAGCCTTTATTTCATTGATCAGCCTTACACTTCATGAACTCCCACCTTTGGTGAGTTCATGCCACATTATTCCCCACGACTTGTTGAGCTATGAACGTATGTGAGCTCACTCTTGCTGTCTCACACCCCCCCACAGGAGAAGAGCAGGTGGTTCAGGAGGAGCCACAAGGCGAGGAGTATGATCTGATCTAGGTGGCGTTTCTCAGTTGACATTGGCGCCGACGATCCTTAGTTCATTTTATGTTTATCCTTTTATTTTGTATTAAGTCTTCCGCTATGTAATAAATACTCTGATGTTTTATGACATTTATCTCTATACACTCTGTTATTATATATGTTGTCTTCTTTGGCGCATGTATGAGATGCACCCGGCTTTGTTCCTTAAAGCCCGGGTGTTACAGAAGTGGTATCAGAGGAAATGTTGACTGTAGGACGAAACCTAGATAGAAATGGACAGAACCCTTACCTACTTATCTCATTCTGATTCACTCTATACTTACCTTACTCTGAATCCTTCTATACTTATCTTGATCCTGTCTCACCTTCTACTGTTCTACTCTGATCATTCGTACCTTTTCTATTCTAAGACAAGATGGATTTCACACCTTGGAATCCCTACCCCTATGACATTTTTAAGAGATAGGAGACCTAAGACAAAAAAAATATTTTCTCTATTAAAAATGTTGTTTGATTGTTCTGATGAAAAATGTCTGATTTGCTTCTTTGATTGATTGAAATATTATATATGGACATCTTAGCATGTGCCATCATAAGGTAATTAGCTATGGTGGGTAAAATATTAATCTGCTTAGCTAATAAATCCCCCAAAGTAACATGAGTCGTAATTACTGCCTTGGCTACTGCTCTCTCTTACCATATGTATCTAACTCAGATGGTCAATACCAGGAAAGGAAAGATTATCACGCAACGGCAAACAGAAATGAATCCTCCAAATCCTCCACCTGTTGAAATCGATCAAGTGATTGCAGCCCAAAGGCTGGTAATACAACAATTGACAGACATGGTGACCGAAATGCAAAACCAGATAAGACAAGAACACGAGGAAATACGTCAGGCCCGTCTGGAGATACATCAAGAAATAAGGCAATCACGGTTGGAGAGACAACAACAACAACCACCATCTCCACCACCACCAGCTCCACCAAGCTACATAAACATATATATAAATTACTACTATTTGTAAGATCTACATGTTCCTTTAGTTAGTATTCGGTATGATACTATTTTAGGAGGAATAAAAAGGTCTATCTGACCCCATGTGTTGCTAATAAAATTATGCGTCATGCTGAGATTTTGGTTTGTGCATATGTGTTGGACAATATGAGAAAACTCATGAGAGTAATTACACCTAAAAGGGCCTGATGAGGCGAATCAAATGACACATAGATTGACATTGACCATTATGGGTAGAGAATTTGGAGCTACTGCTATAATATTAGAATCAAGCAGTATAGATCTGATCCTTGGTATGTCATGGCTAAGAAAGGCAAAGGTCATTATAGCATGTGGTAGAGGTACCGTAGAACTCACTACCACTAAAGGAGAAAGATTTCAAGTTAATATTGCAGTAACCTCCTCATCCATGCGTGCAATGTTCTTTATGCCTGATGAGTTTGTTGGTGACAACATCCGGGTGGTTAGAGATTTTCCGGATATCTTTCCAGAGGAGTTACCAGGGATGCCACCTGATAGAGAAGTTGAGTTTGTTATTGATCTCTTACCTGGAACCGCCCCTATTTCTAAACGGCCATATAGAATGTCCGTAGAGGAGTTGAAGGAACTTAAGAAGCAGTTAACTGAGTTACAAGAGGCTGGGTACATTCGTCCGAGTTCCTCACCTTGGGGAGCACCGGTTCTATTTGTATAGAAGAAGGATGGTTCGCAACGGATGTGTGTGGACTATAGATCTCTTAATGATGTTACTGTGAAGAACAAGTATCCCTTACCCCGTATTGAGGATTTATTTGATCAGATGCGAGGTGCTAAAGTATTCTCGAAGATTGATCTCCGATCGGGATACCATCAGATGAGGATTAGACCATCGGATATTCCCAAGACGGCTTTCTCGACTCGATATGGATTATATGAGTTTACTGTTATGTCATTTGGATTAACCAATGCACGGGCTTATTTCATGAATTTGATGAACAAAGTGTTTATGGAGTATTTGGACAGATTCGTCGTGGTGTTTATCGACGATATTCTGATCTATTCTAGGAATGAAAGTGATCATGAACAACATCTAAGGTTGGTGCTACAGAAGTTACGAGATAATCAACTCTATGCTAAGTTCAGCAAGTGCGAGTTTTGGATTGACAAGGTGCCATTCCTTGGTCATATTATTTCTATTGGAGGAATAGCAGTGGATCCTGCTAAGGTCAAGGAGATTATGGAGTGGAGAGTGCCCACTACAGTTACTGAGATTCGGAGTTTCTTGGGACTCGCAGGATATTATCGGAGATTTATTGAGGGATTCTCCAAGATTGCCAAGCCTATGACATCGCTTCTGGAGAAAGGAAAAGAATTTAAGTGGGATGAGAAGTGCCAAGAAAGCTTTGATCAATTGAAGGAGAGATTGATGTCTCCACCGGTGTTGGTTATGCCAGACTTACAGAAAGGATTTGATATTTATTGTGATGCATGTGGTCAATGATTGGGATGTGTGCTCTTGCAAGAAGGTCATGTGATTGCCTGTGCATCTCGTCAGTTGCGGAAGCATGAATTGAACTACCCCACTCATGATTTAGAGCTGGCAGCAGTTGTGCATGCACTGAAGATTTGGAGACACTACATTATGGGAACTAAGTGTCAAGTGTACACGGATCATAAGAGTTTGAAGTACATATTCACTCAGAAGGATCTCAACCTTAGACAATGTCGTTGGTTGGAGCTTATTAAGGATTATGATTTGGAGATTCACTATCACCCGGGCAAGGCGAATTTGGTTGCAGATGCCTTGAGTCGGAAGGAGCATGTTCACTCCGCTTTTGTCGTCCAGCTACCCGATGAATTAGCAAAAGACTTTGAGAGACTCAATTTGGGAATTGTTACTCATACTGAAGGAGTTACCATTGAGTTGGAACCTACCTTGGAGCAAGAGATTCATAAAGGTCAGGTTGGTGATGCTAAGATTCAGATTAAAGATCTGATTACGGAAGGTCGAGTTCCAGAATTCACGGAGGATGAGCAAGGTACTATATGGTTCAAGGATCGGATATGTGTTCCGGAGATTGAAAGCCTTCGTGAGACGATATTGAGAGAAGCTCATGATTCTGATTATTCTATCCACCCTGGTAGCACTAAGATGTATCAAGATTTGAGGCAAAAGTATTGGTGGTATGGACTGAAAAGAGATGTTGCTGCTCATGTGGCTAAGTGTGATGTGTGTCAAAGAGTCAAGGCCGAACATCAAAGACCCGCTGGACTATTGCACCCATTGAAGATACCTGAGTGGAAATGGGAAGAAATTGGTATGGATTTTATTGTTGGACTACCCCGCACCCCTGCTGGGTATGACTCTATTTGGGTAATTGTGGATAGATTGACAAAAGTGGCTCATTTCATACCAGTGAGGACTAATTACACGGGAGCCAAGCTAGCAGAGTTATATATGACTCGGATAGTTTGTCTACATGGAGTGCCTAAGAAGATCGTGTCTGATCGAGGATCACAGTTTACTTCTCGATTTTGGAAGAAGTTGCATGAGAGCTTCGATACAAAGTTGAATTTTAGTTCAGCCTACCATCCCCAGACTGATGGACAGACAGAGAGGACTAATCAAGTGCTGGAAGATATGTTAAGAGCTTGTGCTCTCAAGCATGGTGGCAGTTGGGAGAAGAGCTTACCCTATGCTGGGTTTTCTTATAATAATAGCTACCAGGCCAGTTTGAAGATGTCACCGTTTGAGGCTCTATATGGCAGAAAATGCAGGACACCACTGTATTGGGATCAAACTGGTGAAAGACAGTTCTTTGGGCCTGAACTTATACAAGAGTGTAGCATCCCAAAAATTCAAATCTTGAAATTTTCTCAAACTCGCTCTAAATTCAAAATGAATTTCAAGTTTCATTTCAAAATGTTTGTTTGCGAGTTGATATTGACAAATAAAATATAGTGGTCTATATTATCTCCAAAATCCTCCTCAAAATATCCTACAAATATTTCTCGAGTGATCCCCCTCAAATTCTTTCCAGAAATAGTGCCCAGATATTTCCCTAGTGATCCCCTTCAAGTTCTTTCCAGAAATACTGCCCCAAATATTCCACCGATATATCTTCAGATATTTTCCTCTTGATAAATACCTTCAGAATCATTTTTGAAGTCCCCACAAATATTTTCTTCATAACTTTCCTCATGCTCATACGTATACGTATGCCTCCAGTGTCATACGGTGAGCTCTACAAGCTAATTACACTTATACAAGACAAATACATGCTAATCTCCCACTAATCCTCTCATCCTCCCACTAATCCTCTCATCCCTCCCCCTAATCCCCCCACCATGGCTATAAATAGAGGGGCAAGGGCCTCCTCTCATCCCACCCCAAGCCATTTCATGGCAACTCTCTTCCCCCCCCCCACACACACCCACTCCATGTTCCACACAAGCACACACTAGCACAAGGATCGTTCGATCGTTCTTCGATCGTTCGTCCCCTGTTCTTAGTTTGTTCGCTCGTTCGTCCGATCGTTCGATCGTTCGTCCGATCATTCATGATTCGTTCGTCCGTTCGTCCGATCATTCGATTGTTCGTCCGTTCGTTCGTCCAAATAATCTTTTTCCTACCGTTATGCTGCCGAAATTCCGATCGTTCGTTCGTTCGATCATTCGATCGTTCATCGTTCGTTCATAGTTCCTATTCATCGTTCATCGTTCGTTCATAGTCCCTATTCATCGTTCTTTAGATAATCTTTGTCCTACCGTTATGCTGCCGAAATTCCGATCGTTCGTTCGTCCGATCATTCGATCGTTCGTCCGTTCGTTCATCCAAATAATCTTTTTCCTGCCGTTATGCTGCCAAAATTCCGATCGTTCGTTCGTTCGATCATTCGATCGTTCATCGTTCGTTCATAGTTCCTATTCATTGTTCATCGTTCGTTCATAGTCCCTATTCATCGTTCTTCCAGATAATCTTTGTCCTGCCGTTATGCTGCCGAAATTCCGATCGTCGTTCGTCCGATCATTCAATCATTCGTTCGTTCATAGTTCCTATTCATCGTTCATCGTTCGTTCATCGTTCCTATTCATCGTTCGTTTATACGAAGTATTCACCATTACTATTCATCATTACTATTCACTGACACTATTCACCATCGTTACTATTCATCATCGTTACTATTCATCATCGTTACTACTCATCGATGATATCTATGTAACTTTTTTGTTGTCACTATTCATCGTTACTATTCATCGATTAGCCGATCACCCCAAATTTCAACTACTCATACATCATGTTGTCCAGTCCACCTAAGACCAGCCAGACCCATATTCCAGTCATACGAACTCCGGTGACTGTGATTTTCCTTCCAGTGGGAACTTCCCATCTGGTCACCCATCTCAGGTTTCTCCAAGTTGAACACGCTTAACTTTGAGATTCCTTCGAACCAGGCTTCCAAACTTAGATTCCAATAATTCTTGTTTCTAAATTCTTATCGAACCATTCCCTATCCAACCATGTCATCCCTTAAGCATGGTTCATATTCCAGAAAACTCCCAAAATACTCTTGTCCCATATTCTGCCTATAATTCTCCTGTTCATACTAAGTCAGACGATTCATTCGTCACTATTCTCACCCACAGTGAACTTCACTATGCTACACCACATACACCCAGCTATAAATACACCCAGCTACCCTCTCCCTCTCTACACACCCAACACCCTCAGCCAAGGCAAACACCCCACCCACTCAGTTACTCTGCTCTGCCGGCTACACGCGTAGTGTCGCTTCGCCTTCAGTCCACCCTCCTGGTAAGCACCTCCGCTCCACCACCAGTAATATCACAACACTACATGACACAGATTCTACTCAAGACTCTACCCATCCATATATCACTATTCTGACCACTATACTAAATATTTGTTGGTGTACTTGCTCGTTTGTATGTTTGCTTGTTCATGTTGCATAGTTATCGGAGCGTTCGTGCCGTCTCGTGGAGGCCAGATGCGCAAGTCTACGCTAGGCGATGGAGCCAGAAGCCAGTTCCGCGAGCTCCCCTTCCCCCTTCGCCGAATAAGCACGGCAAGCTCATTGGATCCCTTTGATGCATAAATTACCTATGTTTTACAACCACAACCCTCAGCCTGTTATTTTATGCATGATATGATTTTGAGACAAGTTATTATGGCCACCCAGCCGCTTGCCGCAATCAATACTTGATATATTTGTTACAAATGATTTGAGGAAAGGTGTGAGCTTTCAAAAGAAAATGATTTTCAAAATGTGTTTGATGAAGGGTTTCCACCCTTATCACCTTTGAGTAGGGATGATCAGGGACTCCCTGGTTTAGGGGAGGGCCTAAGGTGATGGCTCAGCTGGTTTAGGCGTGAGCAGAAGGATTGTCCCCTCTTATAAGGACCGGTTTGTCATCTTTCACTACCTGTACTCATGATAAGTACAACCACTCGAGACTGTGTGGGCAGTCACTCAATTTGAACTCGTACGGTCCAACCCCAGGGTTATGAAGGCTAGGGAGCACCGGGAGGATAAGGAGGGGGAAAGTTTTGTCCGGTTTGGACATGGTGGTGGCCTGACTCCTTCCGGATAACCGTTAAGGTTAGGACGTGCGGGGAAAGAAAGAGAGTCGGATTCGGGTCTCATTGGCCATGGGATCGCAGAGCCGAACTAGTGGGTAAAGTGTACCCCTCTGTGCAGAGTTCAAACCTATTCGAATAGTCTGTGTCCACAGGAATGGACGAGTCTGGTGTGGTATGGCAATTAGTGTTTTGTTTTCCAAAAAAAGAGGGTGCGTTTGAGAAAAGTGGTTTTTAAAAGGACCGGCGGTTGAGCCATGAGCTATGGTGGACGGGAAGTCCAGTAGCTGTTTTTTTGGAAATGAAACCAATGGGAAACTGCTGAGATACCTGGATGGTTTAGTCCAGGGGATTTTGTTCTAATATTGAAAAACTTCCTGCTCCTTTTGGAGAGGATGCGCTTTGCAAAATACAAAATGTTTTTCAAAACAACCCTGCATAAAATATTGTTGTTTCTGCAAATATCCTGAGCTCTACATATTCCATGCATTATATATGATTTCCCCATTCCGTGGGTGAAGGTGGGCTGCTGAGTACGTTTGTACTCACCCTTGCTTATTTGTTGTTTTTCAGAAAAAGGAGATCGGGTAAGAGTTACGACTGTTCCCAACCTTGCCTGTGGCTGTTGGACCGCTGATTTGCTTCGCTGCGTATATCGGGCTGCTTCAGCCCCACTCTGATGATATGTCCCGAGTTGTGGACCAACTCTTAAAGTTGTTCGCCACCTTTGTAGGTTTGTCTCGTTTAAGCAGATTTGGTATCATCTGATGTATAAATGTGTTTACTAGCCTCCTGGGACTAGTAATTGTATCACATTTGAGTCCCAGAGGATTGGGGACGCTTCAGGTGGTATCGGAGCTGTTAGGTTGGCCGCAGGACGTAACCCTTAGCCTGATCCAAAAGTTTTTGAGTCAAAACTATTTTCTTAAAAAATTCTTGCTCTCATCCCTTCATTTCAAAAATGCTTTCCCCCTTTCCTTCTCTCAGAAGTCAGATGGAGGTCCGCTACCAAACCAACTTTTGCCAGAATGAAGATGGTTTCCCCAAGTTGCTGAGAGCATGCACAATTCACCTCGGAATCAGGAGCCAGCCAGAGTATGATGGTCGTGAATTCGTCGAGCATGGCACAGAGAAGTGTGTCGTGACTGTATACATTGGATCCAGTCCGCACCATGTGGAATGGAGTGTCACTGCTGCTGGGCACAGATTCAAGGACACCTGCCAAGTCGTCGTCCGCAAGGCATTGAGGGCCCTGTGTCAGATCTATGAAGAAGAAGTGGCTGACACCCCGCTCAGATTCTTTCCACCCTTTCAGAGAGACCGTCCCGTTTGGATGGCCAGAATGCGTGCATTGGAAGGGCAGCAGCTGCTTGAGGATGACCCCTCAGTCGTGTACCTCACTGCATACCTACTCACCCTAGATGCCCAGTATGATTTCTTAGCTCGGCACCACCGTCAGATGATTGCCCGAGCAGAAGATGCAGAGAAGCGCAACTGTCAGCTCCATGTGGATCTCACCACAGCTCAAGCCCGTGCAACTACCTTGGAAAGTCGTGAAGTCATTGTTGTTGAAGCCCTGAAGCAAGCCAAGGATGAGCACATCCAGAAGTTGATGGAGGCCTACTTGGTAACCCATAACCAACGTAGAGCCCTGCGGTCCAAGAGCCCACTTCATCCAACCCTGTTCAACCCATCAGAGCTGAAGACCCCCAGATTCTTGAAGGTCACCCGGTCTCTATCATAGGAGAGAAGAAGGCTTAGGAACTACCGGAAGGAGCCATAGTCTTGGAAGGAATTCCAGTCTTCCCTCAGGCTATGAATAAGCAAGAGCACCCCGAGTCCTCTCAAGATCCCCCGCTAGAGTTGTTTGAGCCCTTCTCCGTGAAGAAGATTCCAGCACCGCCCCGTGAAATCAAGGAAGAAGCTGCAAGCACCCCGCTAGCACTGTCGCCCTCTGAGGAGCTACAAGAGCCAGTCTCGCTTGAAGAAGAGTTCGACCCCATGTTGCCATCTCAGTCGTCGCCAGAAGAAGTCATCAACATCAGCTCCCTCTTAACCCATCCAGGAGATGTCTCAGATTGAAGTTGTGTGCAAGCCTTGTCAGAAGTGAAGCTACTAGATCTGAGTTAGTTATGCCCAGTCCTCTGCATGCATCGGGTAGTGAAGTTTTCTTCACTTTGGCTAGAACCCTGCATGTATGAGAGGTAATCGTGTAGACCGTGTTTTGAAAAACTCTAATTGTGTGGCCCCCTAGGGCATTTCAAAATGAATTTCGCTTGATGTTTTCTTCCCTTTGGAGTGCATATGTGATGCTTTAACGTTAGTGCTCATAAGTTGCATTTAGCATAGTTCTCAATTCAGGAGCCAAGCAATAGTAGTTATGCTTAGCCCCCAAATCTGAGTAGTCCGTGCTTTGGAAAAACTCTATTCTTCCCCTATTCAAAACATTTGATTTGTTTGTGCTTATCATTGTTGAGCTTGTGTGTTTTCTTTCTGTTTGTCTTAAAAAAAGGTTTTCTCTAAAAACATAGATCACAAATTAGATCCAATCCTCACCTTATGCTGCCATTTTCATCTTAACCCATCTCAAGAGAAAAGTGCCTTACCCAAGAAGATACCGGGAAGCTTACCCTTGAAGCCTGGAACAAGCTACAGAAGAAACCAGTCCAGCCGCTCAGTCAAAAGGACCGACCGTGGGAATCAAAGCACTGCCCTTGAGTCAAAATAAACAGGAAAAGAGGACAGAAGGAGTTATTACCATACCGAGATGCAAAGATTCTTGGAACTAGAGACCACAAACATCAGGGTCATTGACCCCACCACTCACCCGTGCCCCCCCGCACTCATGCCTCGCCTCCATGCGCACTACCATCGCCACCCACCGCCCCCCCTTTGCAGCGCACCCACCGCCACCCTCATCGCCGGCAACACCAGGCCCCCTCCCCTTATCGCACCCGCTGCCGCTTAGCACCTACTCCATCACCACTACTCCGCAACCTGAGCACCCCTGCTCGCCTATAAACCCCCCCCCCCCCCCACCAGCTCCCTCAACTCCCATCTCGCCCAAAGCAAAGCACACACCTGATAAAACCCACCTGCCAAATAGCAAGCAACTCCATTTTCCACTCCCTCGCCCCTAAGATCACAATGCTTGGTGATTCTTGGGTTGAAGACTGTTGTACATGGTTCATAGTCTTCGGTTTCCTCCTCTGTATGATGGTAATACTCTTTGATAGAATCCTCCAGTGGGAAGAGCAAAGAGAAAGAAAGGGTCAGTGAAAAGAAGATAGCGAAGAGAAGATGAGAAGAAGGTTCTCCCAAAATCAACCCTGTGTCAGTCATCTCTCCGTAGCCTGCTCAAGCAGCAACAGCAGAAAAAGGCCCCGTAACACCCTTGTTATGAGGTACTTCAAGGAATTCAAATCCCCAAGATTCAAGAGTCCTACCCTCATTCATTTTAAGTGGGGTAGTGTTCCAGTAAGGTTGTTGCTATGGAGAAAAAGAAGAAGGCCTGTAGCAAGCTTGTGGAGTACCAGATCATCGAAGGATATAAGTTTTGGATGAGAAGTGGTCACCCAAGTTTTGTTGATGAAGCACCAGAAGACCAATCAAGGAAGGAATCCATGTGGGAGTTTGCAAGAGAAAGGTTTGTGTGCTGGCATCGATGCTTCTTCAATAAGCTAGTTGCCAAGCGAAAGCTAGAAGCCTGAAGATGATCTTGAGTAGCTAGAATCAGCGTTTGCAATCAGCAGCCGAATGCTCCGCAAGGGCCAGATTTTGTTGAAGTTCCATCTCCTCGAAGAGTTGCAAAGTGAAGATATGTAGCTGAAGTAAAGCTATACCCATAACCCTTCTAAGCCGAATCTCGAGGACGAGATTCCTTTTAAGTGGGGTAGATTTGTAGCATCCCAAAAATTCAAATCTTGAAATTTTCTCAAACTCGCTCTAAATTCAAAATGAATTTAAAGTTTCATTTCAAAATGTTTGTTTGCGAGTTGATATTGACAAATAAAATATAGTGGTCTATATTATCTCCAAAATCCTCCTCAAAATATCCTACAAATATTTCTCGAGTGATCCCCCTCAAATTCTTTCCAGAAATAGTGCCTAGATATTTCCCTAGTGATCCCCTTCAAGTTCTTTCCAGAAATACTGCCCCAAATATTCCACCGATATATCTTCAGATATTTTCCTCTTGATTAATACCTTCAGAATCATTTTTGAAGTCCCCACAAATATTTTCTTCATAACTTTCCTCATGCTCATACGTATACGTATGCCTCCAGTGTCATACGGTGAGCTCTACAAGCTAATTACACTTATACAAGACAAATACATGCTAATCTCCCACTAATCCTCTCATCCTCCCACTAATCCTCTCATCCCTCCCCCTAATCCCCCACCATGGCTATAAATAGAGGGGCAAGGGCCTCCTCTCATCCCACCCCAAGCCATTTCATGGCAACTCTCTTCCCCCCCCACACACACCCACTCCATGTTCCACACAAGCACACACTAGCACAAGGATCGTTCGATCGTTCTTCGATCGTTCGTCCCCTGTTCTTAGTTTGTTCGTTCGTTCGTCCGATCGTTCGATCGTTCGTCCGATCATTCATGGTTCGTTCGTCCGTTCGTCCGATCATTCGATCGTTCGTCCATTCGTTCGTCCAAATAATCTTTTTCCTACCGTTATGCTGCCAAAATTCCGATCGTTCGTTCGTTCGATCATTCGATCGTTCATCGTTCGTTCATAGTTCCTATTCATCGTTCATCGTTCGTTCATAGTCCCTATTCATCGTTCTTCCAGATAATCTTTGTCCTACCGTTATGCTGCCGAAATTCCGATCGTTCGTTCGTCCGATCATTCGATCGTTTGTCCGTTCGTTCATCCAAATAATCTTTTTCCTGCGGTTATACTGCCGAAATTCCGATCGTTCGTTCGTTCGATCATTCGATCGTTCATCGTTCGTTCATAGTTCCTATTCATCGTTCATCGTTCGTTCATAGTCCCTATTCATCGTTCTTCTAGATAATCTTTGTCCTGCCGTTATGCTGCCGAAATTCCGATCGTTTGTTCGTCCGATCATTCGATCATTCGTTCGTTCATAGTTCCTATTCATCGTTCATCGTTCGTTCATCGTTCCTATTCATCGTTCATCGTTCGTTCATATGAACTATTCACCATTACTATTCATCATTACTATTCACTGACACTATTCACCATCATTACTATTCAGTGTTACTATTCATCATCGTTGCTATTCATCATCGTTACTACTCATCAATGATATCTATGTAACTTTTTTGTCGTGACTATTCATCGTTACTATTCATCGATTAGCCGATCACCCCAAATTTCAACTACTCATACATCATGTTGTCCAGTCCACCTAAGACCAGCCAGACCCATATTCCAGTCATACGAACTCCGGTGACTGTGATTTTCCTTCCAGTGGGAACTTCCCATCTGGTCACCCATCTCAGGTTTCTCCAAGTTGAACACGCTTAACTTTGAGATTCCTTCGAACCAGGCTTCCAAACTTAGATTCCAATAATTCTTGTTTCTAAATTCTTATCGAACCATTCCCTATCCAACCATGTCATCCCTTAAGCATGGTTCATATTCCAGAAAACTCCCAAAATACTCTTGTCCCATATTCTGCCTATAATTCTCCTGTTCATACTAAGTCAGACGATTCATTCGTCACTATTCTCACCCACAGTGAACTTCACTATGCTACACCACATACACCCAGCTATAAATACACCCAGCTACCCTCTCCCTCTCTACACACCCAACACCCTCAGCCAAGGCAAACACCCCACCCACTCAGTTACTCTGCTCTGCCGGCTACACGCGTAGTGTCGCTTCGCCTTCAGTCCACCCTCCTGGTAAGCACCTCCGCTCCACCACCAGTAATATCACAACACTACATGACACAGATTCTACTCAAGACTCTACCCATCCATATATCACTATTCTGACCACTATACTAAATATTTGTTGGTGTACTTGCTCGTTTGTATGTTTGCTTGTTCATGTTGCATAGTTATCGGAGCGTTCGTGCCGTCTCGTGGAGGCCAGATGCGCAAGTCTACGCTAGGCGATGGAGCCAGAAGCCAGTTCCGCGAGCTCCCCTTCCCCCTTCGCCGAATAAGCACGGCAAGCTCATTGGATCCCTTTGATGCATAAATTACCTATGTTTTACAACCACAACCCTCAGCCTGTTATTTTATGCATGATATGATTTTGAGACAAGTTATTATGGCCACCCAGCCGCTTGCCGCAATCAATACTTGATATATTTGTTACAAATGATTTGAGGAAAGGTGTGAGCTTTCAAAAGAAAATGATTTTCAAAATGTGTTTGATGAAGGGTTTCCACCCTTATCACCTTTGAGTAGGGATGATCAGGGACTCCCTGGTTTAGGGGAGGGCCTAAGGTGATGGCTCAGCTGGTTTAGGCGTGAGCAGAAGGATTGTCCCCTCTTATAAGGACCGGTTTGTCATCTTTCACTACCTGTACTCATGATAAGTACAACCACTCGAGACTGTGTGGGCAGTCACTCAATCTGAACTCGTACGGTCCAACCCTAGGGTTATGAAGGCTGGGGAGCACCGGGAGGATAAGGAGGGGGAAAGTTTTGTCCGGTTTGGACATGGTGGTGGCCTGACTCCTTCCGGATAACCATTAAGGTTAGGACGTGCGGGGAAAGAAAGAGAGTCGGATTCAGGTCTCATTGGCCATGGGATCGCAGAGCCGAACTAGTGGGTAAAGTGTACCCCTCTGCGCAGAGTTCAAACCTATTCGAATAGTCTGTGTCCACAGGAATGGACGAGTCTGGTGTGGTATGGCAATTAGTGTTTTGTTTTCCAAAAAAAGAGGGTGCGTTTGAGAAAAGTGGTTTTTAAAAGGACCGGCGGTTGAGCCGTGAGCTATGGTGGACGGGAAGTCCAGTAGCTGTTTTTTTGGAAATGAAAACCAGTGGGAAACTGCTGAGATACCTGGATGGTTTAGTCCAGGGGATTTTGTTCTAATATTGAAAAACTTCCTGCTCCTTTTGGAGAGGATGCGCTTTGCAAAATATAAAATGTTTTTCAAAACAACCCTGCATAAAATATTGCTGTTTCTGCAAATATCCTGAGCTCTACATATTCTATGCATTATATCTGATTTCCCCATTCCGTGGGTGAAGGTGGGCTGCTGAGTACGTTTGCACTCACCCTTGCTTATTTGTTGTTTTTCAGAAAAAGGAGATCAGGTAAGAGTTACGACTGTTCCCAACCTTGCCTGTGGCTGTTGGACCGCTGATTTGCTTCGCTGCGTATATCGGGCTGCTTCAGCCCCACTCTGATGATATGTCCCGAGTTGTGGAACAACTCTTAAAGTTGTTCGCCACCTTTGTAGATTTGTCTCGTTTAAGCAGATTTGGTATCATCTGATGTATAAATGTGTTTACTAGCCTCCTGGGACTAGTAATTGTATCACATTTGAGTCCCAGAGGATTGGGGACGCTTCAAAGAGGCAGAAGAACAAGTTCGAATGATAAGAGAAAATTTGAGAATTGCACAGTCCAGGCAAAAGAGCTATGCTGATAATAGGAGAAGACTACTGGAGTTTAAGGAGGGTGATCATGTCTATTTGAAGGTGTCACCTCTTTGGGGTATGAGGAGATTTAAAGTTAAAGGAAAGTTGTCCCCACGCTTCATTGGACCTTTCTTGATCCTAAAGCGAGTGGGAGAAGTTGCATATCAACTGAAGTTACCCGATCATCTGTCAGATGTACATGATGTATTTCATGTGTCTCAGCTAAAGAAGTGCCTCAGGGTACCTGAGGAGCAGCTACCACTGGAGGACCTCAGTGTGCAAGATGATCTGACTTATGCTGAGTATCCTATCAAGATTCTGGACACTTTGACTCGAGTTACAAGAAATAAGGTGATAAAGATGTGCAAAGTGCAGTGGAGTCACCATGGAGAAGATGAAGCTACTTGGGAGAGAGAAGAAGAGCTTCGCATAGATTTTCCCCACCTTTTCCCTAGATCTTCCTAAATCTCGAGGACGATATTATTTTTAAGGGGGGTAGGATTTGTAATACTCAAAGTTGTATACAAGGAATAATAGAGAGATCTCCTTATTTTGGTGTGTCATAACTGCATCATAAAAAGAGCATACACAAAATTTAGAGAGGGATTCAAACAAATGATAAAAAAAAATTGCATCATGTTGGAGTTTATATGTTTGTGCATTAAATAAAATAATAATGTTAATGATAATAATATAATAATTACTAGAAGTAGAATTAAACCCTAATTTTGAAAATAGGGTTTGGAAAATGAGAAGAAGAGAAATAATATATAAAAATATATATATAATTATATTCCTAAAAATGTATTTTAGCTTCACACAAATAAATGAGAATAAATTAGGCACAAGTTTGAATTCAAAAACTCGAAATTTAAATTGATTAGAATTAGAGAAAAGAAAGTGAAGAAAATAGAAAGAAAAGAAAAAAAAGGGGAAAGGGCGAGTTGGATCCAATTTGCTACCGCGGCCCACTACCGGCTTCACTGTGCAGCCCAAGTCGCTTCTGCGCCGACATGTGGGGCCCCCGTGTCAGCTATTCGTCGCGCGTGGGCTGATCGGGCTCTCACTGACGTCGTGGCCCACAGCCCCGTGCGCGCGTCGTGACCGATGGGTGTTCTCCGCTGACTTGTGGGGCCCAGTCGTCATAGGGAACCTCCGTAGCCTCCACGCAGCTGAACCATGGCGGATTCATCGCTCGCCGCCGCGTGATTATCGGCGACAGACTCGCGCGGGATTGTTACTCGGGGCATAAGACTCCCCGGCCTCGCGACCCCCCTCTCTCCTTTCACTTCAATTTCGCGTGCGCCCCCAACCACCCCATCCGCTAGTTCCCGTCGCGAGCAGTGAAGACATTGGGCTCGGTTCATCATTGATTACCGAATCCTACCATCGATTATAGCCGGGGTAGAGTCAGGGAGTGTCGTGTGGTCATTGGGGGACGTCTTCTTCCACGGGAGGCCCTCGATTGCTCGCGAATTCCTCGTCGTTGCTACACCGTCACCGCAGACCGTACCTCGTCGTGGACTGCACGCCTACGCACACGATTCTCGGTATGGCCCCCTTGCCCTTGTTCGCCTCCGTTTCCGCAACGAATAGAACTATTTGATTTGAGGATTGGTGCACCATTGTTGGGGATTCACATCGCCGGCGATGGTGTTGCCGTAACCATAACGCGGGCAGAGCTCCGTGTTTGGAATCCAGGGAAGAAAGGGCCGTCATCAGGTTCATGGTCGATAGGGCTATGCATAGAGCCTGTAGGAGCGCGGGATTGGTGCTCTGGGCGCGCTATTGTCGGGCTCAAATCTAGCGCCGCCGCGGTGCGGGGCGTCGCTGACCCAATGTCGCCGGCGTTGGTAGGGAGTGTTGCGGGCCGTCGATCGGTTAGTGTACGGTCAAGATTAGATGCTAGGGCACCGGTTCGATAGGCTCAATCTAGTCCGTCCGTCTCCGATTGAGCGCGTGGGATTTCACAGAGGGCAACATAGAATCCGGATCACCGATCTTACATCGTGCGGCTGACATGGGATATTGGTTCGTTTATACCGAAGATCTAATCTGGGTCGCACACTTCTGATCCAATGGCTATAGACTCTCGGTACCCCTTCGTCGCACCTGTTTTGCATAAGAGCCCTCCTGTTTTTAGGAAACCAACCCGCAGTCCACGATCACTGCAGTCTGAGTCTAGGAAATTTCACCCCGGGGTCCCTGCCGTTTCCTGTAATTGGGGCCCAGGCCAGAGAATTATAAAATCAGAGAAAACTTATTAGAAAAAGGATTTTTAGTGTGAAAATAAATCATAGAACTTGTTTAATTTGTAGAAAATTCATATGAACTCCAAATTGGTCCATTCCAGTTTCTAAATTTTCATAATATTATTGTCTATCTATTTGTGCCACTGTTTTAACATGAAAGTCAATTTAAAATTTATCTATCACATAATCCTGTATTAAGCACATAAACATTAGAAAATCCATAACTTAAAATATATAACTCCAAATTTAATGATTCCAGTTCCTGTGATCATATTTTAATGGCTAGTTTATTACTGCATATTCTATTTGCATGTTTGATGTGATGTTAATTTATGCTATGCTATGTATGTATTGTGTTGATGCGAGTAGACGAGCAAGCCACTGTGGAATCTGAGGTTCAACAAGTAGAAGTAGCTGAGCAGGAGCTCATTGAAGGCAAGTTGTGCCCTTGATGACTTCTTTACACATTCATGTTCTTATTATTCATAATGATCTGCATAGGATAATTTTGCTGGGACCCAATAGGATGCCCTAGATTTTGACTATCTTTATACCTTGTTTCACCCTGGTTTTACTACTAAAGTTTTGGGTAGTTCATGCTATTGCTTTATGTGGATTGGGGTATAGAGATATTCACCACTCATTGTTATACTTCTTATTATCTGTTTTATTCTTTACTGTTCATGTTAAGATCATTATGTTAATGGGAACATGGAGAACCACCCGGGAAAACAGTGCTACCACAAGGGTTTAATGGGACGCCCTTGGCTGATTAACTAGGAAAACTAGTGGACGGCTACCTTACCCGAAAGGGGCAAGGGCAGTAGGGGAGTGGTCAGTGTAGGGGGGGTCCTTGGTTGATTTTGCTGCGATGGCGGTCAGGCAAGAACCCTGCATTGGAGCTTCCTATAAACTGTAGCGGGTAGTTTGAAGCTAGTGGAACTTTGTAAAGGCCTCGTAGTAGTACCCTGCCTCGCTTCCTTGGTAGAGGTGTATGGAGTCTGATCAACTCCGTGGCAAATGGGTAACACGACTTGTGGGTAAAGATGCGCAACCTCTGCAGAGTGTAAAACTGGTATACTAGCCGTGCTCACGGTCATGAGCGGCTCGGACACTCACATGATTAACTTATGGAACTTAAACTTAACTTGTCATCTCATTGCATTTGGGATTATTTTACTATTACTTCTATTTATTATTACTATGGTTTGGTATTCACTTACACTTAGTAACTGCTAATAAAATTTTGACCAACTTATAAAAGCAATGCTCAGCTTCAGCCTTTATTTCATTGATCAGCCTTACACTTCATGAACTCCCACCTTTGGTGAGTTCATGCCACATTATTCCCCACGACTTGTTGAGCTATGAACGTATGTGAGCTCACTCTTGCTGTCTCACACTCCCCCACAGAAGAAGAGCAGGTGGTTCAGGAGGAGCCACAAGGCGAGGAGTATGATCTGATCTAGGTGGCGTTTCTCAGTTGACATTGGCGCCGACGATCCTTAGTTCATTTTATGTTTATCCTTTTATTTTGTATTAAGTCTTCCGCTATGTAATAAATACTCTAATGTTTTATGACATTTATCTCTATACACTCGGTTATTATATATGTTGTCTTCTTTGGCGCATGTATGAGATGCACCCGGCTTTGTTCCTTAAAGCCCGGGTGTTACAATAGGATACAATATTTATTGATTGGAAGTGTATGTTGTATAGGATATACTCCTATACGAAAGCTGTTCAACAATGAGCAATACAACCTCCCACCTTGATCGATTTGTATCCTTGATTGCAATAATGTTGTTTTTAACAGTGCCACAGTAAGATTCACTTATGCTTATTTTTAGTATTGCACATTCTCTTATTGCATCTGTCCCCTTCTCATAGTAATGTTTATCGTTTCGTATCTATGTTTTATACTAAAACTCCCGTGACAACGCACGGTACACACCTATATATATTAATGAATTTATGTTTGAATTATAAAACCTTGTGATATTTCTTGAAGATTTGTATAAGTTTGTAATTTATTGTGATAGTCTTGGCATTTAAATAATACAATTGACATGACATTATTAAAATCTATACTACTATATTAAGATGACAGTGTCATCGTCCACAAGGAATGACCCCGCCTCCCCCAATCCGCCCACGCCGCGAGGCCCCGCCCCGCCGTTATTCCCTCCCACGCTCGCGCCGTGGCCGCGGTCACCATAACCCTCTCCCCTCTCCGCGTCCGCCGCCGCCCCCACCCAACAACCACTGTCCAGCCCCCTCCTTGCCCTCCATCTGTGACCGCCCAATCTCCAAGGAATGGATCGTGACAGGCCACCGCTCGCCATGGGGTGCTCGTGGCTGTGAACGAATGCCAACTTGCAGAACCAGGGCCCTTCGATTCGGTCCTTGGCGCTGGATCCAAGTCTTGTCAGGTGATACAGTCCTCCTCCTTCATTTCCCCCCTCGGTTTTGTTGCTGGATGAACCCTAAATTCATTGGATCCAAGTATATCAAGGCATATTTGTGATGTATGGAGTAGATCTGCTTTCAAGATTTAGGTCTGATGGCCTCTGCTGCTATTTCTATGTCAAACTGAAGCCGGTGCTAGCTGCCGGCCGGCGACGCGCGCGGCGTCAGGAGGGCAGCTCCAGCTGCCACACGCTCAATATATATAATCGCCTTAACGACGACGGAGAGAGATTCAAAGATGGGGGTAGAAAATTGACGCACAACTCGTAGGCGAGGTGTGATGGATTGAGCGAAAAGGTGGAGTAGGAGCAGGCGCTGTGTAGTGTGCGTGTGTGGCTCATTGCACCATCGTCATTGCCTCCATGCTCATTTTCATTTTTAGCAGATAGAGCCTCCATCACTCTATAATTGATAATTGAAGTATACTCCAATTCCAATCACTCTATTTTTTATTGTTTAATAAATCATCATTCAATATGAGCAAGGAGGCTAAGCGACATACTAGCCCAAATAATGTGTGCTTTAATTATTCATCCAACAACACACCACTAGCACTTCCAGTCCTTTCATACAAGATGTTGTTTATTTTGTAGGTGGTCCTTTTGTGCTTTCCCTTGCACACAAACACAAAGTGAACTTTCTTCTGTGATCAGGTAACATATCAGTCTTTTACTTCAGCTGTTATGTTTACAACCAGCTTTTCAGAATAGTTTGTAAAAATATATTCACATGCCCATTTTTCATTGGATGTTGGTCTTTCCCAGATAGCCCAAATAGGTCCATACCGATTGTCTCTTCTTGATATCTGTATTTTATAATTTTATTTGTTTTATGGATCAATGTTCTTGTCATCATAGAGTGTGGTCTAATATTGCATTACAGTGACTTTTCTGTTTGAAGTCATCTAAGAATCAAGGAGTCACTCCAAAGAATAAATCCTTAAGGTTTTTTGGTTAGCCTTCAAAGGTTGCTGTTTAAATCTATAGACAGGAAATATAAATGAATCAAAAAAGTCATTTTTAAAAGACTGCTATTTCAATCTATAAACAGGAAACATAATGCAATTTTAAGCTTTACATTAAGAACCTATTTGGAATTAGGGTTTTCAAGATAGTTAAAAATCAGTATAAAACAGATACAGAGAGTACTTATAAAACAATTGACTATAAAGAGTACTTATCCAATGCTGGTGGTGGCTCCCATCTGATTAGGATCTAAACAAGGAGTAAATGAGACAAACATTACCATTATATTTTGCAGAGAGGCTCTATCTGCTAAAAATGAAAATGTCATGGGTGAAACCAGTCCCAAAACCAGATTAAGACACTTGCCCAACTCTGCAGATACCATAATTATTTGGCCTCTAAAATCTAAGTTCAAATAGCAACGATTGTATTAATGGCTTCAAACATTCAGAATCAAATATATGTCGAACTGTAACTTTTTGCCATTCTATTATACAAATTGGCGGACTTATATTGCTCTTCCTCCTTCCTAGCCTGAGAGAAGGCAGTCTGTCTCTCTCTGGACACAACCAGCAAACTATTCAACCTCCAATCCGGCTGCTTCGGTCGAAATCATGAGTCTTCCCTTGGCTTGGAATGTTACCTGTATGCGGGGGGAATAAGAGAATTTCCAGGGATCCTCGTAGTAGTGAGACTGCATCGTTCGAAGACGCATGTTCCTCTATTTCTTCTAATCTAAAGAGGTCATTCTTTAGTGTGGCGTGGGTTCTCCCAATGTTGCCAAAGTCTTTCTGCGATAGGATGTATAAACTTGTAGTTTGTCTATTATTAATGGTCTTGTGCCAAAGTGCTAGGAATGGTGTCTACTATGAATCGTTTTTGTGCTCAGACTTCTCATGAACCGACTCCTGCTATTTTTCACTCAAAATAACCACCATTCTGAAGGAAACAAAACATCAATTGATTGCTGCTATTTTTAGGCTGCTATTTTGAAGCTGCCATTTGCATTCAATTTTGGTCAACATTATGAACTGACAGCAAAACAAAGCTGCTATTGTCAGGTTGCTATTTTTGAAGCAATTTTAGCCACCATTGTAAACTGCCTGCTGCTTGGTTTTGCTACTTGCAAATAGCATTCTTATGAACTGGCTGTTTCCACCCGTTCACTTAATATGTGCATTATTTCTAGCTTTTAATGTTGATAGGATATGATAGGTGACACATTGATGTTGTGCGGTGACAAATTAGAGACGTGAAAGAAATAGAATGAGCAGGGTACTTAGGTACTTGCCTACCTGTTCCATTGCGCGTAGAATGAGAAATAGTTCCTATAGTGTTAGCATCCACACAACCACCATTCTGAAGGAAACAAACACATCAACTGATTGCTGCTATTTTTAGGCTACCATTTGCATTCAATTTTGGTCAACATTATGAACTGACAGCAAAACAAAGCTGCTATTGTCAGGTTGCTATTTTGAAGCAATTTTAGCCACCATTGTAAACTGCTTGCTGCTTGGTTTTGCTACTTGCAAATAGCATACTTATGAACTGATTGTTTCCACCCGTTCACTTAATATGTGCATTACTTCTAGCTTTTAATGTTGATAGGATATGATAGGTGACACATTGATGTTGTGTGGTGACAGATTAGAGACGTGAAAGAAATAGCATGAGCAAGGTACTTAGGTACTTGCCTACCTGTTCCATTGCGCGTAGAATGAGAAATAGTTCCTATATTGTTAGCGTCCACACAACAAAATGCCCCCGCCTTCCCCCAGCCCGCACAGCCGTGCTACGCTACCGTGTTCGCTGCTAACGGCAGCCTCCCATGCTTCACCACTACGGCCGCTGATGGCGCCCATCCTCCAAGCCCAACGATGGCGCGGATCTCGCCTCCAAACACGGATCTCGGCCACGACACAGACACAAATCCCAGCAGGCTAGCCTCCACACGGCCAGGCATGGATCTCGCCTCCAAGCAGCCAGGCGAAAATCTCGCCTCCAAGCGCAGCGATGGCTGCCACGGATCTCGGCCATCACACAGCCGCATATCCCATCGGGCGGGGATCTCGGTCATGCCCAATCAGGCAGGCGTGGCTCCTTGCTTTCCCAGCCACCGTTCCACGCCCGTGGATCTCGACCTCCCATCGAAAATACTGTTTAATAAGTATGGATAGCCCTTTTCCATTCCTGTGAGGAGTCTTGTATCATCTTGTATTTTTTAGATTATACTTTAACTGCACTGATATTATAGTTTGTTTCACCGGGTAACAGAAGGACAAGTCTCCACGTCGATACAAGCAAATCATCCCATTTTAGGTACGAACATCTCATTCCATTGACGAACCCTGCTGACTCGGCTTTTCCCTGCCACAACCCACAACCATTTAAAATTATAAATGTACTCTCATATACAAAATTGTTGGTGTAGTTTGAAGTACTTTACGAAAAACATATATGAATCGGGGCAGTGTTCATGGCACTAATTAGGACATACATTTGTATAGACTATCCAAACTCCTAAAGCTCATGAACATTAGCTAGGCAAGGAAAAGATGAGAGGAAGAACTTGGTTGTCGGCATTAATAGAATATGCATAGTCGGAATTGTTAGTATAACAAACTAATTATTATGCTATCCTATTACTGAAAGATGTTCTTGTAAAAGGACCAATACCATTTATATAGTACGATGGAAAGTGGGAGTGATGGTTCATTAACACATGAGTCACATTATTCAGGAAGGGAAATGAAGAAAGAGAACATAAAAATGCCTACAATATATAAAATTACTTGCATATAGAGAATACTACCTCCGTTCTGATCGTTTATATATGACGCTGGTGTAACACCCCTGGTTTTACTGTTACTAAAACCTGAGCATAACATCATAAGCATCAGCATTTCATATGTTGACACACCTAGGATGCATTCACTAGGCAAAAATTTCAAGTAAGTTGTATTGTTATGGCATTTTGCAAATAAGACCCTAGCGTAGGGTACTTAACCTCAAATAGGGATCTTAGGGGTAAAACAGGAGCCAAATTAAGAAAAACCCTAAAGTTTAAGTGAAATAATCATAAAATGTTACCAAGGATGGACCTATATTGCATTTACCTCCCTGAGATACCAAAAATCCTAATTGGAACCCTGGGAAAACCCTAAATCCAAACCCTAGGGAGTTAAGTGCAAAATTAGTCCACTTTTGGGGCTAAAGTGCAAAAACCATGACAATAAGGTATCCTAAGTCAAATGGATCACAAATATGTGAATTTGCAAGTTAAACCCTAAGTGTTGGGCTTATTTGCAAAAAGCACCACTTAAACCCTATATAGACTAAGTCTGAAAATCAGAGATTTGGCTCAACTTTGGAGATCTGTAGCTTTCAAATTAGTGAGAATTTGCCCTAGGTCACCACATAAAATTTGTAAACCTATTATAGGAGAGCAATTTTGATGCAGACATCTCCCTTAGTTGTTATGCAAAAATTGGAGAAAAGCCAACTCAAAGTTGTTTTGTCAGAACGGGATTAGATAACTGAAATTGAACCCTAGGTCAGAAATGGTCCCAGTGAGATGAGGCCAAGTTTGATGCGCCATATTTTTGAATCCACTCGGTTTTAGCCCAAGACTCCTATAGTTAGTTTGTAGACTGATACATGGTGAACAAATTTTATTAAGGGAGATTGCTCTGTTCCTAACAAGAATTCAGAGATCAAGAAGGAAGAAGATGGTCGGTTCAGGCAACTGAAGATCATCGCCATGGTATAGTACCGGGTGGATAAGCTTCAGCCTCGCTGTCGACGACCAATCCGCGTCGCGATTTGCACCGGGGTCGGGATGGTCGATTGGCGAGCATCTCCGCGCGAAGATCTTTTTGATCTGGGTAAGATCGCCGTGGTGGAGAGCAATAATTCCGGCTGCCACGCGGCAACTCCTCATTCCGGCCATATCCGGTCATCAGTGCCGCTCCCCTCCGTTCATCCACGCCGCACCGGTGTGACCGTGTTACTGTCGCGGCGGGGACGTGGCAAGCCCGTAAGAATGGATATCGTTTGATGCCGCCGTTGATCGCCAGCAAAGACCAGCGATGGTTATCACCATAGCCATGGTAGCGCCTCGGTGCATCTATAAATTCACTGCGTCCCCACCCCCTCCGTTCAAATCAACCGAGCTCTGTCCTTCGTCTCTAAATTGCAAAGCCGTAGCACCCGCTCCCACCCTCGATTAGCCACCCTAGTCGGAGAATCACCAATTTCCCCCAATTCGGTCAGCCACGTCACCAAGAACAACCCGTCCGTGGCCAGCCCGCTCTGGTAAGACACCGTCCAAATCAAGTATTGTTTTCATGACTCTGCATGATTGTGAAGCTCACTGTGGCACCCGTTTACTCAATTCGGCCATGGTTTGGTGGGAACGCGTGTTCATGAACTCGGTTTCCGCCATGATCGTGGACAGATAGTTCTCAGTAGGGTTTATGTCAAATAAATGGATGTTCCTAGATCGTCCTAGGTCGGTTATGCCTTCCCGATAGTTGGCCTTAGCAGTCAACGCTAGCCATGGCCAGTACGGGCCGCGTCAGAGACAAACGGCAAGCGCGCCGCGGTCAGGGAGTCCTTCGGAGAAGGAATAGAAATGGGAGGGTGTTTCTGCAAAATGTCAGTGACTGTTAAAACAGTGTTTTGGACTCCTTTGGGTTATTCAAACTTGTAGGGTTTTAATTGCAAAGTCACCGTCGCGCGCGCGAGCGCGCGTGGGCGCGCCCCTGTACAGTTGGGCCGCCTGGGCTAAAATCGGCCCAGGACTGTTCATTCTTTTTCCTTTTCTTTTTTTGACAGGACTCCAACAATTCTAGAAAATGGTAGAAAAATCCTAAAAATGTCAAACCAATTTTCCTAGATTCCTAATTTTCTATAGAATTTGTTAAAAATAGTTTCATGATTTTTAGATCAAATAATGAATTTTGGAGCATTTAAAATACCTTAAAACATTGTTTCTGGATTTTTAGAAATCAGATAGTAATTCCAAAAATCCCCAAACTTTTTATTTGAACTCTAAACATTATTTAGAAGCCTTGGGTAGAGTTTGGTTTGATTTGGACCTTGTTTGATAACTAGAACCCAAAACCCTACCCCCTGCCCTTTGAATTCCTTTACTGACTCCGGAAGCCCTAGTTTCTCGGAGAACCGTGAAGGAAAATTGTATTCAAGACCTTAGATAATAAACTCTTGTTATCTTTGCATTCTCATGAACATTACATGGGCATTCATTATTATGTATGGTTATCTTTAGAAAACGAAGAAGAAGTTGAAGTAGAAGGAGAGAAGACTTCACCACCTCAGGAATATCAGGCCGACAGCTGTTTTTATTTTGACATCTGTGGAACTGAGCCTGAATCACCTGTAAACCAAGGCAAGCCCTAGTGCATTTGCCACCTCCTTGATTCTTTTAAAATCTTTCTCACTTGCTTGATGCATTAGGTGATAGGAGTTGATTGATAAAACAATTCCTGCATTACCTTCCTTGAAATTGATTACCTTCCTTTCGATCCCTGTTTTATAAAAAGTTTTTACTATGCTTAGTCTTGCTTTAGCAAAGAAAAAGATTTTGTTTTTACAAAAGATGATGTGGCAAAGTGGGAGGGATGTTTTTGAAATTAAAATTTGATGGTGGATCCATCATGGCCATGATGGGTTCAACATCGGAAAAGATGTACCTCTGCCAGGTACCAAACTTTGGGATTGAAATTGATTAAGCTGAGACCGGGCGGGTGACTTGCACGAGAAGGAGAGTCTCGGTGTAGTGTCTCTGTCTAAGTCGATTAAGGACCGTCTCGATGTAGGCTTGATGATCGAGGACCCTTTAACTGGTCACATGCCTCGTCATGGGTAAGCTTTGCCTCGGGCAGACTAAGGCCAGAATAAGATACCACACAATGGGAGTGGAGAGATGGCGAGAGTAGCATGTACCCTCCGTGGCAAGAGGTTGGATGGTGGTGTATCTGTGCTCTCGGTTGGCGTGAACCTGATCTGGTCTTAAGAACCCCGGTGGCGGGTTGACATATGCAAGGGTTAAGTGCTACATATGTCGTGTGATTGGAGATCCTCAGCTGAGTATAATCGATTCAGATCGCCGTACCTTCGCGGTTATGAAGACTTGGTCACTGACTTACACGTAGAACTCCAGTAAAGATTAAGGGTGCTAAGAAATTGGCTAGTGCAGGTCAAGTGATTGAACTAGGGTAGAAAGAACTCTAGAGACAGGTAATCTTACTTAACCTGACAAGTAAAATTTGGATTTTTAAGGATCCACTTTAGTAAGCGTTTCTGCAAACAGAGTCTTTGATTATTGATAAACCTTACCTTGACTCCCTGATAGCCAGCATGCCCTTGAGAGTCTTTTCTTTAGTCGGGTAAGTCTTGCTGAGTAATTCCATACTCAGGGTTTTATTCCCTATTGTTTTTAGGTGAAGAAGCGACAAACTTTTGTTGTTTCTGTTCCAAGGTGGTCTCAAAAGAAGAAAACCAAGAGTAGAGCCGCGGGAGGAAAGGTTCCTCCATAAAAACTTTTGTTGATACTTATCGGGATGGGTTTTTGCCTCCTGTTGGTGACTTGTTCTCAAATGCTAAGAGTTAAGAACAAGGCAACATAAAATATGTTAAATGCTAAAGTTCTTCGTCCTTCAAGGCATTATGACCCTTCGGGTATAATGAATTCCGGACGAAGGTTACAAAGGAAAAACCTTCGTAAGCGCAGTAAATAATAATGAAGAATTCATATGTGAAATATGAAGAATAACATATATAATATCACCAACTTATTTTTATTAGCATTATCATATCCAGAATAACAAATTATAAATATACCTTCGGTTTGACGAAAAGTAAAGGTACATGCGTGATGCAAAAAGCGAATGCCAAATCAGCTTGAACAGTACGGGAGTACTGTTCATCTATTTATAGGCAAGGGACGCAGCCCGTATGGAATTACATTTGTACCCTTTACATTCATCAATAACTCTATGGTAATTCTTCGGGGTCTAATTTGCCTTTTCATCTTTTAAGTCGGTTCCCTTTCTCTGCTATTATGCCGAAGCTTTTCTGCGCACAACTTCGTGATCATCTTATCCTTCGTCATAATCGCTTTCTGTCTCGCTCAGGCTTCGTATTGACCATATTCTTGTATACTCATGACCCGATTCCGAAGATACCTGTTCACATATTCCACTTGGAAAACATTGTTAAATCATGTTTTTGAGGACCTTCGGAAGCCGAAGGCCCCCAACAGTAGCCCCTCGCAATATTAATTTGTTAGAATGATAAATTCATATTGCGACATGGACGAAGGCCTTAAGCCGAAGGTCCGAAAAAACACCTTCCCTTTGCTAGAATAGCAACAGTCATTGACAAGCGGGACCCTCCAGTTTTCATTGCACTAGGTGTATAAATAAGAGCTTACCACCAGTTTATTTGGCACGCTTTCTTGCCATCTGCTCTTGCTCACTCGACTTTTTGCCTGTGCGCAACAATGCTTGCTTGGCTTTTTAAATTTTTATGCTTCGGATTTTAGAGCACTTTCTCAGCGTTTACGAAGATGTCTGAAGATAAGAAAGTTGTTGCTGAATCGAAGCTGAGCCTTTCTGAGGAGATGCATCTCGGGTTTCTTCAATCAATAGCAAAGACCAATACAGAGAAGATCACTAGGGAGATTTTGGAGGGTTTATCTGAAGACACTGGTGACAGTGACAGCTATGATCTAGAAAGTGGGGGTGAAGACTCCGAAGATCGGCCGTGGCGACCAAGTCACACAGTCTTCGGAAAATCGAGCATTAAACAGGGTCATCTTGATAACATGAGGGGGAGGTACTTTCGAGACATGTCTACTGTGAGGGCAGATGACGGGGAGAAGACTGTGCCTACTCCCGAAGAGAATGAAGTAGTAATCTTCCGAAGCTTCTTAAAGGCTGGACTGCGGTTTCCCTTGAGCAGCTTTGTCGTAGAAGTACTGAAGATATTTGAAATCTACCTTCATCAACTTACTCCCAAAGCAATCATAAGAATGGGCATCTTCGTCTGGGCCGTGAGGAGCCAAGGTTTAGAACCAAATGCAAAAAGTTTCTGCAACATACATGAGCTATTGTATGAGACAAAACCCTGGGGTAAAGAGCAGTATCACAACAATTTTGGCTGCTACAGCTTCGGCGCCCGGTCTGGGTCAAGCTGTCCCGTGCCAACCTTTCGAAAGAGGTGGCCCGGCGACTGGATGACGGAATGGTTTTATGTGAAGAATGACTTGAAAGCACGGGAAGATATTAAAGGTATCATTATGCGCCCTATCTGGCAACGCTTCGGCCTTCGGAGGCCGAAGGTGGAAATGAATGAAGCAGCCGAAGAGTGCCAGAGAGCCTTCGGCGTGGTTTACTCTTTTATTGGGACAAGGGATTTGGTCCAAGAACACATTGCCTTCAGAATATGGCCACTTGTAGAAAAGTGGGAAATGCCGAAGGAGACCGTTAGAGAAACTGACGAAGGTGGATTGGTTAGGCTAAAATACACATTCCAATATGGAGATAAATTCATCGAGCCAGATGATGACTGGCTAAAAAGTATTGAGACCGTAAGTGATGAATTGCTTGGATTATACTCGAAGGCCGAAGACACTGCACTATCAGCGGCCTTCGGAGGCCGAAAGAAAAAGAGACTCAACCGAGTATTTGATGCAATTGGGTTTGTCTACCCCGACTACCGTTGTCCAACGCGGGGTCAAAAAAGAAAGAATACATCTTCTGCGAAGGAAGCTGCTTCAGCCGCTCCTAGCGAGCCGGCGCCGAAGAGAAAAAGGGTAAAGGTTCTCACACACCGGCCACGTTATATTGAACCGGCCACAGTGCCTGAGTTTGCCGGTGAGACCTCTTCGGCCACCGAAGCTAAAGAACCAACTCCCTGCCAAATATTGAAGGGCCGGCCGAAGTGCCGGCGATGAAAAAATAGAGGAACCGAGGACTGAAAAACAAAGACATCAGAAGTTCTAAGTCCTTCAGCAAAAATTGAGGCAGCAAAAAGCCAAAAGGGTCCAGCAGTGACCCCCAAAAGAAAAAGGATGGTTAATGTGCTGGATGTTTTGGAGACAATTAAGTCTTCAAGCACAACTCCGAAGAAAACTGTTGAATCTTCCGAAGTACATATTGAAGCATTTGATGCCGAAACTTCAAAACATCAGTCTGAAACTGAAGCTGGGCCTTCGGAGCCCACCAAGGTGAAATCATTGGAAGTCAAAAAAATAGAAACAGCAGAACAAATTTCAGCTGAAGAAACTAATACTGCCGCCCCCGAAGCATCTTCCAAAACCTTCGATTATATTCTTCGTCATGCTTCGGGGAAAAACTGACTAAAAAAGAACAGCAAGAGGCCCAGATTTATGCCCAAAAATTGAAATATCCAAAGGGGGCGTTGATATTCAACGGCAGTGGAGAAGAAGACTTTTTGTATTGTCTCCCTGATAGCAAGGAGATTTCTGTCTGTCGGGAGATGAGCAAGAGCTTCGGATTCCCAACACTGGAAGACGGACTCTCGGTGTTGTCGAAAAACGAGCTAGCCGATAGCGTGGCATATAATAGCTTAAAGGTGCAGAGAATGAGGTTTTCTTATTTTTTCTTGAAACCAAAATTTTTTCGTTTGCTTAAATTTATTGACGCACACACATTTTTCTTTTTGCAGGGCCTTATACTTAGCAATGCCCTCAGGGCTCAAAAAGATGCCGAAGACGAAGGGTGTGTTATGGCCTTGAGCAACCTTCGTTTCGAAGTAATTGAATTAAGGAACGAAGGTCTCGAGAAAGATAAAATATTGCATTCATTGATAGATAGAATAAAAGAAGACGAAGCTACTTTTAAAGTTCAAGCTGAGGCTCAGAGGCGTGAAATTGAAGATCTCCGAAAACAACTGGCCAGAGCTAAAGAGGAACGCACACTTGAAGAAACGAAACGAGAACTCAGTGAACAATGGCAAACCATTTGGAAAAAGCGTTGAAGAGCTTCGTGCATCTAAGAAAAGATGCTATGAGAAATCTATATAATGTGTTAAAAAAGTAAAGACCAGCTTCGTCAACGTTGGCGCTTTTTCAAGTGAAGAGAACTTCATAAAGGGTGACCCCGAGGGCCCAATCGAATGGATCAGTCACGAAGCTGAGGCCTTTGAAGAAATTTTGAATAGCCGCGGAGACATATGTGCCTTTTCGGACGCTAGGGAGATTGCTACCATTTTGGAGAGGAAAGGCTGTGAGCATGTAAAGTTTTTGGCACAATCCGAAGCCGCTTTATCCTCCGAAGATATAAAAGACCCCTCGGCCAAAGCAAGCCTGGTCGGTGGAAAATTTTTCACCGACATCTGGGACAATGGTGGTCGGGAAATGGCCCAAGAAATTATACGAAGAAGCGAAAAAGGCATCCATGACGCTAGAAAAGTAGCAGAGGCCGCTGAGAAAAGTGCGGGGCTCGAAGGGCAAATAGGTACTAACTAGTGGTTTTTGGCTCTGTTGTAATTTTTTGATTTCGAATCTATTTATGGTCTGTAATAGTAATATAGCCGTATCCTTTCCTCCCTCAGAACCTGCTGAACCATCTGCGGGCCCCCACGCAAAATGGGATGACGAAATTAGGAAAATGGCCGAAGCCATCATGGATAAAGTCGTTGATCAGCTACTAAACGAAGCTGCAGAAGTAGTTCTAAGGGAAGATTAGATGCTGCTGTAAAAACATTTAGAATATAATGTTTGTTGAGAAACATGTGTAATATTTTGTAACTTTGAATGTAATATATTAACTATTTATGGTTCTATTCTTTACGATGCATGAAACTTCATATACATACCGTTTTTGAGCCTTCGGCGAAAAAACACCTTCCCTTTTTTTCATGCTTCGTAAATAATATCCGTGTTCTCATATGATCAGTAACCAATCCTCGTAAAATTAATAACCAATAGATGTTTCCATTTGACAAAAGTATAACTCTTCAATAGCTATTTTTTGTGGCTTGCCACTTTTTCTTCGAAACAATTTTCGAATGTTGATACTAGGATCCCCTTCTTCGCATTATTGATGCAATATGATGTATGATGTTATGCTATGCGAATGATGTAATGATGTGATGTTATGCAAAGTGATATTTGCCGAAGGTTGACGTTCTACTTTCAGCGGAATCAGCGTTTATTTTTCGCTGTAAGCCTCCCTTAGGAGCTTCTTCGCCTTTTACTTTCAGCGGAATCAGCGTTTATTTTTCACTGTAAGCCTCCCTTAGGAGCTTCTTCGCCTTTTACTTTCAGCGGAATCAGCGTTTATTTTTCGCTGTAAGCCTCCCTTAGGAGCTTCTTCGCCTTTTACTTTCAGCGGAATCAGCGTTTATTTTTCGCTGTAAGCCTCCCTTAGGAGCTTCTTCGCCTTTTACTTTCAGCGGAATCAGCGTTTATTTTTCGCTGTAGGCTCTGCATTCCCTTCAGAACGACTTTTGAGCAAAAAACTTACTCTGCGTTCCCTTAGGAACGACTTTTTGCTGCTTCGACTAAATTACGATGCGTTCCTTAGAACAAAATTTTTGACAATTCGAAGGTCCTCCTTGTCACCATAAATTATTATGCTTTGGCAACTTAAGCCTGTGGAGAAGATATATTTTCATTATGGTAAAAAGCGAAACTGTTACAAGAAATTAAAAACGACAAAAAAGCACTTAAACCTCCCATAAGTGTTTCTTAAAAAAGAAAATAATACTGAATGCGAAAAACTGCTGTCGAGGTAGGATATTTGTCAGTAAATATGCTTCGACTCTGGCACAGTGCTATTGACTATGCGAGCTTCGGACTCTTCTCTGAAGCCCCGTTGAAGGTGAGCGTGCTGGCTCCCTTCTGGCTGCTGGCAGCGTTGCGTTGGTGGTGGAGGTGGAGGCTGTTGCCAAGATGCTTGGGGCTGGCTTGCCGAAGCAACAGAAGCTGCAGGGTGGTTGCCTACATATTCTGGAATGTAAGGCGAATGGTACGAAGCAGTATGCATGACTTGCTTCGGCTGACTCTGTTGTGCTGCAGCTTCTGCTATCTCCTTTTGCTTCTGGATGGTAACATGGCACATCCTGGTGGTATGGCCCTTGTCCTCACCATAGAATAGACAATAAATTTTCGTTGGCTGATCCCCAAATCTTCCTCCGAAGCCCCTGGCGCCTCTGCCCCTTGGAGCTAGCGGCCGGAAAGAGCTTTGCTGCTGCCCCGAAGCTTGCGAGGAGTACTGCGGTCTTTGCTGTTGACTCCCTCTATCATCACTCTGAGCAGAGTTGTGAATTGACCTGACGTGCCTTGGATGGAATCTTCCTCCGAAGCCCCTGGTCATTTCGGAGAACCTGTATGCTTCCTCCCTTCTTTGGCGGAAGTCATTGTCAGCTCGAATATACTCGTCCATCTTCTGGAGCAGCTTCTCCAAAGTTTGAGGAGGCTTCCTGGCAAAGTATTGAGCGAAAGGTCCTGGCCGAAGCCCCTTAATCATGGCCTCAATGACAATTTCATTGGGCACTGCTGGTGCTTGTGCCCTCAGACGCAGGAACCTTCGGACATACGCCTGAAGGTATTCTTCGTGGTCCTGGGTGCACTGGAATAAAGCTTGGGCAGTAACCGGCTTCGTTTGAAACCCTTGGAAGCTGGTTATCAGCATATCCTTCAGCTTTTGCTATGAGGTGATTGTTCCTGGCCGAAGAGAGGAGAACCAGGTTTGTGCAACACTCTTGACAGCCATGACGAAAGACTTTGCCATGACTGCGGTATTGCCACCATACGAAGATATGGTTGCTTCATAACTCATCAAGAATTGCTTCGGGTCTGTTGGGGACTTGTTCTCAAATGCTTAGAGTTAAGAACAAGGCAACATAAAGAATGTTAAATGTTAAAGTCCTTCGTCCTTCGAAACATTATGCCCCTTCGGGAAATAATGAGTTTCGGACGAAGGTCATAAGGGACATACCTTCGTAATTACAACAAGTAATGACGAAGGACTTATATAAAGCACGAAATATAATGTAAACAACACAAAATCATTTCTATTTTATTAACATGGAAAAATAGAAATGATTTCAAATTACAAATGTACCTTCGGTCCTGAAAGAAGGTATAAAGTACAAGCGCGACGCAAAAGCAGAATGCCAAGTCAGCGTGAACAGTACGGGAGTACTGTTCATCTATTTATAGACGCGGGACGCAGCCCACGTAAAATTACATTCATGTCCATTACATTTGTTAACAGTTTATGGAAATCTGTCGAGGCCCCCGAAGTCTTTTCATCTTTAAGTCGGTTCTCTCGTATGCCAACGCGCCGAAGCTTCCCTGCGCACAGCTTCGGCCGCCCTCGACCTTCGTCTGGTTCAGGCTTCGTCCTGGTCGTGCTCCATATCCATAATTCTGAATCCGAAAATACCTGTTCATATAATCCACTTGGAAAACATTGTCAAATCATGTTTTTGAGGACCTTCGGAGGACGAAGGCCCCCAACAGGGTCTGAATGACCGTCGTACATGGGGAGTTGGGGTGGCTTGTAAGACTGGGGCCAAGGTGTAGCCTGCAGTTCTGTTGATAGAGGAGAAGTCTCATCAAAAGCAAAATTTCCATGATGGAAATCCTCATACCAATCGTCCTCGTTGTAGAAGCCCTCCTGATGAAGCTCTCTGCGCGGAGGCCTTCGGTTCTGGTCATCTGAGCAAGATGACGAACTTTTTCAGAGGCTTCATCTATCTGCCTTTGTAGGTCAGCTAGACGAGCCATCTTTTCCTTCTTCCGTTGGACCTGTTGATGGAGCATCTCCAAGTTTTGGATTTCTTGATCCAAGTCGTCCTCCGGAGGCGTCGGACTGGTGGCCTTCCTCTTCTGGCTTCGGGCCTCCCTAAGAGAAAGGACATCCTGATTGGGATCCAGCGGCTGCAGAGCGGCAGCCCCTGTTGCTGAAGCTTTCTTTGGCGGCATGACGAAGGTGATGCTTGCCGAAGGTGTTCAAAACTCAAAAAATGGAAGTGAGTTCACCGGAGGTGGGCGCCAATGTTGGTGACTTGTTCTCAAATGCTAAGAGTTAAGAACAAGGCAACATAAAATATGTTAAATGCTAAAGTTCTTCGTCCTTCAAGGCATTATGACCCTTCGGGTATAATGAATTCCGGACGAAGGTTACAAAGGAAAAACCTTCTTAAGCGCAGTAAATAATAATGAAGAATTCATATGTGAAATATGAAGAATAACATATATAATATCACCAACTTATTTTTATTAGCATTATCATATCCAGAATAACAAATTATAAATATACCTTCGGTTTGACGAAAAGTAAAGGTATAGGCGTGATGCAAAAAGCGAATGCCAAGTCAGCTTGAACAGTACGGGAGTACTGTTCATCTATTTATAGGCAAGGGACGCAGCCCGTGTGGAATTACATTTGTACCCTTTACATTCATCAATAACTCTATGGTAATTCTTCGGGGTCTAATTTGCCTTTTCATCTTTTAAGTCGGTTCCCTTTCTCTGCTATTATGCCGAAGCTTTTCTGCGCACAGCTTCGTGATCATCTTATCCTTCGTCATAATCGCTTTCTGTCTCGCTCAGGCTTCGTATTGACCATATTCTTGTATACTCATGACCCGATTCCGAAGATACCTGTTCACATATTCCACTTGGAAAACATTGTTAAATCATGTTTTTGAGGACCTTCGGAAGCCGAAGGCCCCCAACACCTCCCTTGGCTTGTAATAATTATACTCTGCACTGAGTTAATTATATCCTGGTCTATAATATATAACTTTGTCTTACTTTTAAATAAAGGTAAGTTTATGTAATTGCTTCCGCATTTTCGTATCTCTGATGATCTGTAATGTCTGCTTGACGGGTGAAACGCTCTTGGAAAAGGTAAGAAAAGCAGATACCGAACTTGTCAAGTGATTCAGGAGCACCTATAGGGTTTGAAAGTCGCCTAGAGGGGGGGGGAGGTGAATAGGGCGAAACTAAAATTTACAAAGTTAATCACAACTACAAGCCGAGTTAGCGTTAGAAATATAAGCGAGTCCGAGAGAGAGGGTGAAAAACAAATCGCAAGCAAATAAACAGTGAGACACAAGGATTTGTTTTACCGAGGTTTGGTTCTTGCAAACCTACTCCCCGTTGAGGTGGTCACAAAGACCGGGTCTCTTTCAACCCTTTCCCTCTCTCAAACGGTCACTTAGACTGAGTGAGCTTCTCTTCTCAATCACACGGGACACTAAGTCCCCACAAGGATCACCACACAATTGGTGTCTCTTGCCTCGGTTACAATTGAGTTTGTCACAAGAAAGAATGAGAAAGAAAAGAAGCAATCCAAGCGCAAGAGCTCAAATGAACACAAATGTCGCTCTCTCTAGTCACTATTTGATTTGGAGTGATTCCGGACTTGGGAGAGGATTTGATCTCTTTGGTTGTGTCTAGAATTGAATGCTATAGCTCTTGTATGAGGTGTGAATGCTGAAAACTTGGATGCCATTGAATGTGGGGTGGTTGGGGTATTTATAGCCCCAACCACCAAACTAGCCGTTTGGTGGAGGCTGCTGTCGAATGGCGCACCGGACAGTCCGGTGCGCCACCGGACACTGTCCGGTGCACCAGCCACGTCACCCGGCCGTTAGGGTTCGACCGTTGGAGCTCTGACTGGTGGGGCCTCTGGGCTGTCCGGTGGTGCACCGGACAAGTCCTGTAGACTGTTCGGTGCGCCTGCTGAGTGTGCTCTGACCTCTGCGCGCGCAGGCACACATTAAATGCGTTGCAGTCGACCGTTGCACGCGAAGTAGCCGTTGCTCCGCTGGCACACCGGACAGTCCGGTGTGCCACCGGACACTGTCCGGTGCATACACCGGACGGTTCGGTGAATTATAGCGGAGCGGCCTCCATTTCCCCGAAGGTAGCGAGTTCAGCGTCGAGTTCCCTGGTGCACCGGACAGTCCGGTGCGCCAGACCAGGGCACACTTCGGTTGTCTTTGGCTCTCTTTGTTTGAACCCTTTCTTGGTCTTTTTATTGGCTTGTTGTGAACCTTTGGCACCTGTAAAACTTATAATCTAGAGCAAACTAGTTAGTCCAATTTATTTGTGTTGGGCAATTCAACCACCAAAATTAATTAGGAAAAGGTGTAAGCCTATTTCCCTTTCAATCTCCCCCTTTTTGGTGATTGATGCCAACACAAACCAAAGGAAATATGGAAGTGCAGAATTGAACTAGTTTGCATAATGTAAGTGCAAAGGTTGCTTGGAATGTAACCAATAATTATTACTTACTAGATGTGCATGGATAGCTTTTCTTCTTATTAACATTTTGGACCACGCTTGCACCACATGTTTTGTTTTGCAAAATGTTTTGGAAATTCTTTTCAAAGTTCTTTTGCAAATAGTCAAAGGTAAATGAATAAGATTTTTGAGAAGCATTTTCAAGTTTTGAAAATTTCTCCCCCTGTTTCAAATGCTTTTCCTTTGACTAAAAAAAACTCCCCCTTAATGAAATCCTCCTCTTAGTGTTCAAGAGGGTTTTAGATATTAATTTTGAAGAGGGTATACCAATTTGAAATTATATCAAAAAAGATACTAACTGAAAAACTTTTTTTAATACCAAATAAAAGACTACATTTTTTGAAATTGGTGGTGGTGCGGTCCTTTTGCTTTGGGCTAATACTCTCTCCCCCTTTGGCATGAATCGCCAAAAACGGATATTTGAGTGAAATATAAGCCCTTTGAAACTACTCTCTCCCCCTTTAGATGGAAGTAAAGAAGTGAAGATTATACCAAAGTTGGAGAGATTGTGCGGAGTGACGGCGAAGGATGAATGATTCGATGGAGCGGAGTGGAAGCCTTGTCTTCGCCGGAGACTCCTTTTCCCTTTCAATCAATGACTTCGCATGAAATGGACTTCAAAGAACACATTAGTCATAGCACATGAAAGAGATGATCAAAGGTATATATGTGAGCTATGTGTGCAAAACATCAATAAAAATTTCTAGAATTAAGAATATTTAGTTCATGCCTAAGTTTGGTAAAAGTTTGTTCATCCAATGGCTTGGTAAAGATATCGGCTAATTGTTCTTTGGTGCTAACATATGCAATCTCGATATCCCCCTTTTGTTGGTGTTCCTTTAGAAAATGATACCGAATGGCTATGTGTTTAGTGCGGCTATGCTCAACGGGATTATCCGCCATGCGGATTGCACTCTCATTATCACATAGAAGAGGAACTTTGGTTAATTTGTAACCATAGTCCCTAAGGGTTTGTCTCATCCAAAGCAATTGCGCGCAACAATGGCCTGCGGCAATATACTCGGCTTCGGCGGTTGAAAGAGCCACAGAATTTTGCTTCTTTGAAGCCCAAGACACCAGAGATCTTCCCAAGAACTGGCAAGTCCCTGATGTGCTCTTTCTATTAATTTTGCACCCTGCCCAATCGGCATCGGAATAACCAATTAAATCAAATGTGGATCCCCTGGGGTACCAAAGGCCAAACTTAGGAGTATAAACTAAATATCTCAAGATTCGTTTTATGGCCCTAAGGTGAGCTTCCTTAGGATCGGCTTGGAATCTTGCACACATGCATACGGAAAGTATAATATCCGGTCGTGAAGCACATAAATAGAGTAAAGAACCTATCATCGACCGGTATACCATTTGATCTACAGATTTACCTCCCGTGTCGAGGTCGAGATGCCCATTTGTTCCCATGGGTGTCTTGATGGGTTTGTCGTCCTTCATCCCAAACTTGGTTAGAATGCCTTGAATGTACTTTGTTTGGCTAATGAAGGTGCCTTCTTGGAGTTGCTTGACTTGGAATCCTAGAAAATACTTCACTCCCCCATCATAGACATCTCGAATTTTTGTGTCATGATCCTACTAAATTCCTCACATGTAGATTCGTTAGTAGACCTAAATATAATATCATCAACATAAATTTGGCATACAAACAAATCATTTGCAAGTGTTTTAGTAAATAAAGTAGGATCGACTTTTCCGACTTTGAAGACATTAGCAATAAGAAAATTTCTTAGGCATTCATACCATGCTCTTGAGGCTTGCTTGAGCCCATAAAGCGCCTTAGAGAGTCTATAAACATGATTAGGATACTCACTGTCTTCAAAGCCGGGAGGTTGCTCAACATAGACCTCTTTCTTGATTGGTCCATTGAGGAAGGCACTTTTCACATCCATTTGATAAAGCTTGAAGCCATGGTAAGTAGCATAGACAAGTAAAATGCGAATTGACTCAAGCCTAGCTACGGGTGCATAGGTTTCACCGAAATCCAAACCTTCGACTTGTGAATATCCCTTGGCCACAAGTCGGGCTTTGTTCCTTGTCACCACACCATGCTCATCTTGCTTGTTGCGGAAGACCCACTTGGTTCCTACAACATTTTGGTTAGGACGTGGAACTAAATGCCATACCTCTTTCCTTGTGAAGTTGTTGAGCTCCTCTTGCATCGCCATCACCTAATCCGAATCTTGAAGTGCTTCCTCTACCCTGTGTGGCTCAATAGAGGAAACAAAAGAGTAATGCTCATAAAAATGTGCAACACGAGATCTAGTGGTTACCCCCTTATGAATATCGCCGAGGATGGTGTTCACGGGGTGATCTCGTTGGATTTACTTGGTGGACTCTTGGGTGTGGCGGCCTTGTAGCTTGCTCATCCTCCTTGTCTTGATCTTTTGCATTTCCCCCTTGATCATTGCCGTCATCTTGAGGTGGCTCATCTTCTTGATCTTCTTCTTTATCATCTTGAGCCTCATCCTCATCTTGAGTTGGTGGAGATGCTTGCATGGAGGAGGATGGTTGATCTTGTGCTTGAATGGGCTCTTCTGATTCCTTAGGACACACATCCCTAATGGATATGTTCCTTAGCGCGATGCATGGAGCCTCTTCATCATGTAGTTCATCAAGATCAACTTGCTCTACTTGAGAGCCATTAGTCTCATCAAACACAATGTCACAAGAAACTTCAACTAGTCCAGTGGACTTGTTAAAGACTCTATATGCCCTTGTGTTTGAATCATATCCTAGTAAAAAGCCTTCTACAGCCTTAGGAGCAAATTTTGATTTTCTACCTCTTTTAACAAGAATAAAACATTTGCTACCAAAGACTCTAAAATATGAAACATTGGGCTTTTTACCGGTGAGGAGTTTGTAGGATGTCTTCTTGAGGATTCGGTGTAGATACAACCGGTTGATGGCGTAGCAAGCGGTGTTGATCGCCTCGGCCCAAAACCGATCCGAAGTCTTGTACTCATCAAGCATGGTTCTTGCCATGTCTAATAGAGTTCTATTCTTCCTCTCTACTACACCATTTTGTTGAGGCGTGTAGGGAGAAGAGAACTCATGCTTGATGCCCTCCTCCTCAAGGAAGCCTTCAATTTGTGAATTCTTGAACTCCGTCCCATTATCGCTTCTAATTTTCTTGATCCTCAAGCCGAACTCATTTTGAGCCCATCTCAAGAATCCCTTTAAAGTCTCTTGGGTTTGAGATTTTTCCTGTAAAAAGAATACCCAAGTGAAGCGAGAATAGTCATCCACAATAACTAGACAGTACTTACTCCCGTCGATGCTTATGTAAGCGATCGGGCCGAATAGGTCCATGTGGAGGAGCTCAAGTGGCCTGTTAGTCGTCAAGATGTTCTTATGTGGATAATGAGCGCCAACTTGCTTTCCGGCTTGGCATGCGCTACAAATCCTGTCTTTCTCAAAGTGAACATTGGTTAGTCCTAAAATGTGTTCTCCCTTTAGAAGCTTGTGAAGATTCTTCATTCCAACATGTGCTAGTCGGCGATGCCAGAGCCAACCCATGTTAGTCTTAGCAATTAAGCAAGTGTCGAGTTCAGCTCTATTGAAATCAACTAAGTAAAGCTGACCCTCCAACACTCCCTTAAATGCTACCGAATCATCACTTATTCTAAAGACAGTGACACCTACATCACTAAATAGACAGTTGTAGCCCATTTTGCATAATTGAGAAATGGAAAGCAAATTGTAATCTAAAGAGTCTACAAGAAAAACATTGGAAATAGAATGGTCAAGAGATATAGCTATTTTACCCAAACCTTTGACCAAACCTTGGTTTCCATCCCCGAATGTGATAGCTCGTTGGGGATCTTGGTTTTTCTCGTAGGAGGAGAACATCTTTTTCTCCCCTGTCATGTGATTTGTGCACCCGCTATCGATTATCCAACTTGAGCCCCCGGATGCATAAACCTACAAAACAAATTTAGTTCTTGATTTTAGGTACCCAAACAGTTTTGGGTCCTTTGACATTAGATACAAGAACTTTGGGTACCCAAACACAAGTTTTTGCGCCCTTGTGTTTGTCCCCTACATACTTGGCAACTACTTTGCTGGATTTGTTAGTCAAAACATAAGATGCATCAAAGTTTTAAATGAAATGCTAGGTTCATTTGATGCACTAGGAGTTCTCTTTCTAGGCAATTTTGCACGAGTTGATTGCCTAGAGCTAGATGTCTCACCCTTATACATAAAAGCATGATTAGGGCCAGAGTGAGACTTCCTAGAATGAATTCTCCTAATCTTATGCTCGGGATAACCGGCAGGGTACAAAATGTAACCCTCGTTATCCTGAGGCATGGGAGCCTTGCCCTTAACAAAGTTAGATAATTTTTTAGGAGGGGCATTAAGTTTGACATTGTCTCCCTTTTGGAAGCCAATGCCATCCTTGATGCCAGGGCGTCTCCCACTATAAAGCATACTACGAGCAAATTTAAATTTTTCATTTTCTAGTTCATGCTCGGCAATTTTAGCATCTAATTTTGCTATATGATCATTTTGTTATTTAATTAAAACCATGTGATCATGAACAGCATCAATGTCAACATCTCTACATCTAGTGCAAATAGAAACATGCTCAATGGTAGATGTAGAGGGTTTGCAAGTTTTTAGTTCAACAATCTTAGCATGTAAAATATCATTTTTCACTTCTAAGATCGGAAATGGAAGCATTGCAAACATCTAAGTCTTTAGCCTTAGCAATCAATTTTTCATTTTCAATCCTAAGGCTAGCAAGAGAGGCATTCAATTTTTTAATCTTAGCAATAGAAATATCATGATCATTTCTAAGATTGGCATATGAATCATCACAAACATTTGAATCAACCTTAGCAATTAATCTAGCATTTTCATTTCTAAGGTTGGCAATCAAATCATGACAAGTGCTTGCTTAGCTCACTAGTTAATTTTTCACATTTTTCCATCTCTAGAGCATAAGCATTCTTAACCTTAACATGCTTCTTATTTTCCTTAATTAGGAAGTCCTCTTGGCTATCCAAGAGTTCATCCTTATCATGAATAGCGCTAATCAATTCATTTAACTTTTCTTTTTGTTCCATGTTAAGGTTGGCAAAAAGAGTAAACAAATTATCCTCCTCATTACTAGAATTGTCTTCATCACTAGAGGATGCATATTTAGTGGAGGATTTAGATTTAACCTTCTTCCTTTTGCCGTCCTTTGCCATGAGGCACTTGTGGCCGACGTTGGGGAAGAGAAGTCCCTTGTTGATGGCGATGTTGGCGGCGTCCTCGTCGGAGGAGGAGTCGGTGGAGCTCTCGTCGGAGTCCCACTCGCGGCACACATGGGCATCGCCGCCCTTCTTCTTGTGGTATCTCTTCTTTTCCTTTCTTCTCCCCTTCTTGTCGTCGCCCCTGTCACTGTCACTAGAAATAGGACATTTTGCTATAAAGTGACCGGGCTTACCACACTTGTAGCAAACCTTCTTGGAGTGGGGCTTGTAGTCCTTCCCCCTCCTTTGCTTGAGGATTTGTCGAAAGCTTTTGATGATTAAAGCCATCTCCTCATTGTCGAGCTTTAAGGCGTCGATGGGGAGCCTACTTGGTGTAGACTCTTCCTTCTTCTCCTTCGTTGCCTTGAATGCGACGGGTTGTGCCTCGGGCATGGAGGAGGTGCCTTGCTCGATGATTTTCTTTGAGCCTTTAATCATTAGCTCAAAGCTCACAAATTTTCCTATAACCTCCTCGGGAGACATTAGCTTGTATCTAGGATCACCTCGAATTAATTGAACTTGCGTAGGGTTAAGAAAAACGAGGGATCTAAGAATAACCTTGACCATTTCATGGTCATCCCATTTTGTGCTCCCGAGGTTGCGCACTTGGTTCACCAAGGTCTTCAAGCGGTTGTACATAGCTTGCGGATCCTCCCCTTGGTGAAGCATGAAGCGACCGAGCTCCCCCTCGATCGTCTCCCGCTTGGTGATCTTGGTCACCTCGTTTCCTTGGTGCGCGGTCTTGAGCACGTCCCAAATTTCCTTTGCGCTTTTCAACCCTTGCACCTTATTATACTCCTCTCGACTTAGAGAGGCGAGGAGTATAGTAGTGGCTTGGGAGTTGAAGTGATGAATTTGGGCCACTTCATCCGAATCATAGTCTTCATCCCCTACGGATGGTACCTGTACACCAAACTCAACAACATTCCAAATGCTTGTGTGAGTGAGGTTAGATGATGCCTCATTTTGTCACTCCACATATTATAATCTTCACCATAAAAAACTGGTGGTTTGCCTAATGGAACGGAGAGTAAAGGAGTACGCTTTGAAATACGAGGGTAGCGTAGGGGAATCTTACTATACTTCTTGCGCTCATGGCGCTTAGAAGTTATGGATGGCGCGTCGGAGTCGGAGGTGGATGGCGATGAAGAATCGGTCTTGTAGTAGACCACTTTCCTCATCTTCTTTTTCTTGTCGCCACTCCGATGCGACTTGAGGGAAGAGGATTCCTTCTCCTTTCCTTTGTTGCGGGACTCTCCCGATGGAGCCTTCCCGTGGCTTATAGCGGGCTTGTCGCCGGTCACCATCTCCTTCTTGGCGTGATCTCCCGACATCACTTCGAGCGGTTAGGCTATAATGAAGCACCGGGCTCTGATACCAATTGAAAGTCGCCTAGAAAGGGGGTGAATAGGGCGAAACTGAAATTTACAAAGTTAATCACAACTACAAGCCGGGTTAGCGTTAGAAATATAAGCGAGTCCAAGAGAGAGGGTGAAAAACAAATCGCAAGCAAATAAACAGTGAGACACAAGGATTTGTTTTACCGAGGTTCGGTTCTTGCAAACCTACTCCCCGTTGAGGTGGTCACAAAGACCGGGTCTCTTTCAACCCTTTCCCTCTCTCAAACGGTCACTTAGACCGAGTGAGCTTCTCTTCTCAATCACATGGGACACTAAGTCCCCACAAGGATTACCACACAATTGGTGTCTCTTGTCTCGGTTACAATTGAGTTTGTCACAAGAAAGAATGAGAAAGAAAAGAAGCAATCCAAGCGCAAGAGCTCAAATGAACACAAATGTCGCTCTCTCTAGTCACTATTTGATTTGGAGTGATTTCGGACTTGGGAGAGGATTTGATCTCTTTGGTTGTGTCTAGAATTGAATGCTATAGCTCTTGTATGAGGTGTGAATGCTGAAAACTTGGATGCCATTGAATGTGGGGTGGTTGGGGTATTTATAGCCCCAACCACCAAACTAGCCGTTTGGTGGAGGCTGCTGTCGAATGGCGCACCGGACAGTCCGGTGCGCCACCGGACACTGTTCGGTGCGCCAGCCACGTCACCCGGCCGTTAGGGTTCGACCGTTGGAGCTCTGACCGGTGGGGCCTCTGGGCTGTCCGGTGGTGCACCGGACAAGTCCTGTAGACTGTCCAGTGCGCCTGCTGCGCGTGCTCTGACGTTTACGCGCACATGCGCGCATTAAATGCGTTGCAGTCGACCGTTGCGTGTGAAGTAGCCGTTGCTCCGCTGGCACACCGGACAGTCCGGTGTGCCACCGGACACTATCCGGTGCATACACCGGGCGGTCCGGTGAATTATAGCGGAGCGGCCTCCATTTTCCCGAAGGTAGCGAGTTAAGCGTCGAGTTCCCTGGTGCACTGGACACTGTCCGGTGCGCCAGACCAGGGCACACTTCGGTTGTCTTTGGCTCTCTTTGTTTGAACCCTTTCTTGGTCTTTTTATTGGCTTGTTATGAACCTTTGACACCTGTAAAACTTATAATCTAGAGCAAACTAGTTAGTCCAATTTATTTGTGTTGGGCAATTCAACCACCAAAATCAATTAGGAAAAGGTGTAAGCCTATTTCCCTTTCAGGGTTGTCTGAGGTCCGTTGGACAAGGACAACTGTAGGTGGGCCTAATAAGTTGGGAGGTTCCGTCACAGATGGTATCGGAGCAAAGCCCATCTCTGCAGATATTATGAGTCATCTTCAAAAGAATTTTCTAAGACTAATCTAGAAAATTTCTTCCCTTCTTATCTACTATTTCGGAAGAGTTTATATGAAAGACCAGATAGGAAGGGTGCAATGTATAGAAGGTTGAATCAACTAAGGTTGGTTCTATAATTACACATGCATCATGCTAAGAACTATGCTAATAAGATTTTCCCCTTAGCAAAAATGCCGCCGCGTACAAGAAAGACTGCCCGCAAGTCAACCGGGCCGATCAGTGTACCTCGTCACCAACTTGCCCCGAGACATGACGATAGCAGTAGCGGCAGTAACAATCCAATTGGGGACTTAGAAGCTCAAGTTAATCAGCTTCAAACGGAACTCCGTCGCAGGAATAACATATGGGTCGCGGATGGCGAGAGGTTCAATGAATTGAGAAGCGACATCCGCCGCCTGTAAGATTAGCTCGTAGATCGAGATCTAGCGCTCGACTGGGTGGTTCACTCTCGTTCGCTTGCCTGGGCTAAGGAGGCGAAAGCTCGAGCCTGAGTAGAAGAGCTTAGCTCAGCTATTGATACCTTGCAGGCTTATTGTAATACTCTACATGAAGAAGTTCATGTATTGTACTCACAACTACACCCCAGTGTACCTGCGGATCCTGTTGGGATAGAAGTCGGACCTTCTCAAGTAGCGGGAGAAGCTTTTGGTGGCGAATCGGACCTTTTCAGGCCCCCTCCCTCTATGAAGTTGGTCGATGAGTGGTCTCCTACGCCCGACAGTGAGGCTACCAAGAGTGACAGGAAGCAAGAATAGTATAGTATAGAAGTAGTGCTATTGTGTAATAGGGGGTGTAATCCTATTGTAAAGTACGAGTCTGTAACATTACCTTTTAAAGTAATGTGAAATGGATGGTTTGTATGGCATATCATATTGCTCCCAATGTTCTTTGCCTCAGATGCCTTCCAGGACTCGCGCTCAGGATGGGGCTGGTACCTCTCGTGGGAGGGAGGCGACCCCGAATCCACCTCCAGTACCCCCGACACTTGCCGAGGCCATCACTGCCTTGGTAAACGCTACAGCAGAAAATACCCGCTTTCTGCGGGAGATGGCAGGCCAACCACTTCAACAACAAGGCGGACAGGCCTATCCGCAAGGCCCCCGGGAGACATCTTATTTGGACTTCTCCGAGACGCGCCCTCCGTTGTTCGTCAAGGCAGAAGATCCTTTAGAGGCGGATGAATGGATCCGCGTCATTGAGCAAAAATTTGGGCTTCTTCGATGTTCAGAAACTCAAAAGCCCCTGTTCGCAGCTCAGCAATTGTGTGGCCCTGCCAGTACGTGGTGGGGAAACTTTGTGGCCGTTCAGCCGACCGATCATCAGATTACATGGGAAGAATTCAAGCTGGCCTTCCGTGAGCATTACATACCTGAAGGAGTCCTCCACATGAAACAGGAGGAATTCATGAAGTTGAAGCAAGGCGGAGATACTGTCACCCAGTATCTCAATAAATTTAATCACTTATCTCAGTATGCGATTGACCAAGTCAACACCGACATAAAGAAGAAGAACTGTTTCATGAGGGGTTTAAATGACCGGATGCAAAGGAAAATGGCTACCTGCATCGACCTCACATATGGAAGGGCTGTCAGCATAGCGCTGGCAGTTGAATCTAAATGTACAAGTTCTGGAAAGTCCAAGGGGAATGGAGGCAACAGGCCTAACCAGGGCCCCGAGAAAAGGCAACGGTTAGTTATCCGGCCTTTTAATCAGGGTCGTTCTTCATCACACCCACCCTTCTTCCCATTCAAACAACCAGTGTTTATCCGTCCTACTCCTGCTCCTACTACTACAAATCAGCCGGGTGCCCCTGGCACTTGTTTCCCCACTCTTCCAAGCTCATCTACCGGCTGTTTCAACTGCGGGAAGCCTAGACATTTCATTAAAGACTGTCCGTACCCAAGGCAAAATCAAGCAAATAATCAACAGAGTTCTGGAAGCTCCAAGGGAAATGCTGGCAACAATACTACAGGTCGGAATACAAAGAAAACAGGACGGGTTTACTACACTCAAGTGGCTACCACACCGGAGGGCGAACCGGTGATGATGGGTACGTTCCTCGTAGCCAACCACCCTGCACTTATTCTCTTTGATTCGGGTGCATCACATACTTTCATAAGCAAAAAGTTCGTGGAGAAACACTGCATTCCATGTACTAAATCAAGGGAAGGGTTTAAAATACATTCGCCTGGGGGACAAATCTTTACTAAAGAAGTGGCTTACCAAGTGCCCGTAACATTGGCTGGACGGGACTTTCCTACTAAGATGATTGTTCTGAAAGGCCAAGACATAGATGTAATCTTGGGCATGAATTGGTTGGCCCAACATAAGGCAGTTCTCAACACTGAGCTGAGAACAGTCAGGTTGAGTTATGGCCAGGAAGAAATTCTTTTGTCTATCCCCATAGCTATTCCAGCTAGGCCAATTGGCAGAATTAATGAAGCCATTATACCGGAGATCAAGGATATTCCGGTAGTATGTGAGTTCTCAGACGTCTTTCTAGAAGATTTGCCTGGATTGCCGCCCGAAAGAGATGTAGAGTTTGTAATTGAGTTGAAGCCCGGTACGGCTCCCATTTCTAGAAGATCGTACCGGATGCCTCCAAATGAATTGGTAGAACTCAAGATTCAATTGCAAGATCTACTTGAAAAAGGATTCATCCAACCAAGCTCGTCACCATGGGGTTGTCCAGCCATATTCGTCAAGAAGAAGGATCAAACATTGCGGATGTGCGTGGATTATCGACCCCTTAATGAGGTCACTATCAAGAATAAGTATCCTCTCCCTCGGATTGATATTCTGTTTGATCAACTGACTGGAGCAAGGGTATTTTTTAAAATTGATCTCAGGTCGGGCTATTATCAGATCCGTATTAGGCCCGAGGATATACCCAAAACCGCATTCACTACGCGGTATGGTTTATTTGAATATTTGGTGATGTCTTTCAGACTGACGAATGCTCCTGCCCACTTCACTTATCTGATGAACTCGGTTTTCATTCCCGAGTTGGACAAATTTGTGGTGGTCTTCATAGATGATATTTTGATATATTCAAAGAATAAAGAGGAGCATGCTCAACACTTACGGATCGTATTGACGCGCTTAAGAGAACATCAATTATATGCTAAATTCAGTAAATGCGCGTTCTGGCTGGAAGAAATCCAATTCTTGGGGCATGTGTTATCTGCCAAGGGGATTGCGGTAGATCCCAGCAAAGTCAAGGATATTTTGGAGTGGAAACCCCCAACCACTGTTCATCAAGTCTGAAGCTTCCTTGGACTAGCTAGCTATTACCGCCGATTTATACCAGATTTTTCTAAGCTTGTGAAGCCAATCACAAGTCTATTGAAGAATGAGACTAAATTCAATTGGTCTTCAAGGTGTAATGAAGCTTTTGAGAAATTGAAGATATTATTAACCACTGCTCCGGTATTGGCTCAACCGGACATTAATAAGCCCTTTGATGTGTATTGTGACGCATCAGGCAGTGGTCTCGGCTGCGTATTAATGCAAGAGGGCCGAGTAATCGCGTATGCTTCAAGGCAGTTGCGCCGGCATGAGGAGCATTATCCCACTCATGATCTGGAGCTAGCTGCAGTGGTTCATGCCCTGAAGATATGGTGTCATTATCTACTGGGAAATGTCTGTCATATTTATACAGACCACAAAAGTTTGAAATACATCTTTACCCAGTCAGAGCTCAATATGAGACAAAGGAGATGGCTCGAGCTTATTAAAGATTATGAACTGGAGATCCATTATCACCCAGGCAAAGCAAATGTAGTGGCAGATGCACTCAGTTGCAAGGCCTCCTGCCATTGTTTAACCATGAGGACTTCTGACATTACATTATGCCAGGAGATGGAAGATCTGAACCTGGGAATGATTCAGCAAGGGACTTCAAATCACTTGAAGCTGGAGTCAGTCATCCTACAAAGGATAATTGACGCACAAAAGGATGATAAGGGTATGAAACATGTACGTGAGAAGATAAGGGCTAGAAAGGCCAATTGTTTCAGAGAAGACGACCAAGGTGTTATATGGTTCAACAGCCGCATAGTTGTGCCAAAGAATGAAGAAGTCCGCCAGAAAATCCTGGATGAAGCACATCTTAGTCGCTATTCTATTCATCCCGGAAGCACTAAGATGTATCAAGATCTGAAACAACATTATTGGTGGACGAAGATGAAGATTGAAATCGCACGCTACGTGGCTAGATGTGACACTTGTAAACGTGTCAAGGCCATACACATGAAGGCTGCTGGTCCATTACAATCTCTACCAATACCAACATGGAAATGGGAAGATATTAGTATGGACTTTATTGTGGGATTGCCCAGAACCGCGAAAGGGTATGATTCTATCTGGGTTATTATTGATCGGCTCACGAAAATATCTCATTTTCTGCTAGTCAAGACATATTACCCAGTTCTCACCTATGCGGAATTATATATTGCTCGCATTCTCAGTTTGCACGGTATTCTGAAGACTATAGTGTCGGATCGTGGACCTCAATTCGTATCCAAATTTTGGGAAGAACTTCATAAATCCCTGGGTACTAAGTTGCTCCATAGTTTGGCCTATCATCCTCAAACCAGTGGGCAGACTGAGAGGATAAATCCGATACTCAAAGATATGCTGTGGGCATGTGTTCTGGAATTCCCACAGAAATGGGATGATTGTTTACCATCAGCGGAGTTCTCATATAATAATAGCTATCAAGAAAGCATTAAGATGGCACCCTTCGAAGCTTTATATGGACGACGATGTCGTACTCCGCTAAATTGGTCTGAACCTGGTGAAAGGTACTTCTTCAGGCCTGATATGGTGAAAGAGACCGAAGAAAAAGTGCAAAGAATAATTCATAATTTAAAGAAAGCTCAAGCTCGTCAGAAAAGTTATGCAGACAAGCGACGACAACCCTTATACTTTCTCGTGGGAGATTATGTCTATCTAAAAGTCTCGCCAATGAAGGGCGTATCGTGTTTCGGGGTTAAAGGGAAGCTTGCACCCCGGTATATTGGTCCTTTTCCTATCCTTGAAAGATATGGACCAGTAGCATACCGACTTCAGTTACCCGAAACCTTATCTGCTGTACATAATGTGTTCCACGTGTCTCAGTTGAAGAAATGTCTTCGGGTTCTAGATCGAACCATTGAAGTAACAGATGTTGTCCTGGAGCTGGACTTGACATATTCTAAGCACCCTATTCGAGTCTTGGATCAAAAGGACATGGTTACTCGAAAAAAACTCTCAAGTTTTATAAGATACAGTGGAACCAACATTCCGAAGATGAGGCTACTTGGGAAACTCAAGATTTCTTAGACAAGAATTTCCCAGGCTTTTTATCCTCTTGTAATTTGTAAAGTGTATAACATTGTTGTAATAAAGGAGTGAGCCCCAAACCACCCCTGCCTTGTACCAAAACTCAGGAAATAAAAATGTGAAGCATTTCCTTTTCCACTACTTACCCTAGGACTTTTAATCTCGGGACGAGATTGTTTTATGGGGGGAAGGATGTAACACCCCTGGTGTTACTGTTACTAAAACCTGAGCATAACATCATAAGCATCAGCATTTCATATGTTGACACACCTAGGATGCATTCACTAGGCAAAAATTTCAAGTAAGTTGTATTGTTATGGCATTTTGCAAATAAGACCCTAGCGTAGGGTACTTAACCTCAAATAGGGATCTGAGGGGTAAAACAGGAGCCAAATTAAGAAAAACCCTAAAGTTTAAGTGAAATAATCATAAAATGTTACCAAGGATGGACCTATATTGCATTTACCTCCCTGAGATACCAAAAATCCTAATTGGAACCCTGGGAAAACCCTAAATCCAAACCCTAGGGGGTTAAGTGCAAAATTAGTCCACTTTTGGGGCTAAAGTGCAAAAACCATGACAATAAGGTATCCTAAGTCAAATGGATCACAAATATGTGAATTTGCAAGTTAAACCCTAAGTGTTGGGCTTATTTGCAAAAAGCACTACTTAAACCCTATATAGACTAAGTCTGAAAATCAGAGATTTGGCTCAACTTTGGAGATCTGTAGCTTTCAAATTAGTGAGAATTTGCCTAGGTCACCACGTAAATTTTGTAGACCTATTATAGGAGAGCAACTTTGATGCAGACACCTCCCTTAGTTGTTATGCAAAAATTGGAGAAAAGCCAACTCAAAGTTGTTTTGTCAGAACATGATTAGATAACTGAAATTGAACCCTAGGTCAGAAATGGTCCCAGTGAGATGAGGCCAAGTTTGATGCGCCATATTTTTGAATCCACTCGGTTTTAGCCCAAGACTCCTATAGTTAGTTTGTAGACTGATACATGGTGAACAAATTTTATTAAGGGAGATTGCTCTGTTCCTAACAAGAATTCGGAGATCAAGAAGGAGGAAGATGGTCGGTTCAGGCAACTGAAGATCATCGCCATGGTACAGTACCGGGTGGATAAGCTTCAACCTCACCGCCGACGACCAATCCGCGCCGCGATTTGAGCCGGGGTCGGGATGGTCGATCGGCGAGCATCTCCGCGCGAAGATCTTTTTGATCTGGGTAAGATCGCCGCGGTGGAGAGCAATAATTCCGGCTGCCACGCGGCCACTCCTCATTCCGGCCATATCCAGTCATCGGCGCCGCTCCCCTCCGTTCATCCATGCCGCACCGGTGTGACCACGTTACTATCACGACGGGGATGTGGCAAGCCTGTAAGAATGGATATCGTTTGACGCCGCGTTGATCGCCAGCAAAGACCGACGATGGTTATCACCATAGCCATGGTAGTGATTCGGTGCATCTATAAATTCACTGTGTCCCCACCCCCTCCGTTCAAATCAACCAAGCTCTGTCCTTCGTCTCTAAATTGCAAAGCCGTAGCACCCGCTCCCACCCTCGATTAGCCACCCTAGTCAGAGAATCACCAATTTCCCCCAATTCGGTCAGCTGCGTCACCAAGAACAACCCGCCCGTGGCTAGCCCGCTCTGGTAAGAAACCGTCCAAATCAAGTATTGTTTTCATGACTCTGCATGCTTGTGAAGCTCACTGTGGCACCCGTTTACTCAATTCGGCCATGGTTTAGAGGGAACGCGTGTTCATGAACTCGGTTTCCACCATGATCGTGGACGGATAGTTCTCAGTAGGGTTTATGTCAAATAAATAGATGTTCCTAGATCGTCCTAGGTCGGTTATGCCTTCCCGATAGTTGGCCTTAGCAGTCAACGCCAGCCATGGCTAGTACGGGCCGCGTCAGAGACAAACGGCAAGCGCGCCGCGGTTAGGGAGTCCTTCGGAGAAGGAATAGAAATGGGAGGGTGTTTCTGCAAAATGTCATTGACTGTTAAAACAGTGTTTTGGACTCCTTTGGGTTGTTCAAACTTGTAGGGTTTTAATTGCAAAGTAACCGTCGCGCGCGCGAGCGTGCGTGGGCGCGCCCCTGTACAGTTGGGCCGCCTGGGCTGAAATCGGCCGAGGACTGTTCATTTTTTTCCTTTTCTTTTTCTGGCAGGACTCCAACAATTCTAGAAAATGGTAGAAAAATCCTAAAAATGTCAAACCAATTTTCCTAGATTCCTAATTTTCTATATAATTTGTTAAAAATAGTTTCATGATTTTTAGATCAAATAATGAATTTTGGAGCATTTAAAATAGCTTAAAACATTGTTTCTGGATTTTTAGAAATCAGATAGTAATTCCAAAAATCCCCAAACTTTTTATTTACTCTAAACATTATTTAGAAGCCTTGGGTAGAGTTTGGTTTGATTTGGACCTTGTTTGATAACTAGAACCCAAAACCCTACTCCCTACCCTTTGAATTCCTTTACTGACTCCGAAAACCCTAGTTTCTCGAAGAACCGTGGAGGAAAATTGTATTCAAGACCTTAGATAATAAACTCTTGTTATCTTTGCATTCTCATGAACATTACATGGGCATTCATTATTATGTATGGTTATCTTTAGAAAACGAAGAAGAAGTTGAAGTAGAAGGAGAGAAGACTTCACCACCACCTCAGGAACATCAGGTCGACAGCTGTTTTTATTTTGACATATGTGGAACTGAGCCTGAATCACCTATAAACCAAGGCAAGCCCCAGTGCATTTGCCACCTCCTTGATTCTTTTAAAATCTTTCTCACTTGCTTGATGCATTAGGTGATAGGAGTTGATTGATAAAACAATTCCTGCATTACCTTCCTTGAAATTGATTACCTTCCTTTGGATCCCTGTTTTGTAAAAAGTTTTTACTATGCTTAGTCTTGCTTTAGCAAAGAAAAAGATTTTGTTTTTACAAAAGATGATGTGGCAAAGTGGGAGGGATGTTTTTGAAATTAAAATTTGATGGTGGATCCATCATGGCCATGATGGGTTCAACATCGGAAAAGATGTACCTCTGCCAGGTACCAAACTTTGGGATTGAAATTGATTAAGCTGAGACCGAGCAGGTGACTTGCACGAGAAGGAGAGTCTCGGTGTAGTGTCTCCGTCTGAGTCGATTAAGGACCGTCTCAATGTAGGCTTGATGACCAAGGACCCTTTAACTGGTCACATGCCTCGTCATGGGTAAGCTTTGCCTCGGGCAGACTAAGGCCAGAATAAGATACCATGCAATGGGAGTGGAGAGATGGCGAGAGTAGCGTGTACCCTCCGTGGCAAGAGGCTGGACGGTGGTGTATCTGTGCTCTCGGTTGGCGTGAACCTGATCTGGTCTTAAGAACCACGGTGGCGGGTTGACATATGCAAGGGTTAAGTGCTACATATGTCGTGTGATTGGAGATCCTTAGCTGAGTATAATCGATTCAGATCGCCATACCTTCGCGGTTATGAAGACTTGGTCACTGACTTACACGTAGAACTCCAGTAAAGATTAAGGGTGCTAAGAAATTGGCTAGTGCAGGTCAAGTGATTGAACTAGGGTAGAAAGAACTCTAGAGATAGGTAATCTTACTTAACCTGACAAGTAAAATTTGGATTTTTAAGGATCCACTTTAGTAAGCATTTCTGCAAACAGAGTCTTTGATTATTGATAAACCTTACCTTGACTCCCTGATAGCCAACATGCCCTTGAGAGTCTTTTCTTTAGTCGGGTAAGTCTTGCTGAGTAATTCCATACTCAGGGTTTTATTCCCTGTTGTTTTTAGGTGAAGAAGCGACAAACTTTTGTTATTTCTGTAACAAGGTGGTCTCAAAAGAAGAAAACCAAGAGTAGAGCTGCGGGAGGAAAGGTTCCTCCATAAAAACTTTTGTTGATACTTATCGGGAGGGGTTTTTGCCTCCCTTGGCTTGTAATAATTATACTCTGCACTCAGTTAATTATATCCTGGTCTGTAATATATTTCTTTGTCTTACTTTTAAATAAAGGTAAGTTTATGTAATCGCTTCCGCATTTTCGTATCTCCGATGATCTGTAATGTCTGTGTGACGGGTGAAACGCTCTTGGGAAAGGTAAGAATATACAGATACCGAACTTGTCAAGTGATTCAGGAGCACCTACAGGGTTGTCTGAGGTCCATTGGACAAGGACAACTGTAGGTGGGCCTAATGACTTGGGAGGTTCTGTCACAGCTGGTCAATTCAATTTTAAACTAAGCAGCGTCATATAAAAAATCGGAGGGAGTAGTTAAGAAGGTAAAAATGGCCTACACCCAGATAATAAACCAAAGCAATATGTGTCCATGAGAAGTTGAGAACTGTCTTGAATTAGCTCCACGACTACAGACAACATTGTTCCTACTATCTTAAATCCAAGAATAATCATGATCAAAATTAGAAGTGTACCAATGTCAATTAAGATGCACTAATTTCCTGAATCCTCATATTGGTTTAACCCATAGCAGTGAGCATTAACCAACCAGCAGTTAAGCAGGCTTCTAAAACTATTGCATAAACTGAAAACTGAGAAGCACACAGAAACTATAAGCATAAGCTGATAAATGTTTAAAAACCTCTGTCTCATGTTAGCTGTAAAGCTGTAATCAGCAACCTAAGAGAAATGGTGCAAAAGGAAAGCCAAGACCTAAAAAAGGATGGCATGAACAAGCACCAAAGTTAGATGCATTGAAATTTAATTTACAACAAGTAATACGTAAACTGAAACAGTGTTGGGAGTCTGAGACGATGATGCCTATAAGCATTGAGATGGAAAAGGGAATAGGAGTATCAGTGCTAAAGGATCCTAAAAATTGTAGAGGTCTGGGAAAGGGAATTTCCAAGTACAGGGTGAACCTGTCATATTTAACATGTGATGGACTCTAAATGTTGTAAATAAATTTATTATTCTGATCCACTAAAATTGTACGGGCGGAACAAATGATAACTCCCTTTGCTCACTTTTTAATTGAGCTTCTGCCATTGTGTTAAAAAACAATAGATATGGATTCATGATTTGAACCGTACACGTGCAGCAAAATGCTTCGCGAACGGCGGCCAGAAAAAAGAAAAAGAAAATAGCTCACCGCACCAATCTCCCATACCAATCTCGACCGCAGATGCTCTCCATGGAAGCCTCTCCCCATTTCCTTGATGGAAGGTGATTTATTTCTCGATTTGGGCCGATTGGAGCAATCGTTGGCCGGATCTGGGGGCAATCCGTTGGCCGGATTGATTTATCGATTGTGCTGCCGAGTAGCATGCGCTTGATTGTGCTGCCGAGGAGCATGCGTGCGTACATGGCGAGGAGCCAGGGCACAATCTGTTGGCTGGATCGACGCGTAGCTGCCGAGGAGCATGCACGCGTGGAATATGCTGCCGAGTAGCCACAGATCGACACGTAGGCTGGCATAGCGGCAGCGAGATTTGCGGGAGAGGAGAGCCAGGGAGGCGGGGATTGCGGCCGCGGGGAGAGGATAGGCGGGGGCAAGATTCACCATGGTCGGTGTGGACACCCACATTACAGGCTTATAGGTAGTAGATATTGGTTAGATTTAAAATGTCCAAACAAAAATTATCTATTATGGTGAATTATCAAACGGTTGTTGTCTATATTTTTTCTATATCATGTCCAGCGACGGTTTGGTAGTCCATTCCAGTCATTTCTATTTGCTTGTTATCATACCAAGAAAGCTTCTTAATCATTGCAGTTGGTTGTTCGTTTGTGTGTTCTATATATTTGTTACCCTTGTTTGTTTTGTTTGATAGAGCTATACATGTTTAACTGGATGAGCGCATATAAAAGGACTACTGATTGTCTACCCTCTTTTAGTGTTGTTTATGTGCTCATGTTTTGTAGGGCGCTCTTCTTGTTATGGATCAGATAGGATACAATGCTGGTCGCACACCATTCACAGACATCTCAAACACCATCATTACAGGTATAAAGCTTATTACATGCGTGTCGAAACGTATTAAGTACGAACACTAATCCACAAAGTTGCATTGTAGGTAATCAAAATGAATCGAACTCACTTGGACCAATTGTCTATGCTAAGGAACGTAAGAGGCAAAGGGATAGGGAAAGATATGCTACGATGACTATTGAAGAAAAGAATGAGAAAAATAGGAAGCGTCGTGAAGCACATCAACGAAATAAAGGACTATCGATAGAGCCACTCTCATCCTGCGGTGATGAAAAGTTAATTTTTTAATTGTTATACCTACATGTGTGTACTATACAAAGTTGATGTGTAGCCTTTTGTAAATGGGTGATATATGAAGAAAACGTTAATATGGACCAGGCATGTGAGGTGGTTAGCTTTCCAGATGACTTTAGCACCATTGATTTCACAATTTTGTCAACACAAGACATTGCAGGTATAAGAATCACAATTTTTGTCACATTTGCACTATCTATTATGTTAACTCTTTACTTATGCTAAAATGCTAAATGTAGATGGAGACGAACAAGTAAATCTGGATCCAGATGATGACAGCGATTGGTTGCATAGGAATGAGACATTCCAGGCAAACAACATTGTCACAAGTAAAGACCTTCTGACACCAGGTACATGATTGTTCGCTTGGCTAAATATGCAAAAAGTAGTATATTTCAAATCGTTAAACGTAGATATGCCTTATTCCAGGTTGTGTGCATGAAACTGTTGATAACATACCTAAGCATACTATGAAAAGGGCCGCCTACTTTAGCGAGCGGTACAAAAACATGACTCCCATCAAGAGGGAGTCTAGACGTGTACACCTTAGGTTGTATAATAAGACACCGAGACGGAAAGATGCTAACAAAGAGTGCAGCAGAAAACGTAGAGCACTGCGGGCTAACACTTTGAATCAGGAGTCCATCGTCATGGAGGACCCAGTATATACCCCTGAGGTTGTACGTCCTACAACATATGGAATTGAACCATATGGATCCTCAGTTACCACTTGCGACTGGGTTATCCCTGAATTCGTCATGACACCTTTCCTACCAACTTCAACACAGACTAAGAACATCCTTAGTCTGACTAAACGTGTGAGTGCAGGCATGGTTGAACAAGGAGTGGACCATACACATACGAAGCCAAAGTTCATTTCCAATGGTACTTGTTAAAAATCTTTATTCACATTACATATTTTCCGCACCCTAGATGCCCTTGTCTTTTACGTGGCTCATATTTTCACGATTCAGGTGATGATGATGAGGGTGTCATATTCAAAGAGGATGAGGATGATGATGAGAATGATGGACACCTATTCGCTGGGCAATGTGCGTACCTCAATTTTATTATGATACCACGACTTATATAACTACACATGTCTTAATCGTTGTTTTCCAAAAAAATATTAGATGATGAGACCGACGAGGACATCGATATCGATGGTACTCAAGATGAATCTACTACCACTGATTTGCTTGACCTGTACGACAAAGTGTACAGTAACATGCCTGAAGAAACACATATGCTGAAGTCTGTTCCCAAATGCGGTTATTGCACTGCAAAGAAGTTTGAGTATGAGCCGCCTGGGTTTTGTTGTCGTGGTGGGAAGGTTGAGCTAGCCCCACTGGAGACCCCTCCCCAGCTCCAGAGGTTGTGGGATAGTACAGACTCTGATGCTAGACACTTTCATGATAGCATTAGGTTTTTAATGGCCATTTCTCTTTCACTTCACTGTATTGTTGCCTCGATAGTATGACAACTAATGTGAGGGATTCTGGTATATACACGTTTCAGGCACAAGGCATGATGTACCACAATATCAAGTCATTTGGTAGGGAAGGTGGGACGGAGCATAAACACCTTGAGCTTTACTTTTACGATGATGATCCCAATCTCGAGCATCGATATCGTAAGTGCCAAGAAGAATGTCAACATAAAGACAAAGATGTTATTAAACAATTAGTTGGCATACTCCGTGGAAACCCGTACTCTGAGCACCTTAGGAGCATGGGCCATGTTGAGAACCTTGATGACTATCGTATCACACTGAACCTTGACCAGACGTTGAACCAAAAGACATATAACACGCCTCTCACTTTAGAGGTCGCTGCTGTCTGGATCGAGGGGAGCGAACGGCGAGGCCAGTTTAGCAAGAGTGTTATGCTACATGGGAAAGATAGTGAGAGCACCTAGAGGGGGGGGGTGAATAGGTGATCCTATAAAAATCGACAACTAAATAGCCACAAAACTTTGTAAAGTGTTAGTACAACTAAGTAGTGAGCTCTTGCGACCACAAGTATCACAGAAAATCAATCACACAAGACACGCGAGTTTATCCCATGGTTCGGCAAGTATAACACTTGCCTACCTCCACGTTGTGGCGTCCCAACAGACGAGGGTTGCACTCAACCCCTTTCAAGTGATCCAATGATCAACTTGAATACCACAGTTTTCTTCTTGCTTATCTCTTTTCCCGTTTGCGAGGAATCTCCACAAGTTGGAGTCTCTCGCCCTTACAACAAGGATCAAAGTGAAAGCACTAGAGTAAGGATGGGAAGCAACACACACAAATCCACAGCAATATGCACACACACAACCAAGACTTGAGCTCAAATGAATCGCAACAAGTTCACCACTAGAACGGAGCTCAAATCACTAACAAAGTCAAACAAGTGCACGGAGACGGAGTGTGGAAGACTTAGAATGCTCAAAGTATGCTTAGGTATCTCCTCCATGCGCCTAGGGGTCCCTTTTATAGCCCCAAGGCAGCTAGGAGCCGTTGGAGGCAACTTTGGAAGGCAAATCTTGCCTTCTGTCGGGTGGTGCACCAGACAGTCCGGTGCGCCACCGGACAGTCCCTGTAGCTGTCCGGTGCGTGATCTCCTTCCTTTTCTGGCGCATCTGACCATTGCTGATTTCTGGCAGTTGGCGCACCGGACACTGTCCGGTGCACACCGGACAGTCCGGTGCCCCCTGCCGGCCGTTGGCGCGCCCACGCGTCGCGCGCGGATTGCGCGGCCGACCGTTGGAGCATTCGACCGTTGGCTCACCGGACAGTCCAGTGCCTCATCGGACAGTCCAGTGAATTTTAGCCGTACGCTGCTGATCCTTTTCTCGAGAGCGATGACTTCGCCACGGACGACCCACCGGACAGTCCGGTGCACCACCAGACAGTCCGGTGATTTATAGCCGTACGCCGCCGTCAAGTCCCGAGAGTGGTCTGTTCACCGGAGGCTGGCCTAGCGCACCGGACACTGTCCGGTGCACCACCGGACACTGTCCGGTATACCCAGACCGAGCAGAAGTTGGTTGTACACAGCCAACTCAATTCCAATCCTTTTTCTTATGTTTCTATCACTTAGACACAATACATTAGTACCAAAATCAATGTACTAAGTCTTAGAAACGTACCTTGTTGCATGATTTGCACTTCTTTAATCTTTGGCACAAATTAAGACTTATAGGATATGTGTTGGACACTTAATCACCAAAACACTTTAGAAATAGCCCAAGGGCACATTTCCCTTTCAATCTCTCCCTTTTTGGTGATTTATGCCAACACATCAAAAAGCAACTAAAAGAAGTACAACATCAATGCAATTGAGAACAAGAATTGTTTTTTGATTCAAATTTGGCATATTTGGATCATTCTTTGCCACCACTTGGTTTGTTTTTGAAATCAAACTCATTTTCCTATCTCTAAGTCAAACACACTTGTTTAGGCACAAAGAGAGATGTTCAAACGAAAAATTTGATTAAGAGCCACAAACTCCCCCCTTTTTCCCATAATCCTACATTCTCCCCACAAGAGGCCAAATTTTGCAAATAAGAGTATTTTGACAAATCAAAAGTGCTAACTCTACAATTTTCAAAATTTCACAAGTGGTAGCTGATCCATTTGCTTTGGCCCTTAATTTCTCCCAGTTTGGCATTAAGCACCAAAATGGGATCATTCTTGGCCCTTTAACCCCATTGCCTCACCAAAATTGTGAATTAAGAGCAAAAAGGCAATAAGAGCATAGATATGAACTTGGAGTTGTTACTGGAGTGCAGTGGAAGTCTTTGCATGGTCCAAGTTCACCTTTCCCTTTTAATTCACTTTTGAGACTAAAACAAGAACTCAAACACAAGGTTAGTCTCAAAGGGTCAAGTTGTAGCATGCCTCCCCCTAGATAAGTGCATCACTTGCAAATGGACTTGTGAGGTCCGGGGATCATATGTACAACTTGAGCACCACAAACATAGATTGAAATGCATAAATTACATGATCAAAGGCATAAAACACATGTATGCTATAGATCAATCCAAGTTACGCGAATCTAAGACATTTAGCTCACTCCGCAACCTGCAAAACCTTTTCTCATCTAAAGGCTTGGTGAAGATATCGGCTAGCTGGTTTTCAGTGTTGATATGGTACACCTCGATATCCCCTTTTGCTGGTGGTCTCTTAGGAAGTGATGCTGGATGTCTATGTGCTTAGTGCGGCTGTGTTCAATAGGATTATCCGCCATGCGGATTGCACTCTCATTGTCACATAGGAGTGGGACTTTGCTCAGATTGTAGCCAAAGTCCTGGAGGGTTTGCCTCATCCAAAGTAGTTGCGCGCAACACTGTCCTGCGGCAACATACTCGGCCTCAGCGGTGGATAGGGCAACGGAAGTTTGTTTCTTTGAACTCCAAGACACCAGGGACCTTCCTAGGAATTGGCACGTCCCTGATGTACTCTTCCTATCAACCTTGCACCCGGCATAATCGGAGTCTGAATATCCAATCAAGTCAAAGGTAGACCCCTTTGGATACCAGATCCCGAAGCAAGGCGTAGCAACTAAATATCTAAAATCCGCTTAACGGCCACAAGGTGACATTCCCTTGGGTCGGATTGATATCTAGCACACATGCAAACGCTAAGCATAATATCCGGTCTACTAGCACATAAGTAAAGCAAGAAACCTATCATAGACAGGTATGCCTTTTGATCAACGGACTTACCTCCTTTGTTGAGGTCGACATGTCCGTCAGTTCCCATTGGTGCCTTTGCGGGCTTGGCGTCCTTCATCTCGAACCGCTTGAGCAAGTCTTGCGTGTACTTCATTTGGGAGATGAAGGTGCCGTCCTTGAATTGCTTCACTTGGAACCCAAGGAAGTAGTTCAACTCGCCCATCATCGACATCTCAAATTTCTAAGTCATTACCCTGCTAAACTCCTCACAAGACTTTTGGTTAGTAGAACCAAATATTATGTCATCGACATAAATTTGGCACACAAATAAGTCACCATCACAAGTCTTAGTGAAAAGAGTTGGATCGGCTTTCCCAACCTTGAAAACATTAGCAATTAGAAAATCTCTAAGGCATTCATACCATGCTCATCCTCAAAGCCAGGGGGTTGCTCCACGTACACCTCCTCCTTGATTGGCCCGTTGAGGAAAGTGCTCTTCACATCCATTTGGAACAACCTGAAAGAATGGTGAGCGGCATAGGCTAACAAAATGCGAATCGACTCTAGCCTAGCCACAGGAGCAAAAGTCTCCTCAAAGTCCAAACCTACGACTTGGGCATAACCTTTTGCCACAAGTCGAGCCTTGTTCCTTGTCACCACCCCATGCTCGTCCTATTTGTTGCGGAACACCCACTTGGTTCCCACAACGTTTTGCTTGGGACGTGGCACCAGGGTCCAAACTTCATTTCACTTGAAGTTGTTGAGCTCTTCCTGCATGGCCAACACCCAGTCCGGATCTAGCAAGGCCTCTTCTACCCTGAAAGGCTCAATAGAAGAGACAAACGAGTAATGCTCACAAAAATTAGCTAGACATGAGCGAGTTGTTACTTCCTTGCTTATATCACCCAAAATCTGGTCGATGGGATGATTCCTTTGAACCGTCGCTCGGACTTGAGTTGGAGGGGCCCGTGGTGCTTCTTCCTCCACAACTTGGTCATCTTGTGCTCCCCCTTGATCACACGCCTCCTCTTGAGGAACCTGTTCATCATCTTGAGTTGGGGGGGTGCACCATTGTTGAGGAAGAAGGTTGATCTTGCTCTTTGTGTTCCTGTGGTCGCACATCTCCAATCGCCATGGTGCGAATTGCGTCCGTTGGAACATCATCTTCATCTACATCATCAAGATCAACTTGCTCTCTTGGAGAGCCATTAGTTTCATCAAATACAACGTCGCTAGAGACTTCAACCAAACCCGATGATTTGTTGAAGACTCTATACGCCTTTGTATTTGAGTCATAACCTAACAAAAACCCTTCTACAGCTTTGGGAGCAAATTTGGAATTTCTACCTGTCGGAGAGGAAATCTCCCCGGTCAGGTGGTGGATTGCACCCACCCTAAATCCTAAAAAGAGGAGGGGCCTAAGCGTTTTTCTTGTTACGAGACAGGTGGATCAACACACGGGAGCACACAAGGGTTTAGAGTGGTTCGGGCCGCCGGAGCGTAATACCCTACTCCACTGTGTGATGTATTGCTTTGGGAGCTTGTATGAACTTGTGAGTGTCTGCCTGAGATTGTGTCTGTGTTGTAACGCCGCATGCCTCCCCTTTTATAGCCGAAGGGGGCATGCACAAAGGTACTGAGCCCCGACATGTGGGCCCAGGGACATAACGAATATTGTACTTGGAGCCACGATCGTGTGCTACTGAGGCGATCTTCTAGCGCCCTGACACCTGAGATCTTCATATCTTCGGCGTGCAGGGGAGGCTTCTTGTAGAAGGGATGATGAGTACGGTGCACCGCTCAGCACGGGCGCACTGTTTGCCAGTTGACCGGTTAGACACGCCGTCTGCTGGATGACCCTGACGCCGCTTGCCATTGGATTGGACAGGACGTATTAAATGCTGGGAGGACACGTCGCCTGCTGGAGTGGTGGCAGGCGACGCGTCCTTTCAGCAATAAATGTAGAGGCTGCTCGGCTGGGTGGGCTTTATGCCAGGCTTGGCCCGCTGGTTTATGTGCCGAGCCACAAGCCACGCGACAGTAGTGAACAGTGCAGGACAAGGTCTGGGCACGTGCCAGCACCGGACCCCTTCCTTCGCCGGGGTCCTCCCCGTCCCGGGACCCTGCCGATGCTGAGGCCTTCCAGGGGATCCGGCATACCTTCTTGGGGTCCCAGACTAGTATGTATAGGGGTCCAGTGTCTTCCTACGGGGGTCCGGTCCTAGCGACGAACACCGGGATGTACTCCCTTTCCTTGCCACGCGGCGCTCCTGGACCTGCCCATTGGGCATCATTCTCCACGTGGTCTTGAGGCGTTGCACGGGTGTGACGCCTTTATGCAGTAGCAGAAGGTACCCCTGACTGAGGGTACTGACAGTGGCCCTCGGGCCCGCCTCAGGGGAGGAGGCGAGCCTGCAGGTGGGGCCAGAGCTTGATTGTCGATCTACTTACTGCTCTTGTGGGCCTGCTGGCGCAATTACTGCCGGCTCGCCTATGGCCATGCCGACTGTCACACCCGTTCCCACGGCTGATCTGCCCGTGACCTTCGCCACTGATGGGCCGTGCGCGGGGTGCCTCGAGTCGCTGCATCGGCCCTGAAAGCTTATCTTTTTCAGTCTTCTACGACGGTCCTAATAGGGCACATCATTGGCGCAAGCGGCGGTGCGGTTCTTCCACACCTAGTAACCGATCGCGCCAGCTGCATTGTCACACCCGGCTTTAAGGAACAAAGCCAGGTGCATCTCATACATGCGCCAAGAAGACAACATATATAATAACAGAGTGTATAGAGATAAATGTCATAATAAAATCAGAGTACTTATTACATAGCGGAAGACTTACAAAATAAAAGATAAATATACAAGGATCGAACTAAAATCCATCCTTGGCGCCAGAAAGTCAACTGGGAGACGACGACCTAGACCTCTCACGAACACAGCACAACATCCACCATGCGCCACCTCCAGTGATACCTATTCTTGACCTGTGGGGGGTGTGAGACAGCAAGGGTGAGCTCACACATGTTCATCGCTCAACAAGTTGTGGGGAATAATGTGACATGGACTCACCAAAGGTGGGAGTTCATGAAGTGTAAGGCTGATCAACAATAGGGGTTAAAGCTGAGCATTGCTTTTATAAGTTCGTCAAAATTTTATTAGCAGTTACTAAGTGTAAGTGAATACCAAACCTTAAGTAAAAGTAATAGAACAAAATTAATAACAACCCATGCAATGCAAATGACAAAATTAAAGTTAGGTTCCATAATTTAATCATCGGAGAGTCCTGAGCAGCTCATGACTGTGAGCTCGGCTAGTATACCAGTTTTACACTCTGCAGAGGTTGTACCCTTTACCCACAAGTCGTGTTTCCCATGTCGCCAGGGTTAGCTAGGCCCTTAGACACTACCGAGGTGAATGGCTAGGGATCCACTACGAGGCCTTTACAAAGTTCCACTAGCTTCCGAAAACCCGCTACAGTTTATAGGAAGTTCCAATGCAGGGTTCTTGTCTGACCGCCCTCGCAGCAAAATCATCCAAGGACCTCCCTACACTGACCACTCCCCTACTGCCCTTGCCCCTTTCGGGTAAGGTAGTCTTCCACTAGCTTTCCTAATTAGTCAGCCAAGGGGTCCCATTCCTCCCTTGTGGTGGCACGTGTTTCTCAAGTTAAGCTCCATGTTCCAATTAACAATAATATAATGATCTTGACATGAACATAAATAGAATAACAAAATAACTGGAACATGGATGTAATAAATGATTATCCCAAAACCATATAAAGCAATAGCAAAAACTACCCATGTGATTCAGGGGCAAACAAGGTAATGAGATAAACAATCTAGGGTGACCTATTGGGTCCCATCAAAATTAAACCTATGCATGGTAAATGATTATAAAGAACATTATTGGGTAACAAAAGTGAATCAAGGGCACAACTTGCCTGGCACTTGAGATTCCAGGTACCAATTTGCTCAGATGACATGTGTCCTCGCGCTAGTCGTAGCAATACAAACAAACATGGTATAGATAAAATTAACATCACACCAAACATAAGAACAAACTGAATAATAATAATCTACGCGTTGCTACGAGATCGTGGGTTCGAAAACCACTAAAATCGAAGTTAGGGTTATTAAGTTATGATTTTCTGAAGTTATTTAATGCCTAGAATAGAGTTATTCATGTGGATAATTTTTAAATTAAGTTTCATGGTTAGGTAAAGGTACTAGTGGATAAACAATACTTAAACAAAATTAATTCCACTGGAATGAATCAATTTGGAGTTATATATTTTAAGTTATGAATTTCTAAAGGTTTTATGTGTTTTATGCAAGATTAAATAGGATATAAATTTTAATGTGACTTTCATGTCAAAACAGTGGTACTATGTAATAAACAATATTATTATAAAATTATAGGAACTGGAATGGGTTGATTTGGACTAGGTATGCATTTTCTATACATTAAACAAGTTCTTGCATTTATTTTTACACTAAAAATCAATTTCTAAATGATTTTATAGGTCTTTCTTCCCTGCCTGGGCTGCGCGCACAATTAACAAAAACTCCAGGGACTTAAATAGAAAGATACACAGACTCAGTGAATCCAGGACTGGACCGCGGGTTGAATATCTAAAAGTGTAGGGTTTCTTTTGTAAACGTCCTAGACCGAAGGGGTATCTACGCGTGACAGCCGTCCGATCAATAATGGACTGCCACGATTAGATCACCACATTGGAATACTCCTACGTCATCACAGCCACACGCGACAGGATCAACGACTCTGATTTAATGTGTGGGAGAGAATACGGAAACGATCGATCCGGCCCTCCGTTTCAAGATCTAACGGCCCAGAGACAAGCACGAAGCGGTACGTGGATTCTCTAATCTGCATCGTTCATCAGTTAATCCACGGCTAGGAGACCTTCTCCTACCCCGCTGGCTGAGCACGGCGGCGCTAGGATACTCCGACGGCGGAATCCCACCGGCGAGCAGCCGATTCGACGCCCAGGCATCTAATCCACCCACTGGAAGTGAGCTACATGTAGGGCAGAGGATAGGGAACAACCAGGAGGCGACGACTCACCGAGAAGGAGTTGCGACGTAGCTGGCCATGGGGCACAGCGGGTATGCAGCCGAGCACCAACCACGGCGATGAATTGCAAGCGCCCCGACCCGCGAACGAGTCCTATACGTAGCAGAAAGTGATGCGAATCCACAAGAGGATATCTCGCCGGCAATCGGCGCTCCGAGGTATCCTAATCGCGGAGATCGGCGGCCCGGCGATGAAGGAAGGAGTTCTCCCACCGACGAGGCTACACAATCAACTATGGTGCGAGGCAGGGGTTCATTTGATGGCCCAAGGTACCGAGCGGCGCGCTACTTATGCGCCCAGGCCAATCCGCATAAGTCGGCACACGATGCAACGACCATCCGATGCCCGCGGCGGTGACGGCGAGATCTCTGCAATAGAATCCAGAGCGGTCCTGGGATCAAGGCGTGGCGCGTGCGAGGTTGAGTAGCTTTGGTCAGTGGGCCCGCACCGTCCGTGAGTGGATACCACTGTGATGCACGCACGACCGCGTCCAAGGTGGGCGGAGTGACCGGCGAGGGCCACGGCGGATTCTGCTCAACGCCCGACCAGATCAGAGGATGGGAATGAACTTGACAGGATAGGCCCACCCGTAAGCGAGCCAGGCAAAGGAGAGAATCGGCTGACACCGGGGCCCACCGGTCGGACGGCTGGGTGATGGTGCCGTGCACGCGACGTGGGGAAGGGATGGGCCGGCGGTGCCACGGCGCAACTGGGCCGACTAGGAAAACTGGCCCAAGTAGCCAATCCACCCATTTCTTTTTTTCTTTATTCTGTTTTCTTTTCTTATTTTTAAAGCTCATTTTGAATTTCAAGTTTGTGGTGAACCTGTACTCAAATTTCTGAGTATTTTGAATAAATTATTGTAGAATAAATTTATCTATTTATAAATTTATTTTTGTATTGTATAGTATTTCCTCTTTCCTTCAAATCTTAGAATTTTCTTTAGAATTTAAATTCTAGTTCGGTGATTAACATATTTTTTTACATTATTTGTATATGGTCACAAAATGCAAACAAAAAGGAAACCTCAGCATGATGCATGATTTTCTTGAGTGTGTTTTGTTAATTAGTTATTTGTGTAAACGAGGTGTCCACATGAAATGATAATTAGAGACAACACACATATATATAATTCCTCCTTTTAGATTTTTTTTCCTTACAAAGTGGGTATTACATGCATGACGCGTGGGCCTGGATTCGCATGTTGGACCGTTGATTGTGGCGAAGCCGAGGGGGCGCACAACCGTGGGGCGGCTGCTCGCCTCCCACGTGACGGTTCGCCTTCTTGACCACCGGTTTTGGCGAAAATGAGGGGGCGTCTAACCGCGGGACGGTTGCATGCCCCTTGTGCGGCGGTTCACCTTCTCGACCGCTGGTTGCTTTGAAAGTGAAGGGCCGCATAACCCTGGGGCGGTTGCAGGCCCCTGTGCGGTGGTTTGCCTTCTTCGCTTTTCGGGGCGGCCTCCACGACATGTGGGGCCTGGACCCCGTGTCATAGGGCAGACCTTTTGGTGCACACCGGGAGACTTTGCCTGTGGCGCTCCGGGGCGCAAGAGGGGGACATCTCCCTTTAAAAAGGGGTCGGCCCCCCGGGTAGAAGTCATGCCTTGCTCCTCTTGCATCCTTCGCGCCCTCCCGCCTTCTGGGCCTTTGGATGGGGCGCGCCGATGTTCACTGGAGGGGAACGTGTCAGAGCCATCCCCTCCGGTGGTCCCATCGCCGGAGAGCTTGCGCTCGCAGTTGGGCTACCGACCTTGTCTTCCTTTTGCTGCTGTTAGAGGAGCGCAACCCCGTGGGGTCGGTGCTCTTCCGTCATCACTCGGCTTCAAGGATTTTCATCATGCAGCCTGGCTGCAATCCCCAGCCAGTGGCCATCCAGAAGGATGACCACCAGCCTCGCGGTGGGGAGAAGCAAGCCGGGCTGTGGCTTCCCCCCTAGCCTCAGCTTCAAGGATGTTCATCATCCTTGCTGGGGCGGGGGGCGAGTCAAGTCGGGGCCCTGCCCTCTGCGTGGGTTGGTGACCCGCTTCTTCCTCCAGCATTCGGAGGAGAAGGGTGTTTCACCAGCCTAGCGGAGGAGGCGAACCCCGGCTACGTGGGGCCAGCCGGCTGCTGGTCGTCAGCTACAGCGTGTCCGGCCCTTTGGGTTGGATGGCTTCGGCGCCGCCTCCAACACTGCCTCCTGCCGCTCTGGCCAGGGCGTGGCTGTCTGTCCACCGCACGGGCGACGGTTGCGCCGTATGTGGGTCCGGCACATCCACCCCTTCTCCTGCCCGCCGGCCACACTGGGGGGATCGTACAAGACGTCGTACGCCGCAGTGGTAGTGGCGGCGTTCTTGGATGGTCTTGTCCTTACTCCCATTGGTCAGACAGGAGTGAGGACCCCTTCGTGCGTGCTAAGGCAGCCGCCGTCGACTGGTACAGAGGTGGTCGCTGCCGCTGGTGAGGCTACCCTTTGCAGAGGTGGTTGCCTCCGCTGGCGAGGGCATCAGAGCCATCTGCCGCTGAGTCCCCGACTTTTTGGCTTTAATGGCCTCGTTGTCGCCCCCCGTAGGACGACGGGGGCGAGGACCTTCTCACAGTGGCACTCACCCTGAGGTGGCCACTGTTGCTAGCAAGCCGCTTGGAGCGGAGGTCGTTGTCGCTGCTGGTGCAGAGGTGGTCGCTGCCGCCGGTGATCCGCTGATGTAGAGGTGGCCGCTGCCGCTGGTGAGGTTGCTCGGAGCCAGCTTCCAGTGCGACTCCTGCTGGCGCAACGTAGTTCGTTCCTGAAAAAATGGAGCTAGGGCCCCGCTTGTAAGGGAATGTAATAACATATGTTTGCTCGGAAGCAAAATGTAATAACATATGCAAACAGGATCTTAGTCTAGGAAGCCAAGTTGTGTATCCGGACCCCCTGGATGGTGGTTCTAGGTACTAGGACACCTGCCGCAGGGTGGTGGAGTGTGCAGGCCCACGGTACGGGACCAGGCTGAGCAGCTACATGGCTCTGGACCACCCTAGGAGACAAGCATCGCTTCTCTAGTTCCGGACCCCAGGTTGTCGGATGCACATGACTTATAGTTCCAAGTACTTGGGCATCCATCACGGAGCGGTGGAGTGTGCAGGATTTCGGATACGGAACCAAGCTAACCAGCCACACAGGCTCCGAACCACCCCATGGAATGGGCACCCGTTTTTTAGAACTGGCCCCCTGGCTTTTCCCTGTTTTTTGTAAGGTACTTCTGAGTATTATTTATAAAACAGTATTTGACACTTATCTGTGCATCGCTCATTCCTGCTGTATGAGGTGTCATGCTGTTGTCTCCCTTGGTATCTGGCCCCCCGCCTAGGATGCAGGCTTGACGTGTCGAGATTGGATCCCAGCGCGTCTGAAAGAGTTGTCAACAATTCTTGGGAGGCAGCTTTGCCAAGACCCGAATCTGCACACAGCTTTAGCTAAGGCGCGTTAGCAGTACACCCGTAGGACCCGCCATCTGACACTAGGCATCCTTTGATACATGCTCGGGACCTGCAGGGTCTAGCTTGAGGGAGCCAAGTTGTGCGTCCGGACCCCCTGGATGGTGGTTCTAGATACTAGGACACCTGTCGCAGGGTGGTGGAGTGTGCAGGCCCATGGTACGGGACTAGGCTGAGCGGCTACATGGCTCCAGACCACTCCAGGAGGCAAGTATCTTTTTCCTAGTTCCGGACCCCAGGTTGCGGACCCATAGGACTTATAGCTCTAAGTACTAGAGTACCCATCACGGAGTGGTGGAGTGTGCAGGGTTTCGGGTATGGAACCAGGCTAACCGGCCACATAGGCTCCGGACCCCCCATGGAACGGGCTCCCGTTCTTCAGAGCCGCCCCCAGGCTATCGGGCCCTCCTGCTTTCGCATAGAGGTCCTAAGCCGCAAGCCTGGCTGTTCAATTCAGATGTCATCATGCCTGATAGGATGGGAACTAGTTAGGTGGGTTAGCTAAAATATAATCCGGAAACTGCAGGAGAAGACCTTTGGGCAGTAGGATAATACTATCATAGAGGTACATCTGAGAGGGTAGTTTTCTTTTATAACTTATCATGCATGGGTGCGGACCAACAGGTCGGGTTTATGGGGACAGACCCCACCGGGTTGGCATACACGTATGCGCTACTTAGTTACAAAAGGGAAAGACTTCGACCCCTCAGACTTGCTCTATAGATAAAACTTACAGAGATATTCTGGCACTGGGGGAGGCACTCCTTCAGTCGTAGCTAGATAGTTGCCCTCGGGTCAGGGGATTCCCATTACCATGAAGGGTCCTTCCCAGCTGGGGGAGTGTTACGGAGCCCTAATTTGGTCTGGTACTTTCATAAGATTAGGTCCCAACCCCGGGTCCCCATCTGCGTTTGACGAAGGAGGCCCCGCCTTTGGCTGTGGTCATTCCTAGGTGAACCTGTCAGAAATCTGGACCCGTGGGGAGTCCAGATGGGTTTCCGGAGGAAGGCGGGCTTCAGCTCTGTAGGCCGGGGGACATGGGGTCCCGCCAGCGGTCCGTTTAGTCGTCGCCGTCGGAGTGGGAGTCTTTTGCGAAGACGTCCTTTAGGTCCCCCTCGGGCGACTGGTACCCGAGGTCTCGCTCAGCCGCGGCTACCTCGTCGTCGTCGACCTTTTCCTTGCCAGGACGGCGACGAGGCGGGGAGCCGTCCTTGGAAGACTGCTCACGCGGCTCGCTGATGCGCTTGCTGACGCGCCTTGCGAGATCAATGATCTCGTGACACTCCGCGGCACTGTGGCGACCGTTGGGGTGTACAGGGCATGAGCCGTTGCTACCCTTCTGTGGCCGTGGGTGCTTGTTGCGGTCACCCCAGCCCCCGGTCGCAGCTGCAACGACCAGCGCGGTTGACTGCGGCCTTTCGTAGCCGCGATCCTTCTTTTTCTTTTTGCCGTCCCAGGGGACGGCGCCCGAGCCACCTGTCTGGGTAACTTCGGTTTGTGGGGCCGAGTGCCATGCGCGGCCCTCAATGGCTCTGGCGCACTTGTCAGCCAGAGCGAAGAGCGTGGGGACAGTCTCCACGTCATGTGTGGCCAGCTTCTCCAACATTTTCTTATCACGTACCCCCTATCGGAAGGCTGTGATGATGGAGGCATCGGAAATACGAGTAATAGTACCTCGTACCTTGGTGAAGCGGGAGATAAATGTCCGGAGGGTCTCTCTGGGCTCCTGCCTCACTACGTGTAGGTGGGCCTCCACGCCACGCTGCTGGTAAGCGCTGGCGAAGTTCGCAATGAACCGTGCACAGAGCTCTTCCCAGGTGTAGATTGACCCTGGGCGAGGTTCATGAGCCAAGTCCGGGCAGGCCCAGACAGGGCGGCATGAAAATAGGTCGCCATCACCGCGGTGTTTCCACTTGCTACCGTGATGGCGGTGACGTACACCTGTAGGAACTCCGACGGGTTTGATGTTCCATCACATTTTTCCGGCAGGTGCGGTCAGAACATGGGCGGCCATGACGCCGCGCGTAGATGGTCCGCGAGTTCGGCGCAGCCCATGCCGGCCAAGGGGACTCCCGTCTGGGACCAGGCGCCATTGGTGTCTACGGTGCTTCCACAGCGAATCTCGGTCGAGGTTGCGTCCCTTGATGTTTTATCGGCGCTTCCGTGCCCTTTCCAAAGAGATCCGAGCGTCCTCCCCCGTACGCCTACGGTTGAGCTCTGCCTGGAGGTCGTTGGTCTGTCCTCCCCTTACGGAGGGCGAGCGTACAGACACTGTCACCTCGCGCTGGCGTCGGGATGACCGAGGCCTAGACCTGGTCGAAGTGGAATGCGCCATGCCGAGTAGCCGGTCGACGTCGTCACACCACTGTTTCATGGCCCCTAGCGAGGCCACGGAGCTTGGGGGGTGGCGCAGCAACTCCCTGGCTGCTGACAACGCCATAGGCGCTGCCCTTGACGGGATTCGGGACGCTTGTGCAGGCGTGTGTTGCTGCACGGCGTGTACAGCAGCAGTCCCAGTGTCAGGGCGGTCGGGTACTTGCGGCGCAGAGGATGCAACTTCTTGCTCCATCGCAAAATCCTCTGAAGTTTCGGCGCGGTGCTCGATGATCCGCACCATCATGCTGAGCAAGAAAACAAGCAAAAACTTAAAGCCTAGCCCCCTACCTAGCGCGCCAAATGTCGGAGAGGAAATCTCATCGGCCGGGTGGCGGATTGCACCCGCCCTAAATCCTAAAAAGAGGAGGGGCCTAAGCGTTTTGCTTGTTACGAGACTGGTGGATCAACACACGGGAGCACTCAAGGGTTTAGAGTGGTTCGAGCCGCTGGAGCGTAATACCCTACTCCACTGTGTGATGTATTGCTTTGGGAGCTTGTATGAACTTGTGAGTGTCTGCCTGAGATTGTGTCTGTGTTGTAACGCCGCATGCCTCCCCTTTTATAGCCAAAGGGGGGCATGCACAAAGGTACTGAGCCCCGACATGTGGGCCCAGGGACATAACAAATATTGTACTTGGAGCCACGATCGTGCGCTGCTGAGGCGATCTTCTAGCGCCCTGACACCCGAGATCTTCATATCTTAGGCGTGCAGGGGAGGCTTCTTGTAGAAGGGATGATGAGTACAGTGCACCGCTCGGCACGGGCGCACTGTTTGCCAGCTGACCGGTCAGACACGTCGTCTGCTGGATGACCCTGACACCGCCTGCCATTGGATTGGACAGGACGCATTAAATGCTGGGAGGACGCATCGCCTGCTGGCGTGGTGGCAGGCGGCGCGTCCTTTCAGCAATAAATGTTGAGGCCGCTCGGCTGGGTGGGCTTTATGCGAGGCTTGGCCCGCTGGTTTATGCGCCGGGCCACAAGCCACGCGACAGTAGTGGACAGTGCAGGACAAGGTCTGGGCATGTGCTAGCACCGGACCCCTTCCTTCGCTGGGGTCCTCCCCGTCCCGGGACCCTGCCGATGCTGAGGCCTTCCAGGGGATCCGGCATACCTTCTTGGGGTCCCAGATTAGTATGTATAGGGGTCCGGTGTCTTCCTGCGGGGGTCCGGTCCTAGCGACGAACACCGGGATGTACTCCCTTTCCTTGCCATGCGGCGCTCCTGGACCTGCCCATTGGGCGCCATTCTCCAGTGGTCTTGAGGCGTTGCACGGGTGCGGCGCCTTTATGCAGAAGCAGAAGGTACCCCTGATTGAGGGTACTGACACTACCTTTCTTCACTAGAATATAACATTTACTCCCAAATAAACGAAAGTATGACACATTGGGTTTGTTACCGGTTAGGAGCTCATACGAGGTCTTCTTGAGGAGGCGATGAAGGTATACCCGGTTTATGGCGTGGCAAGCTGTGTTCACAGCTTCCGACCAAAACCGCTCGGGCGTCTTGAATTCTCCAAGCATCGTCCTTGCCATGTCTATAAGCATCATGTTCTTCCTCTCTACCACACCATTTTGCTGTGGTGTGTAGGGAGCGGAGAACTCGTGCTTGATTCCTTCCTTCTCAAGGTACTCCTCCACTTGTAGGTTCTTGAACTCGGACCCGTTGTCACTTCTTATCTTTTTCACCTTGAGCTCAAATTTGTTTTGAGCTCTCCTTAGAAAGCGCTTAAGGGTCCCTTGGGTTTTTGATTTATCCTGCAAAGAGAATACCCAAGTGAAGCGGGAAAAATCATCAACAATAACAAGACCATACTTACTTCCCCCAATGCTGAGGTAGGCGACGGGTCCAAAGAGGTCCATATGAAGTAGCTCCAGAGGTCTTGATGTGGTCATCACATTCTTACTGTGATGAGTACTTCCCAGCTGTTTGCCTGCTTGACAAGCTGCACAAGGTCTATCTTTTTCGAAAAACACATTTGTTAGACCTAACACATGTTCTCCCTTTAGAAGTTTGTGAAGGTTCTTCATCCCAACATGTGCTAGACGGCGATGCCACAGCCAGCCCATGCTAGTCTTAGTAATTAAGCATGCATCTAGATGGCCTCCTCTTTCAAAAAATCCACTAAGTAGAGTTTGTCGTCTAGTACACCCTTAAAAGCTAATGAACCATCACTCCTTCTAAAGACAGACACATCTACATTGGTGAATAAACAATTGTAACCCATATTACATAGTTGACTAACGGACAACAAGTTATACTCGAGCGATTCAACTAAGAACACATTTGAAATAGAATGCTCGGATGAAATGGCTATTTTTCCTAGTCCTTTAACCTTGCCTTGGTTCCCATCTCCAAAGATGATCGAATCTTGGGAATTTTTGTTCTTGACGTAGGAGGTGAACATCTTCTTCTCCCCCGTCATATGGTTTGTGCATCCGCTGTCAATAATCCAGCTTGAGCCCCCGGATGCATAAACCTGCAAGGCAAATTAGGCTTGGGTTTTAGGTACCCAACTCTTGTTGGGTCCTACAAGGTTAGTAACAATAGCCTTTGGGACCCAAATGCAAGTTTTGTCTCCCTTGCATTTGGACCCCATCTTTCTAGCAACCACTTTTCATTTTTACATGAGAGAACAAATGTAGTGTTGCAAGCATGAAAGACAGTGGTAGATCTATTACACACTTTCCTAGGAGCATGAGACACAAAATTTCTCCTAGGTCTACCATTAAAATTGGAACTCGAAGCAATCATGGCATGTGAGTCAAAAGCATTATAACTCCTATTATAATGAGAATTTCTAGAATATTTTCTATCATGGTACATGAAAGCATGATTCTTTTGACTACTACTAGCCATAGGGGCCTTCGCTTTCTCCTTGTTGGAAATGGGAGCCCTTTGACTTGTTAAGTTCTTGGCTTCCTTTTGAAAGCCAAGTCCATCCTTAATTGAGGGATGTCTACCAATGGTGTAGGCATCCCTAGCAAATTTTAATTTATCAAAGTCATTTTTGCAAGTCTTAAGTTGGGCATTAAGACTTGCCACTTCACCATTAAGTTTTGTAATAGAAGTAAGGTGCTCAACACATGCATTAACATCGAAATCCTTACACCTATTACAAATCACAATGTGTTCTACACAAGAACTGGATTTATTAACTACTTCTAGCTTAGCATTTAAATCATCATTAATACTCTTTAAGCTAGACACAGTTTCATGACAAGTAGATAATTCAGAAGAAAGCATTTCATTCCTTTTAACTTCTAAAGCAAGAGACTTTTGCACACTTACAAATTTATCATGCTCTTCATATAAAAGATCCTCTTGCTTTTCTAAAAGTCTATTCTTTTCATTTAAAGCATCAATCAATTCATTGATTTTGTCAACTTTAGTTCTATCTAAACCTTTGAATAAACTTGTGTAATCTACTTCATCATCACTAGAGTCATCATCAGTTGAAGTAGTATACTTAGGGGTATCTCGAGCGCTTACCTTTTTCTCCTTTGCCATGAGACAGGTGTGGCGCTCGTTAGGGAAGAGAGATGACTTGTTGAAGGCCGAGGCGGCGAGTCCTTTGTCGTCGGAGTCGGACGAAGAGCAATCCGAATCCTACTCTTTGCCTAGGTGCGCCTCGCCCTTCGCCTTCTTGTAGGTCTTCTTCTTCTCCCTCTACCTGCTCTTTTCTTGTTCCTGGTCATTAGCATTATCGGGACAATTTGCTATGAAATGACTAGTCTTACCACATTTAAAACAGGAGCGCTTTCCCTTTGCTTTGCTCTTGTTGGGATGCTCGTTTTGTCCTTTTAGCGCCGTCTTGAAGCGCTTGATAATGAGGGCCATTTCATCTTCATTTAGCCCGGCAGCTTCAACTTGTGCCACCTTGCTAGGTAGCGCCTCCCTGCTGCTTCTTGTTGCCTTGAGTGCAACGGGTTGGGGCTCATAGATTGGCATTGGGCCATTCAATGCCTCATCAACGTATCTTGCTTCCTTGATCATCATACGCCCGCTCACAAATTTACCAAGTATTTCCTCGGGCATCATCTTTGTGTACCTAGGATTCTCACGGATTGGGTTCACAAGATGAGGGTCAATGATAGTAAATGACCTGAGCATAAGTCGGACGACGTCGTGGTCCGTCCATCTTGTGCTTCCATAGCTCCTGATCTTGTTGACCAGGGTATTGAGCCTATTGTAAGTTTGTGTCGGCTCCTCCCCCCTGATCTGTCACACCCGGTTTTAAGGGACAAAGCCGGGTGCATCTCATACATGCGCCAAAGAAGACAACATATATAATAACAGAGCGTATAGAGATAAATGTCACAATAATCAGAGTATTTATTACATAGCGGAAGACTTACAAAAATAAAAGATAAGTATAACAGGATCTAAAATCCATCCTTGGCGCAGAAAGTCAACTGGGAGATGACGACCTAGACCTCTCACGAACACAGCGCAACAACCATCATGCGCCTCATCCAGTGGTACCTGTTCTTGACCTATGGGGGGTGTGAGACAGCAAGGGTGGGCTCACACATGTTCATCGCTCAACAAGTTGTGGGGAATAATGTGACATGAACTCACCAAAGGTGGGAGTTCATGTGGTATGTAAGGCTGATCAACAATAGGGGTTAAAGCTGAGCATTGCTTTAATTAGTTGGTCAAAATTTTATTAGCAGTTACTAAATGTAAGTAAATACCAAACCTTAATAAAATAATAGAACAAAATTAATAATAAACCCATGCATATGCAAATGACAAAATTGAATTTAGGTTCTATAATTTAATCATCAGAGAGTCCTGAGCTGCTCATGACCGTGAGCTTGGCTAGTATACCAGTTTTACACTCTGCAGAGGTTGTACCCTTTACCCACAAGTCGTGTTTCCCATGTCGCTAGGGTTAGCTAGGCCCTTAGACACTACCGAGGTGAATGGCTAGGGATCCACTACGAGGCCTTTACAAAGTTCCACTAGCTTCCGAAAACCCGCTACAGTTTATGGGAAGAGCACTTGCAAGAATCCCCCGTCTGACCGCCATCGCAGCAAACCAACCCGAGAACCTCCTTGCATGCAACTCCCCTACTGCCCTTGCCCCTTTCGGGTAAGATAGTCTTCCACTAGCTTTCCTAATTAGTTAGCCAAGGGGTCCCATTCCTCTCTTGTGGTGGCACACGTTTCTCAAGTTAAGCTCCGTGTTCCAATTAATAATAATATAATGATCTTGACATGAACATAAATAAGATAACAAAATAACTGGAACATGGATAATAATGAAATATTAACCCAAAACCATGTAAAGCAATAGCATAAATACCCATATGATTCAGGGTAAACAAGGTAATGAGATAAACAATCTAGGGTGACCTACTGGGTCCCATCAAAATTAAACCTATGCATGGTAAATGATTATAAAGAACATTATTGGGTAACAAAAGTGAATCAAGGGCACAACTTGCCTGGCACTTGAGATTCCAGGAACCAACTTGCTTTTCAGATGACACGTGTCCTCGCGCTAGTCATAGCAATACAAACAAACATGGTATAGATAAAATTAACATCACACCAAACATAAGAACAAACTGAATAATAATGATATACGCATTGCTACGAGATCGTGGGATCGAGAACTACTAAGATCAGAGTTACGATTAAGGAGTTATGATTTTATAGAAGATCTATGTGATTAAAATATTAAAATATATTATAAATTGGTTAGGATATCCCATATTGGAGAATATTTCATAAATGATTATCTCAATATTAATCTAAGTTATAAATTGACCATAGATTATATTCTAGTAGATTATAATGATAAGTAGTTTAACGAGACTAACTAACATTCATTAAATAAAGATCTAATTATAAAAGAGTGGGACATGGTATAATAAATGTTTTTACTGCGTAGTAAATACTTGTACAAGACTAACGCAACTGGAACGAGTCAACTCGGATTTAAAACGGAGGAGATACGAATTTCCTAAGGTTTATGTATCTGATACGCGATTAACTAAGAGATAAATTTTAATACCATTTTTATGTTAAAACAGAGACACAAGGTGATAAACAACATTATTATAAAATTATAGGAATTGAAATGGACTAATTTGGACTTCATATGAATTTTCTATGGCTTATACAAAATTCTAGCAATTATTTACACATTAAAAATCATTCTCTAATCCAATTATGTGATTTCTTAACTTCCTGGACTGGGCACACTAATACAGAGAAGTGCAGGGGTCTCTGCGCAAGGTTTCCTAGACTCAGAGAACAGTGAATATGGACTGCGGGTTGGTTCCTAAATTTTAGGAGGGCTCATGTGCAAATCTGTCCCACGAAGGGGGTATCCACCAATCTAGGCTGCTGGATTTTGAATCTGCGGTTAGGATTAGATTCATGTTGTAATGAACCCGTACGCGATCACATTCATCCAATTCAAGATCTACGGTTAATATAATATGTGCGCTAGCGGCCATACGATCCACAATGCACGGCTTGGATTTAAAATATCGGAATCACTTCATGGCCACCCATCATCCGATCGACGGCCCGGATCTAATGAACACGAGATTATGTGCTACGACGTCAGAACCACACAATCCGGAATCTACGGTCACAATCACCTTTCTCCCGATCTAATCTTAGCTGATGGATTGAGATCCAACGAACCAACCGTTTTCTTCCTCCCCCTCTCGGTTGTAACAGCGGCGCCGCGGATTTCCTCGGTGGAGCCACACCGGAGTACTCAATTCAATTACCCCGAGTGCACCAGTACACGCGAATAGGTGGAAAACATGGTAGTGGCCTTGGCGGACTAATATGTGGAGTTGAATCCGTGTTTGGTGTAGTGGCGACTCTCACCCGCTGTGGCGAGTTGCCGCCGATGCCGTTCTCTGGCCCCCGCTACCGCATACCAATTTCCCACAACCTATCCCCAAAAGGGTGCTACAGAGTGTTATGAGTATGGTCGATTTTGTATTTGAGAAGCTCACCGGTTAATCATGGCGCGCGGAGCTCGGTTCTCGATGTGGGGCGGCGTTGGGGCAGAAGGCCTACTCCAACGACGAATTCCATCCTATCGGACCAACATTTAGCTCCACCGATGCAAATTATAGAAAGGGCGCGCCCGACCAAATCTCCGGCGAGAGGGCGCCGAGGATCAAATGCCGCCCCAACCCAGCATCGACGTCCGCGGCACACACTCCCCACCCTAGATCCGACTCCTGGAGGAATTGGTGAGCAGAGCACGGGGGAGGGTAGCAAGGATGGGAGGCAGATAAACGGCAAGAGAGACGGAGGCGAGGTTCCTTGCAGCACGGCAATGACAATCTTCTCTCCCGCACTCCCTCAACAATGGCGGCTCTCTGATTTTCTGGCATCTGGAAACGCACCGATAGCATAGGGCGGATGAGGTCGCGGTCTGGGTTTTAGCGAGGACGAGCCTAGCCACTCTGTTTCTGAGGTCAACGTGGATCCTGGAGAACCAGTGAAGGAGTTTGCGCCCGCACAGAAGTTCCATTTAGTTAGCTCCGATTGAGAAGGGGAAGATGAACAGTGCGGCGTGGGTCGCGTTGCGAGCCCGATGGGAACGTTGACCACGCGAGGAAGACGGGAGAGCTGGCGAGATCCGAACGCTGCGGAGGATCCCGACGACACGGATCGCAGAGAAATTCGTTGCGTCTGATGCTGTCGAGAAGAATATCCTGACAAAAGGGGGCCCACCAGTCAGCGACTCAATGCATTTTTCCAGCCAAAGAGTGTGCGGATGGGGGTGTTGGGCCGTGTGGCTGTAAAGGATAGGTGGGCCGGAATGGGAACACTGGCAGGGTTTCTTTCTTATTTATTTTTCTGTTTTCTTTTCTTTTCATTTTTAATTTTCTTTTCTCATTTTAGATTTCAAAATTTGAATTTAAACTCAGTTGTGAACTTGCACATATATCAAGTGTTCCAATTCAAACCCCGTGATAAAATATTTATTTGTATATTTATTCTCTTTTCTTTTCTTGATTATTTCTCATTTCCAAATATTCAAGTTAGTCATTAATTCTCAACTTTGGATATGAATTCATTTCTATTAGTGACTTTTATTATTATTAAATACACATACAAATAAAAGCCAACATGATGCATATTTTTCTAGTATGTTTTTATTTATTATTAGTTATTTGTTTTTAAATGTGGTGTTCACATGTGATGGAAAGTAGATACAACACACACATATAAATAAAGGAAATAACTTTTCTCCTTTTATATTAACTTTTATAAGTTGGGTATTACAAATCCTATCCCCCTTAACAAGAATCTCATCCTCGAGATTTAGGAAGGACTAGGGAAACAATGGGAAAATCTATGTGAAGCTCTTTCTCTCTCTCCCAAGTAGCTTCATCTTCTCCATGATGGCTCCATTGTACTTTGCACATCTTTATAACCTTATTTCTTGTAACTTGAGTCAAGGTGTCAAGAATCTTGATTGGATACTCTATGTAAGTCAAATCACCCTGAACACTGAGCTCTTCCATTGGTAACTGTTCTTCAGGGACACGGAGACACTTCTTACATTGAGACACATGGAATACATTATGCACATCAGATAGATTATCAGGTAGCTCGAGTTGGTATGCCATCTCCCCAACTCTCCTAAAAACTCTGAATGGTCCAATAAAGTGAGGGAACAATTTGACCTTAAGTTTAAATCTCCTCATTCCATGAAGTGGTGACACTTTGAGGTACACATGATCATCGTCCTCAAACTCCAGTGGTCTTCTTCTATTATCAGCGTAGCTCTTTTGCCTGGTCTAAGATACCCTCAATTCTTCCAAATTATACGGACGTGTTCTTCTGCTTCTTGTATAAGTTCAGGCCCAAAGAACTGTCTTCCTCTAGTCTGGTCCTAATATAGAGGAGTCCTGAACTTCCTGCCATATAGAGCCTCGAACGGTGACATCTTCAGACTGGCCTGGTAACTATTATTATATGAGAACTCAGTATAAGGTAGACTCTTGTCCCAACTACTACCATGCTGAAACTCTCAACATGTATTCCAATACTTGATTAGTCCTTTCAGTCTGTCCATCAGTATGAGGTAGGTCGAACTAAAATTCAACTTCGCATCCGTATTCTCATGAAAACGTTTCCAAAAACTGGGGGTAAACTGTGATCCTCTATCCAAAATGATCTTCTTTGGTACACCATGTAGAGACACAATCTGAGCCATATATAACTCTGCCAATTGAGATACCTTATAAGTAGTCTTGACCGGAATGAAATGAGCCACTTTGGTCAGTCTATCCACAATAACCCATATAGAATCATATCCTTTTGAGGTGCGAGACAATCTGGTAATGAAGTCCTTACCAATCTCTTCCCACTTCCATTCGGGTATCTTTAATGGGTATAATAGTCTAGTTGGTCTTTGTTGTTCTGCCTTAACTCTTCGACACACATTGCACATAATCACATGTGCAGCCACATCTCTCTTCAATCCATACCACCAGAACTTCTACTTCAAATCCTGATACATCTTCGTACTCTCAGTATGAATAGAATAATCCGAGTCATGGGCTTTCTTCAGTATAGTCTCACGAAGGCTATCAATCTCAGGAACTCATATCCGATCCTTGAACCATATTGTGCCTTGTTCATCTTCCGTGAATTCCGGACCTCGACCTTCATTAATCAGATCCCTAATCTCTTGTATCTTAGCATCACCAATCTGTCCTTCTACGGATTTCTTGCTCCAAGGTAGGTTCCACGTCAATAATAACTCCTTCAGTGTGAGCAACTATCCCCAGGTTAAGTCTCCTAAAATCTTCAACAATCTCATCAGGTAGCTGGGCAACAACAGCTGAATGAACATGCTCCTTTCAACTCAAGGCACCTACAACCAAATTTGCCTTGCCCGAGTGATAGTGAATCTCAAAATCATAAACCTTAATAAGCTCCAACCAACGGCGTTGCCTAAGATTGAGATCCTTCTGAGTGAATATGTACTTTAAACTCTTATGATCCGTGTATACTTGACACTTGGTTCCCATAATATAATGTCTCCAAATCTTAAGTGCATGCATAACGGCTGACAGTTCTAAGTCATGAGTGGGGTAGTTCAACTCATGTTTCTGCGTAGGTGATCACATGTCCTTCTTGCATGAGCACACATCCCAATCCTTAGCCACATGCATCACAATAAATATCAAATCCCTTCTGTAGATCTGGCATAACCAACACTGGTGGCGACATCAATCTCTTCTTCAATTGATCAAAGCTGTCTTGGCACTTCTCATCCCACTTGAAGTCTCTTCCCTTCTCTAGAAGCGAGGTCATAGTCTTAGCGATCTTAGAGAATCCTTCAATAAATCTCTGATAATATCCTGCAACTCCCAGGAAACTCTGAATCTCCGTAACTGTAGTGGGTATGCTCCACACCACTAACTCCTTGACTTTAGCAAGATCCACTGATATTCCTCTATTAGAAATAATATGACCAAGAAATGCACCTCGCCAATCCAGAACTCGTATTTACCGTACATGGCGTAGAGTCGTTTATCTCGTAGCTTCTGTAGCATCAATCACGGATGTTCCTCATGATCACTAACACTCTTGGAATAAATAAAAATATCGTCGATGAAACCACGATGAATCTGTCCAGATCATGAACACCTTATTCTTCAGATCCATAAAATAGGCTGGTGCATTAGTTAGTCCAAATGACATAATAGTGAACTCATATAAACTATATCGGGTCGAGAAATCCGTCTTGGGAATATCCGATGGCCTAATCTTCATTTGATGGTAACCCGATCGGAGATCAATCTTCGAGAATACCCTTGCACCTCTCATTTGATCGAATAAATCCTCAATGCGGGGTAACGGATACTTGTTCTTCACAGTAGCATCATTAAGGGATCTATAATCCACACACATCCCTTGTGATCCTTCTTTCTTCTGTATAAATAGAACCGGCGCTCCCTAAGGTGAGGAACTTGGACGAATGTACCCAGCCTCTTGTAACTCTGTTAACTACTTCTTCAGTTCCTTTAACTCTTCTACGGACATCTTGTATGGCCGCTTAGAGATAGGGGCAGTCCTAGATAAGGGATTAATGACCAACTCAACTTCCATATCTGGTGGCATCCCTAATAACTCCTCTGGAAAGACATCCGGAAAATCCCTAACTGCACGGATGTTGTCACCCACAAACTTCTCATCTACTAAGAATGCCACTAATCTGATGGTGGTAGTTACTACAATTTCAACTTTGAATCTTTCTCCTTTGGAACTGGTGAGTTCTATGGTTCCCTTAGCACGGTGTATATACTGTCTTTGCCTTTCTTAACCATGAAATACCAAGGATCACATCTATAGTGCTCTCTTCTAACAGTATAGGGGTAGCCCATCTAGGTTAGAAACAAAGGGTAAGAAAGGAAGAATTGTAGACAAGGCGAGTAATTACGAGGAATGTTACTGCGGGGGATTTATTAACTAAGTAGATTAGTGTGTTGTCCACTAAAGCTAATACATTACCTTATGGTGGTACATGCTAAGATGCCCAACTATAATGTTTCAATCAATCAAAGAAGCAAATCAAGCATTTATCATCAGAACAATCAACCAACATTTTTTTAATAGAGAAAATAGTTTTAATTTTTTTTGTCTTAGGTCTCCTATCTCTTAAAAAGTTCATAAATGTAGGATTCCAAGGTATGAAATCCATCTTGTCTTAGAACATGAAAGATAAGAGTAATCAGAGTATGACAACATAAGGTGAGACATGATCAAGATAAGTATAGAAAGAATCAGAGTAAGGTAAGTGTAGAATGAATCAGAATAAGATAAGTAGGTAAGGGTTTTGTCCATTTCTATCTAGGTTTCGTCCTACAGTCAACATTTCCTCTGATACCACTTCTGTCACACCCGGTTTTAAGGGACAAAGCCGAGTGCATCTCATACATGCGCCAAAGAAGACAACATATATAATAACAGAGCGTATAGAGATAAATGTCACAATAATCAGAGTATTTATTACATAGCGGAAGACTTACAAAAATAAAAGATAAGTATAACAGGATCTAAAATCCATCCTTGGCGCAGAAAGTCAACTGGGAGATGACGACCTAGACCTCTCACGAACACAGCGCAACAACCATCATGCGCCTCATCCAGTGGTACCTGTTCTTGACCTATGGGGGGTGTGAGACAGCAAGGGTGGGCTCACACATGTTCATCGCTCAACAAGTTGTGGGGAATAATGTGACATGAACTCACCAAAGGTGGGAGTTCATGTGGTGTGTAAGGCTGATCAACAATAGGGGTTAAAGCTGAGCATTGCTTTAATTAGTTGGTCAAAATTTTATTAGCAGTTACTAAATGTAAGTAAATACCAAACCTTAATAAAATAATAGAACAAAATTAATAATAAACCCATGCATATGCAAATGACAAAATTGAATTTAGGTTCCATAATTTAATCATCAGAGAGTCCTGAGCTGCTCATGACCGTGAGCTCGGCTAGTATACCAGTTTTACACTCTGCAGAGGTTGTACCCTTTACCCACAAGTCGTGTTTCCTATGTCGCCAGGGTTAGCTAGGCCCTTAGACACTACCAAGGTGAATGGCTAGGGATCCACTACGAGGCCTTTACAAAGTTCCACTAGCTTCCGAAAACCCACTACAGTTTATGGGAAGAGCACTTGCAAGAATCCCTCGTCTGACAGCCATCGCAGCAAATCAACCCGAGAACCTCCTTGCATGCAACTCCCCTACTGTCGTTGCCCCTTTCGGGTAAGGTAGTCTTCCACTAGCTTTCCTAATTAGTTAGCCAAGGGGTCCCATTCCTCTCTTGTGGTGGCACGTGTTTCTCAAGTTAAGCTCCATGTTCCAATTAACAATAATATAATGATCTTGACATGAACATAAATAAGATAACAAAATAACTGGAACATGGATAATAATGAAATATTAACCCAAAACCATGTAAAGCAATAGCATAACTACCCATATGATTCTGGGGTAAACAAGGTAATGAGATAAACAATCTAGGGTGACCTACTGGGTCCCATCAAAATTAAACCTATGCATGGTAAATGATTATAAAGAACATTATTGGGTAACAAAACTGAATCAAGGGCACAACTTGCCTGGCACTTGAGATTCCAGGAACCAACTTGCTTTTCAGATGACACGTGTCCTCACACTAGTCGTAGCAATACAAACAAACATGGTATAGATAAAATTAACATCACACCAAACATAAGAACAAACTGAATAATAATGATCTATGCATTGCTACGAGATCGCGGGATCGAGAACTACTAAGATCAGAGTTACGATTAAGGAGTTATGATTTTATAGAAGATATATGTGATTAAAATACTAAAATATATTATAAATTGGTTAGGATATCCCATATTGGAGAATATTCCATAAATGATTATCTCAATATTAATCTAAGTTAAAAATTGACTATAGATTATATTCTAGTAGATTATAATGATAAGTAGTTTAACGAGACTAACTAACATTCATTAAATAAAGATCTAATTATAAAAGAGTGGGACATGGTATAATAAATGTTTTTACTGCGTAGTAGATACGAATTTCCTAAGGTTTATGTATCTGATACGTGATTAACTAAGAGATAAATTTTAATACCATTTTTATGTTAAAACAGAGACACAGGGTGATAAACAACATTACTATAAAATTATAGGAATTGAAATGGACTAATTTGGACTTCATATGAATTTTCTATGGCTTATACAAAATTCTACCAATTATTTACACATTAAAAATCATTCTCTAATACAATTATCTCATTTCTTAACTTCCTGGACTGGGCACACTAATACAGAGAAGTGCAGGGGTCTTTGCGCAAGGTTTCCTAGACTCAGAGAACAGTGAATATGGACTGTGGGTTGGTTCCTAAATTTCAGGAGGGCTCATGTGCAAATCTGTCCCACGAAGGGGGTATCCACCAATCCAGGCTGCTGGATTTTGAATCTGCGGTCAGGATTAGATTCACGTTGTAATGAACCCGTATGCGATCACATTCATCCAATTCAAGATCTACGGTTAATATAATATGTGCGCTAGCGGCCATACGATCTGCAATGCACGGCTTTGTTTTAAAATATCGGAATCACTTCATGGCCACCCATCATCCGATCGACGGCCCGGATCTAATGAACACGAGATTATGTGCTACGACGTCAGAACCACCTAATCCGGAATCTACGGTCACAATCACCTTTCTCCTGATCTAATCTTAGCTGATGGATTGAGATCCAATGGACCAACCGTTTTCTTCCTCCCCCTCTCGGTTGTAACAGCGGCGCCGCCGATTTCCCCGGTGGAGCCACACCGGAGTACTCAATTCGATTACCCCGAGTGCACCAGTACACGCGAATAGGTGGAAAACATGGTAGTGGCCTTGGCGGACTAATATGTGGAGTTGAATCCGTGTTTGGTGTAGTGGCGACTCTCACCTGCTGTGCGAGTTGCCGTCGATGCCGTTCTCCGGCCCCCGCTACCGCATACCAATTTCCCACAACCTATCCCCAACAGGGTGCTACGGAGTGTTACGAGTATGGTCGATTTTGTTGAGAAGCTCACCGGTTAATCATGGCGCGCGGAGCTCGGTTCTCGATGTGGGGTGGCGTCGGGGCAGAAGGCCTACTCCAACGACGAATTCCATCCTATCGGACCAACATTCAGCTCCACCGATGCAAATTACAGAAAGGGCGCGCCCGACCAAATCTCCGGTGAGAGGGCGCCGAGGATCAAATGCCGCCCCAACCCAGCATCGACGTCCGCGGCACACACTCCCCACCCTAGATCCGACTCCTGGAGGAATTGGTGAGCAGAGCACGAGGGAGGGTAGCAAGGATGGGAGGCAGATAAACGACAAGATAGATAGAGGCGAGGTTCCTTGCAGCACTACAACGACAATCTTCTCTCCTGCACTCCCTCAACAATGGCGGCTCTCTAATTTTATGGCGTCTGGAAACACGCCGATAGCATAGGGCGGATGAGGTCGCGGTCTGGGTTTCAGCGAGGACGAGCCTAGCAACTCCGTTTCCGAGGTCAGCGCGGATCTTGGAGAACCGGTGAAGGAGTTCGCGCCCGCACGGAAGTTCCATTGAGTTAGCTCCGATTGAGAAGGGGAAGAGGAACAGTGCAGCGTGGGTTGCGTTGCGAGCCCAACGGGAACGTTGACCACGCGAGGAAGACGGGAGAGCTGGCGAGATCCGAACGCTGCAGAGGATCCCGACGACACGGACCGCAGAGAAATTCGCTGCGTCTGATGTTGTGGAGAAGAATATCCTGATGAAAGGGGCCCACCAGTCAGCGACTCAATGCATTTTTCCAGCCAGAGAGTGTGCGGATGGGGGTGTTGGGCCGTGCGGCTGTAAAGGATAGGTGGGCCGGAATGGGAACACTGGCAGGGTTTCTTTCTTATTTATTTTTCTGTTTTCTTTTCTTTTCATTTTCAATTTTCTTTTCTCATTTTAGATTTCAAATTTTGAATTTAAACTCAGTTGTGAACTTGCACATATATCAAGTGTTCCAATTCAAACCCTATGATAAAATATTTATTTGTATATTTATTCTCTTTTCTTTTCTTGATTATTTCTCATTTCCAAATATTCAAGTTAGTCATTAATTCTCAACTTTGGATATGAATTCATTTCTATTAGTGACTTTTATTATTATTAAATACACATACAAATAAAAGCCAACATGATGCATATTTTTCTGGTATGTTTTTATTTATTATTAGTTATTTGTTTTTAAATGTGGTGTTCACATGTGATGGAAAGTAGATACAACACACATATAAATAAAGGAAATAACTTTTCTCCTTTTATATTAACTTTTACAAGTTGGGTATTACATGATCATCGCGAACCTTCCCAGCTCGCCTTCCACCAACTCTATTTTGGTGATCATGGTGGCGTCATTCCCCTCATGTGAAATCTTGAGGGTGTCCCATATTTGCTTGGCGTTGTCCAAGACGCTCACCTTGTTGTATTCATCCCTGCACAATGGTGCTAACAAAATAGTGGTAGCTTGTGCATTTTTGTGAATTTGTTCGTTAATAAAAACAGGGTTGTTCGTACTATCAAATTGCATTCCATTCTCAACTATCCCCAAATACTATGATGGAGAGAGAAAAGGTGACTACGCATTTTGTGACTCCAAAAAGCATAGTCCTCTCCATCAAAGTGTGGAGGTTTGCCAAGAGGTATAGAAAGCAAATGGGCATTGGAATTATACGGAATACGAGAATAATCAAAAGAAAAGTTTGAGTTAACCGGTTTCTTTTTCTCGTCATAGTCGTCGTCTCTTGGGGAAGAAGAAGACTCGTCGCTGTCGTAGTAGACAATCTTCTTAATGCGCCTCTTCTTCTTCCCATCCTTCTTCTTATGACTCGAGCCAGAGTCAGTGGGCTTGTCGTCCCTAGGCTCGTTGAAGATGGACTCCTTCTCCTTATCATTAACCACCATCCCCTTTCCCTTAGGATCCATCTCTTCGGGCGATTAGTCCCTTTCGTGAAGAGAACGGCTCTGATACCAATTGAGAGCACCTAGAGGGGGGGTGTGAATAGGTGATCCTGTAAAAATCGACAACTAAATAGCCACAAAACTTTGTTAAGTGTTAGTACGGCTAAGTAGTGAGCTCTTGCGACCACAAGTATCACAGAAAATCAATCACACAAGACACGCGAGTTTATCCCGTGGTTCGGCAAGTATAACACTTGCCTACCTCCACGTTGTGGCGTCCCAACGGACGAGGGTTGCACTCAACCCCTTTCAAGTGATCCAATGATCAACTTGAATACCACGGTTTTCTTCTTGCTTATCTCTTTTCCCGTTTGCGAGGAATCTCCATAAGTTGGAGTCTCTCGCCCTTACAACAAGGATCCAAGTGAAAGCACCAGAGTAAGGATGGGAAGCAACACACACAAATCTGCAGCAATACGCACACACACAGCCAAGACTTGAGCTCAAATAAATCGCAACAAGTTCACCACTAGAACGGAGCTCAAATCACTAACAAAGTCAAACAAGTGCGCGAAGACGGAGTGTGGAAGACTTAGAATGCTCAAAGTATGCTTAGGTATCTCCTCCACGCGCCTAGGGGTCCCTTTTATAGCCCCAAGGCAGCTAGGAGCCGTTGGAGGCAACTTTGGAAGACAAATCTTGCCTTCTGTCGGGTAGCGCACCGGACAGTCTAGTGCGCCATCGGATAGTCCTTGTAGCTGTCCGGTGCGCGATCTCCTTCCTTTTCTGGCGCATCCGACCGTTGCTGATTTCTGGCAGTTGGCGCACCGGACACTGTCCGGTGCACACCAGACAATCCGGTGCCCCCTGCCGACCGTTGGCGCGCCCACGCGTCGCGTGTGGATTGAGCGGCCGACCGTTGGAGCAGTCGACCGTTGGCTCACCGGACAGTCCGGTGCCTCACCGGACAGTCCAGTGAATTTTGTCGTACGCCGCTGATCCTTTTCCCGAGAGCGACGACTTCGCCGCGGACGACCCACCGGACAGTCCAGTGATTTATAGCCATACGCCGCCGTCAAGTCCCGAGAGTGGCCTGTTCACCGGAGGCTGGCCTGGCGCACTGGACACAGTCTGGTGCACCACCGGACAGTCCGGTGCACCCAGACCGAGCAGAAGTTGGCTATACACAGCCAACTCAATTCCAATCCTTTTTCTTCTGTTTCTATCACTTAGACACAATACATTAGTACCAAAATCAATGTACTAAGTCTTAGAAACGGACCTTGTTACATGATTTGCACTTCTTCAATCTTTGGCACAAATTAAGACTTATAGGATATGTGTTGGACACTTAATCACCAAAACACTTTAGAAATAGCCCAAGGGCACATTTCTCTTTCAGATAGGTCAAGCCACGGCATCCGCTCATACCATGGATGCTAAGATGCACTATCGTATCCACTGTTCTTCCCTAGAGGTGAACTTGGATGGCATGCAAACATACCAAAGGTCGGTGTATCCATGGGCGAAGTGGATGCATACCGTGCAACGCATAGGGCAAGTAATGCAAACGATGAAGAAGCAGGTTAGTTGTTTCTTTGATATTTCTTACATAACACATTGTTAACTATCCTTTCGGCATCACAAAATAATCAATCCTTACGTATGCAGAATCTCCTAATCATCTATGTGTGTCCGTACGTGACTATTACTGCTACAAATTCCAGATTCGTCCAAGGATATTCAATCCAATACTTCATGGTAAGCGACTTTTCTAGCAGTTCGCAGTCATCACGTACATCAAGATTGAGAGCTCCTGTTTAGATTTCATACGTAAGAACCAGGACCGGTTACGGGCTGACCTGTACTAGGGCTTGGTGGATAGTATGTTAGATGGAGACATAAGAGCAGAAAAGGTTGGGAAGCGAACTGTGCTTTCGCCGTCGTTTATTGGCGATCTTGGTGACATGAGACATCGGTATATGGATGCTATGGCTCTGGTGCGGAAGTTTGGGAAACCAGACATCTTTCTTACCATGACATGTAACCCCAACTGGGATGAGATAAGGATGGAGCTTCTCCCTGGCCAGACACCGCAAGATCGTCCGGATCTTGTAGTGCGTGTCTTTCACGTGAAGCTACAAGAGTTAAAGCTAGGCTGACTAAACATGATATTCTCGGTAAGGTCCGGGCCTACATCTATGTCGTGGAGTTTCAGAAGCGGGGTTTGCCCCATGCCCATTTTCTACTAATCATGCAGAGGAAGTACAAGCTCACGTTCCCTGAGTAGTATGACCTTTTGATTTCAGCCGAGATCCTAGACAAAAAGTACCCCGAACTACGAAAAATGGTTATCAAGCATATGATGCATGGCCCGTGTGGATCGCTAAATCCTAACTGCCCATGCACTAAGGGTCGTGCATCGTGCAAGAATCATTACCCCCGGCCTTTCTGTGACGCAACTTTGCAAGGGAAGGATTCATATCCTATTTACAGATGTCGTGACGATGGGCATAAGGAAAAGGTTTGAGGGTACGAATTGGACAATAGATGGGTTGTCCCTTACAACCCTTATCTCCTTCGGCTCTTCAACTATCACATCAATGTTAAGGCGTGCGGGAGCATCAAGGCTGTTAAATACCTGTTCAAGTACATATACAAAGGCCATGATTGTGCGTCTATTGTTATGAGAGATGCGAGCAAGGCAGATTGAAAGGAAAATGTGCCTTTGGGCCATTTCTATAATGTTTTGGTGATTAAGTGCCCAACACATATTATTTAAGTTCTAATGTGCCAAACCAGCAAAAAGTGAAAATCATGCAACAAGGTACGTTTCTAGACTTAGTACATTGTTTTGCGTACTAACATATTTTGTCTAAGTGCTAGAAACAGGGAGAAAAGAATTACAAAAAGTCTTGGCTCGGTGCAGCCAAAACCCAGCTCAGTCTGGCACACCGGACTGTCCGGTGGTGCACCAGACAGTGTCCGGTGCGCCAGGCTGGTTTCCGGTGAACAGGCCGCTCTCAGGACAAGTTTGGCGATGTACGGCTATAATTCACCGGACTGTTCGGTGGTGCACCGGACTGTCCAGTGAGCCAACCGTCGCCAGCACAACAGTCGGCCGCGCAATCCGCGGGCGATGCGTGGCCCGCACCAACGGTCGGCAGGGGGCACCGGACTGTCCGGTGTATATCGGACAGTGTCTGATGTGCCAACTGGCCCGGAGGTGCAATGGTCATCTGCGCCAGAAAAGGAAGGAGATCGGCACCTGACCGTCTACAGTGACTGTCCGGTGGTGCACCGGACTGTCCGGTGCGCCACTCGACAGAAGGCAAGGATGGCCTTCCTTGTTGGCCTCCAACGGCTCCCAGCTGCCTTGGGGCTATAAAAGGGACCCCTAGGCGCATGGAGGAGCCACCCAAGCTTACAAGAAACATTCTAAGACTCCAAGACTCCAACTTCACGCATTCGATTCTTTGAGATAGTGACTTGAGCTCCATTTGAGTTGTGAACTCCGTGCATTGTGTTTTGAGCTCAAGTTGTGACTTGTGTGCGTAGTTGTGCTGCGATTTGTGTCTTGTGTGTGTTGCTCATCCCAACCTTACTCCGTGCTTTCATTGTGATCTTTGTTGTAAGGGCGAGAGACTCCAATCTTGTGGAGATTCCTCGCAAACGGGAATAATCATCTAAAGGAAAAACCGTGGTATTCAAGTTGATCATCGGATCACTTGAAAGGGGTTGAGTGCAACCCTTGTCCATTGGGACGCCACAACGTGGAAGTAGGCAAATGTTACTTGGCCGAACCATAGGATAAAATCGCGTGTCTCTTGTGTTGCTTTTCTCTGTGATTATTTGTGTTCGCAAGAGCTTGCTTCAAACTACTTAGCCGTACTAACACTTATAACTAAGTTTTGTGGCTATTAGTATTTGATTTTTACAGGATCACCTATTCACCCCCCTCTAGGTTCTCTCAATTGGTATCAGAGTCGTTCTCTTCACATAAGGGACTAATCACTCGAAGAGATGGATCCTAAGGGAAAGGGGATGGTGGTCAACGACAAGGAGAAGGAGTCCATCTTCAACGAGCCAAGAGATGACAAGGCCACTGACTATGGCTCGAGTCACAAAAAGAGGGATGGGAAGAAGAAGAGGCGCATCAAGAAAATCGTCTACTACGACAGCGATGCCTCTTCGTCTTCACCAAGAGACGATGATGACGACGACTCATCATCAAAAAAGAAAACGGTTAATCAAAATTATTCATTTGATTATTCCCGTATTCCAGTCAATTCTAATGCTCATTTACTATCAATTCCACTTGGGAAACCTCCGCACTTTGATGGAGAAGACTACTCATTTTGGAGTCACAAAATGCGTAGTCACCTATTTTCTCTCCATCCTAGTATTTGGGAGATTGTTGAAAACGGAATGCATTTTGATAATACTGACAACCCCGTTTTCATAAATGAGCAAATTCATAAGAATGCACAAGCTACCACTGTTTTGCTAGCATCCTTGTGCAGGGATGAATACAACAAGGTGAGTGGCTTGGATAACGCCAAGCAAATTTGGGATACCCTCAAGATATCACATGAGGGAAACAACGCCACCATGAACACCAAAATGGAGTTGGTGGAAGGCGAGCTAGGGAGATTTGCGATGATCAGGGGAGAGGAGCCAACGCAAACCTACAATAGGCTCAAGACCCTGGTCAACAAAATTAGAAGCTATGGAAGCACAAGATGGACGGACCACGACATCGTCTGACTTATGCTAAGGTCATTCACGGTAATTGACCCTCATCTTGTAAACCTTATTTGTGAAAATCCTAGGTACACCAAAATAACGCCCGAGGAGATACTCGGAAAATTCATGAGCGGGCGTATGATGGTAAAGGAAGCGCGATATGTGGATGATGCTCTTAATGGCCCTCTACCCGTCTACGAGCCTCAACCCGTTGCACTTAAAGCAACAAGCAGCAGGGAGGCGCTACCAAGCAAGGTGGCACAAGTTGAGGCTGCCGAGCTAAACGAAGATGAGATGGCCCTAATCATCAAACGCTTCAAGATCGCACTAAACGGACGCAAGGAGTACCCCAACAAGAACAAAGCAAAGGGGAAGCGCTCCTGTTTCAAATGCGGTAAGACTGGTCATTTTATAGCACAACGCCCCGATAATGATAATGACTAGGAACAAGAAAAGCATGGGAAGAGGGAGAAGAAGAAGGTTTACAAGAAGGCGAAGGGCGAGGCACACCTTGGCGAAGAATGGGATTCGGACTGCTCTTCATCCGACTCCGAAGATGAAGGACTTGCAGCCTCAATCTTCAACAAGTCTTTGCTCTTCCCCAACGAACGCCACACTTGCCTCATGGCCAAGGAGAAGAAGGTGAGTGTTCGAGATACCCCTAAGTACACTACTTCTAGCGATGATGATTCTAGTGATGATGAAGTAGATTATACTGATTTTTTAAGGGTTTAGATAGAGCTAAAGTAGATAAAATCAATGAGTTAATTGATGCTCTAAATGAAAAAGATAGATTGCTAGAGAAGCAAGAGGACATTTTATATGAAGAACATGACAAATTTGTTAGTGTACAAAAATCTCTTGCTTTAGAAACTAAAAGAAATGAAATGTTATCTTCTGAGTTATCTGCTTGCCATGAAACTATATCTAGTTTAAAGAGTTTAAATGATGATTTAAATGCTAAGCTAGAGGAAGCAAATAAATCTAGTTCATGTGTAGAGCATGTTAGTATTTGTAATAGATGTAAGGACTTTGATGTTAATGCTTGTAATGAACATCTTATTGCTATTACAAAATTGAATGATGAAGTGGCAAGTCTTAATGCTCAACTTAAGACTTGCAAAAATGATTTTGATAAGTTAAAATTTGCTAGGGATGCCTACACAATTGGTAGACACCCCTCTATTAAGGATGGACATGGTTTTCAAAAGGAAACCAAGAACTTAACAAGCCAAAAGGCTCCCATTCTCAACAAGGAGAAAGGGAAGGTTCCTATGGCTAGTAGTTCTTAAAAGTGTCATGCCTACATTTATGATAAAAAATATTCTAGGAATGCTCATAGGAGTTATGATCATAATGCTTTTGATTCACATGCTATGTTTGCCTCTAGCTCTACTTTTGTGCATGGTAGAAGTAGGCCTAGGAGAAATCATGTTATGCATCATGTGCCTAGGAGAGTGTGTAATGAACCTTCCACTATTTACCATGTTTGCAATACTTCATTTGCGCTTGTATGTAAGAATGAAAAAGTAGTTGCTAGAAAGTTGGGATCCAAATGCAAGGGAGATAAGACTTGTATTTGGGTTCCAAAGGCTATTGTGACTAACCTTGTAGGACCCAACAAGAGTTGGGTACCTAAAACCCAAGCTTAAATTGCCTTGCAGGTTTATGTATCCGGGGGATCTAGCTAGATAATTGACAGCAGATGCACAAACCACATGACGGGGGAGAAGAAGATGTTCACCTCCTACGTCAAGAACAAGGATTCCCAGGATACGATTATTTTTGGAGATGGGAACCAAGGCAAGGTCAAAGGTTTGGGAAAGATAGCCATCACAAGCGAGCACTCTATTTCAAATGTATTTTTAGTAGAGTCATTAGGATACAACCTCCTGTCTGTAAGTCAATTGTGCCACATGGGCTACAATTGTTTGTTTACAAATGTTGATGTTTCTGTCTTTAGAAGGAGTGATGGTTCATTAGCATTTAAGGGTGTATTAGACGACAAACTCTATATAGTTGATTTTTCGAAAGAGGAGGCCGATCTAGATGCATGCTTAATAGCTAAGACTAGTATGGGCTGGCTATGGCATCGCCGTCTAGCACATGTTGGGATGAAGAACCTTCATAAACTTCTAAAGGGAGAACATGTGTTAGGACTAACCAATGTATGTTTCGAAAAAGATAGACCTTGTGTAGCTTGTCAGGCAGGGAAACAGGTGGGAAGCACTCATCACAACAAGAATGTGATGACAACATCAAGACCACTAGAGCTTCTTCACATGGACCTCTTCGGACCCGTCGCCTACCTTAGCATCGGGGGAAGTAAGTATGGTCTAGTAATTGTTGATGATTTTTCCCGCTTCACTTGGGTGTTCTTTTTGCAGGATAAATCAGAAACCCAAGGGACCCTAAAGTGCTTTCTAAGGAGGGCTCAAAACGAATTTGAGCTCAAGGTGAAAAAGATAAGAAGCGACAACGGGTCCGAGTTCAAGAATCTGCAAGTGGAGGAGTATCTTGAGGAGGAAGGCATCAAGCACGAGTTCTCCGCTCCCTACACACCACAGCAAAACGGTGTGGTAGAGAGGAAGAATAGGACGCTTATCGACATGGCGAGGACGATGCTTGGAGAGTTGAAAGCTCTCTTGTGGGTTTTGGTGTTTGGATGACAACTCAATTAAAGGACTAACAAGTGTGCCAAGTGTTGAATAGGTGCTTAATGTAAAGCTAACAGGGTTCAATACAAGTGAACAAGTGTGATGGTCCAAGGACTAGATGATGGATAGATAATGGGCATCACAAGTAAGATGGACATTGCATAAAGTGAGACTCAGGTGCGTAGCTCGGAGACAACTGATCAAGCCAAGGACGGAGGCAAGAAGAGCTTCGAGGTACCAAGTGCACGGGAGAAGGTCAAAGAGGCTGAGGAACCCAAAGCCAAGGGTGAAGAAGAAGAAGGCTTGCAAAGTCAAGGGTGATCGAGTTGAAAACAGCTACGGCACATCAAGGATCACTACATAAGGACGTGACTTACAACCAATGAAGAAATGTCTATAGTTATGTGGTGTAAGTCAAAAGGCTCAAGACCAAGCTCTAAGAAGTGCACAAGGTCACTAGAAGAAGAAGCAGCGTCAAAACCAGAACTGGAAGCAGCCCAGAAGAGCTAAGTTCACCTTGATCTTTAGTTTGGGTTGTTCCTATGTTTGGATACATTCTATATGACCTTTGCAGGGTGTTGGAACTCCGACATATCAATCTAGATCAAGTCAAGCTGACTTGAGGTTTTGGAGTTCCACATTAATATCAAAACGTGCAAAATGCTAAAATTGGGTAAAGCGCAAATATAGGCACGAGGCATGTTTCCAAACCTAATACATTGTTTTTGTGTACTAACATGGTTTGTCTAAGTGCTGGAAACAGAAAGAAAAGAAGAAGAGAAGAAAAGGAATGGTGTTGGCTATTGAGCAGTCAATTTCAGCTCAGTCTGGCACACCGGACTGTCCGGTGCGCCAGGCTGAACTCCGGTGAACAGGCCGCTCTCGGGAGAAGTCTGACGACGTACGGCTATAATTCACCGGACTGTCCGGTGGTGCACCGGACTGTCCGGTGAGCCAACGGTCGGCCGCGCAATCCGCGTGTGACGCGTGGCCGTGCCAACGGTCAGATGGGGGCACCGGACTGTCTGGTGCGCCACCCGACAGAAAACAAGTATTGCCTTCCAAATGGGATTCCAACGGCTCCTAGGCCCCTTGGGTCTATAAAAGGGACTCCTAGGCGCCTCCATTAGATGTACAAGAGCAGCCAACAAGTGTAGACATCACTCGAATCAATTCTCACTCTCCCTCTTGTGTGTATCTCTCTAGTTTGTGTAGAAGGCAAAGCTATAAGCCTTTAGAGAGAGGAGAAGTGCTGCTAAGAGCAAGAGCAAGGTCTTGAGCGTAGTGTTACTCTGCCGGGGTGCTGTCAAGAAGTTTGTAAGCAGCCGCGGTTTTGTTGTAACCCAACCTAACATAGTGAAAGGCTCTATCTGTCATACTGATAGATCTGAGCAAACGGAGGAAGGAGTTGAAACAGACTCCAAGCCCAGGTGTGGCTAACTCCAACGAGGACTAGGCAAGCATTTCAGGCTTGGCCGAACCTCGGGATAAATCCTTGCGTCTGTGTGCTCTGTTCCGTATTGTATTCTGACTCTCTGTCTTACTCGCTTTTATATCTGCACTTCACTGCTTACTTGTGGTACTAGCTTTCCTTGAAGTGCAGGATATTCTTAAGACAGGAACTTCAATTCCGCTGCAACCTACTCGAAGGGTTCTTCACTCCACTGCGATCCCTCTTCGAGTAGAGTAAGATTTAAGTTTTAAAGTGACAATTTTTATTCGCCTATTCACCCCCCCTCTAGGCGACATCCAGATCCTGTTCCCGGGTCAAAGGGAACTTTCAATTGGTATCGGAGCTAGGCCTCTCCAGTGTGGGCTTAGACGTCCGGAGATGACGATGTCGTCACAAGAGGTAACTGTAGAACTCTTTTAGGCGATGGCTCTAATTACAAGTCTTGGTCTGTCTCTATTTATAATGCTTTCATGAGTATTGATCCTGATTTGAGACAGGTCTTTAGTAGAAGTATTTTTCCCTCTAATGTTAGTAAAAATCCTTCTGATGATGAACTAAGATGTCTATCTCTAAATCACCATGCCTGCAACATCTTAGTTGATTCTCTTTCTAGAGGTGCCTATTTTGCCATCATGAGTAGTAATAGTGACTTATTTGCTGATGCTCATGATCTATGGACTAAACTTAAGTTGAAATTTTTTAAGTCCATATGCACTACCTCTGCTCCCTCTATTGCTGGTGATACTAACTTGTCCAAGGGAGAAGAACAAGAACGATGGCAACCAAACGATGAATCCACCTCATCAACAGGTTTGTCTTCCACTAGTAATAAATGTTTCATTGCTAACAATGATGATGGAGACAAAAGCAATGATGAGGGAGAGGATGAGGAGTCTACATCATCACAAGGTACATTTTCCTGTTTTGCTTCCATTAATAGTAATGACAGGGAAAATGAGACCGACGATGTGGAAGAAGAGGAGATTCGTCGTTTCTACACCCATCTCAACAAAGAAGACAAAGCGCTCTTGATTAAGCTGTTGAGAAGGAACAAGGAACAAGGCGAGACGCTTCTCAGGCTAGAGGAAACTCTCATCAAAACAAACAACAGCCTGGAGAAGATGACCAAAGAACATGAGGAGCTAAGGTGCTCTCATGATGTCTTGGTCCAACGGTATGATTCAATTTTAATTGAGCAAAGTAGTAATGATGATGCTTTATCTTGTGTTGCTCAACTTAGAATGAAAAATGCCATGCTTGAGAGGCAAGTAGAATTGCTAAGTCATGATAAACTAGCTCTCACTGAAAAATATGATTCATTGTCTTATTCTCATGATAACCTCTTGGATAGACATATCATGCTTAATGTTGCTCATGAGGTTATAATTGCGAACTTAAATTCATGTGAACCTCATTCTCGCACGTGTGCACATTTGAATTGTATATTACCATGTGCTAACCCCTGTTGCTCAAAAGAAAGCCAATCATTGATTGAGCAACAAGTTATAGGGTCACAAAAGAAATTGTGTGGGAACAAGAAGCAAAGACAACTAAGGAGAAGACACATTGCTCAACTTTCTCAAGATATCCACGGGCGCGTGGTGAAGAAGCTTGAGAAAGGAAAAACTGCAGCAAGTGTTAAGCTCCATAAGAAGGATGTTCCTAAAGATGAAGAAATCAACATGAGCTTGGAAAAAGGTAAAGATTTAATTAATCATGTTGTTTGCACTAACCATGTCTCTATGTCATCTAAAAGTAACAAGAGAAGAGGAAAACGGAGATGCTTCAAGTGCAAGGCATTAGGCCACCTCATCGCATCTTGTCCATACAAAGACAAGGACGAAGGGATAAGGAGATGTTTTGGATGCAACAACAAGGACCACATGATCACTTCATGTCCGCTATTGATGAACCAAGCATGTGCATTCTCCAAGATGACTCTCACCAAGGAAAATGACAAACAGCAAGTGTCATGTCAGGTTGAGCGACGCTTCTGCTACAAGTGTGGTGAGCAGGGTCATCTATCCAAGGTATGTAATAAAGGTGAGGTTCCTAAGAAAGTAAATTTGTCTCAATCTTATTCGCTTAGGAGACCCAAATCATACTCTTGTGCTAGATCAATCATGAGATCACCTAGGACTAGCACACATGCTATTTGGGTACCAAAGGCTTTTTTGGATGATCAATATGAACCCATCCCGAGATGGGTACCAAACTGTGCTAACTAGACCATGCAGGTGCCTTGAGATGAACTGGAGACCATGGGAGAGCTTAAGACGGTTATCTCAAACTCTATGCTTAAGCTGTTAATTGTTTTGGTGTTTATTCATTGACCCAAGGTTGAATTATTGTGAGACACTAATCCCATGTTCATCTCAAGTGAGAAGCTGAATAGGTCCTTAATCATTATTGGTGATTCAAGCAGAGGACCTTAATGAGATTCTGCAACTTGCGCTCCATAGGATGGTACCCTTGTATCTTAAGTACTTTGTTGATAATCAGCACTGCTCTTAAGTCTGATTGATGTGCTACCTATCCTTGGAGCAGTTATGCTTTGTTGATTACCTGTGTTGAGTACCTTTCAATCAATGGTTAATAATCACCAAGATCGTAACCATGCTTGCTTAATCATTATTGTGTGCTTTAGAGGTTATGTCTCTTGAATCATTTAATGGGTAGTTTTTCATTAGATATATCCACCATGATTAACTCTTTTTGTGTTCGTAAATAAACCTTTATCCTGTTATGAGTTATGCTATATGGTTTTAATGATTAACCTGTGTGCAAATATGACATATTGTTTAGTTTATGTTCACATGATTACTCTAGTCTGGTATTGTGTGAATACCAACTCCATGTTGTGCCTCTAATGCACCCTTTTGAGCTAAGGCGCATGAGCAAAAGGAGCCCTCAATTAGTGACAACTGGTGCTCTCATGTCAATTCAGGAAAAGGCAAAGGTATGGAGAATGGAACTATGCAATTTCATTGAATATCTTGAAGTTCCACTGATTGTGATCACAGTTATGGTCTTGCCTCTGAATTAGTAGTATCTTAGCTTAGGTGCTCCTTACTTTAAAATGTTGTTTCTTCTGGTGTACCTAAAGAACCTTCTTAATTATGATGTGCTTAGACATTGCGCTTTATAAACATGATCGTGTTGTTTTTCAATTGGTATATGTGGTGCAATGATAGTCAAGTGTGGAGCATGTCTAGGTTGCGTGTAAATGTTATACTTCTTGAGGCATGCATTGTTGTATTAAATCAACCCTTAATTTGGTATTCAATTGTTATCTCTTTGTGATGAAATTGAGAGTATTCCGTGACCAAGATATGTTGTGATCCCCTCTAGTTCTAAGAAAGCTAGAATGTGCAAAGTGCAAGCTATTCAAATACTTGATGCACAAGTGTAGGGGGAGCACACATAACTTGCGTCTTTTGAGACTAATTGTATCTTGAGCGATCTTGTGTAGTCTCAAGGTGGAAAAGAGAAGATGAGCAAGAAATGGAGCAATCAGGACTGGGGTACCTCTGTAAGTCAAGGAATTGGTATCTTAAGTCGTGAGTAATTGCATATTTTTAGATTGCTCATGCTCTATAAAATTTGGTGATACTAGATGCTTATCCTTAAATATCATGGAGCTATAATAATAAATGATCTTGCAATTGGTACCTTTCAATTGGTAGCGGTGATAGTTTGCTTCAATTGACATCTTTTGGTAATCACTAGAATAGAAGCTTCATCTTGTGCCACAATACTATAACCTGCTCTAAGCTTGGTGTCTTAGCAACAAGAAAAGGTTAGTATAAAGGATCAGGCACAAGTGTGGAGAAGCTCCCAAGAGACTAATACTTTCAAGAGAGGAAGTACACCACATCCGGGCAAAGGTACAAAGGAAGTATTGATCTTTTGCGTATATGTACCTTAACTTTCCTCCAAATGCTTGTGGTGCATTTGTTGAATGAGTAAGGGGGAGTATTGTTAGTGTGTGTTTACCTACTCAATACCCTGCTGTCCCTTGACATCATTCTATGTTCTTGCTTGAATATGGTTTTGGTGTTTGATGTCAAAGGGGGAGAATTTATGCATTAAAGCTTATCTCAACCTGAGAGGAAAGCTTATCCTAAGGGATAATGTGTTAGTTGTGTTATTGTGTTATTGATAATTCTTATCATATGCCTCTTGCAGTATTATATGTGTTGCATCATATGGACTAGTGTTTCCGCTGCTATGAATTTATTGGCATCTATAGTGTTTATTCTGTAATAGATATTCATGTGGTTAATGGTGCCTTAAGAGTAATGGTGCTTTAAGATTAACGGCGCTTTAAGATTGCTTTAAATTGGTATCTTAGTTTAAATTGATATCTTAATGATGAATAGTGGTAGGTTGATATTCCTGTGATATATCCACTCAAGTGAATGGTGTTTAACTCTGATTATGTGCACTTGTGTGTTATACGCATCATGGGTTGATCCTTGACACAATGCATCACACAGGTGCTAAGGCGTAGCAATGCTTTGATTTAGCCTAAGTATGTGCATTTTGGCATTTAAGGCCAAAGCTAAGATTTTAATGTAAGCACATATTTAGGGGGAGCATTCTACAATCTTAGAACTCAAAATTTGTGCTTTAAGTTTCACTCTTATGTAAGCTTTAATTGTGTTGCTATCAATCACCAAAAAGGGGGAGATTGAAACCTCTCTTGTGGGTTTTGGTGTTTGGATGACAACTCAATTAAAGGACTAACAAGTGTGCCAAGTGTTGAACAGGTGCTTAATGTAAAGCTAACAGGGTTCAATACAAGTGAACAAGTGTGATGGTCCAAGGACTAGATGATGGATAGATAATGGGCATCACAAGTAAGATGGACATTGCATAAAGTGAGACTCGGGTGCGTAGCTCGGAGACAACTGATCTAGCCAAGGACGGAGGCAAGAAGAGCTTCGAGGTACCAAGTGCACGGGAGAAGGTCAAAGAGGCTGAGGAACCCAAAGCCAAGGGTGAAGAAGAAGGCTTGCAAAGTCAAGGGTGATCGAGTTGAAAATAGCTACGACACATCAAGGATCACTACATAAGGACGTGACTTACAACCAATGAGAAAATGTCTATAGTTATGTGGTGTAAGTCAAAAGGCTCAAGACCAAGCTCTAAGAAGTGCACAAGGTCACTAGAAGAAGAAGCAGCGTGAAAACCAGAACTGGAAGCAGCCCAAAAGAGCTAAGTTCACCTTGATCTTTAGTTTGGGTTGTTCCTATGTTTGGATACATTCTATATGACCTTTGCAGGGTGTTGGAACTCCGACATATCAATCTAGATCAAGTCAAGCTGACTTGAGGTTTTGGAGTTCCACATTAATATCAAAACGTGCAAAATGCTAAAATTGGGTAAAGCGCAAATATAGGCACGAGGTATGTTTCCAGACCTAATAGATTGTTTTTGTGTACTAACATGGTTTGTCTAAGTGCTAGAAACAGAAAGAAAAGAAGAAGAGAAGAAAAGGAATGGTGTTGGCTATTGAGCAGTCAATTTTAGCTCAGTCTGGCACACCAGACTGTCCGGTGGTGCACCGGACAGTGTCTGGTGCGCCAGGCTGAACTCCGGTGAACAGGCCGCTCTCGGGAGAAGTCTGACGATGTACGGCTATAATTCACCGGACTCTCCGGTGGTGTACCGGACTGTCCGGTGAGCCAATGGTCGGTTGGGCCAACGGTCGGCCGCGCAATCCGCGCGTGACGCATGGTCGTGCCAATGGTCAGATGGGGGCACCAGACTGTCCGGTGTGCACCGGACAGTGTCCGGTGCGCCAACGGCTCCATGACTGCAACGGTCGACTGCTCCATTTCTGGAAGGAAATCGGGCACCGGACAGTGTCCGGTGGTGCACCGGACTGTCCGGTGCGCCACCCGACAGAAAACAAGTATTGCCTTCCAAATGGGATTCCAACGGCTCCTAGGCCCCTTGGGTCTATAAAAGGGACTCCTAGGCGCCTCCATTAGATGTACAAGAGCAGCCAACAAGTGTAGACATCACTCGAATCAATTCTCACTCTCCCTCTTGTGTGTATCTCTCTAGTTTGTGTAGAAGGCAAAGCTATAAGCCTTTAGAGAGAGGAGAAGTGCTGCTAAGAGCAAGAGCAAGGTCTTGAGCGTAGTGTTACTCTGCCGGGGTGCTGTCAAGAAGTTTGTAAGCAGCCGCGGTTTTGTTGTAACCCAACTCAACATAGTGAAAGGCTCTATCTGTCATACTGACAGATCTGACCAAACGGAGGAAGGAGTTGAAACAGACTCCAAGCCCAGGTGTGGCTAACTCCAACGAGGACTAGGCAAGCATTTCAGGCTTGGCCGAACCTCGGGATAAATCCTTGCGTCTGTGTGCTCTGTTCCGTATTGTATTCTGACTCTCTGTCTTACTCGCTTTTATATCTGCACTTCACTGCTTACTTGTGGTACTAGCTTTCCTTGAAGTGCAGGATATTCTTAAGGCAGGAACTTCAATTCCGCTGCAACCTACTCGAAGGGTTCTTCACTCCACTGCGATCCCTCTTCGAGTAGAGTAAGATTTAAGTTTTAAAGTGACAATTTTTATTCGCCTATTCACCCCCCCCCCTTCTAGGCGACATCCATATCATGTTCCCGGGTCAAAGGGAACTTTCAAGAGTTCAAGACACCCGAGCGGTTTTGGTCGAAAGCTATGAACACAGCCTGCCACGCCATAAACCGGCTATATCTGCATCGCCTCCTCAAGAAGACCTCCTACGAACTTCTTACCGGTAACAAACCCAATGTCTCTTACCTTCGTGTATTTGGGAGCAAATGCTACATTTTGGTGAAGAAAGGCAGACATTCTAAATTTGCTCCCAAGGCAGTAGAAGGGTTTTTACTAGGGTATGACTCAAATACAAAGGCGTATAGAGTCTTCAACAAATCATCAGGTTTGGTTGAAGTCTCTAGCGACGTTGTATTTGATGAGACTAATGGCTCTCCAAGAGAGCAAGTTGATCTTGATGACATAGATGAAGATGATGTTCCAACAGCCGCAATGCGCATGATGGCGATTGGAGATGTGCAACCATAGGAACAACAGGAGCAAGATCAGTCTTCTTCCTCAACAATAGTGCATCCCCCAACTCAAGATGATGGACAGGTTCCTCAAGAAGAAGCGAGTGATCAAGGGGGAGCACAAGAAGAACAAGTTATGGAGGAAGAAGCACCACTGGCCCCTCTAACTCAAGTTCGAGCGACGATCCAAAGAAATCACCCCGTCGATCAGATTCTAGGTGACATAAGCAAGGGAGTAACAACTCGCTCACGTTTAGCTAATTTTTGTGAGCATTACTCGTTTGTCTCTTCTATTGAGCCTTTCAGGGTAGACGAGGCTTGCAGGATCCGGACTGGGTGTTGGCCATGCAGGAAGAGCTCAACAATTTCAAGAGGAATGAAGTTTGGAGCCTGGTGCCACATCCCAAGCAAAATGTTGTGGGAACCAAGTGGGTGTTCCGCAACAAGCAAGACGAGCATGGAGTGGTGACAAGAAACAAGGCTCGACTTATGGCAAAAGGTTATGCCCAAGTCGCAGGTTTGGATTTCGAGGACACTTTTGCTCCTGTGGCTAGGCTAGAGTCTATTCGAATATTATTAGCCTATGCCGCTCACCACTCTTTCGGGTTGTTTCAAATGGATGTGAAGAGCGCTTTCCTCAACGGGCCAATCAAGGAGGAGGTGTATGTGGAACAACCCCCTAGCTTTGAGGATGATAGGTACCTCGACCATGTGTTTAAGCTCTCTAAGGTGCTCTATGGACTTAAGCAAGCCCCAAGAGCATGGTATGAATGCCTTAGAGATTTCTTAATTGCTAATGCTTTCAAGGTTGGGAAAGCCGATCCCACTCTTTTCACTAAGACTTGTGATGGTGATCTTTTTGTGTGCCAAATTTATGTCGATGACATAATATTTGGTTCTACTAACCAAAAGTGTTATGAAGAGTTTAGCAGGGTGATGACTCAAAAGTTTGAGATGTCAATGATGGGCGAGTTGACCTACTTCCTTGGGTTCCAAGTGAAGCAACTCAAGAATGGCACCTTCCTCTCCCAAACGAAGTACACTCAAGGCCTTCTCAAGAGGTTTGGGATGAAGGACGCAAAGCCCGCGAAAACATCGATGGGAACCGACGGGCATGTCGACCTCAACAAAGGAGGTAAGTCCGTTGATCAAAAGGCATACCGGTCTATGATAGGTTCCTTGCTTTATTTATGTGCTAGTAGACCGAACATTATGCTTAGTGTATGCATGTGTGCTAGATTTCAATCCGACCCCAAGGAATGTCACCTTGTGGCCATTAAGCGAATTCTTAGGTATTTAGTTGCTACGCCTTGCTTCGGGATCTGGTATCCAAAGGGGTCTACCTTTGACTTAATTGGATATTCATACTCTGATTATGCTAGATGCAAGGTTGATAGGAAGAGTACATCAGGGACGTGCCAATTCCTAGGAAGGTCCCTGATGTCTTGGAGTTCAAAGAAACAAACATCTGTTGCCCTATCCACCGTGGAGGCCGAGTATGTTGCCGCAGGACAGTGTTGCACGCAACTACTTTGGATGAGGCAAACCCTCAGGGACTTTGGCTACAATCTGAGCAAAGTCCCACTCCTATGTGACAATGAGAGTGCAATCCGCATGGCGGATAATTCTGTTGAACACATCCGCACTAAGCACATAGACATCCGGCACCACTTTCTGAGGGACCACCAGCAAAAGGGAGATATCGAAGTGTACCATGTTAGCACCGAGAACCAGCTAGCCGATATATTTACCAAGCCATTAGATGAGAAAACCTTTTGCAGATTGCGTAGTGAGCTAAATGTCTTAGATTCGCGTAACTTGGATTGATCTATAGCATACATGTGTTCTATGCTATTGATCATGTTACTTCATGTATTTATGTGAATTTATGGTGCTCAAGTTGTGCAAGGGATCCCCGGACCTCACAAGTCCATGTCTGAATGATGCACATATTTAGGGGGAGATGTGCTACAACTTGACCCTTTGAGACTAATCTGTTTGTTTGAGTATACTTGATGTAGTCTCAAAGGTGCATTGAAAGGGAAAAATGGACTTGGGCGTTGCAAAGACTTTCACTGCACTCCGGTATTGGTGTATTTACTTCCAAGTTCATACCTATGCTCTTATTGCCTTTTTGCTCTTAATTGACATTTTTGGTGAGGCAATAGGGTTAAAGGGCCAAGAGTGATCCTGTTTTGGTGCTTAATGCCAAAGGGGGAGAAATTAAGGCCAAAGCAAATGTTTCAGCTACCACTTGAGAATTTTGAAAATAGTAGAGTTAGAATTTTTAATTTGTCCAAAATACTCTTATTGCAAAATTTGGCCTCTTTGTGCGGGAGAATTATGATTATGGGAAAAAGGGGGAGTTTTTGGCTCTTAATCAATTTCACTCTTGGATTATCTCTCTTTGTGCCCAAACAAGTGAGCTTGAAGTAGAGATAGGAAAATGAATTTGATTTGCAAAAACAAACCAAGTGGTGGCAAAGAAAGATCCAAATATGCCAAATTAGAGTCAAATACAATTTGGTCCTCATTTGCATTGATGTTGCACTTATTTTGATTGCTTTTTGATGTGTTGGCATAAATCACCAAAAAGGGGGAGATTGAAAGGGAAATGTGCCTTTGGGCCATTTCTATAATGTTTTGGTGATTAAGTGCCCAACACATATTATTTAAGTTCTAATGTGCCAAACAAGCAAAAAGTGCAAATCATGCAACAAGGTACGTTTCTAGACTTAGTACATTGTTTTGCGTACTAACATATTTTGTCTAAGTGCTAGAAACAGGGAGAAAAGAATTACAAAAAGTCTTGGCTCGGTGCAGCCAAAACTCAGCTCAGTCTAGCACACCGGACTGTCCGGTGGTGCACCGGACTGTGTCTGGTGCGCCAGGCTGGTTTCCGGTGAACAGGTCGCTCTCGGGAAAAGTTTGGCGGCGTACGGCTATAAAGATCCTTGCCATCCCAGCCGTCGATGGGAAGAAGAGGTCGAGGAAGGGTGTAAGAAAGAATCCCACAGTTGATTTTGGGACATATACCAAGAACATTGTCTACAAGGAGGTTCTAACAAACTAGACCCACGATAAGTCTGTCAAAACTAAATTGTTTGTTAACCACATAGAATCTCATGGAATAAATTTCTGTAAGCATGACCATTCATTTTTTAGTATTTATTAACAATTATATTCTATGCTTTATATTCTTACAGCAGAAGATTATCTGTGTTCAGCGAAATGGACATAATTAGTGCTGTTTTGCAAAAGCATTTTGGAGTTTCCAGTCTCAAATCATTCCAAAAGGAAGTCTTGGATCCTTGGTTTGCTCACAGGGATTGTGTCTCCTAGCAGCCACACGATCAGGTGCGTTTTCTGTAATGCTCCTCTTTATCTTCTGTAATTTATTGCAACTGCTGATGTGACTTTGCTTTTTATATGGGCTGTAAGTTTCAGTAATATTTTTTCATAACTTCTATCATTATTGAATACTTATATTTTGTATCCCTTTTTTGCTGAACCTTCTTGCCTTATGTTTGAACATGCAGAACTTTGTTGGTGGAAAATCTAAACTCACCGGATATCATCCCAACTCCACTATGATGTAAGAAAACAATAAGTATAAATTGTTTAGGTGGTCATAGCCTTATATTCGATCGGGCTATTTAGGTTTTCCACCTCAGAAATTATGAACTTCAAATTCAATTTGTACATGGAGAAACGAAGAAGCCAAATCTCCCATAAAAAGATTTGTCTTTTTTGTTTTTCCATATACAAGTTAAATTTGAAGTTTATATTTTTTGTGATTAAGGACATCATAACTTATTCTAGAAAAATATGTTAAGAATTTTTTATCATTATTTTAAACTTAAGCACACACTACATGCCAGGGTTAGCGTTAGAAATAAAATCGAGTCCGAAAGAGAGGGTGAAGACAAATCAAAAGAAAATGAAGTGGATGACACGGTGATTTGTTTTACCGAGGTTCGGTTCTTGCAAACCTACTCCCCATTGAGGTGGTCACAAAGACCAGATCTCTTTCGACCCTTTCCCTCTCTCAAACGGTCACCTAGACCGAGTGAGCTTTTCTCCTTAATCAAACGGGTCACTTAGACCCCTACAAGGACCACCACAACTTGGTGTCTCTTTCTTTGATTACAAGTGTCTTGAGAACAAGAAAGAGGAAGACGAAAAGCGATCCAAGCGCAAGAGCTCAAAGAACACGAGAAAAACTCTCTCTTCTAGTCACTAATTGCTTTGAGTGGAATTGGGACTTGGAGAGGCTTTCATTCAATCTAATTGTGTCTTGTATTGAATGCACTAGCTCTTGTATTGAGTGAGATGTCTGAAAAACTTGGGTGCATTGAAGTGTGGTGGTTGGGGGGGTATTTATAGCCCCAATCACCAAAACAACCGTTGGGGAAGTCTGCTGTCGAAGGGCGCACCAGACAGTCCGGTGTGCCAGCCACGTCACCCAACCATTAGGGTTCTGATGGTTTCGACCGTTGGAGCTCTGACTTCATGGGGCACCGGACAGGTACTGTTCACCGTCCGGTGCGCCTTCTGGCATTGCTCAGACTCTGCGCGTGCAGACGCACACTGTTCACTGTTGCTTTTGTAGACGACCGTTGGCGCAGCAGCCGTTGCTCCGCATGGCACACCGGACAGTCCGGTGCTACACCGGACAGTCCGGTGAATTATAGTGGAGTGGCATTTCCAGAAACCCGAAGGTGGCAAGTTTAGAGTGGATCTCCCTGGTGCACCGGACAGTCCGGTGCTCTAGACCAGGACAATCTTCAGTTTCTTTTGCTCCTTTCTTTTTGAACCCTAACTTGTTCTTTTTATTGGTTTGTGTTGAACCTATGGCACATGTAGAACATATAATCTAGAGCAAACTAGTTAGTCCAATTGTTTGTGTTGGGCAATTCAACCACCAAAATCATTTAGGAAAAGGTTTGACCCTATTTCCCTTTCAATCTCCCCCTTTTTGGTGATTGATGCCAACACAAACCAAAGCAAATATATAAGTGCAGAATTGAACTAGTTTGCATAATGTAAGTGCATAGGTTGCTTGGAGTGAAACCAATATGATTATTTCAATAGATATGCATGGATTGCTTTCTTCTATTTTAATATTTTGGACCACGCTTGCACCACGAGTTCTATTTTTGCAGATTCTTTGGAAAATTCTTTTCAAAAACCTTTTGCAAATAGTCAAAGATATATGAATAAAATTTGAAAGAAGCATTTTCAAGATTTGATATTTTCTCCCCCTGTTTCAAATGCTTTTCCTTTGACTTTAAACAAAACTCCCCCTAAATGAAATTCTCCTCTTAGCTTTCAAGAGGGTTTTGGGATATATTAATTGAGATACTCTTATTAGGGGAATACAATTTGAAAGATATTAATACCAATAAAAATTTTCAAAACATAATTAAAAATTTAGGTGGTGGTGCGGTCCTTTTGCTTTGGGCTAATACTCTCTCCCCCTTTGGCATGAATCGTCAAAAACGGAGACTTTGTGAGCCCTTAGTAGCTTCTCTCCCCCTTTGGAAAACAATATATGAGTGAAAGATTATACCAATGTGGAGAGATGGCGGAATACCGGTAAAGAGTAGATAATACCGATGGAGTTGAGCGGAAGCGTCATCTTTGCCGAATACTCCATTTCCCTTACAATTCTATGACTAAGCATGAGAATACACTTGAAAACACATTAGTCATAGACATAAAAGAGGTATGATCAAAGGTATATAAATGAACTATGTGTGCAAAGTATCAATCAAAGTTCTGAGAATCAAGAATGTTTAGCTCATTCCTAAGTTTGGTAAAGGTTTTCTCATCTAGTGGTTTGGTAAAGATATCCGCTAGTTGTTCTTTGGTGTTAATATATGCTATCTCGATATCCCCCCTTCGTTGGTGATCTCTCAAAAAGTGATACCTAATGGCTATGTGCTTAGTGTGGCTGTGTTCAACAGGATTATCCGCCATGCGGATTGCACTCTCATTATCACATAGGAGAGGGACTTTGCTAAATTTGTAGCCATAGTCCCTGAGGGTTTGCCTCATCCAAAGCAATTGCGTGCAACAATGGCCTGCGGCAATATACTCAGCTTCGACAGTAGAAAGAGCTACTGAGTTTTGTTTCTTTGAAGCCCAAGACACCCGGGATCTCCCCAAAAACTGACAAGTCCCTGATGTGCTCTTCGTATCAATTTTGCACCCTGCCCAATCGGCATCTGAAAATCCTATCAAATCAAAAGAGGATCCCTTGGGGTACCAAAGGCCAAACTTACGAGTATAAACTAAATATCTCAAGATTCTCTTTACGGCCCTAAGGTGAACTTCCTTAGGATCGGCTTGGAACCTTGCACACATGCATACGGAAAGCATAATATCCGGTCGAGATGCACATAAATAGAGTAGAGATCCTATCATTGACAAGTATACCTTTTGATCTACGGATTTACCTCCCGTGTCGAGGTCGAGATGCCCATTGGTTCCCATGGGTGTCTTGTTGGGTTTGGCATCCTTCATTCCAAACTTGGTAAGTATGTCTTGAATGTACTTTGTTTGGCTGATGAAGGTGCCCTCTTGGAGTTGCTTGACTTGAAATCCTAGAAAATACTTCAACTCCCCCATCATAGATATCTCGAATTTTTGGATCATAATCCTACTAAACTCTTCACAAGTAGATTTGTTAGTAGACCCAAATATGATATCATCAACATAAATTTGGCATACAAACAAATCTTTTGCAATAGTTTTGGTAAAGAGAGTAGGATTGGCTTTACCGACTTTGAAGCCATTAGTGATTAAAAAGTCTCTTAGGCATTCATACCATGCTCTTGGTGCTTGCTTAAGCCCATAGAGCGTCTTGGAGAGCTTATAGACATGGTTAGGGTACTCACTATCTTCAAATCCTAGAGGTTGCTCAACATAGACCTCTTCCTTGATTGGTCCATTGAGGAAGGCACTTCTCACATCCATTTGATAAAGCTTAAAGCCATGGTAAGTAGCTGAGAGAACCTAGAGGGGGGTGAATAGGTGATCCTGTAAAAATCAAATACTAATAGCCACAAAACTTAGTTATAAGTGTTAGTACGGCTAAGTAGTTTGAAGCGAGCTCTTGCGAACACAAATAATCACAGAGAGGAGCAACACAAGAGACACGCGATTTTATCCCGTGGTTCGGCCAAGTAACACTTGCCTACTTCCACGTTGTGGTGTCCCAATGGACGAGGGTTGCACTCAACCCCTTTCAAGTGATCCGATGATCAACTTGAATACCACGGTTTTTCCTTTAGATGATTATTCCCGTTTGCGAGGAATCTCCACAAGATTGGAGTCTCTCGCCCTTACAACAAAGATCACAATGAAAGCACGGAGTAAGGTTGGGATGAGCAACACACACAAGACACAAATCGCAGCACAACTACGCACACAAGTCACAACTTGAGCTCAAAACACAACACACAGAGTTCACAACTCAAATGGAGCTCAAGTCACTATCTCAAAGAATCGAATGCATGAAGTTGGAGTCTTAGAATGTTTCTTGTAATCTTGGGTGGCTCCTCCATGTGCCTATGGGTCCCTTTTATAGCCCCAAGGCAGCTGGGAGCCGTTGGAGGCCAACAAGGAAGGCCATCCTTGCCTTCTGTCGAGTGGTGCACCGGACAGTCACTGTAGACCGTCCAGTGCCGATCTCCTTCCTTTTCTGGCGTAGACGACCGTTGCACCTCCGGCTAGTTGCCGCACCGGACAGTCCGGTGCCCCCTGCCGACCGTTGGTGCGGGCCACGCGTCGCCCGCGGATTGCGCGGCCGACCGTTGCGCTGGCGACCGTTGGCTCATCGGACAGTCCGGTGCACCACCAGACAGTCCGGTGAATTATAGCTGTACGCCGCCAAACTTTTCCCGAGAGTGGCCTGTTCACTGGAAACCAGCCTGGCGCACCGGACACTGTCCGGTGCACCATCGGACAGTCCGGTGTGCTAGACTGAGCTGAGTTTTGGCTGCACCGAGCCAAGACTTTTTGTAATTCTTTTCTCCCTGTTTCTAGCACTTAGACAAAATATGTTAGTACGCAAAACAATGTACTAAGTCTAGAAACGTACCTTGTTGCATGATTTGCACTTTTTGCTTATTTGGCACATTAGAACTTAAATAATATGTGTTGGGCACTTAATCACCAAAACATTATAGAAATGGCCCAAAGGCACATTTCCCTTTCAATCTCCCCCTTTTTGGTGATTTATGCCAACACATAAAAAAGCAATCAAAATAAGTGCAACATCAATGCAAATGAGGACCAAATTATATTTGACTCTAATTTGGCATATTTGGATCTTTCTTTGCCACCACTTGGTTTGTTTTTGCAAATCAAATTCATTTTCCTATCTCTACTTCAAGCTCACTTGTTTGGGCACAAAGAGAGATAATCCAAGAGTGAAATTGATTAAGAGCCAAAAACTCCCCCTTTTCCCATAATCATAATTCTCCCGCACAAAGAGGCCAAATTTTGCAATAAGAGTATTTTTGGACAAATAAAAAATTCTAACTCTACTATTTTCAAAATTCTCAAGTGGTAGCTGATCCATTTGCTTTGGCCTTAATTTCTCCCCCTTTGGCATTAAGCACCAAAATAGGATCACTCTTGGCCCTTTAACCCCATTGCCTCACCAAAAATGTCAATTAAGAGCAAAAAGGCAATAAGAGCATAGGTATGAACTTGGAAGTAAATACACTAATACCGGAGTGCAGTGGAAGTCTTTGCAACGCCCAAGTCCATTTTTCCCTTTCAATGCACCTTTGAGACTACATCAAGTATACTCAAACAAACAGATTAGTCTCAAAGGGTCAAGTTGTAGCACATCTCCCCCTAAATGTGTGCATCATTCACACATGGACTTGTGAGGTTCGGGGATCCCTTGCACAACTTGAGCACCATAAATTCACATAAATACATGAAGTAACATGATCAACGGCATAGAACACACGTATGCTATAGATCAATCCAAGTTACGCGAATCTAAGACATTTAGCTCACTACGCAACCTGCAAAAGGTTTTCTCATCTAATGGCTTGGTAAAGATATCGGCTAGCTGGCTCTCGGTGCTAACATGGTACACTTCAATATCTCCCTTTTGCTGGTGGTCCCTCAGAAAGTGATGCCGGATGTCTATGTGCTTAGTGTGGCTGTGTTCAACAGGATTATCCACCATGCGGATTGCACTCTCATTGTCACATAGGAGTGGGACTTTGCTCAGATTGTAGCCAAAGTCCCTGAGGGTTTGCCTCATCCAAAGTAGTTGCACGCAACACTGTCCTACGGCAACATACTCGACCTCAGCGGTGGATAGGGCAACGAATGTTTGTTTCTTTGAACTCCAAGACACCAGGGACCTTCCTAGGAATTGGCACGTCCCTGATGTACTCTTCCTATCAACCTTGCATCCAACATAATCAGAGTCTGAATATCCAATTAAGTCAAAGGTAGACCCCTTTGGATACCGGATCCCGAAGCAAGGCGTAGCAACTAAATACCTAAGAATTCGCTTAACGGAAACAAGGTGACATTTCTTGGGGTCAAATTGAAATCTAGCACACATGCATACACTAAGCATAATGTCTGGTCTACTAGCACATAAATAAAGCAAGGAACCTATCATAGACCGGTATGCCTTTTGATCAACGGACTTACCTCCTTTGTTGAGGTCGACATGCCCGTCGGTTCCCATCGGTGTTTTTGCGGGCTTTGCGTCCTTCATCCCAAACCTCTTGAGAAGGTCTTGAGTGTACTTCGTTTGGGAGAGAAAGGTGCCATCCTTGAGTTGCTTCACTTGGAACCCAAGGAAGTAGGTCAACTCGCCCATCATCGACATCTCAAACTTTTGAGTCATCATCCTGCTAAACTCTTCACAAGACTTTTGGTTAGTAGAACCAAATATTATGTCATCGACATAAATTTGGCACACAAAAAGATCACCATCACAAGTCTTAGTGAAAAGAGTGGGATCGGCTTTCCCAACCTTGAAACCATTAGCAATTAAGAAATCTCTAAGGCATTCATACCATGCTCTTGGGGCTTGCTTAAGTCCATAGAGCGCCTTAGAGAGCTTAAACACATGGTCAGGGTACCTGTCATCCTCAAAGCCAGGGGGTTGTTCCACATACACCTCCTCCTTGATTGGCCCGTTGAGGAAAGCGCTCTTTCACATCCATTTGAAACAACCTGAAAGAGTGGTGAGCGGCATAGGCTAATAATATTCGAATAGACTCTAGCCTAGCCACATGAGCAAAAGTCTCCTCGAAATCCAAACCTGCGACTTGGGCATAACCTTTTGCCACAAGTCGAGCCTTGTTTCTTGTCACCACTCCGTGCTCGTCTTGCTTGTTGCAGAACACCCACTTGGTTCCCACAACATTTTGCTTGGGACGTGGCACCAGGCTCCAAACTTCATTCCTCTTGAAGTTGTTGAGCTCTTCCTGCATGGCCAACACCCAGTCCGGATCCTGCAAGGCCTCTTCTACCCTAAAGGCACAATAGAAGAGACAAACGAGTAATGCTCACAAAAATTAGCTAAACGTGAGCGAGTTGTTACTCCCTTGCTTATGTCACCCAGAATCTGATCGACGAGGTGATTTCTTTGGATCGTCGCTCGGACTTGAGTTGGAGGGGCCAGTGGTGCTTCTTCCTCCATAACTTGTTCTTCTTGTGCTCCCCCTTGATCACGCGCTTCTTCTTGAGGAACCTGTCCATAATCTTGAGTTGGGGGATGCACCATTGTTGAGGAAGAAGGCTGATCTTGCTCCTGTTGTTCCTGTGGTCGCACATCTCCAATCGCCATCGTGCGCATTGCGGCCGTTGGAACATCATCTTCATCTATGCCATCATGATCAACTTGCTCTCTTGGAGAGCCATTAGTCTCATAAAATACAACATCGCTAGAGACTTCAACCAAACCCGATGATTTGTTGAAGACTCTATACGCCTTTGTATTTGAGTCATACCCTAGTAAAAACCCTTCTACTGCCTTGGGAGCAAATTTAGAATGTCTGCCTTTCTTCACCAAAATGTAGCATTTGCTCCCAAATACACGAAAGTAAGAGACATTGGGTTTGTTACCGGTAAGAAGTTCGTAGGAGGTCTTCTTGAGGAGGCGATGCAGATATAGCCGGTTTATGGCGTGGCAGGTTGTGTTCACAGCTTCCGACCAAAACCGCTCGGGTGTCTTGAACTCTCCAAGCATCGTCCTTGCCATGACGATAAGCGTCCTGTTCTTCCTCTCTACCACATTGTTTTGTTGTGGTGTGTAGGGAGTGGAGAACTCGTGCTTGACGCCTTCCTCCTCAAGATACTCCTCCACTTGTAGATTCTTGAACTCGGACCTGTTGTCGTTTCTTATCTTTTTCACCTTGATCTCAAATTCGTTTTGAGCCCTCCTTAGAAAGCGCTTTAGGGTCCCTTGGGTTTCTGATTTATCCTGCAAAAAGAACACCCAAGTGAAGCAGGAAAAATCATCAACAATTACTAGACCATACTTACTTCCCCCGATACTATGGTAGGCGACAGGTCTGAAGAGGTCCATGTGAAGAAGCTCCAGTGGTCTTGTTGTTGTCATCACATTCTTGTTGTGATGAGTTCTTCCCACCTGTTTCCCTGCCTGACAAGCTGCACAAGGTCTATCTTTTTCGAAACATACATTGGTTAGTCCTAACACATGTTCTCCCTTTAGAAGTTTATGAAGGTTCTTCATCCCAACATGTGCTAGACGGTGATGCCACAGCCAGCCCATACTAGTCTTAGCTATTAAGCATGCATCTAGATTGGCCTCCTCTTTCGAAAAATCAACTAAATAGAGTTTGTCGTCTAATACACCCTTAAATGCTAATGAACCATCACTCCTTCTAAAGACAGAAACATCAACATTTGTAAACAAACAATTGTAGCCCATGTGGCACAATTGACTTACAGACAAGAGGTTGTATCTTAATGACTCTACTAAAAATACATTTGAAATAGAGTGCTCGCTTGTGATGGCTATCTTTCCCAAACCTTTGACCTTGCCTTGGTTCCCATCTCCAAAAATAATCGTATCCTGGGAATCCTTGTTCTTGACGTAGGAGGTGAACATCTTCTTCTCCCCTGTCATGTGGTTTGTGCATCCGCTGTCGATTATCCAGCTAGATCCCCCGGATGCATAAACCTACAAGGCAATTTAAGCTTGGGTTTTAGGTACCCAACTCTTGTTGGGTCCTACAAGGTTAGTCACAATAGCCTTTGGAACCCAAATACAAGTCTTATCTCCCTTGCATTTGGATCCCAACTTTCTAGCAACTACTTTTTCATTCTTACATACAAGCGCAAATGAAGTATTGCAAACATGGTAAATAGTGGAAGGTTCATTACACACTCTCCTAGGCACATGATGCACAACATGATTTCTCCTAGGCCTACTTCTACCATGCACAAAAGTAGAGCTAGAGGCAAACATAGCATGTGAATCAAAAGCATTATGATCATAACTCCTATGAGCATTCCTAGAATATTTTTTATCATAAATGTAGGCATGACACTTGTGAGAACTACTAGCCATAGGAACCTTCCCTTTCTCCTTGTTGAGAATGGGAGCCTTTTGGCTTGTTAAGTTCTTGGTTTCCCTTTGAAAACCAAGTCCATCCTTAATAGAGGGGTGTCTACCAATTGTGTAGGCATCCCTAGCAAATTTTAACTTATCAAAATCATTTTTGCAAGTCTTAAGTTGAGCATTAAGACTTGCCGCTTCATCATTCAATTTTGTAATAGCAATAAGATGTTCATTACAAGCATTAACATCAAAGTCCTTACATCTATTACAAATACTAACATGCTCTACACATGAACTAGATTTATTTGCTTCCTCTAGCTTAGCATTTAAATCATCATTTAAACTCTTTAAACTAGATATATTTTCATGGCAAGCAGATAACTCAGAAGATAACATTTCATTTCTTTTAGTTTCTAAAGCAAGAGATTTTTGTACACTAACAAATTTGTCATGTTCTTCATATAAAATGTCCTCTTGCTTCTCTAGCAATCTATCTTTTTCATTTAGAGCGTCAATTAACTCATTGATTTTATCTACTTTAGCTCTATCTAAACCCTTAAATAAATCAGTATAATCTACTTCATCATCACTAGAATCATCATCGCTAGAAGTAGTGTACTTAGGGGTATCTCGAACACTCACCTTCTTCTCCTTGGCCATGAGGCAAGTGTGGCGTTCGTTGGGGAAGAGCGAAGACTTGTTGAAGGTCGAGGCTGCCAGTCCTTCATCTTCGGAGTCGGATGAAGAGCAGTCTGAATCCCATTCTTTGCCAAGGTGCGCCTCGCCCTTCGCCTTCTTGTAAACCTTCTTCTTCTCCCTCTTCCCATGCTTTTCTTGTTCCTGGTCATTATCATTATCGAGGCATTGTGCTATAAAATGACCAGTCTTACCACATTTGAAACAGGAGCGCTTCCCCTTTGTTTTGTTCTTTTTGGGGTACTCCTTGCGTCCCTTTAGTGCAGTCTTGAAGCGTTTGATGATTAGGGCCATCTCATCTTCGTTTAGCCCGGCAGCCTCAACTTGTGCCACCTTGCTTGGTAGCGCCTCCCTGCTGCTTGTTGCTTTGAGAGCAACGGGTTGAGACTCGTAGACGGGTAGAGGGCCATTAAGAGCATCATCCATATATCGCGCTTCCTTTACCATCATACGCCTGCTCACGAATTTTCCGAGTATCTCCTCGGGCGTCAATTACCGTGAATGACCTTAGCATAAGTCGAACGACTTCATGGTCCGTCCATCTTGTGCTTCCATAGCTTCTAATTTTGTTGACCAGGGTCTTGAGCCTGTTGTAGGTTTGCGTTGGCTCCTCTCCCCTGATCATCGCAAATCTCCCTAGCTCGCCTTCCACCAACTCCATTTTGGTGATCATGGTGGCGTCGTTTCCCTCATGTGATATCTTGAGGGTATCCCAAATTTGCTTAGCGTTGTCCAAGCCGCTCACCTTGTTGTATTCATCCCTGCACAAGGATGCTAGCAAAATAGTGGTAGCTTGTGCATTCTTATGAATTTGCTCATTTATGAAAACGGGGTTGTCAGTATTATCAAAATGCATTCCGTTTTCAACAATCTCCCAAATACTAGGATGGAGAGAAAATAGGTGACTATGCATTTTGTGACTCCAAAATGAGTAGTCTTCTCCATCAAAGTGCAGAGGTTTCCCAAGTGGAATTGATAGTAAATGAGCATTAGAATTGAATGGAATATGGGAATAATCAAATGAATAATTTTGATTAACTGTTTTCTTTTTCGATGATGAGTAGTCATCATCGTCATCTCTTGGTGAAGATGAAGAGGCATCGCTGTCGAAGTAGACGATTTTCTTGATGCACCTCTTCTTCCCATCCCTCTTTTTGTGACTCGAGCCAGAGTCAGTGGGCTTGTCATCTCTTGGCTCGTTGAAGATGGACTCCTCCTTGTCATTGACCACCATTCCCTTTCCCTTAGGATCCATCTCTTCGGGTGATTAGTCCCTTATGTGAAGAGAACGACTTTGATACCAATTGAGACAACCTAGAGGAGGGGTGAATAGCTGATCCTGTAAAAATCAAATACTAATAGCCACAAAACTTAGTTATAAGTGTTAGTATGGCTAAGTAGTTTGAAGCGAGCTCTTGCGAACACAAATAATCACAGAGAGGAGCAACACAAGAGACACGCGATTTTATCCCGTGGTTCGGCCAAGTAACACTTGCCTACTTCCACGTTGTGGCATCCCAATGGACGAGGGTTGCACTCAACCCCTTTTAAGTGATCCGATGATCAACTTGAATACCACGGTTTTTCCTTTAGATGATTATTCCTGTTTGCGAGGAATCTCCACAAGATTGGAGTCTCTTGCCCTTACAACAAAGATCACAATGAAAGCATGGAGTAAGGTTGGGATGAGCAACACACACAAGACACAAATTGCAGCACAACTACGCACACAAGTCACAACTTGAGCTCAAAACCCAACGCACGGAGTTCACAACTCAAATGGAGCTCAAGTCACTATCTCAAAGAATCGAATGCGTGAAGTTGGAGTCTTGGAGTCTTAGAATGTTTCTTGTAAGCTTGGGTGTCTCCTCCATGCGCCTAGGGGTCCCTTTTATAGCCCCAAGGCAGCTGGGAGCTGTTGGAGGCCAACAAGGAAGGCCATCCTTGCCTTCTATCGAGTGGCGTACCGGACAGTCCGGTGCGCCACCGGACAGTCACTGTAGACGGTCCGGTGCCGATCTTCTTCCTTTTCCGGCGCAGACGACCGTTGCACCTCCGGGCCAGTTGGCGCATCGGACACTGTCAGGTATACACCAGACAGTCCGCCCCCTGCCGACCGTTGGTGCAGGCCACGCGTCGCCCGCGGATTGCGCGGCCGACCGTTGAGCTGGCGACCGTTGGTTACCGGACAGTCCGGTGAATTATAGTTGTACGCCGCCAAACTTTTCCCGAGAGCGGCCTGTTCACCGGAAACCAGCCTGGCGCACCGGACACTGTCCGGTGCACCACCAGACTGAGCTGAGTTTTGGCTGCACCGAGCCAAGACCTTTTGTAATTCTTTTCTCTTTGTTTCTAGCACTTAAACAAAATATGTTAGTACGCAAAACAATGTACAAAGTCTAGAAATGTACCTTGTTGCATGATTTGCACTTTTTGCTTATTTGACACATTAGAACTTAAATAATATGTGTTGGGCACTTAATCACCAAAACATTATAGAAATGGCCCAAAGGCACATTTCCCTTTCAGTACCATAGGCAAGTAATATACGAATTGACTCAAGCCTAGCTACGGGTGCATAGGTTTCACCAAAATCCAAACCTTCGACTTGTGAATAACCCTTGGCCACAAGTCGTGCTTTGTTCCTTGTCACCACACCATGCTCATCTTGCTTGTTGCGGAACACCCACTTGGTACCTACAACATTTTGATTAGGACGTGGAACCAAATGCCATACCTCATTCCTCGTGAAGTTGTTGAGCTCCTCTTGCATCGCCAGCACCCAATCCGAATCTTTAAGTGCATCCTGTACCCTGTATGGCTCAATAGAGGAGACAAAAGAGTAATGTTCACAAAAATGAGCGACTCAAGATCGAGTTGTTACCCCCTTATGAATATCGTCGAGGATGGTGTTCACGGGGTGATCTCTTTGAATCACTTGGTGAACTCTTGGGTGTGGCGGTCTTTGACCCTGTTAGTCTTCCTTGTTTTGATCATTATCATCTCCCCCTTGATCATTTCCCTCCTCTTGAGGTGGCTCATCTTCTTGACCTTCTTCTTCATCATCTTGAGCCTGTTCCTCATCTTGATTTGGTGGAGATGCTTGTATGGAAGATGATGGTTGATCTTGTGCTAGTGGAGGTTCTTCGGATTCTTTGGGACACACATCCCCAATGGACATATTCCTTAGCGCGACGCACGAAGCCTCTTCATCATCTAGCTCATCAAGATCAACTTGCTCCACTTGGGAGCTGTTAGTCTCATCAAACACAATGTCACAAGAAACTTCAACTAGTCCAGTGGACTTGTTAAAGACTCTATTTGCCCTTGTGTTTGAATCATAACCAAGTAAAAAGCCTTCTACAGCCTTAGGAGCAAATTTAGATTTTCTACCTCTTTTAACAAGAATAAAAAATTTGCTACCAAAGACTCTAAAATATGAAACATTGGGCTTTTTATCGGTGAGGAGTTCATATGATGTCTTCTTGAGGATTCGGTGAAGGTAGAGCCGGTTGATGGAGTAGCAGGCGGTGTTAATCGCCTCGGCCCGAAACTGGTCCGCTGTCTTGTACTCATCAAGCATGGTCCTTGCCATGTCAAGTAGAGTTCTATTCTTCCTCTCCACTGCACCATTTTGTTGAGGTGTGTAGGGAGAAGAGAACTCATGCTTGATGCCCTCCTCCTCAAGGAAGCCTTCAATTTGAGAGTTCTTGAACTCCGTCCCATTGTCGCTTCTTATTTTCTTGATCCTCAATTCGAACTCATTTTGAGCCTGTCTCAAGAATCCCTTTAAGGTCTCTTGGGTTTGAGATTTTTCCTGCAAAAAGAACACCCAAGTGAAGCGAGAATAGTCATCCACAATTACAAGACAATACTTACTCCTACCGATGCTTATGTAAGCTATCGGGCCGAATAAATCCATGTGGAGTAGCTCAAGCGGCCTGTCGGTCGTCATGATGTTCTTATGTGGATGGTGGGTACCAACTTGCTTTCCTGCTTGACATGCGCTACAAATCCTGTCTTTCTCAAATGAACATTGGTTAGTCCCAAAATGTGCTCTCCCTTTAGAAGCTTGTGAAGATTCTTCATCCCAACATGGGCTAGTTGGCGATGCCAGAGCCAACCCATATTAGTCTTAGCAATTAAGCAAGTGTCGAGTTCAGCTCTATTGAAATCAACTAAGTATAGCTGACCCTCTAACACTCCCTTAAATGCTACTGAATCATCACTTCTTCTAAAGACAGTAACACCTAAATCTGTAAAAAAACAGTTGTAACCCATTTTGCATAATTGAGAAACTAAAAGCAAATTGTAATCTAATGAATCTACAAGAAAAACATTGGAAATAGAATGGTCAGGTGATATAGCAATTTTACCAAGTCCTTTGACCAAACCTTGATTTCCATCCCCGAATGTGATAGCTCTTTGGGGATCTTGGTTTTTCTCATAGGAGGAGAACATCCTTTTCTCCCTAGTCATGTGGTTTGTGCACCCGCTATCAATGATCCAACTTGAGCCCCCGGATGCATAAACCTACAAAACAAGTTTAGGCCTTGTTCTTAGGTACCGAAACAGTCTTGGGTCCTTTGATATTAGAAACAAGCACCTTGGGTACCCAAACACAAGTCTTTGAGCCCTTGTGCTTGGCCCCAACATATTTGGCAACTACTTTGCCTGATTTGTTAGTTAAAACATAAGAAGCATTAAAATCTTAAATGAAACAATATCCTCATTTGATGCAGTAGGATTTTTCTTTTTAGGCAATTTAACATGAGTGGATTGCCTAGAACTAGATGCCTCACTCTTATACATAAAAGCATGATGAGAGCCAGAGTGAGACTTCCTAGAATGAATTCTCCTAATTTTGTGTTCGGGATAACCAGCAGGATATAAAATGTAACCCTCGTTATCCTGAACCATGGGAGCTTTGCCCTTAACAAAGTTAGATAATTTCTTAGGGGCATTAAGCTTGACATTGCCTCCCTGTTGGAAGCCAATACCATCCTTAATGCCAGGGCGTCTCCCATTATAGAGCATGCTTCTAGCAAATTTAATTTTTTCATTTTCTATCTCATGCTCATTAATTTTAGCACTAAATTGAGCTATGTGATCATTTTGTTGTTTAATTAAAGCTAGGTGATCATGAATAGCATCAACATTAATGTCTCTACATCTAGTACAAATAGAAACATGATCAATAGTAGATGTAGAGGGTTTGCAAACATTTAATTCATCAATCTTAGCATGTAACATGGCATTTTCATTTCTAAGATTGGAAATAACATCATTGCAAACCTTTAAATCCTTAGCCTTAGCAATTAATTCTTCATTCTCAATCTTAAGGCTAGAAAGTGAGGCATTCAATTTATCAATCTTAGCAATCAAACTAGCATTATCATTTCTAAGATTGGCAATTGAATCATCACAATCATTTAAATTCTCAACCTTAATAATAAAACTAGCATTCTCGGCTCTAAGGTTGGAAATGGTGTCATGGCAAATGTTAAGCTCACTAGTAATTTTTCACATTTTTCTATCTCCTAAGCATAAGCATTTTTCACCTTAACATGCTTCTTATTTTCCTTAATAAGGAAGTCCTCTTGGCTATCCAAAAGTTCATCCTTCTCATGAATAGCACTAATCAATTCATTTAACTTCTCCTTTTGTTGCATGTTAAGGTTGGCAAAAAGTGTAAGCAAATCATCCTCATCATCACTAGAGCTAGCCTCATCACTAGATGTTGTATATTTAGTAGAAGCTCTAGATTTTACCTTCTTCTTTTTGCCGTCTTTTGCCATGAGGCACTTGTGGCCGACGTTGGGGAAGAGGAGGCCCTTGTTGGCGGTGATGTTGGTGGCGTCCCCTTCGGAGGAGGAGTCGGTGGAGCTCTCATCGGAGTCCCATTCCCGACACACATGGGCATCGTCGCCCTTCTTCTTGTAGTACTTCTTCTTTTCCTTTCTCCTTCCCTTCTTGTCATCACCCATGTCACTATCACTAGATAATAGATATTTAGCAATAAAATGACCGGGCTTACCACACTTGTAGTTGTAGCAAACTTTCTTGGAATGGGGTTTGTAGTCTTTCCCCTTCCGTTGCTTGAGGATTTGATGGAAGCTCTTAATGATGAGCACCATCTCCTCATTGTCGAGCTTGGAGGCGTCGATGGGAAGCCTAATTGATGTAGATTCTTCTTTCTTCTCCTCCGTTGCTTTGAAGGCAGCGGGTTGCACCTCGGGTGTTGAGGTGGTGCCTCGCTCGATGATTTGTTTGGAGCCTTTGATCATCAATTCAAAGCTCACAAACTTTCCTATAACCTCCTCGGGAGATATTAGCTTGTATCTAGGATCACCATGAATTAATTGAACTTGTGTAGAATTAAGAAAAACAAGTGATCTTAGAATAACCTTGACCATTTCATGGTCATCCCATTTTGTGCTCCCAAGGTTGCACACTTGATTCACCAAGGTCTTGAGCCGGTTGTACATGGCTTGTGGCTCCTCTCCTTGGTTAAGCATGAATCGACCGAGCTCCCCCTTGATCGTCTCTTGTTTGGTGATCTTTGTCACCTCTTCTCCTTCGTGCGCGGTTTTGAGCACGTCCCAAATCTCTTTAGCACTCTTCAACCCTTGCACCTTATTATACTCCTCTCGACTTAGAGAGGCGAGGAGTATAGTAGTGGCTTGGGAGTTGAAGTGCTTGATTTGGGCGACTTTGTCCGAGTCATAGCCTTCGTCCCCCGGCGATGGTACCTGCGCTCCAAACTCAACAATGTCCCAAATACTAGCATGGAGTGAGGTTAGGTGATGTCTTATTTTATCACTCCACATGTTATAATCTTCACCCTCAAAAACGGGTGGTTTGCCTAGTGGGATGGAAAGTAAAGGACTGCGTCTAGAAATACGGGGATAACGAAGTGGCATCTTACTATACTTCTTGCGCTCATGGCGCTTAAAAGTGACAGACGGCGCGTCAGAGCCGGAGGTAGACGGCGACAAAGAATCGGTCTCGTAGTAGACCACCTTCTTCATCTTCTTTTTCTTGTCGCCGCTCCGATGTGACTTGGCGTGTGAAGGGGATCCCTTCACCTTGTTGCCAGACTCCCGATGGAGTCTTCTCGTGGCTTGTGGCGGGCTTCTCGCCGGTCACGACCTCCTTCTTGGCGTGATCTCCTGACATCACTTCGAGCGGTTAAGCTCTAATGAAGTACCGGCTCCGATACCAATTGAAAGTCGCCTAGAGGGGGGTGAATAGGTGGAATCTGAATATTATAAACTTAAGCACACACTGCAAGCCGGGATTAGCGTTAGAAATAAAATCGAGTCCGAAAGAGAGGGTGAAGACAAATCAAAAGCAAATGAAGTGGATGACACGGTGATTTGTTTTACCGAGGTTCGGTTCTTGCAAACCTACTCCCCGTTGAGGTGGTCACAAAGACCGGGTCTCTTTCAACCCTTTCCCTCTCTCAAACGGTCACCGAGTGAGCTTTTCTCCTTAATCAAACGGCACTTAGACCCCTATAAGGACCACCACAACTTGGTGTCTCTTGCTGTGATTACAAGTGCCTTGAGAACAAGAAAGAGGAACAAGAAAAGCGATCCAAGCGCAAGAGCTCAAAGAACACGAGCAAAACTCTCTCTTCTAGTCACTAATTGCTTTGAGTGGAATTGGGACTTGGAGAGGCTTTGATTCAATTTAATTGTGTCTTGTATTGAATGAACTAGCTCTTGTATTGAGTGAGATGTCTGAAAAACTTGGATGCATTGAAGTGTGGTGGTTGGGGGTATTTATAGCCCCAATCACCAAAACAGTCGTTGGGGAAGTCTGCTATCGAAGGGCGCACCGGATAGTCCGGTGCGCCAGCCATGTCACCCAACTGTTAGGGTTCTTATGGTTTTGACCATTGGAGCTCTGACTTCATGGGGCACCGGACAGTCCGGTGCCGCACCGAACAGGTACTGTTCACTGTCCGTTGCGCCTTCTGGCGCTGCTCTGACTTTGCACGCGTAGACGCGCACTGTTCACTGTTCACTGTTGCTTTTGCAGACGACCGTTGGCGCAGTAGCCGTTGCTCCGCATGGCACACCAGACAGTCCGGTGCTACACCGGACAGTCCGGTGAATTATAGCGGAGTGGCATTTCCAAAAACCTGAAGGTGGCAAGTTTAGAGTGCATCTCCCTGGTGCACCGGACACTGTCTGGTGGTGCACCGGACACTCCGATGCGCCAGACCAGGACAATCTTTGGTTTCTTTTGCTCCTTTCTTTTTGAACCCTAACTTGTTCTTTTTATTGGTTTGTGTTGAACCTATGGCACCTGTAGAACATATAATCTAGAGCAAACTAGTTAGTCCAATTGTTTGTGTTGGGCAATTCAACCACCAAAATCATATAGGAAAAGGTTTGACCCTATTTCGCTTTCAACTACGTCACTACTTACCTTGTCATCGTCTGTCAAACCACTTTGTTTCTCTCAGAGCACTCTTGCGTAGCACCCTGAGAACTTACCAACATCTGCTCGTATCTTGTCCCACCTGCTGCTAAGGACTCGATTCATTCTACAAGGGTACTCGTTGTACCTTTTTCTATTCATGCCCAAAGTCCCTCCTTCCTTTGTCCAGTGTGGACAATAGGATCACTGCTAATTTGCAACCAGGTTGTCCAAAGTAGAAGGTCTTCAGCAGCAGTATAGTTTTGTTCCTTTGTTTTCTTTGGTTTGGCAACAGGGGCAGGAGTCTTTACAGGACTATTGATGTCTTGAACACTATGTTCAGCATCGGACTCCAAGTTCATAGGTATTGAAGGTATCGTATTCGAACCCTATAAAGGTGTACTAGTATTTGAAGCTGGCAACGAATTGGTAAAAGGATTTCCTTGAACCGAACCAAGAGGATTCCTGACAAAGTTCATATAATGGTTCCAATATACTGCAGATTGTGTGGCTGGTAGCATGGTTGATTCGGAACTTGTATTTCCTGTCTGAATGGGAGCCCACATTATTGTTGGACCATGGGATGAATTAGGAAAATTAATGTTTCCCATCATGCTGCAATGCAAAGGATGCTGCTAAATGAAGCCCCTAGGCCATACCAGTGGTTGAATGGGAAATTCCTGACCACTTGAATTGTGTGTCCCCGCCTGAGAATTTGTGGCATTGTTTGCTGGGTCCATTCTATGATTTGTGCACATGGGAGAAATGAAGTGAAAAGGTGGATACTCAATGTATTGCACATTAGAATCAACAATCATATTTCGGATAAAATGGTAAACATGCCAACATACGAACCACATATATAAGCAGAATAATTTTGAAAGGTAGTGATGCACTATTTGACTAGCAATAGCAGTACTAGATGATAACAGAGTCATAATACTACAAATAAGTAGACAGATCCGTACATAATACAATATATTGGGAACTACATGCCACTTAGACTGAAACTGACATGAGAACTTAATTGTCGTTTTAGACCACACAACCTAACAGTTGTTGCCTGGATACGACTACTTATAACTTCAAAAGGTTCTCAAGTCTCTAAAGTAGGAATACATGGCTAAAACATATTCCAGTAGCTATTGAGCATGGACCTATCAGAGTCGCTGAAGTACCACTCATCAATGACTTCGGGGCAGTACAACTCGTCTTCATAAGATCGATCAGAAAGTGTTGGAGGGGTCGACGGAGTTGTAGGTTCAAGACTTATGTCATCCCCCTTGTACTTAGCAATTTGTGGAAATGCTTGCACTTTTGCCTCTAAGGCATCTTGTTGTAGCAATTCTAATCTTTCTTTGATGGCAAACATGGTCCTAGCTACGATCTCTTCATCATGCATGTGGTCTAAAGCATGATCTACTAGACCACCGAGTGATTTGGTGGCATACTCAGCACAATCAACAAGGACTTTGAGCAAAGCCTTCATGTTTTCTTCTATCGAGGATGCCATGATGATAGGTGCTGCAAACAATTAATATATGAAGTAACAACTGCATACCCGTACAAAGCATATAGGCACATGGATCGAAGAAGTACACTAATTTGTAAAAAAATTATTGGCAGGGACATATAATGTTGATGGAAGCATGACTCATATTGTACAGAATACTATGACCATTATATGTCATTAGTGTAGAACAAAACAATTTGAGTACATGAAAACACAGAAAACTCTTACATATACTGATGGAGTATATGTAAGAGGCTAATTATGACAATACCATTAGAAGATGTGATGTGCTTCACATGATGTACTGATTAACTATATGAAAGAGAAAACACATATCTACCATTAATTGGTACAATACCATCAGAAGACCTAAATATGAAAACCAATTAAAGTTCCATAAACCAAAACCTACTTGCTGTAACAGAACATCAGGCACAATAATAAAACAAGTAAGCATGATGCCATATGTACTGCAAAAATTAAGTTATGAACTGTAGATTTACCAAGGAGTATCCAGGGTTTACGTATGAGATTTACGGCTAAACTTAGGATTTGAGAACATGTATGTGTAATAAGCAAATGAAAGGTTGTACAAATGTGTTCCCTAAACCCTAAACCGTAGACCAGATCCATCTAGGCTAGTGGTGCTACAAGTCTTCGAAACGGATCCTTTTCATTACTTCACTGAAGTACGAAACTAAGAACGTACAAATTCGTAAATTAAACAAAGACAGATTAACCTAGGAGCCGAATAGAGATGAGCTTTGTACCTGATGAAGGCAAGATCTGGGGCGCAACAGGAGGAAGCGAAGGGGGCAAATCCGGATCTGAGGATGTCGTCGACGGTCGGAGTGGAGGGAGACGGATGTGGCGACGAAGAACAGCCTCGACGGAGTCAGATTTGTGGCCGCTTTGTCCTCCTCCGCTCACAGGATTGATTCGTCATGACCTCGTCGTGGTCGAGTTGCTCCTACTCGCCACCGACCTCCACCAGATCCGAAACGGCCTTGCACCGGTAGATCCGCCACCGCGTCGCCCAAGCTCGCTCGAGGTCGACAGACGCGTCGAGATGCAGCGAAGTGGACCGGGAAGTTTCCTCGCTATGGCGCAGGCGTAGGCGTCCGCGAGAAGCGACTGCGGGGAGTGACCAGTCGTCCGCCTCATCTGGCGTGAGAGAGAAGGGGAACGCGCCGGAGAGGAGCCCATAGGGGCGCACCGTTGCGGGGGGAAGTGGGCTACTGTTGCCCCTATACGTTGAACAGTATTAGGGGAGGGGGCACGACGCGGCATGCGCTGCGGACAGTCTAAGGCTGTTGGTGTAGGTACTGTTATCTATATTAGGGAGGGATCCGAATACTTATTTTTAATGTTAAATTTTTTGTCTTCTTTCTTCAATTATGAACAAATAACGTATAAAATTTGCTATTTAAATTTATATTCTTGTTTTTAGCATTCAACCTATTAATCTATCTCCAGTAACTTACTCATCCTCATAGTCGTATTTAAACTTCACCCTACGAACAGTGACAAAATAGTATTTTGGGTGACCATATGTGTGAATGTTGGACACAGTCTTAATATTTATAAAAGGTAAACCTCAAAATTGTCATATATCTTTTTAAATAATTGATATAAAATTCAGATACAGATTTAGATGTTTGTTCACCATTTTGTTGTAGGGAGAAAATAATGCACACAAAAAATATGTAAAATTTTATTCTTGTACTTTATAATATTCTTAATAACAAGACCAACAATTAACTTTAAATTCTATGCATATTGTTGGGGGCCTTATTCTTACGAAGGTCCTCGAATCACCGAGACAATAGTTGCTTTCTGGTATATTTTTAAGTATTACAGGTATCTTTGCCTAGAGTACCTTCAGATGGATGGGGTGGATAACGAGCCAGCTCAGCTCGGCTCAGCTCGCCCGAGTTCGAGCTGGCTCGTTAAGCTAACGAGCCAGCTCGGCTTGGCTCGTTAAGGTTTACGCGCTCGAGCTGGCTCGTTTAGCTCGCGAGCCAGAGCAGAAAAAAATATGTACATAATAATTATTTTTAGTTAATTTTAAACTAATTTAACAATAAAAAATAGTAATTATACTCATAGTTTCACAAACCACGTCAATGTAACACCAAATTAGCACAATTCATCACTCATTAATTCACAATTCACATACATGTTCATCAGTTTAACCCATAATTATATTTGCATAGACCAAATTAACACATATGCATAGTTCATTAATCATTAGTTTAATTCATAGGCCATAGACACCTCACATATATATAACATGTTTATCAATTATTCTGTAAATGATATGCATATAGTTTTGTTTTGCTAGAATATGATAGCTCGTTTAGCTCGTGAGCTGGCTCGTTAACGAACTGAGCTGGCTCGTTAACGAACCGAGCTAGGATGTCAGCTCAGCTCGTGAAAAAATTCAAACGAGCCGATCTAAGCCGAGCCGAGCTGACTATGAATCGAGCGAGCCAGCGAGCCACGAGCATTTCGTCTAGCCCTAGATGGATCAGTTGGAGGGAAAAAACTTGCTTCGGAATATTACCGCGAAGAAACAACGGACAAAACACGAAGCATAACGAAGCCAGAGTTCTCACGAAAGTAGTAAAAGAAAAAAAACAACTTCATCCTCGTTGTGCAAAATAGCTCAATGAATAGACTTGAGGATGTGAATTGTAATTTCACCAAAACTATACACCGCGACTATAAATTAATGAACAGTGTCTTGCATAAATTCACCTTTTTGAGGACGTTACACTTCACTTTGTTTAACTTCCGGAATACCTTCGGGCTTTTTTTACAAGCAAACCGAAGGTATATGTTTGAACTTTTGTAATATGAAGGAAGACAAAATAATGTTAAGGTTCGCAAGATAAGTTTCGTATTTCATTGTCTGTTGTTCGTTATTATCTTTTTCAAATATTATTTTGTTCATAGTTCTTTCTAAAGATCCTCGATCTTAAGTTAATACTTCGGATAAGTAATAACTCAAGGACGAAGGTCCAAATGTCTTAATTTATATTGCCTTGTTTTTGATGCTATATAGCTATTGAAAACAAGATCACAACACATATCTTTGTTTGTTGAAATGTTACCTTTGTCATATAAGTCGGATGTTCTAAGAACATCCCTTATATTCTATATGCAGGGAAGGTAGGCGAACCGTGAAACTGTTTGGGAGTTGGGGAATGTCATTTTAGGTTGAATCATAATGTGCCAAAAGTTCAACAGACTAAGTGTAGTACATTACTAAAGGCGTAATAAAATAAAATTATGACAGGAAGAATCTCAAGTATTGTATTAGGATTTAAAAAGTATTACATTCTTTCTCGAATATTTATCTTCAGCTAGTTTAATTTTGAACTAAACAACTATAAATAAAAAAAGAACGAAAAGAGTGTATATTAATATTTTTTTCAACAGCTCGCTTTTACGCTCCCAATCTCGCACCACATGTCCATCTCATTCTCATGCATATATACTTTCATGTATAATATGTAGTATGTGTGTCTTTTCGGAAAGTCAGAAAAAGGAAAGATGTATGATCGATTAAACTGATGCATGATTGATTAACTTGGTTCATACATTTCATCCCCACAATATACAATATTTTGAATGCCACTGTATCATTCCTTCACTTAGGGCTTGTTCGCTTCACCGTTAATCCATGTGCATTGGGTGGTATTGAGTCGGTTTAAATTCATCGTAATCGCAAGTTAAAATCCATCACAATCCGGTCCAATACACTCCAATACACATGGTAATACACATGGAATTGGAATAACCGAACAAGGCCTTGTGTGGTTCATGCATTTCATATAACATTTTGTGATCCCACTTGAGGGGATATGGTTCATGCATTTCATCTCCGTAATATACATGTCACATGCATTTCATCCCTACAACACACAACATTTTAAATAGCACTTTAGTGGAGTGGTTCATACATTTCATCCCACCATATACAACATTTTAAATACCAGTCACTGTGATGACGGTTCATATTCATACACTCTTGCTGAAAGACTTGTATCTGCAACCAGATTCATAGTTTCATAAGATATTGGAGACAAACAAATCATGTCGCAAGAAGCAAGTGATAGTCAATTGTTCGTCAACGTGTGACAAGCGTTGACATCCTGTTACTAATATGACCGTCCCTCCACGAAGTGGGTCTAATTTCGACGCACTTTGTATGTGCTTCATGCATTTCATTCTCATATCTCTATAATCTCTTATAAAGCACCAATTTTATTTCTCCCACCGTCACCCTTTTTGCAAAAAAAGGTCCTTATACTTTTTTCTAAACAATCAGTGATTTATAAGTCAGATCTGATCCTACAAACTCCACCCGACCCCACACATCTCGCAAACAGTAGTTCTGATTGACCCTGCCTGTATCCTTCCTCCTTGTCGCCTCGCATCCCAACTCGACAGGGTGATAGTCGGGCCTACGTCAGGTGTTCCAGGCCTACATTTTCAGGCCTTAACCAGCGATGAACATCCTATGTATGCCCCACCTCGTCTCCTCCGTTCGACCACCACGGAGCACCAGATGCAGCGGAAGGGTAGCGACTTCAATCTGAAGAGTACCATCATGGGCAAAGTTGTTGACGAAATGATCGATGTACTTGTATCGAGAAAAGTCCGTACAATCGTGAAAACACGGATTTTTTAGCCTCCCGGACTGTTTCATCCACATGTCTGATGACAATAATTTTGCTTCTGCTCTTTTTTGAGACATCTACCTCCGTCTCCCATCATGCTCGTGTTCGCTAACTTTTTTCTATTCGGTTTTGCCTCTCATAAACCACTTGGTGGCGATGGAAGCCACGATGGTCCAGGACCAACGCACGTTCCCAGCACCTTCAATAATCCCGTCACAATCGCACCGTCGAAGATTTTGATGTCGCCGTGTTTCATGCAAGAGTAGATCGAGGTCGCTGAGTTGCTATTCAAGCTCAGTTCTCGTGCATGACCAAGCAGGAGAGCAACCGGCTCGGGCAAAGCAAAGAATTTGCAAGACATTAAGATTGATGACAATATAGATGTGTTTGTTTTTACGTAATTGTTATGCACTAACATTTTATTGAATAGTTCATATATTGTTGCAACGTAAAAGTATTGTACTAGTAGTTATTAAAATATCACTCACTGTGGTTACAATTCATGTTCATGCATATCTGCAAACAATTTTATAGTCACATAATATATTTGAGATAACAATTCATTCATGTCACTGTTATTTGATTGGTAACATGAAGGGGAGAACCCCAATTGTAATATATTAAAGATATAAAATATATTTAAAGACAGGATTAAGAAGGAGAAATACACATCCTAGCATTAATTTTTTATTCTTTGTCCTCCAAGGCATGAGAATTATAACTTCCATCGCAAACAGCAGGGCATTCCGTTCTTGACGACTGAATTCCAAGCATTGCCTATCATGTTTTGGAGAAGTTACATTTGAAAAAAAGGTGCCCAATCGTTTGTGAGAAGCATATTCTACTGGCATACGTAGATGTTTGGTTTCCAGGAACTAATTTTTAGTATCTCTATTTTGTTATATTTTAGTCCCTAACTATCAAATACAGAAACAAAAATTATATATATATTTAGTAATTTAGGGATTAAAATGAAATAAAATGGAGTGACTAAAAATTAGTCCGAAAGCAAACACCCCGGTAGTTTGGCTACATTGCGCTGACGGCTTCGGCTGTCGCAAGGTTTTAGCTTTCTTTTGCGAAAGATAACATGTTCAAACATCATGTCAGGTCGTGAGTTGTTTAGCACGACTTATATTCGACCTATGCTTAATGGTTTGTTGAGTTGGCTCGTGCCTCCTTGATGGACGTGTTGAGTCGGTTTTTTGGGTTGTCAAAAATCATTTCAAGCACGTTGAGTTGGCTCGTGCCTCCTTGATGGACGTGCTGAGTCGGTTTTTTGGGTTGTCAAAAATCATTTCTCGTGCTTGACACCTGAATATTGCGGGTCAAACTATAGCTCATATCCCTCGTTGCATTGGCCGGGTCAGATGGCATATGGTCAGGGCTAGGCAAAAACACAGTCTTTTTTTTGGTTTGAATAGATTTCTTTGTTAAGATTGTGGATCGTTTATGTGCTTCAGAAACTGTGAACTTCGTTATGAGTTGTTCATACAATTAATTATTATTATGACATCTCTTGTATCTCTTTCTTGCCATCGCTGAGGAAGAGTAGAGTTTTTTTTTATTAATCCTGCATATGGACCTCTTCATGATGTGACAATTGGTGTTATGTAGTGCTGCCTAATCCCAGCTTGTTGAAACTGAGCTAAATCAGTTGGAAGGAGTAAGGCCCCGTTTCAATCTCACGGGATAAACTTTAGCTTCCTGCTAAACTTTAGCTGTATGAATTGAAGTGCTAAAGTTTAGCTTCAATTATCACAATTAGCTCTTCTGTTTAGATTACAAATGGCTAAAAGTAGCTAAAAAAACTGCTAAAGTTTATCTCGCGAGATTGGAATAGGACCTAAGTACGGTGTCAGCGCTGTAAACATCAGGGATAAGGGCGCAAACAAAACTTCCATTATCGACTAGCTCGTCTCGCCGCATTCAGTCAGGTCTCTCTACATTTCATATACGCGTAGGGAAAATATGGTGCAATTCACCAGGAACATCAAGCGAAATCCCAAACCGTACGAGGAAATTCCGTTTGGATCACGTCCCAAGAGGTCAAGACCTCCTCGACGGGTTCATACTTGCCGATCGTCACTAGTGGATATGGTAAAATATGGAATGCTGACTGTTTGACGCTATTTGTGAAAGGAGATTTGCTGGAGATGATCTTGAACTGTATGTGAAAAATAGTAGACACAGAACTGTAAATTGACACGGTTTGTAGAGAGAAATTTGAAATAAAGGATGAGATAAGGGATGTGCTAGAGATAACTAAGACGGTTTCCAATAGACAGTGTAACAATAGGAGACATAGAACTGTAGATACCAATGTTTGCAGAGTAAAGTTTAAAATACAAGATATGATAAAGGATGGAATAGGAAATCTGCTGGACATAGCTAGTCAGTCATACGATACGACACAGCAACCGCAGCACGGATGCTCCCATTTTCTTACCACCTTGCCCATTTGTCAACTAGTATATCATCAGCCACCTCCTTCTATTTTCTTGTGTGGTCAGGTTCTTGCTCATTTATCAACTCCACCTTGATCCTGCTTGTGTTCATACATACAAGCAAGCATTTCCAATCACTACCCTTATCCATTCATTTTTTCTTATGTGGTCAAAAAGAAAGGGAAGAAGCCAGATAGGCATGTCCAAGCAACCAGCCAGCCTCCTCTACGCTACTTCGCAGAAACGAACAGCCGGACGCAGCAAACACCCACCTTGTCTTGAGACAGGCAGGAGCAGGAGAGCATGCCTTCAATTCCCTGCACTTGGGTTGGGCATGCATGGGGAGACTGCTCCCGAATCCCGATTCCAAGAACTTCCGCCCCCTGCTGCTACCATCTCCTTCCTTTTCCCTATAAATAAACACCAGCCTCCTTCATGACCCACCACGATCCCACGCACACATAAATTTTGCCAGATCTTCGATCCTCATCGCGACTTCGCGGGATAACTCCAGCATGGACTCCGACAAGGGCTCCTCCATGCAGTTTCAGGACTTCCTGCCACTGATGGCAAGGAAGCTGGGCGTGGAGGGCCTGATCCAGGAGCTCTGCAAGGGGTTCCAGCTGCTCATGGAGCCCAGGGCAGGAAAGATCACCATCCAGAGCCTGAAGCGGAGCGCGGCCAGGCTCGGGCTTGGCCAGCTCCAGGATGATGAGCTCCTGGAGATGATGAAGGAAGGCGACCTGGACGGGGACGGGGCACTGGATCAGATGGAGTTCTGCATCCTCATGGTCAGATTGAGCCCTGACCTGATGGAAGAAGAGGCATACATGATGTTTCAGCATTGATGTGATTTGATCCTTGTTACTTGGCACAACAGAATATAGTCTGATATCTGGTCATCTTGCAATGTGATATTGCATCCAGAAACACTAATGTAGTCAGACAGGCTGACAGTGATCAGAATTCGGTACTTACAAAAGCTGAAAAATACTCCCACCATTTCAAATTGTAAGATGGCTTGGCTTTTCTATACACTGTCTAGCAATGTATGCACAAAAGCCAACCCGTCTTATAATTTGAAACGGTGGGAGTAGACTACAAAGTGCCACGCGCATTCACTTTGCAGTTTCTGCATGCAAGACCACTTTATCTCTAGGGCACATCAAAACAAAGATATGAACATGACGAATAATACTGTTCCCCGCTACCAGAGAGGGGAAGTTATTTATTCCAAACCATGTGCAAATGTGTAGAACAAAAAAAAAGTTTTGTGTACTACACTTCGACATTCAGAGCACTGCTCTCCATACAACCTAGCTGTGTGGCATTTCCAGTACTGTTACTAAAGTTCTACTGGAGTACCACAGAGCTCACCAATCTCCTTCTCCAGAAGCCGCACAAGGTTCACTCCAGTCCTCTTGTATATCCAACCATTAGCTGTTGCATCCCAATCAAACCTAGAAGGCCCACTGCATATCCGGATAGTATCTTTATATAAGATAAAAATGGCATACAAGTTCAGCAAAGCGCTCTTGGGTATTGTACAACATACCCACACATGAGTCTATTTGATTGGAAAATGGAAACCAAAGAATGATTAAGTTTCGCAATAACATCATAAGGCAAATAACCATATCGAATAAACTGAACCACATATCACAGAGGGTGGACATATACAATATTCGAAAAATGACATCTACTGAGTACTCCCAAGTCCTTACACAGTGACAGGTTCACAATACTAGTAAAATTAACTAATAGTGTAATACAATATGCATCTACCTTGAGAAAGGAGGATAATATAGCATGGCAGACAAGACGATTGGAATCAAGTTCAGGTGTCTATTAAATATAATGAAACAAACAACAACTGATACACTAAGATAGCATTACTGTACCTCACAGGAGAAGATAGCCAAATTTGTTTGTTTGGAGTTTGCTTGTTTATAACATATGTCCCCAAATCCCCAAGCCTTAATGTCAAAACCTGATTCTAAAATGTCCAAGGAATAAAAAGGACACATCAATGATCAAATACACAAAAATAAAACACATACTGGCAAAGATTGCATGATTCTACGTCACGTGTTGCAACTAACCCCGTACTCTATGTCGAAACCATCCATCTGAATGGAGTCACCATACTCCTAAAAAAAGACATGAAGAATAGAATTAGTCAGAGGTATGATGACTTAACATGTTGTTCGAGATATCTGAAGGCCATAACAAAGAGGATTCAATACCTCAAGTTTTTCAAGCAAATCATGAATCGTCTCATCTGCTAATTTGTGAAACTCATCCTCTTGCATTGCTAACCTGTTCAATGTATACAATCATAATCACCGACTACCCCATGCAGCAAAAACTATATAACAAAAGTTCAAATAACCAAACTATAAAGCAAAAAACAGTTAAACATACTGAAGATCAAATTTTATTCTATGCATTGTTGCAATCAACTAATATCAGTAGCTAGCCAAACTTTCTACATTTCAGTTTGTTGATTCAAGCAAGTGTAGTCTCTTCTAATGACCTATTATCCAGTGCCACTATTTGGCAAATTACAGAATGTTTGGAGTACCTAATTTAGGGTTGCCTGGTTGACACAGGGGGAGACAACAAAGGTTCTTAGTCCCAAGCAAGTTGGGACTTGTAAAGAATGTCAAAATGACTCAAATCTAAACAAAAATTGCTCTATAAAACATCCTACACGTATGCTATATTGGTTTTCTAATTTGCTCTATTCCTACCATTCATACTTGAAAAAAAAGACAGACCCAGCCCAGTGCCATAAGCTCCACATGAGTGGGCTCTGAGGAAGAGATAAACCGAGGCAAGCCTTTCCCCCACAAATGCAGAGAGGCTACTTCGAACCCGCGAACTGGTAACTCGGTGAGACAACTCTCACCACTACATCGGGCCTGCCCTTTACATTCATACTTGAAAGCAATCAAAATTACACAAGAATGCATTAATGGATCAACGTGCTAAGACTGCAAGGTCAAGAAACAAACTTGTGATCCACTGCAGATGGGCTAGAGCCAGACACATCTCCTGTAGACTGCATCACAGGCTGCGTCGACGAGATGGCCCTTGAAGATAAGATAAAAGGAGCTGGAGACCTGTCAGATAACCGCGCCATTGCAGCGGCCACCATTAGGGACCGAGAAGTGGTAGCTTCAGGTAGACTGGTGGCCCAGAATAGTTGCTGAGTGCGGGATTGTAGCTGCCTCCTGGCTGTGAGGCCCACGAGAAGCTTACGCGATGCCATGGCTACCTGTGTGTGTGTGCCTATGCACCAACCTATGACACTCAGAGAGGTGGTGCAACCCTGCTTCTGTGCTGTGCCTGCAAGGCTGCAATCAGGTCATGTGGCGAGATGGCGGCTTGAGGTCCAGTGGAAGTTGCTGCCTATATCAGGATAAATAACAACACAGAAAGTTCAACACGAGATCAGAGGAACTATTAGAAAATTACAATTGAATGCAAGAAAGTACTGTACTGTGGTTTACATCACAAGGCAGAAGGAACTAAAACTGAACATGTTCATTATAGCCGATTCAGAGCTGCCAAGCCTGTAACTGAGCAATAACATGTCAGATTGTTTTTTTATTAAAAAGTTAAACATGCCACAAGGGAAACCTACTGACTGGGTAACATAATTGACAAGGAAGACTTGCCACTCAGTTAGGCGTGTTCAGATCAAATGGAAGCTAGCACCTTCATTAGAGAAACAGAAGCTAACATAACTAGCTTGTGCTAAAAATGGAAGCACCAGTCTAGAGCTCAGAAGCTTCACGTAAAACACAAATTTATCTCAAATTACTTCAGCAGGAAAAAAAAACAGAGAAGAGATGCGTACTGGCCTAAAAAAATTGCTAGCTTATCTCGAACTACAGTCGAAACACAAGGCAAATTACCCTAGGACAGCAGACCAAATCAATTCTGAACCTGAAGATGCATCACAACCTGATGCACTAATTAATCTCCAGAAATCGTGGTTTAGGCTTCAGTAAACATTCAAGTAACTAGATCCGCAACAAGGTTAAACAAAAAAAGGTTGTGTATGTCAATAGTCTCTGGGCTCCCAAGATTCAACTCAGCAAGAGAACGCCGTTTTTTTTTTCAATTTCTTAACGGTATAATGGAAGTCTCTGTCAGCTGCAATCTGTGGCAACAAACTATTGGTGGATCAGGGTGATATAAGGACATACGCCCCTTCTCTATCTATTATTTCTGACATGGCTACAAACTAAATCACCCGAAGGTTACATACGTACAGAGAGAGAGAGAGAGAGGGACAACGAGCGTACTAGAAATTAAGGGCTGGACAGCAATCGAAGTGTAAAAGCAAATACGAAACACTACCAGATCTATCAAATGCCAAATACCTGCTGTGTCTGTGTTGCTGCTGCCAGTGCCAGGCGCCCAGACCGTCGGACTCCCCGCGGGCGGTTGTCGCCTGGGCAACGCCGGACGACAGGCGGCAGCCGCGAGAAGGCACGGCCGCTATGGTTTGCCGGGACGGCAGCGCTCGGTGCCCACTCCCCGCCGAGCCGATTCGCCGCGCGGCCCTCGATTTGGAGGGGCCGGGGGCGGTGGCGGGGCCGAGGCGCGGTGGTGGCGCTGCCGGGCCGAGGGGCCGGGGCGAGGGGGCGGTCCGCCCGGTGGCCGGTGGAGGGGCCGGAGCGAGGGGGCGCGGTGGCCAGTGGAGGGGACGCGGTGGCCGGTGGCGTGCGGTGGAAGAGGACTCGGTTTCGGACGAGACCATTTTTTGGTACTTCAAATATGACGTTTGGTAATAATACCATCTAAAACATTTATTTTGTAAAAACGGGACTATAAACATTTTCCAATTAATTATACTACCATTTATTGTATTTTTTCACTTTTCTAATTTCTTTCCACGTATTTTATACTCACATTTACTCTTACATCTCTTCGTCACCTGCTAATCTGCTATGCGCCGCCATGGACGAGGAGAGAAAGGATCACTCGATCTCTCAAGAACTGCCCGTCGCCGCATGGTTGCCCTATGCACAATGCTGGCCAGAGACGTGCAGGCCGTCGGGCTAGCCCTCGCCGCGCTGGGCACGGGCACACGGTCGCGCCTTCCGCCTTACTGGTTAGCAAGATAACTACCCCAATCTATTTCATCTGTTTGCTTGCTATCCTGCGTTAGAAACAAAAAATACTTTAACATTGGCAGGTAGTTGATTCTGAATTTGCATTCTTCTGTCTTGGAACATGGTTTCATGCTCTCACTGCTGGCATTTTTGCACGATGTGGATCTTGCAGCTGAAGTTCTTAACAATGATGCCCTACAAGGATTTGAAAGGAAACACATATCTGAAAGAAAAACTTCACACAGTGACACAGCCAATTCGAGAGAAATATGCGGCCAAGGCATGGGATGCGGGGTCGTCTGCTCGTGGCCGGAGAAACTTCGTTGGGCGTGGCCATGGCAGAAATAATTATGTAAAGACACAGGGAAGCTTGGCCGCGGTTCATGGCCGATTTTCTCCCGTTCGACGAAGGATAAATGTGTATCCTCAAACATAAAATACATGAGAATATATTAGAAAAGTAAGATCGTACGGTAATTAGGTGATGTTTATAGTCCCATTTTTATAAAACAAATGTTATAAATGGTATTATTGCGAAGCTTTATGTTTGAAGTTCTAAATATGTAATTGTCTCGGTTTCCGACAGAGAGATTGGGAAAAAGGACGACGCACGATTTTACTCCGGAGCTCGACGCCAAGATCTATGGTGCCGAGCTCCGGTCCATGTCGGTGTCGCCAGTGCCGGCCCTGGCGAGGGTCGAGCAGTGCCCCCGACCAGGGCCCCCAAATTAATGGGGTCTCACTTTAGTTACTAAATAACAGTATATATATACAGTCATATAACGTATATATATATATATATATATATATATCTGTTCGCTCTATAGAACTTTTAAAGATTTAATTATAAGTTAACAACATGGCAACAATAAGCAAGAAGAATTAGACGTAACCTATTAATCTTGATTTCTATATTCTAGTAGTAGTACTTTATAGTCTCAGGTCCATCTACCTAGACTCTCAGTCGCAAACAGACAGGCGGTCGTGCCCTCTCCTCTCGGTAGCCAACACACGACATTGGGTACGATAACGCTTTTGTTTTTCCCTACATAGCGAACACGAAACTAACATGACATGATCGATTGATCTCACAATGTATTACATCTATTTGATCATTGCTGCGAGAAGGCACGACTGCTATGGTTTGCCGGCATGGTGGCGCTCGGTCCCCACTCCCCGCCGAGCCGATTCGTCGCCGCGCGGCTCTCGATTTGGTAGCGCCGGCAACAGGAGAGGTGAACTGGTGAAGGGCGAAGCACACGCGAGGAGGCCCGCTGCTCGCCAGCGCCTTTGCTGCCTAGCCTGTGCTTACTGGGCTGGTAAGTTCATGGACCGGCGGATGAAGCTTGTTGCTCGGACTAGGGTTTCCTAGGCCCAAATCCGCCATAGGTTTCTCTCTGGCTTAGCTTTGCTGCTGCAAATGCCATAACAGGCGGATGAACAATAAATAGATCTGCATGCGATGGAGCTGCTGCACGCTACACTCCAAACTATTCGCTCACAGTAGTCCGTGCCTTGGCGCTGTTGACGATAAACGAGCATTAAGAAGCAGCAAGTAGTGCATATATTGTTAGCTTATCTCGAACTACAGTCGAAACACAAGGCAAATTCCCCCAGGACAGCAGACAAAATCAATTTTGAACCTGAAGATGCATCACAACCTGATGCACTAATTAATCTCCAGAAATCGTGGTTTAGGCTTATGTGTCAAATACCTGCTATGTCTGTGTTGCTGCTAGCAGTGCCAGGCACCCAGACCGGCGGACTCCCGCGGGCGGTTGTCGCCTGGGCAACGCCGTGCGACAGGCGGCAGCCGCGAGAAGGCACGACCGCTATGGTTTGCTGGCACAGCGGCGCTTGGTCCCCACTCCCCGCCGAGCCAATTCACCACCGCGTGGCCCTCGATTTGGTAGCGCCTGCAACAGGAGAGGTGAACTGGTGAAGGGCGAAGCACATGCGAGGAGGCTCGCCGCCCACCAACGCCTTTGCTGCCTAACCTGTGCTTACTGGGCTGGTAAGTTCGTGGGCCGGCGGATGAAGCTTGTTGCTCGGACTAGGGTTTCCTAGGCCCAAATCTGCCATAGGTTTCTCTCTAGCTTAGCTTTGCTGCTGCAAACGGCATAACGGGCGGATGAACAATAAATAGATTTGCATGCAATGGAGCTGCTGCACGCGACACTCCAAACTGTTCGCTCACAGTAGTCCGTGCCCTAGCGCTGTTGACGATGAGCGAGCATTAAGAAGCAGCAAGTAGTGCATTTATTGTTAGTTTATCTCGAACTACAGTCGAAACACAAGGCAAATTCCCTAGGACAGTAGACAAAATCAATTTTGAACCTGAAGATGCATCACAACCTGATGCACTAATTAATATCCAGAAATCGTGGTTTAGGTTTCTGTGTCAAATACCTGTTGTGTCTGTGTTGCTGCTGGCAGTGCCAGGCGCCCAGACCGGCGGACTCCCGCGGGCGGTTGTCGCTTGGGCAACGCCGTGCGACAGGCGGCAGCCGCGAGAAGGCACGGGCGCTATGGTTTGCCGGCACGGCGGCGCTCGGTCCCCACTCCCCGCCGAGCCGATTCGCCGCCGCGAGGCCCTCAATTTGGTAGCGCCGGCGACAGGAGAGGTGAATTGGTGAAGGGCGAAGCACACGCGAGGAGGCCCGCCGCCCACCAGCGCCTTTGCTGCCTAGCCTGTGCTTACTGGGCTGGTAAGTTCGTGGGCCGGCGGATGAAGCTTGTTGCTCGGACTAGGGTTTCCTAGGACCGAATCTGCCATAGGTTTCTCTCTGGCAAGCTTTGCTGTTGCAAATGGCATAACAGGCGGATGAACAATAAATAGATTCTGCATGGGCAACACCGTGCAATAGGCGGCAGCCGCGAGAAGGCACGATCGCTATGGTTTGTCGACACAGCGGCGCTTGGTCCCTACTCCCCGCCGAGCCGATTCGTCGCCGTGCGGCCCTCGATTTGGTAGCACCGGCAACAGGAGAGGTGAACTGGTGAAGGGCGAAGCACACGCGAGGAGGCCCGCCGCCCGCCAGCGCCTTTGCTGCCTAGCCTATGCTTACTGGGCTGGTAAGTTTGTGGGCCGGTGGATGAAGCTTGTTGCTCAGACTAGGGTTTCCTAGGCCCAAATCCGCCATAGGTTTCTCTCTGGCTTAGCTTTGTGATGCAAACGACATAACAAGCGAATGAACAATAAATAGATCCTGCATGCGATGGAGCTGCTGCATACGACACTCCAAACTGTTCGCTCACAGTAGTTCGTGCCCTGGCGTTGTTGACGATGAGCGAGCATTAAGAATCAGCAAGTAGTGCATTTATTGTTAGATTATCTCGAACTACAGTTGAAACACAAGGCAAATTCCCCCAGGACAGCAGACCAAATCAATTTTGAACCTAAAGATGCATCACAACCTGATGCACTAATTAATCTCCAGAAATCATGGTTTAGGCTTCTGTGTCAAATACCAGTTGTGTCTATGTTGCTGCTGGCAGTGCCAGGCGCCCAAACCGACGGACTCTCGCGGACGGTTGTCGCTTGGGCAACACCGTGCAACAGGCGGTAGCCACGAGAAGGCACAGTCGCTATGGTTTGCCGGCACGGCGACGCTCGGTCCCCACTCCCCGTCGAGCCGATTCGCCGCCGCGCGGCCCTCGATTTGGTAGCGCTGGCGATAGGAGATGTGAACGGGTGAAGGGCGAAGCACACGCGAGGAGGCCCGCCGCCCGACAGCGCCTTTGCTGCCTAGCCTGTGCTTACTGGGCTTGTAAGTTCGTGGGCCGGCAGATGAAGCTTGTTGCTCGGACTAGGGTTTCCTAGGCCCAAATCCGCCATAGGTTTCTCTCTGTCACACCCAGATTTAAGGAACAAAGCCGGATGCATCTCATATATGCGCTAGAGAAGACAACACATACAATAACAGAGTGCATAGAGATAAACGTCATAAATATCATAAATGTACTTATTACATAGCGAAAGTCTTACAAACATAAATGATAAAATAAAGTGAACTAAATAATAATCCCTGGCGCCACAAAGCTGACTAGGAGACGCCACCTAGATCAAGTCGAAAGCCTCAATGTTAGGCGGCTCCTCTTCGACCACTTATTCTTCTCCTGTGGGGGGTGTGAGACAGCAAGAGTGAGCTCACATACGTTCATAGCTCAACAAGTTATGGGGAATAATGTGCATGAACTCGCCAAAGGTGGAAGCTCACGTGAAGTGTAAGGCTTACCAAAGAGGATGGTTAGAGCTGAGCATTGCTTTTAAAGTTGGTCAAAATTTTATTAGCAATTACTAAGTATAAGTAAATACCAACCCAATTAAGTAGTAGAACAAAAGTAACAACATCACCTGCGATGCAATGCATATGACAAATTGAATTTAGTTCCATAAATTAATCATGTGAGGGTCCGAGCTGCTCACGACCGTCAGCACAGCTAGTATACCAGTTTTACACTCTGCAGAGGTTGTGCATCTTTACCCACAAGTCATGTTACCCATCTGCCAAGGGATCACGACTTCCCATACACCTTTATCGAGGAGGCGAGGCAGGATAACACTATGAGGCCTTTACAAAGTTCCAGTAGCTTCAGAAAACCCGCTACAGTTTATAGGAAGCTCCAATGCAGGAATCCCTCGCCTGACCGCCATCGCAGCAAAATCAACCCAAGGACCTCCCTACACTGACCACTCCCCTACTGCCCTTGCCCCTTTCGGGTAAGGTAGTTGAAAGGGAAATAGGGTCAAACCTTTTCCTATATAATTTTGGTGGTTGAATTGCCCAATACAAATAATTGGACTAACTAGTTTGCTCTAGAGTATAAGTTCTACAGGTGCCAAAGGTTCAACACAAACCAATAAAAAGTCCAAGATAGGGTTCAAAAGAAAGGAGCAAATGAAAACTGAAGGCTGCCCTGGTCTGGCGCACCGGACTATCTGGTGCCACCGGACAGTGTCCGGTGCACCAGGGAGAATCACTCCGAACTCCTCAGCTTTGGGTTTCTGGAAAATGCTCTCCGCTATAATTCACCGGACTGTCCAGTGTAGCACCGGACTATTCGGTGTGCCAGCGGGAGCAACGGCTAGCGCGCCAACGGTCGTCTGCAAAAGTGAACAGTGCAGACTGCGCGCGCAGAGTCAGAGCAGGCGCCAAAAGGCGCACCGAACAGTGAACAGTACATGTCCGGTGCACCACCGGACTGTCCAGTGGCCTAGTTGTCAGAAGCTCCAACGATCGAACCCTAACGGTTGGGTGACATGGCTGGCGCACCGGATAGTGTCCGGTGGCGCACCGGACTGTCCGGTGCGCCAGTCGACAACAGCCTCCACCAACGGCCACTTTGGTGGTTGGGGCTATAAATACCCCCAACCACCAGACTTCAAGGCATCCAAGTTTTCAGCCATTGCATTCAATACAAGAGCTCTAGACTTTACTCTGAGACACAAACAAGAGATCAAATCCTCTCCCAAGTCCAAAGATCACTCCAAACAATTAGTGACTAGTGAGAGAGAGAGATATTTGTGTTCATTTGAGTTCTTGCGCTTGGATCACTTTTCTTCTTCCTCTTTCTTGTTCTCAAGCAACTTGTAATCAACGCAAGAGACACCAAGTTGTGGTGGTCCTTGTGAGGGGTCTAAGTGACCCGTTGATTAAGGAGAAAAGCTCACTCGGTCTAGGTGACCATTTGAGAGAGGGAAAGGGTTGAAAGAGACCCGGTCTTTGTGACCACCTCAATGAGGACTAGGCCTTCGAGGGCCGAACCTCGGTAAAAACAAATCACCGTGTCATCCACTCTATTTCTTTGGTTGATTTGTTTTCGCCCTCTCTTTTGGACTCGATTTTGATTCTAACGCTAACCAAGGCTTGTAGTGTGTGCTTAAGTTTATAATTTTCAGATTCCGCCTATTCACCCCCCTCTAGGCGACTTTCAATTGGTATCAAAGCTTGGTACTTCATTAGAGCTTAACCGCTCGAAGTGATGTCGGGAGATCACGCTAAGAAGGAGGTTGTGACCGGTGAGAAGCCCGCCACAAGCCACGGGAGGACTCCATCGGGAGAGTCCGGCAACAAGGGGAAGGGATCCCCTTCACACACCAAGTCGCATCGGAGCGGTGACAAGAAAAAGAAGATGAAGAAGGTGGTCTACTACGAGATCGATTCTTCGTCGCCATCCACCTCCGGCTCCGACGCGCCGTCCGTCACTTCTAAGCGCCATGAGCGCAAGAAGTTTAGTAAGACCCCCCTATGTTATCCCCGTATTTCCAAACATACCCCTTTACTTTCCATCCCACTAGGAAAACCACCCATTTTTGAGGGTGAAGATTATAATATTGTCGGTGTTTCGAAACCCGGGGGGTCCCTGGACCGACGAGTGAAATGTCGCCGCGTGCCCCAGCCCAGATGGGTCGACGCAAGGCGGAACGCGAAGGGGGGAAAGGAGGTTGCCGGAGGGAGGCAGGCGTGTGAGAGAGCGAATCCTGCGGCCTTCGTGTTAGCCCCGCGCCTGAGTCGGGTGTGCTTGCAGTAGGGGGATACAAGCGTCCACACGGGAGTGGGAGCGAGAGGCCTTGAGTGAGCGCCGTCCCGTCCTTCCCCGCGCGGGCCAACCTTCTGTAAGAGGGCCCTGGTCCTTCCTTTTATAGGCGTAAGGAGAGGATCCAGGTGTACAATGGGGGCTGTAGCAGAGTGCTACGTGTCTAGCGAAGGAGAGCTAGTGCCCTAAGTACATGCCATCGTGGCAGCCGGAGGGGTTTTGGCACCCGGTTCGTGTTGGTGTCGTGGTCGTCGGAGGAGCGCTTGAGCCTGGCGAGAGGGGCAGCTGTCGGGGCTGTCGAGTTCTTGCTGACGTCCTCTTGCTTCCGTAAGGGGGCCGAGAGTCACCGTCGTCACGGAGTGTGCGGGGCGCCATCATTGCCTATCTGGCGGAGCGAGCCAGATGGGACGCCGGTCTTGTTCCCCGTAGCCTGAGTCAGCTCGGGGTAGGGTAATGATGGCGCCTCCTATCGACGTGGTCGGTCCGCGCCCTAGGCTGGGCGAGGTGGAGGCTCCTCTGAGGTCGAGGTCGAGTCCGTCTTCCGTGGCCGTGGTCGAGTCCGAGCCCCTGGGTCGGGCGAGGCGGAGACCGTCGGCTGAGGCCAGGGCTGAGTCCGAGCCCTAGGGTCGGGCGAGGCGGAGTTCGTCGTCTTCCGGGGCTGAGCCCGAGTCCGAGCCCTAGGGCGGGCGGAGCGGAGTTCGCCGTCTTCCGGGGCTGAGCCCGAGTCCGAGCCCTGGGTCGGGCGGAGCGGAGTTCGCTGTCTTCCGGGGCTGAGCCCGAGTCCGAGCCCTGGGGTCGGGCGAGGCGGAGTTTCCTATGACGCCCGAGGCCGGGCTTGGCTGCTGTCAGCCTCACTCTGTCGAGTGGCTCAGCAGTCGGGGCGGCGCAGGCAGCGCTGTCCTCTTGTCAGACCGGTCAGTAGAGCGGCGAAGTGACTGCGGTCACTTCGACCCTGTCGACTGGAGGGCGTGCGTCAGGATAAAGGTGTCAGGCCACCTTCGCATTAAATGCCCCTGCGATTTGGTCGGTCGGCGTGGCGATGTGGCCAAGGTTGCTTCTTGGTGAAGACTGGGCCTCGGGCGAGCCGATAGTGTGCCCGTTGCTAGAGGGGGGGTCCTCGGGCGAGACGTAGGTTCTCCGGGGTCGGCTTCCCTTGCCCGAGGCTGGGCTCGGGTGAGGCACGATCGTGTCCCTTGAGTGGACCGATCCTTGATTTAATCGCACCCATCAGGCCTTTGCAGCTTTGTGCTGATGGGGGTTACCAGTTGAGATTTAGGGGCCTTGAGGGTACCCCTAATTATGGTCCCCGACAGTAGCCCCCGAGCCTCCAAGGGAGTACTAATACTCGCTTGGAGGCTTTTGCTGCACTTTTTTGCAAGGGGACCAGCCTTTTTCGGTTGCATTCTGTTCCAGCGGGTGCGCGCGAGCGCACCCGCCGGGTGTAGCCCCCAAGGCCTCGGAGGAGTAGTTTTACTCCTTCGAGGTCTTAGTGCGCTTCTCAACACTCCGGCTGGTCTAGTTGTTCCCTCATGCGAGCTGGTCGTAGCCCGAGTGCACGGTCAGGTCCCAAGTTCTCAGGCTGGTATGTTGACGCTGTCAACGGTTTGGCCGGAGCCGGGTTTGCGAGAGCAGCCCCCGAGCCTCTGCACAGGGCGAGAGGACGGTCAGGGACAGACTCAACTTTTTTACATACGCCCCTGCGTCGCCTTTCCGCAAGGAGGAGGGGGGGAAAGCGCCATGTTGCCCTCAGGTGGCGCCGAACATGGTGTCTCCAGTGAGCTGCTGGCGGGTAATCCGAGCGGACGTCCGTGCCCCATTTGATAGGGGTCGGCTAGAGGCCCAGAGGCGCGCCCAAAAGTACCTGCGGGTGATCTGCCGGACCCGGTCCCCTGTCGACGGGGTCCAAGGGCTCGATGCCTCCCTCTGATGGGATTCTGTTACAAGATCGCTCCCGCTGGTCTCGGAAATGTCCTAGGGTACCTCGGGAGCGCAGCCCGAGCCTTGGTTATGTATCGAACGTACCCATGGTCATCCCTCGCTCTGTGTCTGAGGCGACTGTGAACCCTTCGAGGGCCAGCCTACGAACCCCTGATCAGTAGTGGGCGCGGAGCCCGAGTGGCCTGAGGCGGCCGTTGAACCCTTCGAGGGGCCGACCATCGAACCTCTGACCAGTAGTGGGTGTGGAGCCCACGTGCTCTGAGGCGGCTGTTGAACCCCTCCGAGGGGCCAGCCTTCGAACCTCTGATCAGTAGGGAGGCTCGGAGCCTGTTTCCTTCACGGAGAAGGGTCCTTTTCGGGGTATCCCCCTTTCCCGGTCCCTATTGTGAGAGAGAGAAAGAGGAAAAGGGAAAGGACACGAAATCGAATGGCGCGGCGTACCTCTTTCGATGCGGTCATTATGGCGAAGGCGAAGCTTCGCTTGCTTCTCCCGCCTGAGACGCCGCCTGTCCCGCCGCGAAGTTAATGCGACGGGGCGAGCGGTTCGCGGGGCGGCCGTTACGCGTGCGCGAGCCGTTCGAGGAACGGATCACGGGCGCACCGTCTTCGCGCCGTGGGAGAGGGCTCCCCCGCTGCCCCTGGATGGGACGTGAGCTTGGCTGACGACGTGACCGCTGCTACTGCCCGCCTGTCACCGCCATTAGTGCCGGCCCATTTTTGACCGCGTTTGACCATCGCGCTTGGCTGGTACTGCAGGGTTGCCTCGAGTCGCGGTATTGACTCCACGGTCGAGGAGGCGCGGTAGTGGCGTGAGTGGCGGTGCAGTTGTTCACACGTAGCAACCGGCGCGCCGGTTGCATGACGCGTGGGCCTGGACCTCCATGCCGGGCTCGTTGGAGTCGAAGGGGTGCGCCCACTTGGCACGGTTGCATGCCGCCTGCATGGCTGTCCGCCCTTTCACCCGCTGGTCTGGGCGAAAGTGGAGGAGTGCTTGTAACTGCCGGGTGGTTGCATGCACCGCGCGCGGCGGTTTGGCTTCTTCTACCCTGGACCGACTTGCATGACGTGTGGGCCCTAGCCCCCGCGCCGTGGGGGGGAGAATCTTGGAGCGTGTTGGAGAAGACTCGACCCGCAATGGTTGAGGGCGCAGGTAGGGAGAGCCGCCTTTAAAAGGGGGGCGACCCCCTTGGAGGGCAGCCATGTCTTTGTGCTCCCCACATGCATCGTGTCTTTCCACCTTCCGAGCCCCCGGGCGGGGGACGCCCGAAGCCCTTCCGTCTTGTCGTCGGAGGAACGCAACTTCGTGGAAGTTGGTACCTTTCAGCCATCGTTCGGCTTCAAGGATTTTCATCAGGCAGCCCGGCTGCACCCCTCCGCCGGCGGTCACCCAAGACGGTGACCTCCAGTTCGATGGAGGGGGAAAGCAAGCCGGGCTGCGGCCTCTGCCCCTCCCTCAGCCTCAAGGATTTTCATCACCTGTGCTGGGGAGGGGGGTGTGCCGAGTTGGGGTCGGCCCCTGCGTGGGCGGTGGCTCGCTCCTTCCCTCAGTGATCGAGGGGGAAGGGCGTTCGCCGTCTGTAGCGCTGGCAGCTGCAGCGTGCCCGGCTCTCGGACGCGAGCGGCTTCGGAGCCGCTCCCGGCGCCGCCTTCTGCCACGGCAGCCGAAAGAGGTTCCTCCGCCGATGAGCTAGCCGGCGCCACACACGGACTGACCTCCAACTCGTCGGCCTTCTGCCTGTCCTTGCCTCTCGAGTTGGGGGCATGGGCGGGGGCCTCCTGGCAGCAGCATCCGCCCTGAGGTCATCGCTGCTGCTGTTCGGCCCCCCGGAGCAGAAGTCTTCATCGTCGCCGCTGCTGGGGCGGGCGACGGCGAGCCGTTCGTCGGTCTTCTGTTACTCCGCAAGCCCCTCCCCCAGTCGCGTGGGGTTGTTCGTACCTGCGGAGGTGGAACCGGAGTTCCATTTGTAATGGCACCTTGAGTGCCGGTTTTTTGTTCATTGCGGCTGTCGAGGCCTGAACACGTATGTATCTTCGGCGCGGAGCCGTGTTTTTTCTTCATTTCGAGCACTAAGACTCGCCTTGTTGATTATCTGAACCGCTTCACCGAGCGTGAGTTGCTTCGTGCAAAGGTGACGAGTGAGGTATCCGTATCCCGGAGGTGTAGGAGTCCCTCGGCTCGGTCGGCCTTGCTGTCCGAGGCCTCTCTTGCTTAGTTAAAGGAACCCCTCGGCTGCTCTTCGATGAGCCGAAGCCGGAGGTAGCGGTGTCAGCACGGACGAAGGCAGAGTTGGCTTCGAAAAGGAGGTGAAGTTGGCCAGAGCCTGGCCGGGTCGTCCACTGGTGGAGCCGACGCCGGAGTTGAGCTACCGAGGCCACAAGCCGAGCTGATGTCTTTGAGGGTCAGCTGGCCGAGGCCTCGGGGTGGCCGGCCGAGCCGCCTGCTCAGGCTGGATTCTTGAAGAAGACCCTGGCGGCGATGGCCCGGGCGTGGTGCTGATGGCGTCCTTCAGAGTGGGGGCCCTCCGACCGCGTCGCCCTCCGAGGCTAGGTCAGACCCCGCCGAAGGTGTAGTTGATGCCGAGGGTGCTGCTGCCCCCTTCGGCTGTCGACATCCGAGCCTGCAGGATCAGGTCATCTTGTAGTGTGTGTATGTTTTCTGCGGCCGCCGAGGCCTAAACACACCGTCGTCGTGTTGTAAAGCTGCGTCTCTTTTCCTCCTGTTTCGAGTGTCCGGACTCATTTGTCGGTAACAGAATTGTTTGTGCGGGCGAGAGTTGCTTTTCACGGAAGGTGATGAGTGAGGTATCCGTATCCCGGAGGCGTAGGAGTCCCTCGGCTCGGTCAGCCTTGCCGCTTACGCGCGCTCTTACTCGTCCATAGGGTTCTGTTACCAATGCAGTTGAGAAGGCCCGAAAAATCATTTCGGCAGAGGAGCTTCTCGAGCATGAAGACTTGTTCGGTCCGCGGAGTCACTTATCTGAGCGCGAGTTACTTATCGCAGAAGGTGATGAGTGAGGTATCCGTATCCCGGAGGCGTAGGAGTCCCTCGGCTCGGTCAGCCTTGGCTGCTTACGTGTACTCCATCATTTTCAGGATCCACCTTTGAAGTAGTCGAAGAGCATGAAAAGCATTCTGGCAGAAAAGATTTTTTTCTTTTTTCGAGGAAAATTTTGACGCAGAGGGGGTTGCCCCCTTCTAGCCCCCGAGGGAGGGTCGGGCTTTGCCGAGGCAAAGCTAACCCTTCCTTGACGACCAGACTTGGTGTGTGAACGAAGTATACGAGCAACTTGAAAACATCTTAAGGGTAGAAGCGACGTAGCTGTTGGATGTTCCAAGCGTTGCTGTAGACCTCGCCTTGGCTGTTGGCCAGCTTGTACGTTCCGGGCTTCAAGACCTTGGCGATGACGAACGACCCTTCCTAGGGAGGCGTGAGCTTGTGCCGCCCTCGGGCGTCTTGTTACAGCTGAAGCACCAGGTCGCCCACTTGGAGGTCTCGGGACCTAACCCCTCGGGCGTGGTAGCGTCGCAGGGACTGCTGGTACCGCGCCGAGTGTAGTAAGGCCACGTCCCGAGCCTCCTCCAGCTGGTCCAGTGAGTCTTCTCGGTTTGCTTGGTTGCTTTGGTCAGTGTAGGCCCTCGCCCTCGGGGAACCGTATTCTAGGTCTGTGGGCAAGATGGCTTTGGCCCCATAGACTAGAAAGAACGGTGTGAAGCCCGTGGCTCGACTCGGCGTTGTCCTCAGACTCCAGACCACCAAGGGGAGTTCCTTCATCCATCGCTTGCCGAACTTGTTGAGGTCGTTGTAGATCCGAGGCTTGAGTCCTTGCAGGATCATGCCGTTGGCCCGCTCCACTTGCCCATTCGTCATGGGGTGAGCCACGGCAGCCCAGTCCACCCGGATGTGGTGATCCTCGCAGAAGTCCAGGAACTTTCTGCCGGTGAACTGGGTACCGTTGTCGGTGATGATGGAGTTCGGGACCCCAAAGCGATGGATGATGTTGGTGAAGAACGCCACCGCCTGCTCGGACCTGATGCTGTTTAGGGGTCGGACCTCGATCCACTTGGAGAATTTGTCGATGGCGACCAACAGGTGCATGTAGCCCCCGGGTGCCTTCTGCAAGGGGCCAACGAGGTCCAGACCCCACATAGCAAACGACCAGGTGATGGGTATTGTCTGCAGAGCTTGAGCGGGCAGGTGGGTCTGCCTCGCGTAGAACTGACACCCTTCGCAGGTGCGGACAATTCTAGTAGCGTCGGCCACCGCCATCAGCCAGTAGAATCCTTGTCGGAAGGCGTTTCCAACGAGGGTTCGAGGTGCTGCGTGATGACCGCAAGCCCCCGAGTGTATCTCTTGCAAGAGCTACTGGCCTTTGGTGATGGAAATGCACCGCTGGAGGATGCCTGAGGGGCTGCGGTGGTAGAGCTCCTTCCCGTCTCCCAGCAAGACGAAGGACTTGGCGCGCCGCGCCAACCGCCGAGCTTCGGCTTGGTCGAGGGGCAGCTCCCCTCGGTGGAGATATTGCAGGTACGGGGTCTGCCAGCTTTGATTTGGCGCGACCTCGCTTGGTTCCCCTTCGACGCGTAGTGCCTCACCCTCGGGGGCCGAGGGTACCTCGGGATGAGCCGAGGGTATCTCGGACCGTGCCGAGGGTACCTCGGACTGAGCCGAGGGTGCCTCGGGCGGAGCCGAAGGTGCCTCGGGCTCGGGCGTCTCCTCGGTCTTGACGGAGGGTTGATGCAGGTCTCGGGAGAATACGTCCGGGGGAACTGTTGTTCGTCCCGAGGCTATTTTAGCCAGCTCGTCCGCAGTCTCGTTGTAGCGTCGGGCGATGTGGTTGAGCTCGAGCCCGTAGAACTTGTCTTCCAGGCGCCGAACCTCATCGCAGTAGGCTTTCATCTTCGGGTCGCGGCAGTGGGAGTTCTTCATGACTTGGTCGATGATGAGCTGCGAGTCACCGTGAGCGTCGAGGCGTCGGACCCCTAGCTCGATGGCGATTCGCAACCCGTTTACCAGAGCCTCGTACTCCGCCACATTGTTGGACGCCGGGAAGTGGAGGCGTAGCACGTAGCGTAGGTGCTTCCCGAGGGGCGAGACGAAGAGGAGGCCTGCGCCGGCCCCCGTCTTCATCAGCGACCCATCGAAAAACATGGTCCAGAGCTCCGGTTGGATCGGAGCCGTCGGGAGCTGGGTATCAGCCCATTCAGCCACGAAGTTCGCCAGGACCTGGGACTTGATGGCCTTCCGGGGAGCGAATGAGATCATCTCGCCCATGATCTCCACCGCCCACTTCGCGATCCTACCCGAAGCCTCTCGGGACTGGATGATCTCTCCCAGGGGGAAGGAGGACACCACAGTCACCGGATGAGACTCGAAGTAGTGTCGCAACTTCCGCCGTGTCAGGATCACCGCGTACAACAGCTTCTGGATTTGTGGGTAGCGGATCTTGGTCTCAGACAGTACCTCACTGATGAAGTAGACTGGCCTCTGGACGGGCAGTGCATGCCCTTCTTCTTGTCTCTCAACCACGATCGCGGCGCTAACCACCTGGGTGGCCGCGGCGACGTAGATCAAGAGGGCTTCTCCGGCAGCGGGGGGCACCAAGATGGGCGCGTTCGTGAGGAGCGCCTTCAGGTTCCCGAGGGCTTCCTCGGCCTTGGGAGTCCAAGTGAAGCACTCAGCTTTCCTTAAGAGGCGGTACAGAGGCAGGCCTCTTTCGCCGAGGCGGGAGATGAAGCGGCTCAGAGCCGCGAGGCATCCCATAACCCTCTTTATGCCTTTCAAGTCCTTGATTGGCCCCATGCTGGTGATGGCTGCAATCTTCTCCGGGTTGGCTTCGATGCCCCGCTCGGAGACGATGAACCCCAAGAGCATGCCTCGGGGGACCCCGAAGACACACTTTTCGGGATTAAGCTTCACGCCTTTCGCCTTGAGACATCGAAACGTCGCTTCAAGGTCGGAAAGGAGGTCGGAGGCCTTCCTCGTGTTGACTACGATGTCATCGACGTAGGCCTCGACCGTTCGGCCGATGTGTTCGCCGAACACATGGTTCATGCATCGCTGGTACGTCGCCCCCGCATTCCTCAAACCAAACAGCATTGTAACATAGCAGTACATGCCGAAGGGTGTGATGAATGAAGTCGCGAGCTGGTCGGACTCTTTCATCTTGATCTGGTGATACCCTGAGTAGGCATCGAGGAAAGACAGGGTTTCGCACCCAGCAGTGGAATCCACGATCTGATCGATGCGAGGCAGAGGGTAGGGAACCTTCGGACATTCTTTGTTTATACCAGTGTAGTCTACACACATCCACCATTTCCCCCTTTCTTTCTTACTAGCACAGGGTTGGCAAGCTGTGGCGGAACCACCCGGATTATTCCAGCTTAAGTGCCTAAGTCACGCCTCAGGGGCCGTAACACACTTAAATCGGAATAACCCGTCAGTCCCTCAGATCTAGTCTGATGGAGCCACTTAACCAGGATCAAATTCCACAATCTCACTCGAAGGCGAGTCACAGAAGAAATACAATAAAACAGGAAACCTCAAATTAAGTACGGAGTTATTACATAAATCGGAGTTTTTGAGTAGCAATAAAGTTCACAAAATAAAGTGCAGCGGATGATCGATGTCGTCGGTATCGAGGAATTGGGCAAGGCCTAGCCCACTACTCCTCGTGCTCCTCTCCTGCCGGAGCAACATCCCACTCGACCGTCCAACCCGGTGGCAGGGTGGTAGGCCAAGTCACACCATCAATCATTTCCTGAATAGTACCTGCAAAAATTTTGCCACAAGCAAGGCTGAGTATACTAATACTCAGCTAGACTTACCCGGTGTGAGGAATCTACTCCTCTACCTCTAGACTATGCAGCTGTTTGGCTGAGGGGTTTGGTTTGCCAAAAGCACTAGCTATTTCTAAAAGCAAAGTTTTAGCTTTCCAGTTTCTATCATCATTAACTTAGCTAGATTGCTCCTTCTAAGCATACATGGTAACAATCAATTTATTCAATCAACAAGTTATCTTATGTAACCACATTTCACTTCTTACTCGATGCAGTACAAGGAATCAAGCAGTCTCATTAGCTGCGAGAAGCAGATGATTCGAATCGAGTTTTAACCTTGCAAGGTAAACCTAAACACACGGCATGTCAGGGTACTCCGACCCTGCACATGACAATCGTCCCCATCGTTTCCTCGTTCGCGTCCAGGCCTCACCGCCTTGGCATACAATGCTCCACTGACCCCGGCTGCCGCCGTGCAGTGACCGCACTTGTACCCACCATAGCTAGCATGGGAGACCCAGTCTCAGGTCGCATGAGGGATAAAGTCCGCGCCCGGCTTCACTCAGGTACTAGGTTTACCGGTTACCATATTTCCCGGCATGTGCTTAGTACATTCAAAAGCTTGACTCAGGTATCCACACATTAATCCTTAATTCTTTTTCCCGTCTCATGGACAAGACATCCTCCCTGGATCCAAGTCCATAGACCAACATAAACCCCGTTATCAAGATGAATACAATCAATTCCTGACCTCGCGCGAGTGCTAGAAAAATCACTCGACTTCTACCGAGATCCTGATTAGCAAGCAGCTACTCGACCTAGCATACTAGTATTCATCTCAAAAAGGAATCCTAAGTTCATGCAACTAGAGGTTTCAAGCAACTCCTACACTTAAGTGCACATCACAAACCTACAAACATTAAGTGTAGTAAAGTAGCATATATATAAACGGTTATGCATAAAACCGGGGCTTGCCTTCAATTGCTGGGGCTGCAGGGAGATCCTCAATAGCAGCCTCTGAAGCCTGCTCCTGGTCCTCCTCTTGGACAGGTCCTTGCTCGGGGATGAGCACGTACTCTCCATCGGCAAGATTACAATCTAATGAATGAATTGCGTAAGATATATGCATGATATGATATGTGCTTCTAGAAATTACAACTTTAAAGGTGTATGATCTTCTTGAGTTAAACAAGGTTACTTTACTTATGTAAGACCCTTGGGTGGTATACTTGGTAAATTGGTTTAAACTTAGCTAAGGTAAGTAGTGGATTCAAATTTTTTTGGGTTTCCACTGAATTCCTTTTAAGTCTTAGGGAGAATTGATAAGTTCTCAAGTTAGCCTTATTGGGGTGAGGTTTATTTCTTCTTCCCTTTTCTTTTATTCTTTTTAATGTTTTGGAGTGGGTTTGAACTACAAGTTGCTTTTATAAAATTCTAAAAATTCTGCAAAAATTACAGTGGCTTGGTACTGGTGTATGTTTCTCTGTCTCAAAATTTGGGGATCAGAAAGTGAATAGTTTTCTCTGGACAAAATTATCAAATCCTAGGGCAGAAGGAGTGCTTTGAACTACAACTATTATTTAACAGTGGGTAATTCTCTAAAACTTATTTTTGCTGGCTTTTTAGGTGTTATAACATGACTTGATACAATTTTCTAGCCATTAATACATTGTAGTTATTTTACTATGGTTTTCTCAAGTTTCTAGCCAAATAGGTGCTTTCTACTACCACTATATTTGAAAAATATCAAACAACAGAGTTCTTATTTTTCTTAGTTTTTGTTTTGTGCAAGAGCAATCATTCTGAAGTTTGGCATCTATTTGCTTAAGGGAAGGGGTGGTATGCATTATTTGAATCAAATGGCCTTTGTTTTAAATTATTAGCAATAGGTATGAGTTTGCTTCTTTTTCATGGGTTTGCATTTTTCTCTGGTAGTTTATCTCATCATGGACTTAGCTAATTTTTGGTTGCCCATTATCACATTATTAAGGGTTGTTAAAGAATTATTGAGAAAATGCCTTATTATCACTTTGTATTTATTTTCCTTACTTAAAAAGTTGGGCTGAGGTGCTCTTTATTTTTGTAGTGGGGCTCCAGGGGTTGTAAGTCCACTAGATTTTTATTAATCATTTTGGTTATAGTTTTGCCATTCTAATAATTGATTTTCAGTCTATATAAGGCTAAATAAATCATCTTAATTTAAGACTGGTCCAAATTAATAGTCTCTGTATTTTTCCTAGGTTCTCTGTTACATAAGTAAACTAGGAAAAATAATCTTAATCATTGTTCATTAATTCCTAATGCCTTTCTGATTTTCTCTAAGTTTTGGACAAATTAGCTTTAAATGAATAACTACATCATAATTTCTAATGCTGGGGTTCCTACCTTTTTTAAACAGTGTCTAAATGAGGTTTAAACATCTACAAATTTTCTTAAGTTCAGCACAGAAGAAAAACTAATTTTCCTTAATTAAACAAGGTTTGGTGGGTTTCTGTTTTTAATTTTAAACTCTAAAATTTAGAATAGAAAGCATAGGGTTTATCATTTTTAAATGACAGTTCATAATATTCAGGAGCTAGCAAAATTGGTTTGACAACTTTTTGTGAAGAATTCAGCAAGTTATGGATTTTCTAAGTTCTCTGGTCATTTTAAAAAGATTAACAGAAATGGTTTAATGGAAATCCACTTTGCACTAGGGTCCCTGGCGGGTTTTTAAGTTTTCCTCGCAAATCAGTCCTTAAGCTACTATTCACATGAGTCGCTGACGTTACAGAAAACCCCTCGGGTTCTACGGATCCTAACCCGAGGTCCTTCTTCTACCTCAAACAGTAACCGCGGCGGAAGAAAGGGCGGAGGGGCTTACCGGCGGCGAGATTGCTCCGGTGAAGTGGTCGAGGACGTAGGGGAGGTCTCGGGGATCACAACGAGGTGCGAGTCGCCGTCGGAGATGGCCGAAGTCGGTCGGTCCACGCGCGCAGGCGGGGATGCTCGTCGGCGGCGAGGAGTCCGGCCTGGTCACGGCGAGATAGAACAATTGGATGGGTCAGAGAGGTTCACGGGATGCCAGAGAAGATATGGGTGCAAGGAATCGGTCAGAGACTCACTGGATAGCTCGGTCCACGCGCGGCGGCGGAAGACCGAAGTCCGGTGAGGTCGATCTCGGGCCTCCGGTGAAGTCCGGCCGGGTCCGAGGGCTTAGCAAGCTTCACGGGCTACTGGCGGAGCTAGCCGAAGCACTGGCTTGCCCAGAGGATGGCTGGGGTGGGCTGGCCACGATGGCCGAGGCTCTAGCGGCAATGGCGGGCGGAATTGAGCTCGCCGGAGCTAAGGGAAAGTGGCTGGCCGGTGAGGGTGAGTGCGGGGCGAAGTGAGGTGCGCCTGGGGAGGCTTTATAGGCACGGGCAGGCACGGCCGAGGGCGTGGGCGCGCGGCGGACTTGACCGGACGCCGGGGCGAGCGCGCGCGCGGGTTGGGTGAGCTCTGGCGTGCCGACCAGGGTCGAACACGTGTGCCCGTGCGTTCTGCCCAAGTTCTGGCGCGTGTGGTCGCTCATCCGAGCCTGCTCTCGCCTTGGTCAGTGCACAAAACCTCTTCTCCTCCCTACAAGCTACTATTCTTGTGTGGGGGTCAAAGGATTTTGCCTACTGGTTGCAGAGATATGGAGCCAGGAAATCCGGTCTGTCTCCCTGCTCAGACCCGAGGCAAATCCAAGGTTTTGTCGTGTCTAGGGCTCGCGTCCCAATGCCATCTTCTGGCACACGACAGAGGGGTTAGTTAGACACAATTTTGTCAATGGGGCCATTAGGATTCGAGTTGGGGATCAAGGTGAACATCCCTGATCTTTGGCTCAAGGTCTGAATTTCAGAATTCTGAAATTCAGAATTCCCATTAAGTCCCCACATGAGAAGCTTGATTTGGGGTTTTTCTTGAGTTATTTTGGCTAAGCTTTCTCAACCTTTCTTGTTGCTCATTAAATATACTTCAATTTTTATAATTGGCTCGAGTCAAAATTTTAAACTTTTCATCCCCTTTTTCTTACTTTCTTGAATTTAGCTCATGGGGCTCACTTAGGGTTTTCATTAGGGTTGTACATTCTTATCTTTTTAAAAGACTCAATTGTTTGGATCATGATACTTTTAAGTATATACTTGGTGAATCTTTTAGTACTTAAGTTATTTGATGTTCATGCTTACTTTGGTTCACATAAAATGATGGTTCTTGGTTTGGCATTTGAGAGAAACCCTAGGTGACACTGGGGTGTCACAGCCTTCCCCCCTTAAAGGAATCTCGTCCCGAGATTCGGGCCAGAGTCCTCCCGGGGTGAAGCGAAGGGTGAGACTTATAGGAAATGGGTGAGTGTTGTTATTATCAGGGTAAAACTGTTCTTTGAATGTCATTCTCTTTGCAACTTCAGAAGGAAGCCCTTTTAAGTTTTACTTCATAGTTACTTCATTCTGAATTAAGATTATATTTTTGAAAATTAGATTCGAAGGGCAGGAGGAGGGGTTGGGGGTGATTACGTACCAGCTTCCTTAGGTAGGCAATCGGGAAAGTTGGATCTCAGGAATTCCTCGGTTTCCCAAGTAGCTTCCTCCTCTGAGTGATTACTCCACTGGACCTTGTACATCTTGATCGATTTAGCCCGAGTTGATCTCTCCTTGCAATCCAGAATCTTGGAGGGGTACTCTTGGTATGATAGATCTGACTCTATCTCCAATTCTAGCTCTGCTAAGATCTCAGTCGGCAATCGAACACACTTCTTCAGTTGAGATACATGGAATACATCGTGAATGGCAGACATCTTTGAAGGTAACTTCAGCTTGTATGCCACGGGTCCACATGCTTCTATGATCTCATAAGGTCCGATGTAGCGAGGGGCTAGCTTGCCTTTGATCCCAAACCTCTGCATTCCCTTGGTGGGTGATACCTTGAGGTATACGAAACTTCCCACCTCGAACTGGAGAGGTTTCCTTCTCTTATCATGGTAACTCTTCTGCCTGGCCTGAGCAGCTTCTAGATTCTTCCTGATTAGTTTGACCTTCCTTTCGGCTTCAGTCACTAAGTCAGGTCCAAAAACTTCTCTTTCACCAGGTTGAGACCAATTGAGTGGTGTCCTGCACCTTCTTCCATAGAGAGCTTCAAAAGGTGCCATCTTTAGGCTGGATTGATAACTATTGTTATAAGCAAACTCTGCTAAGGAGAGGTGCTTATCCCAGTTCTTGCCACAATCGATCGCACAAGCTCTCAGCATATCCTCCAGAATTTGGTTTACCCTTTCCGTCTGACCATCAGTCTGTGGGTGGTAAGCTGAACTTCTGATTAGCTTAGTTCCCAGAGACTCTTGCAATTGTTCCCAAAATCTGGCAACAAATTGGGCTCCTCGGTCAGAAACAATGGTCCGAGGTAATCCGTGCAAACACACGATCCGATCAATATACAATTCTACATATTTCTGAGCCTTATCAGTGGTGTGCACAGGAAGAAAATGTGCCACTTTCGTCAATCGGTCCACAATAACCCAAATCGAATCATGATGACGAGAGGTGTTGGGCAGACCCACAATGAAATCCATGCTGATGTCATCCCACTTCCATGAAGGTATGGACAGGGGTTGCAAAGCTCCAGCTGACTTCAAGTGTCTTGCCTTTACCCTCTGACAGGTGTCACATTTTGATACATACTGGGCTATCTCCCTCTTCATTCTGGTCCACCAGTACAAAGGCTTCAGATCATGGTACATCTTGGTGCTTCCCGGATGCATAGAGAATTTGGAGAGATGAGCTTCGTCCAAAATTCTCCTCTTGAGATCCTGGTCCTTAGGAATCACCAATCTGTTTTTAAACCACAACACACCCTTTTCATCCTGGCGGAAACAATTATACTTCTTGACCTTCTGATGGAGATTCTCCTTGATAATCTGCACTCCCTTGTCACTGAGCTGGGCCATGATGATCTGGTCTTGCAAAGCTGGCTCAACAGAAATGTGAGACAAAGAACCAGAAGGAATTACTTCAATTTGCATCTTGCTCAACTCATCACACAAGGTGTTAATGCGAGAATCCATCAGAATACAATTGCACTGCATCTTCCGGCTCAAGGCATCTGCTACCACATTAGCTTTTCCTGGGTGGTAATGTACCTCCAGGTCATAATCCTTGATCAGCTCTAGCCATCTTCTCTGCCTCATGTTGAGATCAGCCTGAGTAAAAATGTACTTAAGGCTCTTATGATCAGTGAAGATGTTGCAGTGGGTCCCCATTAGGTAATGCCTCCACATCTTCAATGCATGAACCACTGCTGCTAGCTCAAGGTCATGAGTGGGATAGTTCTGCTCATGAGGCCTGAGTGCTCTTGAGGCATAAGCGATGACTCGGTTGTCTTGCATCAAGACACATCCTAACCCGGTGCCAGAGGCATCGCAATATACATCGAAAGGCTTGCTGTTGTTAGGCTGTGCCAACACTGGTGCTGTGGTCAGATGCTGCCTTAATGCATGGAAGGCATCTTCGCACTTCTGACTCCAGACAAATTTGACTTCTTTCTTCAGCAACTCAGTAATAGGCTTCGCAATTCGGGAGAAGTCCAGAATAAATCTTCGGTAATAACCAGCTAATCCTAGAAAACTCCGAATCTGACGAACAGTTGTTGGTGGCCTCCAGTTCATCACCTCTTGCACTTTATCAGGATCAACAGCTATTCCTGCCTGAGAGATAGTGTGACCCAAGAATTTGATTTCCTTTAGCCAAAAATCACACTTGGATAACTTGGCATAAAGGTGGTGCTCTCGCAGACGTTGAAGCACTACATGCAAATGCCCGGCATGTTCTTCTTCGTTCTTTGAGTACACCAGAATATCATCGATGAAAACCACCACGAACTTGTCCAATTCCGGCATGAAAACAGAATTCATCAGATACATGAAATATGCTGGTGCATTTGTCAGCCCGAATGACATCACCAAAAATTCATATAGCCCATATCTGGTTGAGAATGTCGTCTTCGGAATATCACTTGCTCGTATCTTGATCTGATGGTAGCCAGAGCGAAGGTCTATCTTGGAAAATACCTTGGCCCCGACCAACTGGTCAAAGAGAACATCAATACAAGGCAAAGGATACTTGTTCTTGATAGTTACCGCATTAAGAGGGCGGTAATCTATACACAGCCTCAAGCTTTCATCTTTCTTCTTCACAAATAGTGCTGGACATCCCCAAGGAGAAGTGCTTGGGCGAATACAACCCTTATCTAGCAACTCTTGCAATTGCTTCTTCAATTCTGCCAACTCAGCGGGTGGCATCCGGTAGGGCCTTTTGGAAATTGGGGCCGTTCCCGGTTGCAACTCGATGGCGAATTCAATATCCCGGTCCGGTGGCATTCCTGGCAGCTCATCAGGGAAGACATCTGCATACTCACAGACCACTGGGATTTTCTTCAAAGGTAACTCTGTCATAGAGAAAGCACATGACTGAGTAGAACCTTGACTGGGCAGAATTAAAGTGAAGTTCCCACAGAATGGAGAATTAACTTCCACGATACGACCAGCTATATCAAGCACAACTTGGTGCAAGGTCATCCAATTAGCCCCTAGAATAATGTCCACATTTTCCAATCCCAACACAAGAAGAGTGGTTTTGACAATGTGGCTTCCTAGTTGAATAGGCACACTTTGGTTTAATTGATTAGTTGCAATTTTACCCCCAGGTGTGACTATCTTGAATGACCCTTTAGAGTGAGAGAATGGCAGTTTGCATCTAGCACTGAACTTTTGGCTAATGAAACTATGAGATGCACCAGAATCAAACAGAATTAAAGCAGGTTGATTATAAACTGAAAAGATACCAGTCATGATAGGAGCTCCTTCAGGTATTTCCTCCAGAGTGGTGAAGTTGAGCTTCCCTTGCCTGACTTGCACCTTCTGCTTTCTTCCCTTGTCTTGATTTGGTGCTGGCATCTGCCTCTGCTGGTTCCTGGGACAATTCTTGGCATAGTGGCCCACATTGCCACAAGTGAAACACTTGTTCCCATTGCCCTGGCGGAACTGCTGCTGCTGAGGCTGGTTGTTCCTTGGGGCGGGAGCTGAGTAGCGGTTGGGTGCCGACTGCTGCTGCTGCTGAGGTGGCCTGATCACCCATCTGCCTGCCTGCTGCTGAAAACCCCTGCTCTGATTATGAGAAACAATCCGGAACCTCTGAGCCTGAGCGGATGGTGCTGCCATTGGTGCCTTTCTCTTCTTCTCTGCCCGGTGAGCAACAATGCAATCCTCCTGGGAGATGGCCATGTTGACCAAATCATTGAAGCTATTGGCCCAGACAGTGTTGAGTCGTTCCCGCAGCTTGGTATTGAGACCCCTGCGGAAGCGATCCCTCTTCTTATCATCAGAATCAGCATGGTACCCTGCATACTGGCATAAGTCGTTGAAGGCTTGCGCATACTGCAGTACCGTGCGGGTTCCTTGATTAAGGGCCAGAAATTCATTCAACTTCCGATCAAGAATGCCAGCTGGGATGTGGTGTCCTCTGAAGGCAGTCTTGAATTCCTCACAAGATACCTCACGATCAGCGGGGAGCATAGCACGGAAGTGATCCCACCAAGTCCGAGCAGATCCGCGAAGCTGCTGCGCGGCGAAGCGGGTCTTGGTAGCATCAGGGCAGTCTCCCGTGAGGAGGGGAAACTTGGACTCGACGATGCGAAGCCATACGTCGGCGTCCAACGGATCCTCTGCCTTGGTGAACAGGGGCGGCTGTGTGCTCAGAAACTCCTGGTAAGTGGCCATTACCGGAGGTCGCTGAGGCTGGCCTCCACCATGCTGCTGCGGGTGGGGCTGGCGCTGCAAGAGCTGTCGCAGAATCTCATTCTACTGGGCCATCAGCTCCTGCACTGTGGGAGCTGGAGGAGGTGGCGGGGGAACCTGCTCGTTATGCCCACGACGCTGCCTAGCTGCCATCTGAAAACAGAGATTGCCGCCATTGTTATCCCAACTCACAGTTTCGAACGACAAGATATCATCTCATATGGAAGGAAAAATGCCATAATCATAATATTAGGTTCGAAATGAAGATAACATGGTGACAAACATCCCACAGATTTCAAAAGTTCACAGGGTTACATCAATCAGGGGAAAGTACCCATAAGCCTAGTCCAAAATGTGATATTACTAAGCTCGCATAGGTTTCTTTCCGTCGAAACGTGCCGAAGCGACTGCTTAACCCTGAGCGGTGGAAGCGACACTGGATGCGGGTGAAGGAGGCATCGCGGAGGTAGTCCCATTGGCACCAGGGGCTGGTCCTAGCTCCTCGGGATCCTCTTCTCCCTCGCTTCCTACTTCATTGGCCTCCATCTCCAAGTGGTGCATGTCCAGGTGGTCATTCGCTTCTTCGAGTTCTCTCTGCACATCGTGGAGCTGGTTCTCCAAGACATCAATAGTGTTGTCTCGGATCTCCACCTGCTGCTCCAAGGTGGTGATGCGCTGGCTCAGCCTCTCCACCTGCAGATCCTTCTCTACCAACTCAGTGGATAGGTCGACCACAAAATCTTCCCGACTGTCGAGAGTGAGCTTGGCAGTCTGAGCGGTGTTGGCAAGGAGTGCCATAGCATCGCTCTGAAGGGCCTGAAGGCGGTACAGCGCACTCATGCACTGAACAGTGACCCTCCCAACCAAGTCAGGATACATTGCCCACACATCCTTCACATGGCTCACGCGGTTACACCACATGGGATCATCCTTCCTCTCAGCAGGGAAGAGTCCCAAGGGGTGCATCACCATCTCCAGGGGATGATAGCCACAGAAAGTTGTCAGGGCCTTCATGGCTGCTGCTTCAACGGTGTCGTCCGTCCTGAGTCCAATTGTCTCAGAATCAAGAGAACGCCAACCCGGCTGAAGGGGATGAGCCTCCAAAGTCAGCCAGACCCGACAACGAGGTACCCGATGCTCTTCATACAACTGCACCGTGTACAAAGGGGGCGTAGGGTAGCCGGCGGAGTTAAGCACTTCCCACAAGATGGAAGGAAAACCATCGCGAGAAAGGAAGTCAAAACTGAAACGAGAGTCTCCTCCACTGGCGGGGGTGGGTGAATTCATCTGCGGAGGGAATCAAAGGTAAAGATTATGGTGGAAGGAAAAAGAAAAAGAGAGCCCGGATGGTTTTAAAGAAAGTGGGTTAGCTCAAATTTTAATTCCTCTTTGATGTTTTATAATGCATGCATGCTGGGAAAAAGAAAACGTTGCCTCTCGAAAGAAAATAGGGTGCTTTTCAGGGCATCCTTGAAAATATAAGTACTGGCCCACGGGGCCTAAGTAATTAGCCACCCATTTTCCCTCTATGCCTAAGGCCTTTCGTCCTGGGTCTAGCGATCTAGTCCTGACGATCCATAACAGTTTCTAGGCAAGTTTTAGATTTTGAAAATTGGTATTCATGGTTTATTGTCCTTCTCTGTGGTGGAATTTGCTCCGATACCAGCTGTGGCGGAACCACCCGAATTATTCCAGCTTAAGTGCCTAAGTCACGCCTCAGGGGCCGTAACGCACTTAAATCGGAATAACCCGTCAGTCCCTCAGATCTAGTCTGATGGAGCCACTTAACCAGGATCAAATTCTACAATCTCACTCGAAGGCGAGTCACAGAAGAAATACAATAAAACAGGAAACCTCAAATTAAGTACGGAGTTATTACATAAATCGGAGTTTTTGAGTAGCAATAAAGTTCACAAAATAAAGTGCAGCGGATGATCGATGTCGTCGGTATCGAGGAATTGGGCAAGGCCTAGCCCACTACTCCTCGTGCTCCTCTCCTGCCGGAGCAACATCCCACTCGACCGTCCAACCCGGTGGCAGGGTGGTAGGCCAAGTCACACCATCAATCATTTCCTGAATAGTACCTGCAAAAATTTTGCCACAAGCAAGGCTGAGTATACTAATACTCAGCTAGACTTACCCGGTGTGAGGAATCTACTCCTCTACCTCTAGACTATGCAGCTGTTTGGCTGAGGGGTTTGGTTTGCCAAAAGCACTAGCTATTTCTAAAAGCAAAGTTTTAGCTTTCCAGTTTCTATCATCATTAACTTAGCTAGATTGCTCCTTCTAAGTATACATGGTAACAATCAATTTATTCAATCAACAAGTTATCTTATGTAACCACATTTCACTTCTTACTCGATGCAGTACAAGGAATCAAGCAGTCTCATTAGCTGCGAGAAGCAGACGATTCGAATCGAGTTTTAACCTTGCAAGGTAAACCTAAACACACGGCATGTCAGGGTACTCCGACCCTGCACATGACAATCGTCCCCATCGTTTCCTCGTTCGCGTCCAGGCCTCACCGCCTTGGCATACAATGCTCCACTGACCCCGGCTGCCGCCGTGCAGTGACCGCACTTGTACCCACCATAGCTAGCATGGGAGACCCAGTCTCAGGTCGCATGAGGGATAAAGTCCGCGCCCGGCTTCACTCAGGTACTAGGTTTACCGGTTACCATATTTCCCGGCATGTGCTTAGTACGTTCAAAAGCTTGACTCAGGTATCCACACATTAATCCTTAATTCTTTTTCCCGTCTCATGGACAAGACATCCTCCCTGGATCCAAGTCCATAGACCAACATAAACCCCGTTATCAAGATGAATACAATCAATTCCTGACCTCGCGCGAGTGCTAGAAAAATCACTCGACTTCTACCGAGATCCTGATTAGCAAGCAGCTACTCGACCTAGCATACTAGTATTCATCTCAAAAAGGAATCCTAAGTTCATGCAACTAGAGGTTTCAAGCAACTCCTACACTTAAGTGCACATCACAAACCTACAAACATTAAGTGTAGTAAAGTAGCATATATATAAATGGTTATGCATAAAACCGGGGCTTGCCTTCAATTGCTGGGGCTGCAGGGAGATCCTCAATAGCAGCCTCTGAAGCCTGCTCCTGGTCCTCCTCTTGGACAGGTCCTTGCTCGGGGATGAGCACGTACTCTCCGTCGGCAAGATTACAATCTAATGAATGCATTGCGTAAGATATATGCATGATATGATATGTGCTTCTAGAAATTACAACTTTAAAGGTGTATGATCTTCTTGAGTTAAACAAGGTTACTTTACTTATGTAAGACCCTTGGGTGGTATACTTGGTAAATTGGTTTAAACTTAGCTAAGGTAAGTAGTGGATTCAAATTTTTTTGGGTTTCCACTGAATTCCTTTTAAGTCTTAGGGAGAATTGATAAGTTCTCAAGTTAGCCTTATTGGGGTGAGGTTTATTTCTTCTTCCCTTTTCTTTTATTCTTTTTAATGTTTTGGAGTGGGTTTGAACTACAAGTTGCTTTTATAAAATTCTAAAAATTCTGCAAAAATTACAGTGGCTTGGTACTGGTGTATGTTTCTCTGTCTCAAAATTTGGGGATCAGAAAGTGAATAGTTTTCTCTGGACAAAATTATCAAATCCTAGGGCAGAAGGAGTGCTTTGAACTACAACTATTATTTAACAGTGGGTAATTCTCTAAAACTTATTTTTGCTGGCTTTTAGGTGTTATAACATGACTTGATACAATTGTCTAGCCATTAATACCTTGTAGTTATTTTACTATGGTTTTCTCAAGTTTTTAGCCAAATAGGTGCTTTCTACTACCACTATATTTGAAAAATATCAAACAACAAAGTTATTATTTTTCTTAGTTTTTGCTTTGTGCAAGAGCAATCATTCTGAAGTTTGGCATCTATTTGCTTAAGGGAAGGGGTGGTATGCATTATTTGAATCAAATGGCCTTTGTTTTAAATTATTAGCAATAGGTATGAGTTTGCTTCTTTTTCATGGGTTTGCATTTTTCTCTGGTAGTTTATCTCATCATGGACTTAGCTAATTTTTGGTTGCCCATTATCACATTATTAGGGGTTGTTAAAGAATTATTGGGAAAATGCCTTATTATCACTTTGTATTTATTTTCCTTACTTAAAAAGTTGGGCTGAGGTGCTCTTTATTTTTGTAGTGGGGCTCCGAGGGTTGTAAGTCCACTGGATTTTTATTAATCATTTTGGTTAAAGTTTTGCCATTCTAATAATTGATTTTCAGTCTATATAAGGCTAAATAAATCATCTTAATTTAAGACTGGTCCAAATTAATGGTCTCTGTATTTTTCCTAGGTTCTCTGTTACATAAGTAAACTAGGAAAAATAATCTTAATCATTGTTCATTAATTCCTAATGCCTTTCTGATTTTCTCTAAGTTTTGGACAAATTAGCTTTAAATGAATAACTACATCATAATTTCTAATGCTGGGGTTCCTACCTTTTTTAAACAGTGTCTAAATGAGGTTTAAACATCTACAAATTTTCTTAAGTTCAGCACAGAAGAAAAACTAATTTTCCTTAATTAAACAAGGTTTGGTGGGTTTCTATTTTTAATTTTAAACTCTAAAATTTAGAACAGAAAGCATAGGGTTTATCATTTTTAAATGACAGTTCATAATATTCAGGAGCTAGCAAAATTGGTTTGACAACTTTTTGTGAAGAATTCAGCAAGTTATGGATTTTCTAAGTTCTCTGGTCATTTTAAAAAGATTAACAGAAATGGTTTAATGGAAATCCACTTTGCACTGGGGTCCCTAGCGGGGTTTTAAGTTTTCCTCGTGAATCAGTCCTTAAGCTACTATTCACATGAGTCGCTGACGTTACAGAAAACCCCTCGGGTTCTACGGATCCTAACCCGAGGTCCTTCTTCTACCTCAAACAGTAACCGCGGCGGAAGAAAGGGCGGAGGGGCTTACCGGCGGCGAGATTGCTCCGGTGAAGTGGTCGAGGATGTAGGGGAGGTCTCGAGGATCACAACGAGGTGCGGGTCGCCGTCGGAGATGGCCGGAGTCGGTCGGTCCACGCGCGCAGGCGGGGATGCTCGTCGGCGGCGAGGAGTCCGGCCTGGTCACGGCGAGATAGAGCAATTGGATGGGTCAGAGAGGTTCACAGGATGCCAGAGAAGATATGGGTGCAAGGAATCGGTCAGAGACTCACTGGATAGCTCGGTCCACGCGCGGCGGCGGAAGACCGAAGTCCGGTGAGGTCGACCTCGGGCCTCCGGTGAAGTCCGGCCGGGTCCGAGGGCTTAGCAAGCTTCACGGGCTACTGGCGGAGCTAGCCGAAGCACTGGCTTGCCCAGAGGATGGCTGGGGTGGGCTGGCCATGATGGCCGAGGCTCTGGCGGCAATGGCGGGCGGAATTGAGCTCGCCGGAGCTAAGGGAAAGTGGCTGGCCGGTGAGGGTGAGTGCGGGGCGAAGTGAGGTGCGCCTGGGGAGGCTTTATAGGCGCGGGCGGGCACGACCGAGGGCGTGGGCGCGCGGCGGACTTGACCGGACGCCGGGGCGAGCGCGCGCGCGGGTTGGGCGAGCTCTGGCGTGCCGACCAGGGTCGAACACGTGTGCCCGTGCGTTCTGCCCAAGTTCTGGCGCGTGTGGTCGCTCATCCGAGCCTGCTCTCACCTTGGTCAGTGCACAAAACCTCTTCTCCTCCCTACAAGCTACCATTCTTGTGTGGGGGTCAAAGGATTTTGCCTACTGGTTGCAGAGATATGGAGCCAGGAAATCCGGTCTGTCTCCCTGCTCAAACCCGAGGCAAATCCAAGGTTTTGTCGTGTCTAGGGCTCGCGTCCCAATGCCATCTTCTGGCACACGATAGAGGGGTTAGTTAGACACAATTTTGTCAATGGGGCCATTAGGATTCGAGTTGGGGATCAAGGTGAACATCCCTGATCTTTGGCTCAAGGTCTAAATTTTAGAATTCTGAAATTCAGAATTCCCATTAAGTCCCCACATGAGAAGCTTGATTTGGGGTTTTTCTTGAGTTATTTTGGCTAAGCTTTCTCAACCTTTCTTGTTGCTCATTAAATATACTTCAATTTTTATAATTGGCTCGAGTCAAAATTTTAAACTTTTCATCCCCTTTTTCTTACTTTCTTGAATTTAGCTCATGGGGCTCACTTAGGGTTTTCATTAGGGTTGTACATTCTTATCTTTTTAAAAGACTCAATTGTTTGGATCATGATACTTTTAAGTATATACTTGGTGAATCTTTTAGTACTTAAGTTATTTGATGTTCATGCTTACTTTGGTTCACATAAAATGATGGTTCTTGGTTTGGCATTTGAGAGAAACCCTAGGTGACACTGGGGTGTCACAGCCTTCCCCCCTTAAAGGAATCTCGTCCCGAGATTCGGGCCAGAGTCCTCCCGGGGTGAAGCGAAGGGTGAGACTTATAGGAAATGGGTGAGTGTTGTTATTATCAGGGTAAAACTGTTCTTTGAATGTCATTCTCTTTGCAACTTCAGAAGGAAGCCCTTTTAAGTTTTACTTCATAGTTACTTCATTCTGAATTAAGATTATATTTTTGAAAATTAGATTCGAAGGGCAGGAGGAGGGGTTGGGGGTGATTACGTACCAGCTTCCTTAGGTAGGCAATCGGGAAAGTTGGATCTCAGGAATTCCTCGGTTTCCCAAGTAGCTTCCTCCTCTGAGTGATTACTCCACTGGACCTTGTACATCTTGATCGATTTAGCCCGAGTTGATCTCTCCTTGCAATCCAGAATCTTGGAGGGGTACTCTTGGTACGATAGATCTGACTCTATCTCCAATTCTAGCTCTGCTAAGATCTCAGTCGGCAATCAAACACACTTCTTTAGTTGAGATACATGGAATACATCGTGAATGGCAGACATCTTTGAAGGTAACTTCAGCTTGTATGCCACGGGTCCACATGCTTCTATGATCTCATAAGGTCCGATGTAGCGAGGGGCTAGCTTGCCTTTGATCCCAAACCTCTGCATTCCCTTGGTGGGTGATACCTTGAGGTATACGAAACTTCCCACCTCGAACTGGAGAGGTTTCCTTCTCTTATCATGGTAACTCTTCTGCCTGGCCTGAGCAGCTTCTAGATTCTTCCTGATTAGTTTGACCTTCCTTTCGGCTTCAGTCACTAAGTCAGGTCCAAAAACTTCTCTTTCACCAGGTTGAGACCAATTGAGTGGTGTCCTGCACCTTCTTCCATAGAGAGCTTCAAAAGGTGCCATCTTTAGGCTGGATTGATAACTATTGTTATAAGCAAACTCTGCTAAGGAGAGGTGCTTATCCCAGTTCTTGCCACAATCGATCGCACAAGCTCTCAGCATATCCTCCAGAATTTGGTTTACCCTTTCCGTCTGACCATCAGTCTGTGGGTGGTAAGCTGAACTTCTGATTAGCTTAGTTCCTAGAGACTCTTGCAATTGTTCCCAAAATCTGGCAACAAATTGGGCTCCTCGGTCAGAAACAATGGTCCGAGGTAATCCGTGCAAACACACGATCCGGTCAATATACAATTCTGCATATTTCTGAGCCTTATCAGTGGTGTGCACAGGAAGAAAATGTGCCACTTTCGTCAATCGGTCCACAATAACCCAAATCGAATCATGATGACGAGAGGTGTTGGGCAGACCCACAATGAAATCCATGCTGATGTCATCCCACTCCCATGAAGGTATGGACAGGGGTTGCAAAGCTCCAGCTGACTTCAAGTGGCTTGCCTTTACCCTCTGACAGGTGTCACATTCTGATACATACTGGGCTATCTCCCTCTTCATTCTGGTCCACCAGTACAAAGGCTTCAGATCATGGTACATCTTGGTGCTTCCCGGATGCATAGAGAATTTGGAGAGATGAGCTTCGTCCAAAATTCTCCTCTTGAGATCCTGGTCCTTAGGAATCACCAATCTGTTTTTAAACCACAACACACCCTTTTCATCCTGGCGGAAACAATTATACTTCTTGACCTTCTGATGGAGATTCTCCTTGATAATCTGCACTCCCTTGTCACTGAGCTGGGCCATGATGATCTGGTCTTGCAAAGCTGGCTCAACAGAAATGTGAGACAAAGAACCAGAAGGAATTACTTCAATTTGCATCTTGCTCAACTCATCACACAAGGTGTTAATGCGAGAATCCATCAGAATACAATTGCACTGCATCTTCCGGCTCAAGGCATCTGCTACCACATTAGCTTTTCCTGGGTGGTAATGTACCTCCAGGTCATAATCCTTGATCAGCTCTAGCCATCTTCTCTGCCTCATGTTGAGATCAGCCTGAGTAAAAATGTACTTAAGGCTCTTATGATCAGTGAAGATGTTGCAGTGGGTCCCCATTAGGTAATGCCTCCACATCTTCAATGCATGAACCACTGCTGCTAGCTCAAGGTCATGAGTGGGATAGTTCTGTTCATGAGGCCTGAGTGCTCTTGAGGCATAAGCGATGACTCGGTTTTCTTGCATCAAGACACATCCTAACCCGGTGCCAGAGGCATCGCAATATACATTGAAAGGCTTGCTGTTGTTAGGCTGTGCCAACACTGGTGCTGTGGTCAGATGCTGCCTTAATGCATGGAAGGCATCTTCGCACTTCTGACTCCAGACAAATTTGACTTCTTTCTTCAGCAACTCAGTAATAGGCTTCGCAATTCGGGAGAAGTCCAGAATAAATCTTCGGTAATAACCAGCTAATCCCAGAAAACTCCGAATCTGACGAACAGTTGTTGGTGGCCTCCAGTTCATCACCTCTTGCACTTTATCAGGATCAACAGCTATTCCTGCCTGAGAGATAGTGTGACCCAAGAATTTGATTTCCTTTAGCCAAAAATCACACTTGGATAACTTGGCATAAAGGTGGTGCTCTCGCAGACGTTGAAGCACTACATGCAAATGCCCGGCATGTTCTTCTTCGTTCTTTGAGTACACCAGAATATCATCGATGAAAACCACCACGAACTTGTCCAATTCTGGCATGAAAACAGAATTCATCAGATACATGAAATATGCTGGTGCATTTGTCAGCCCGAATGACATCACCAAAAATTCATATAGCCCATATCTGGTTGAGAATGTCGTCTTCGGAATATCACTTGCTCGTATCTTGATCTGATGGTAGCCAGAGCGAAGGTCTATCTTGGAAAATACCTTGGCCCCGACCAACTGGTCAAAGAGAACATCAATACGAGGCAAAGGATACTTGTTCTTGATAGTTACCGCATTAAGAGGGCGGTAATCTATACACAACCTCAAGCTTTCATCTTTCTTCTTCACAAATAGTGCTGGACATCCCCAAGGCGAAGTGCTTGGGCGAATAAAACCCTTATCTAGCAACTCTTGCAATTGCTTCTTCAATTCTGCCAACTCAGCGGGTGGCATCCGGTAGGGCCTTTTGGAAATTGGGGCCGTTCCCGGTTGCAACTCGATGGCGAATTCAATATCCCGGTCCGGTGGCATTCCTGGCAGCTCATCAGGGAAGACATCTGCATACTCACAGACCACTGGGATTTTCTTCAAAGGTAACTCTGTCATAGAGAAAGCACATGACTGAGTAGAACCTTGACTGGGCAGAATTAAAGTGAAGTTCCCACAGAATGGAGAATTAACTTCCACGATACGACCGGCTATATCCAGCACAACTTGGTGCAAGGTCATCCAATTAGCCCCTAGAATAATGTCCACATTTTCCAATCCCAACACAAGAAGAGTGGTTTTGACAATGTGGCTTCCTAGTTGAATAGGCACACTTTGGTTTAATTGATTAGTTGTAATTTTACCCCCAGGTGTGACTATCTTGAATGACCCTTTAGAGTGAGAGAATGGCAGTTTGCATCTAGCACTGAACTTTTGGCTAATGAAACTATGAGATGCACCAGAATCAAACAGAATTAAAGCAGGTTGATTATAAACTGAAAAGATACCACTCATGATAGGAGCTCCTTCAGGTATTTCCTCCAGAGTGGTGAAGTTGAGCTTCCCTTGCCTGACTTGCACCTTCTGCTTTCTTCCCTTGTCTTGATTTGGTGCTGGCATCTGCCTCTGCTGGTTCCTGGGACAATTCTTGGCATAGTGGCCCACATTGCCACAAGTGAAACACTTGTTCCCATTGCCCTGGCGGAACTGCTGCTGCTGAGGCTGGTTGTTCCTTGGGGCGGGAGCTGGGTAGCGGTTGGGTGCCGACTGCTGCTGCTGCTGAGGTGGCCTGATCACCCATCTGCCTGCCTGCTGCTGAAAACCCCTGCTCTGATTATGAGAAACAATCCGGAACCTCTGAGCCTGAGCGGATGGTGCTGCCATTGGTGCCTTTCTCTTCTTCTCTGCCTGGTGAGCAACAATGCAATCCTCCTGGGAGATGGCCATGTTGACCAAATCATTGAAGCTATTGGCCCGGACAGTGTTGAGTCGTTCCCACAGCTTGGTATTGAGACCCCTGCGGAAGCGATCCCTCTTCTTATCATCAGAATCAGCATAGTACCCTGCATACTGGCATAAGTCGTTGAAGGCTTGCGCATACTGTAGTACCGTGCGGGTTCCTTGATTAAGGGCCAGAAATTCATTCAACTTCCGATCAAGAATGCCAGCTGGGATGTGGTGTCCTCTGAAGGCAGTCTTGAATTCCTCCCAAGATACCTCACGATCAGCGGGGAGCATAGCACGGAAGTGATCCCACCAAGTCCGAGCAGATCCGCGAAGCTGCTGCGCGGCGAAGCGGGTCTTGGTAGCATCAGGGCAGTCTCCCGTGAGGAGGGGAAACTTGGACTCGACGACGCGAAGCCATACATCGGCGTCCAACGGATCCTCTGCCTTGGTGAACAGGGGCGGCTGTGTGCTCAGAAACTCCTGGTAAGTGGCCATTACCGGAGGTCGCTGAGGCTGGCCTCCACCATGCTGCTGTGGGTGGGGCTGGCGCTGCAAGAGCTGTCGCAGAATCTCATTCTACTGGGCCATCAGCTCCTGCACTGTGGGAGCTGGAGGAGGTGGCGGGGGAACCTGCTCGTTATGCCCACGACGCTGCCTAGCTGCCATCTGAAAACAGAGATTGCCGCCATTGTTATCCCAACTCACAGTTTCGAACGACAAGATATCATCTCATATGGAAGGAAAAATGCCATAATCATAATATTAGGTTCGAAATGAAGATAACATGGTGACAAACATCCCACAGATTTCAAAAGTTCACAGGGTTACATCAATCAGGGGAAAGTACCCATAAGCCTAGTCCAAAATGTGATATTACTAAGCTCGCATAGGGTTCTTTTCGCCGAAACGTGTCGAAGCGACTGCTTAACCCTGAGCGGTGGAAGCGACACTGGATGCGGGTGAAGGAGGCATCACGGAGGTAGTCCCATTGGCACCAGGGGCTGGTCCTAGCTCCTCGGGATCCTCTTCTCCCTCGCTTCCTACTTCATTGGCCTCCATCTCCAAGTGGTGCATGTCCAGGTGGTCATTCGCTTCTTCGAGTTCTCTCTGCACATCGTGGAGCTGGTTCTCCAAGACATCAATAGTGTTGTCTCGGATCTCCACCTGCTGCTCCAAGGTGGTGATGCGCTGGCTCAGCCTCTCCACCTGCAGATCCTTCTCTACCAACTCAGTGGATAGGTCGACCACAAAATCTTCCCGACTATCGAGAGTGAGCTTGGTAGTCTGAGCGGTGTTGGCAAGGAGTGCCATAGCATCGCTCTGAAGGGCCTGAAGGCGGTACAGCGCACTCATGCACTGAACAGTGACCCTCCCAACCAAGTCAGGATACATTGCCCACACATCCTTCACATGGCTCACGCGGTTACACCACATGGGATCATCCTTCCTCTCAGCAGGGAAGAGTCCCAAGGGGTGCATCACCATCTCCAGGGGATGATAGCCACAGAAAGTTGTCAGGGCCTTCATGGCTGCTGCTTCAACGGTGTCGTCCGTCCTGAGTCCAATTGTCTCAGAATCAAGAGAACGCCAACCCGGCTGAAGGGGATGAGCCTCCAAAGTCAGCCAGACCCGACAACGAGGTACCCGATGCTCCTCATACAACTGCACCGTGTACAAAGGGGGCGTAGGGTAGCCGGCGGAGTTAAGCACTTCCCACAAGATGGAAGGAAAACCATCGCGAGAAAGGAAGTCAAAACTGAAACAAGAGTCTCCTCCACTGGCGGGGGTGGGTGAATTCATCTGCGGAGGGAATCAAAGGTAAAGATTATGGTGGAAGGAAAAAGAAAAAGAGAGCCCGGATGGTTTTAAAGAAAGTGGGTTAGCTCAAATTTTAATTCCTCTTTGATGTTTTATAATGCATGCATGCTGGGAAAAAGAAAATATTGCCTCTCGAAAGAAAATAGGGTGCTTTTCAGGGCATCCTTGAAAATATAAGTACTGGCCCACGGGGCCTAAGTAATTAGCCACCCATTTTCCCTCTATGCCTAAGGCCTTTCGTCCTAGGTCTAGCGATCTAGTCCTGACGATCCATAATAGTTTCTAGGCAAGTTTTAGATTTTGAAAATTGGTATTCATGGTTTATTGTCCTTCTCTGTGGTGGAATTTGCTCCGATACCAGCTGTGGCGGAATCACCCGAATTATTCTAGCTTAAGTGCCTAAGTCACGCCTCAGGGGCCGTAACGCACTTAAATCGGAATAACCCGTCAGTCCCTCAGATCTAGTCTGATGGAGCCACTTAACCAGGATCAAATTCCACAATCTCACTCGAAGGCGAGTCACAGAAGAAATACAATAAAACAGGAAACCTCAAATTAAGTACGGAGTTATTACATAAATCGGAGTTTTTGAGTAGCAATAAAGTTCACAAAATAAAGTGCAGCGGATGATCGATGTCGTCGGTATCGAGGAATTGGGCAAGGCCTAGCCCACTACTCCTCGTGCTCCTCTCCTGCCGGAGCAACATCCCACTCGACCGTCCAACCCGGTGGCAGGGTGGTAGGCCAAGTGACACCATCAATCATTTCCTGAATAGTACCTACAAAAATTTTGCCACAAGCAAGGCTGAGTATACTAATACTCAGCTAGACTTACCCGGTGTGAGGAATCTACTCCTCTACCTCTAGACTATGCAGCTGTTTGGCTGAGGGGTTTGGTTTGCCAAAAGCACTAGCTGTTTCTAAAAGCAAAGTTTTAGCTTTCCAGTTTCTATCATCATTAACTTAGCTAGATTGCTCCTTCTAAGCATACATGGTAACAATCAATTTATTCAATCAACAAGTTATCTTATGTAACCACATTTCACTTCTTACTCGATGCAGTACAAGGAATCAAGCAGTCTCATTAGCTGCGAGAAGCAGACGATTCGAATCGAGTTTTAACCTTGCAAGGTAAACCTAAACACACGGCATGTCAGGGTACTCCGACCCTGCACATGACAATCGTCCCCATCGATTCCCCGTTCGCGTCCAGGCCTCACCGCCTTGGCATACAATGCTCCACTGACCCCGGCTGCCGCCGTGCAGTGACCGCACTTGTACCCACCATAGCTAGCATGGGAGACCCAGTCTCAGGTCGCATGAGGGATAAAGTCCGCGCTCGGCTTCACTCAGGTACTAGGTTTACCGGTTACCATATTTCCCGGCATGTGCTTAGTACGTTCAAAAGCTTGACTCAGGTATCCACACATTAATCCTTAATTCTTTTTCCCGTCTCATGGACAAGACATCCTCCCTGGATCCAAGTCCATAGACCAACATAAACCCCGTTATCAAGATGAATACAATCAATTCCTGACCTCGCGCGAGTGCTAGAAAAATCACTCGACTTCTACCGAGATCCTGATTAGCAAGCAGCTACTCGACCTAGCATACTAGTATTCATCTCAAAAAGGAATCCTAAGTTCATGCAACTAGAGGTTTCAAGCAACTCCTACACTTAAGTGCACATCACAAACCTACAAACATTAAGTGTAGTAAAGTAGCATATATATAAACGGTTATGCATAAAACCGGGGCTTGCCTTCAATTGCTGGGGCTGCAGGGAGATCCTCAATAGCAGCCTCTGAAGCCTGCTCCTGGTCCTCCTCTTGGACAGGTCCTTGCTCGGGGATGAGCACGTACTCTCCATCGGCAAGATTACAATCTAATGAATGCATTGCGTAAGATATATGCATGATATGATATGTGCTTCTAGAAATTACAACTTTAAAGGTGTATGATCTTCTTGAGTTAAACAAGGTTACTTTACTTATGTAAGACCCTTGGGTGGTATACTTGGTAAATTGGTTTAAACTTAGCTACGGTAAGTAGTGGATTCAAATTTTTTTGGGTTTCCACTGAATTCCTTTTAAGTCTTAAGGAGAATTGATAAGTTCTCAAGTTAGCCTTATTGGGGTGAGGTTTATTTCTTCTTCCCTTTTCTTTTATTCTTTTTAATGTTTTGGAGTGGGTTTGAACTACAAGTTGCTTTTATAAAATTCTAAAAATTCTGCAAAAATTACAGTGGCTTGGTACTGGTGTATGTTTCTCTGTCTCAAAATTTGGGGATCAGAAAGTGAATAGTTTTCTCTGGACAAAATTATCAAATCCTAGGGTAGAAGGAGTGCTTTGAACTACAACTATTATTTAACAGTGGGTAATTCTCTAAAACTTATTTTTGCTGGCTTTTAGGTGTTATAACATGACTTGATACAATTTTCTAGCCATTAATACCTTGTAGTTATTTTACTATGGTTTTCTCAAGTTTCTAGCCAAATAGGTGCTTTCTACTACCACTATATTTGAAAAATATCAAACAACAGAGTTCTTATTTTTCTTACTTTTTGTTTTGTGCAAGAGCAATCATTCTGAAGTTTGGCATCTATTTGCTTAAGGGAAGGGGTGGTATGTATTATTTGAATCAAATGGCCTTTCTTTTAAATTATTAGCAATAGGTATGAGTTTGCTTCTTTTTCATGGGTTTGCATTTTTCTCTGGTAGTTTATCTCATCATGGACTTAGCTAATTTTTGGTTGCCCATTATCACATTATTAGGGGTTGTTAAAGAATTATTGGGAAAATGCCTTATTATCACTTTGTATTTATTTTCCTTACTTAAAAAGTTGGGCTGAGGTGCTCTTTATTTTTGTAGTGGGGCTCCGGGGGTTGTAAGTCCACTGGATTTTTATTACATTCCGGTTATAGTTTTGCCATTCTAATAAATGATTTTCAGTCTATATAAGGCTAAATAAATCATCTTAATTTAAGACTGGTCCAAATTAATGGTCTCTGTATTTTTCCTAGGTTCTCTGTTACATAAGTAAACTAGGAAAAATAATCTTAATCATTGTTCATTAATTCCTAATGCCTTTCTGATTTTCTCTAAGTTTTGGACAAATTAGCTTTAAATGAATAACTACAACATAATTTCTAATGCTGGGGTTCCTACCTTTTTTAAACAGTGTCTAAATGAGGTTTAAACATCTACAAATTTTCTTAAGTTCAGCACAGAAGAAAAACTAATTTTCCTTAATTAAACAAGGTTTGGTGGGTTTCTGTTTTTAATTTTAAACTCTAAAATTTAGAACAGAAAGCATAGAGTTTATCATTTTTAAATGACAGTTCATAATATTCAGGAGCTAGCAAAATTGGTTTGACAACTTTTTGTGAAGAATTCAGCAAGTTATGGATTTTCTAAGTTCTCTGGTCATTTTAAAAAGATTAACAGAAATGGTTTAATGGAAATTCACTTTGCACTAGGGTCCCTGGCGGGTTTTTAAGTTTTCCTCGTGAATCAGTCCTTAAGCTACTATTCACATGAGTCGCTGACGTTACAGAAAACCCCTCGGGTTCTACGGATCCTAACCCGAGGTCCTTCTTCTACCTCAAACAGTAACCGCGGCGGAAGAAAGGGCGGAGGGGCTTACCGGCGGCGAGATGGCTCCGGTGAAGTGGTCGAGGACGTAGGGGAGGTCTCGGGGATCACAACGAGGTGCGGGTCGCCGTCGGAGATGGCCGGAGTCGGTCGGTCCACGCGCGCAGGCGGGGATGCTCGTCGGCGGCGAGGAGTCCGGCCTGGTCACGGCGAGATAGAGCAATTGGATGGGTCAGAGAGGTTCACGGGATGCCAGAGAAGATATGGGTGCAAGGAATCGGTCAGAGACTCACTGGATAGCTCGGTCCACGCGCGGCGGCGGAAGACCGATGTCCGGTGAGGTCGATCTCGGGCCTCCGGTGAAGTCCGGCCGGGTCCGAGGGCTTAGCAAGCTTCACGGGCTACTGGCGGAGCTAGCCGAAGCACTGGCTTGCCCAGAGGATGGCTGGGGTGGGCTGGCCATGATGGCCGAGGCTCTGGCGGCAATGGCGGGCGGAATTGAGCTCGCCGGAGCTAAGGGAAAGTGGCTGGCCGGTGAGGGTGAGTGCGGGGTGAAGTGAGGTGCGCCTGGGGAGGCTTTATAGGAGCGGGCGGGCACAGCCGAGGGCGTGGGCGCGCGGTGGACTTGACCGGACGCCGGGGCGAGCGCGCGTGCGGGTTGGGCGAGCTCTGGCGTGCCGACCAGGGTCGAACACGTGTGCCCGTGCGTTCTGCCCAAGTTCTGGCGCGTGTGGTCACTCATCCGAGCCTGCTCTCGCCTTGGTCAGTGCACAAAACCTCTTCTCCTCCCTACAAGCTACCATTCTTGTGTGGGGGTCAAAGGATTTTGCCTACTGGTTGCAGAGATATGGAGCCAGGAAATCCGGTCTGTCTCCCTGCTCAAACCCGAGGCAAATCCAAGGTTTTGTCGTGTCTAGGGCTCGCGTCCCAATGCCATCTTCTGGCACACGACAGAGGGGTTAGTTAGACACAATTTTGTCAATGGGGCCATTAGGATTTGAGTTGGGGATCAAGGTGAACATCCCTGATCTTTGGCTCAAGGTCTGAATTTCAGAATTCTGAAATTCAGAATTCCCATTAAGTCCCCACATGAGAAGCTTGATTTGGGGTTTTTCTTGAGTTATTTTGGCTAAGCTTTCTCAACCTTTCTTGTTGCTCATTAAATATACTTCAATTTTTATAATTGGCTCAAGTCAAAATTTTAAACTTTTCATCCCCTTTTTCTCACTTTCTTGAATTTAGCTCATGGGGCTCACTTAGGGTTTTCATTAGGGTTGTACATTCTTATCTTTTTAAAAGACTCAATTGTTTGGATCATGATACTTTTAAGTAGATACTTGGTGAATCTTTTAGTACTTAAGTTATTTGATGTTCATGCTTACTTTGGTTCACATAAAATGATGGTTCTTGGTTTGGCATTTGAGAGAAACCCTAGGTGACACTGGGGTGTCACACAAGCCATTCGGGATGGAATACCTCTTTGATGAACCCTGCCACCAGTAGCTTGTGGATCTCCTCGCCTATGGCTCTGCGCTTTTCTTCGTCGAATCGGCGCAGAGGCTGCTTCACGGGTCGGGCCCCAGCTCGAATATCCAGAGAGTGCTCGGCGACTTCCCTCGGTATGCCGGGCATGTCCGAGGGACTCCACGTGAAAACGTCGGCGTTCGCGCGGAGAAAGTCGACGAGCACTGCTTCCTATTTGGGGTCGAGCTCGGAGCCGATCCGAATCTGCTTGGAGACGTCGTTGCAGGGGTCGAGAGGGACGGGCTTGACCGTCTCCGCTGGTTCGAAGTTGTCGGCGTGGCGCTTCACGTCGGGCGCCTCCCTAGAGAGGCTCTCCAGGTCAGCAATGAGGGCCTCGGATTCGGCGAGGGCCTCAGCGTACTCCACGCACTCCACATCGCATTCGTATGCGTGTCGGTACGTGGGCCCGACGGTGATGACCCCGTTGGGGCCCAGCATCTTGAGCTTGAGGTAGGTGTAGTTGGGGACGGCCATGAACTTCGTGTAGCATGGCCTTCCCAGTACCGCATGGTAGGTTCCTCGAAACCCGACCACTTTGAACGTGAGGGTCTCCTTTCGAAAGTTGGAGGGCGTCTCGAAGCAGACGGGTAGGTCGAGTTGTCCGAGGGGTTGAACGCGCTTCCCGGGGACGATCCCATGGAAAGGCGCAGCGCCCGCCCGGGCCGAGGACAGATTGATCCGCAGGAGCCCGAGGGTCTCGGCGTAGATGATGTTGAGGCTGCTGCCTCCGTCCATGAGGACCTTGGTGAGCCTGACGTTGCCGATGATGGGGTCGACAACAAGTGGGTATCTCCCCGGGCTCGGCATGTAGTCCGGATGGTCGGCCCGGTCGAAGGTGATGGGCTTGTCGGACCAGTCTAGGTAGACTGGCGCCGCCACCTTTACCGAGCAGACCTCCCGGCGCTCTTGCTTGCGGTGCCGAGCCGAGGTATTCGCCACTTGCCCGCCATAGATCATGAAGCTGTTGCGGATCTCAGGGAACCCTCCTGCCTTGTGATCTTCCTCCTTGGCGTCGTCGAGGGCCTTGCCACCCTCCGCGGGTGGCCCGGCCTTGTGGAAGTGTCGTCGAAGCATGGCACACTCCTTGAGGGTGTGCTTGACGGGCCCCTGATGATAGGGGCATGGCTCCTTGAGCATCTTGTCGAAGAGGTTGGCACCTCCGGGAGGTTTCCGAGGGTTCTTGTGCTCGGCGGCGGCGACAAGATCCGCGTTGGCGGCGTCGCGTTTCGCTTGCGACTTCTTCTTGCCCTTCTTCTTAGCGCCGCGCTGAGTTGACGCCTCGGGAGCATCTTCCGGTGGGCGGCCCTAGGGCTGCTTGTCCTTCCGGAAAATGGCCTCAACCGCCTCCTGGCCAGAGGCGAACTTGGTGGCGATGTCCATCAGCTCGCTCGCCCTGGTGGGGGGTCTTGCGACCCAGCTTGCTCACCAGGTCACGGCAGGTGGTGCCGGCGAGGAACGCACCGATGACATCTGAGTCGGTGACGTTGGGCAGCTCCATGCGCTGCTTCGAGAATCGCCGGATATAGTCCCGGAGAGACTCTCCCGGCTGTTGGCGGCAGCTTCGGAGATCCCAGGAGTTCCCAGGGCGCACGTATGTGCCCTGGAAATTGCCGGCGAAGGCTTGGACCAGGTCGTCCCAGTTGGAGATCTGCCCCGGAGGCAGATGCTCCAGCCAGGCTCGAGCGGTGTCGGAGAGGAACAGGGGGAGGTTGCGGATGATGAGGTTGTCATCGTCCGTTCCACCCAGTTGGCAGGCCAGCCGATAGTCCACGAGCCACAGTTCCGGTCTCGTCTCCCCCGAGTACTTTGTGATAGTAGTCGGGGTTCGGAACCGGGTCGGGAACGGTGCCCGTCGTATGGCGCGGCTGAAAGCCTGCGGACCAGGTGGTTCAGGCGAAGGACTCCGATCCTCCCCGCTGTCGTAGTGTCCCCCACGCCTGGGGTGCTAGCCTCGGCGCGCCCTATCGTCGAGGTGGGCCCGTCGGCTGTGATGATGGCGCTCGTTGCCGAGGCGACCCGGGGCCGCAGGCGTTGTGTTGCGCGTGCGCCCGGAGTGGACCGAGGCTTCCCGCGTAAATCAGGAAGTCGCGGCGTGATGTTCCGAGGGGAAACCCTGCCTTCGGGAGGCGGAGCTTTCGGCCCATCGGACCGTAGTGTCCTCCAGGAGATTCTTGAGCTCTCCCTGGATACGTTGCCCTTCCGTAGTCGATGGCTCCGGCATCGCGCGGAGGAGCACTGCCGCTGCAGCCAGGTTCCGGCCGACTCCGCTGGAATCCGGCGGCGGCCTCACCCTGACGTCGTCGGTGATGCGGTGCTGGATGTCGTGGGGGAGACGACGCGCTTCTCCGGCTGGGGGTTGGATCGCCCATTCCTGCCCGATGTCCCGACGGATCGGCACAAGCGTTCCTGCTCCCTCGTCGAGCCTGGCCTGCCTCTCGCGGATTTGCTCGAGCTATGGGTCAGGACCCCCCGCCGGGACGGGGACCACAGCTAGCTCCCGAAGGATGTCAACGTGAGGCGCAGGCCTAGGGGGATCACTGTTCTCCGGCATACCAAGATGGTTGCCTTCGCCGGGACCCCCTAGATCGACGTGGAAACATTCACGACTTGGGCCGCGGTCCTCATTGTCGAGGCCGTGGCTGCCATCGGAACAGTCGGAAAGGCAGTAGTCACATGCGGTCATGAAGTCCCGCATGGCACTGGGGTTACCAAGTACGGAGAAATCCCAACAGAGGTCAGGCTCGCCATCTCCCTCGGACCCCGAGGACTCGCAGATCGAGTCGGTCGTCAGTCGGTCCCAGGGTGACCGCACACGATACCCCAGAGGGTTTGGACTCGCCTCTATGAAAGTGCTCACCGAAGCGGGGTCGCTTGGTGGGTCGAGGCTGAATCCAAAAGACACAAGATGGGAATCGGTCGGTACCTTTCGATCGACGGTCGGTGACGAGGTCGCGTCTGGGACTGACTGCACCGTTGTCTCGGGTACGAGGGTGACGCCCAGCAAGTCCTTCGTGAGCGTGCTGGTGTCGTGCGTTTGCTTGAGATCGGCGTGTTGCGGGGAGGCGGCGCTTGTCTTCGTCTCAGACGCGAGATCGATGCCCGACGCGCCCTCCGTTGGGGCGCCGGCGCCGTCGACTCGCTCGACAGCCAACGAGGTGTTGCTTCCCGCTTGGCCTTGGTTTCCCCGCCTCCTCCTCCGTCGGCGGGGGAGGGGACGGGACAAGCCCGAATGTCGTCCTTCCACCACGTGGGGAAGGCGTTGTCGATTTCCCCGCCGGCGAGCGGGTTGTCGACCGCCATTGTCGCTGTCGCGCGGCGGGGGAAGGAGTGTCATGTCGTGGTTGCCGTCGAGGGACATGAACTCAAGATTCCCGAAACGGAGCACCGTCCTGGGCTAGAAAGGTTGCTGGAGACTGCCCATCTGGAGCTTGACGGGAAGCTGTTCGTCAACACGCAGCAAGCCCCTACCTGGCACGCCAACTGTCGGTGTTTCGAAACCCGGGGGGTCCGTGGACCGACGAGTGAAATGTCGCCGCGTGCCCCAGCCCAGATGGGTCGACGCAAGGCGGAACGCGAAGGGGGGAAAGGAGGTTGTCGGAGGGAGGCAGGCGTGTGAGAGAGCGAATCCCGCGGCCTTCGTGTTAGCCCCGCGCCTGAGTTGGGTGCGCTTGCAGTAGGGGGATACAAGCGTCCACGCGGGAGTGGGAGCGAGAGGCCTTGAGCGAGCGCCGTCCCGTCCTTCCCCGCGCGGGCCAACCTTCTGTAAGAGGGCCCTGGTCCTTCCTTTTATAGGCGTAAGGAGAGGATCCAGGTGTACAATGGGGGTGTAGCAGAGTGCTACGTGTCTAGCGAAGGAGAGCTAGTGCCCTAAGTACATGCCATCGTGGCAGCCGGAGGGGTTTTGGCACCCGGTTCGTGTTGGTGTCGTGGCCATCGGAGGAGCGCTGGAGCCTGGCGAGAGGGGCAGCTATCGGGGCTGTCGAGTCCTTGCTGACGTCCTCTTGCTTCCGTAAGGGGGCCGAGAGCCGCCGTCGTCACGGAGTGTGCGGGGCGCCATCATTGCCTATCTGGCGGAGCGAGCCAGATGGGACGCCGGTCTTGTTCCCCGTAGCCTGAGTCAGCTCGGGGTAGGGTAATGATGGCGCCTCCTATCGACGTGGTCGGTCCGCGCCCTAGGCTGGGTGAGGTGGAGGCTCCTCCGAGGTCGAGGTCGAGTCCGTCTTCCGTGGCCGTGGTCGAGTCCGAGCCCCTGGGTCGGGCGAGGCGGAGACTGTCGGCTGAGGCCAGGGCTGAGTCCGAGCCCTGGGGTCGGGCGAGGCGGAGTTCGTCGTCTTCCGGGGCTGAGCCCGAGTCCGAGCCCTAGGGCGGGCGGAGCGGAGTTCGCCGTCTTCCGAGGCTGAGCCCGAGTCCAAGCCCTGGGTCGGGCGGAGCGGAGTTCGCCGTCTTCCGGGGCTGAGCCCGAGTCCGAGCCCTGGGTCTGGCAGAGCGGAGTTCGCCGTATTCTGGGGCTGAGCCCGAGTCCGAGCCCTGGGGTCGGGCGAGGCGGAGTTTCCTATGACGCCCGAGGCCGGGCTTGGCTGCTGTCAGCCTCACTCTGTCGAGTGGCTCAGCAGTCGGGGCGGCGCAGGCGGCGCTGTCCTCTTGTCAGACCGGTCAGTAGAGCGGCGAAGTGACTGTGGTCACTTCGGCCCTGTCGACTGGAGGGCGTGTGTTAGGATAAAGGTGTCAGGCCACCTTCGCATTAAATGCCCCTGCGATTTGGTCGGCCGGCATGGCGATGTGGCCAAGGTTGCTTCTTGGTGAAGACTGGGCCTCGGGCGAGCCGATAGTGTGCCCGTTGCTGGAGGGGGGTCCTCGAGCGAGACGTAGGTTCTCCGGGGTCGGCTTCCCTTGCCCGAGGCTGGGCTCGGGTGAGGCACGATCGTGTCCCTTGAGTGGACCGATCCTTGATTTAATCGCACCCATCAGGCCTTTGCAGCTTTGTGCTGATGGGGGTTACCAGCTGAGATTTAGGGGCCTTGAGGGTACCCCTAATTATGGTCCCCGACAAATATGTGGAGTGATAAAATGAGGCATCACCTAACCTCACTCCACGCTAGTATTTGGGACGTTGTTGAGTTTGGAGTGCAGGTACCATCGCCGGGGATGAAGATTATGATTCAGACGAGGTTGCCCAAATCTGGCACTTCAACTCCCAAGCCACTACTATACTCCTTGCCTCTCTAAGTCGAGAGGAGTATAATAAGGTGCAAGGGTTGAAGAGTGCCATAGAGATTTGGGACGTACTCAAGACCGCGCACAAAGGAGATGAGGCGACCAAGATCACCAAGCGGGAAACGATCGGGGGGGGGAGCTCGGTCGGTTCATGCTCAACCAAGGGGAGGAGCCATACACAACAGCAATCCAGGATATTCCCGTCGGCCGGGTACCGACGGGATTTACTCTAAAACCGACGGGATTTAGCTATTCCCGTCGGTTTTAGAGTAAATCCCGTCGGTACCCGGCCGACAGGAGCTACCCGACGGGGATTACATTAACTCCCGTCGGGGCCGACGGGAGATAATTAACTCCCGTCGGCCCTAGGTAGCCGACGGCGGTTGTCGCTCCCCGGCCCAGGGCTGACGTGGCGGGCAATTAACTCCCGTCGGCCTTAGGTAGCCGACGGGAGTTATGTGTCCGCCACGTCAGCCCTGGTTGCCGGGACGGGGGAGCGACAACTGCCGTCGGCTTGGCTAAGCCGATGGGAGTTATCCTGGACAGTACCAGGACAACTCCCGTCGGCTTTGCAAAGCCGACGGGAGTTAAACTGTCACCCCCCCCCCCCCCAAAAACCCCATATTTATGATCAATGGCACAGAAAATATACACAATATCATCATGCACATTCACACATCAATCACATCCATCCACACACATCAATCACATCCATCCACACACATATATATAAGAACATTCATACACATAAGAAGTGTTCATCCACATAAGTGTTCATCCACAAAAGAACTGTCCATTACTGAAAAGGTAGAGATCGAAGTGTTCATTACTGAAAAGGTAGAGATCGAAGCACATTCACGAACCGCGGCGGCTAGGGTTGTTGGAGCTTTGGCCGCTGCCTCCGTCCGGAGTTGGGTACGCGAATAGGGAGTTGACGAAGCCATCCATCGTTCCACTTCCTTCCTGATTGTCCTATGGAGCGAGAATGCAATTTGTCAGAAATCGTACATATTAACTGCTGAACTATCGGCGATAGCTATAGAGTTAGAATACAAACCTGTGCTCCAGGGGCAGGTAGCTGTGCCGGCGGTGTGCTAAACTGAGGCTGCTGCGGCACAAGTCCCTGTTGAATACAAGAATAATACATATTCATGTGAGTGCAGTGCGGCACAAGTCGTCGTTTTTACTATGTAACTAGAGAATGGACATAGAATTTCTTACCGGAGGTGGAGGAGGGCCCATAGGGACGAACGTCCATTGCGGCGGAGGCGGAGGGGCCACGTACGGAATGCCCTGCTGCTGAGCTAGTAACTATTGACCAAGCATATTAGTAGTACGCATTGGATGTGTAAAGCAATGAATAAACAGTAATAATGCAATGGGCTTACTTGAATCATCTGCTGTTGCTGCGCGTGGACTGAGGCATAGTACTCACTTTGAGCCCTCAACTGCTCAGTTTGAGCCCTCAACTGCTCATCGCGCTGACGGTTCTCCTCACGCAGCCTCACGATCTCAAGCTCTTGCTCAGTGAGCCGACGAGAGCTACGACCGGAGCTTCCGGACCCAGATGCCGACCGCCGAGACGCTCTAAAATCCGTCGTGTTGATCATTCCATCAAAGAGAGAGAATCTACAATTGTTGTCAAAGAAAGATTAATTAAGGCATATGCTCATGTCACTATATAAATGGCATGTAATGTAACATCTCACCGTCCATGTGCCTTTCCTCCACCGGATTTATGCACGGCTTGAGCATCGATCGGCATGGTCCTCCAATCGCAGTCTTCTCCGTGACGGTCCTTCATCTCTTCCGCATATGTCGCCTGTATCGATTATATAACCTTAGTTAGTACGTTGCGAGCATTAACCGAATATTGAGGACAACAGCTCACCAGACGCTCCCTTTGTGTCTGGCTGCACAAAGGGTTGGAAGGGTCGCTTCCCCTATGGCCAGCTTCCCACACCTCGATGGGAGTCGGCTCGCGACCTAATTGAGCTTCCTACAACACAGAGTTAGTACAATAAAAGAATATATGACATCTCAACATATTTGTTAGTTTTCTTACCAGGCGTTTCGCCTTTCGCGTGAAGTTGTCGCCACCGAAGGTGTGGTTCGGCATGGTGCCTCGATTGTCCCTGTGACTTTTTGACTTCTGTTGGAAGGCTTCAGAAGCCCATACCCCACACCAAGCTGCGTAGGCCTCTGGCCGGTTAGACATCCACGGAACCACCACCTTCATAAAAACAAACATATATCAGTACCTATTCAAATGAAACAAACACAAAGGAAAGGATTGAAATATAACCTTACGATACTCTTCCTCGCGAAGGTATATACTCGAGGCCCCTGTCTTCTTGTTCATCTTTTGCCCTAAAATTTGTTGATAATACATGCACGTGGCCTGAATCCTTGCCTCGTACAGGGCCTCCTTCACCAACCGATAGGCATTTACTTGAAACACCTGAATCCTTCACCAGTTTTCTTTATCGAACTCGCTAAAAAAGAACGAGAGTAAGAAAACATTGTGTTTCCTAAACATTGAATATACAATTCCTTTAAGCCTAGTAAACTATTACCTGAAGAATTTCTCAGCCTCTTCTATATTTGACCACATGTAGAGCAAAGCAGATTTCCGTTCGTTCTCACTGAATTCATATGCCACTGGTGGACCAACAGCCTTGCCGTTCCATTGAAATATGCTAATGTGACTGCACGGATGCACCGTTTCATCTTCATGGTACCTCTTCGTATGGGCAAATACATTGTGGTCTTCAGTCAAGTAACCACTTGTGAGGAAAGCTATCTCCTTAAATTTGAACTCCTCTGCTATACAACCTTCAACCTTTGCCTTGTTACCCACCATTGATTTCAGTTTTTTCAACATTCTTTCTATGGGATACATCCACCTATAACACACTAGCCCACCTACCTTTGCTTCATATGGGAGATGGATAAGAAGATGCTGCATAGGATTGAAGAACGCAGGCGGGAATATTTTCTCCAGCTTGCAAAGAAGCACCGGTGCCGATTCCTCTAGTTTCTGCATCATCTCCTTTAAAATTTCTTTAGCACAAAGCTGCCTGTAGAAATAGCTAAGTTCAGCTATCGCTTTCCACACTTCCTCGTTAATGTAACCACGCAACATTACTGGGATCAGCCTTTCCATCATTATATGGTAATCATGACTCTTCAACCCATTGATCTTCATTGTTTTCAAGTTCACAGATCTTCTGAACCCCGCACCATAACCATCGGGAAATTTTAAATCTTTCATCCACTTCATCACTTCTTTTCGTTCATTGGGTCTCAAGGCAAATTCAGCACGAGGCTTGCCTCCATTTTCTCTGAGCATGAGAGTTGGGCGGTTACATATGTTACCTAAGTCCACTCGGGCCTTGAAATTGTCTTTTGTTTTATCTGGGAAATCCATGACGGTGTTAAATAGTGCTTCACACATGTTACGCTCTTGGTGCATTACATCGATGTTGTGCGGGAGCTGCAATGCCCTCATGTAAGGGAGCTCCCAAAGGCCACATTTGTGAGTCCAGTTATGGGTCTTCCCGAAACCTGCAAACCCATCCCCATCCTCATTTCTCACTAGATTACTCAGCTCCTCAGCGATTTCCCACCCGGTGCGACGCTTCGGGGGTTCCTTCGTGACAATGGTGTCCTTCCTGAACTCGTGTGCCTGGAGCCTGAAGGGGTGGTTCAAAGGAAGAAAAGACCTATGACAATCGAAGTAACAGAACTTCCCACCCTTATCGAGCCAGAAACAATCTGTTTCTTTTCCACAAATAGGACAACCTAGCCTTCCACTGACTCTCCACCCAGCAAAGATCCCATACGCTAGATAATCATGTATGGACCACAAATATGCTGCCCGAAGTTTGAATTTTTGCTTCATGAAGCTGTCATACGCCTCCACTCCTTCCCAAAGCTCTTTCAACTCCTCAATCAATGGCTCAAGCATAACATTGAGGTTTACGCCGGGATGATCCTTCTCAGGTATGATGAGAGTTAAGAACATAAACTCATCTTTCATGCAATCTTCAGGTGGAAGGTTGTACGGTATGGCAAAGACAGGCCAACATGAGTAAGACGCTGCGGTCATACTGAAAGGCGTGAAACCATCTGTCGCCAGCCCAATACGAACATTCCTCTCTTCACTAGCAAATTCTATATCGAAGCTGTCTAGGGCCTTCCATGCGTCGCTATCACACGGATGCTGCATTACCCCATCCTTCGGGGGCTTACGATTCTTGCGCCAGCTCATGCGGCTCGCAATTCTACTAGCCAAGAACAGACGTTTCAGTCTTGGAGTGAGACACATCCAGCGAAGCTGCTTATGTGCCCTCTTTGTTGTCACCTTCTCCCCTTCTTCGTTTACCACCTCTATGTACCTCGACAGGCCACATTTCAAGCATTTCTCTAGTTTCGCACGATCGCGCCAATATATCATGCAGTTGGACGGGCATGTATCGATCTTCTCATATGGCATTCCCAAAGCCTTTAGCAGCTTCTTTGACCGGTAAATGTCTTTAGGCACCTTATGATCGGCAGGAAGGACATCACTAAACAAGTCCAAAATCGCCTTATAACATTTGGCTGAGCAACCAAACTTTGACTTTATGCTCATTAGACGGGTCACGAACTGGAGGATGGTAACCGTTGTGTGTCCATGCAGAGGCATTTCTAAGTCTTGGAGGAGTTTGAACAACTCTTCAACCTCTTTTGTAGGCGGATCTTCAGGATTGTTGACAAACTCCGCCTGCATATCTTCTAACATATGATCCAATCGATCAACGTTTTCACCGTCATCCACCTCCATCTGTGCTGATACTATACTCCGTGACTCGCCGTGGTTATCCCAAACCTTATAACCTTGAACATACCCATGACTGCAAAGGTGTAGTGCCACAGTTCTCTTGTCATGTGACTGGATGTTCCCACATTTGGTGCATGGGCACCTAATCACAGCGTGGGTTGACTCTCCACGAGCGTTCTCTAAAAACTTTTCTGTCTTCTGAAACCATTCCTTTGTGTGACATCCGCCCTTCTTCCAACCAGCATACATCCACTCACGGTCATCTTCCATGTTTGTGGACTAGGATGGCTCAGTTTTGCTGTTGTGTAAACCACCAACCAAAAATTCAGCATATAAGAGCAATGCACGTGGCTTAGGTGATAACCCTACTATAGGAAAGGACATAAACCCACCCGAGAATGGAGGCGGCCGCATGCGACTCGTGACGTGCCCGATGGTCCGAACGAAATTTCGGTAGCATAACCCCGCTGTTCTCCGAACACACGCCTATCATGGTGCGACGGAGAACAACTGGGTTATGCTGCTGAAATCTCGTTCGGACCAACGGACACGTGCACGAATCACATGCGGCCACACCCATTCTCCGGCTGTCCAAATACGTGGACAATCCCGGAACCACGCACATCACAAGTAATCTTGTGTTTGGACCGAATGAAACTATACAATCTATGCATCCATAGATTGTCTAGGTGCATTAGGCCCAAACATATGAATAAATGTGATGCATGTGCATGCTTCCGGAACGGGTGACGCCTAGGGTTAACTACTGGTCTGCGCCTAGGGAAAACTCTAGGAAAATAAACAGTGTATCATACTAATCAAACTACCACAACGTAGTTAACTCCCGTCGGCTTAATCAATACAATCAACCAACCGACGGGAATAAACATATTTTCGATATAAATATAAATATATATCGCAATGATATAATTTTAAATGATTTCAATCTTACTGTCTCAGTGGAGGTTGCAGCGGCGTCGGTGGAGGGGACGGGCGGGGGCAGCGGCGTCGGCAAGCCGCGGCGGAGGACGGGACGGGCGCGGCGGGGTCGGCGGCGGCGGCGTAGGCGCTGGCGGCGCTCGGGCGGGGAGGAGAACGGCGGCGGCGGCGCAGGCTCGGGCGCTCGGGCGGCGCAGGAGAACGGCGACGGCGGCGGGGAGGAGAACGGCGGCGCAGGCTCGGCGCAGGCTCGGGCGGCGGCGGCGCAGGCTCGGCGATCGGCGGCGGGATGCGTAACCGCGCGCGCGACGAATACAGACTGGGCGAGTCGGCGCGCGCGTTTTAGCCGGGCCCGCCCTAAACCCCGTCGGCCTCCGGACTAACCGACGGGAGTTATTTTTACCTCCCGTCGGCTTCGTTACGGCCGACGGTAGTTAATTAACTCCCGTCGGCAGCCCTAAAAACCGACGGGAGTTATTTTATCTCCCGTCGGCTTCGTTATGGCCGACGGTAGTTAATTAACTCCCGTCGGCAACCCTAAAAACCGACGGGAATTATTATGGCCGACGGGAGTATTCAGTTTTGCTGTTGTGATAAGCTATGTACAACCGGCTCAAGACCTTGGTGAACCAAGTGCGCAACCTCGGGAGCACAAAATGGGATGACCATGAGATGGTCAAGGTTATTCTAAGATCACTTGTCTTTCTTAATCCTACTCAAGTTCAATTAATTCGTGGTGATCCTAGATATAAGCTAATGTCTCCCGAGGAAGTGATAGGAAAGTTTGTGAGCTTTGAGTTGTTGATCAAAGGCTCCAAACAAATCATCGAGCGAGGTGCCACCTCCACACCCGAGGTGCAACCCGTCGCCTTCAAAGCGACGGAGGAGAAGAAAGAAGAGTCTACATCAAGTAGGCTCCCCATCGATGCCTCCAAGCTCGACAACGAGGAGATGGCGCTCATCATCAAGAGCTTCCGCCAAATCCTCAAGTAAAGGAGGGGGAAGGATTACAAGCCCCGCTCCAAGAAAGTTTACTACAACTGTGGTAAGCCCAGTCATTTTATTGCTAAATATCCATTATCTAGTGATAGTGACAGGGGCGACGACAAGAGGAAAGGAGGAAGGAGAAGAAGAAGTACTACAACAAGAAGGGTGGCGATGCCCACGTGTGTCGGGAGTGGGACTCCGATGAGAGCTCCACCGACTCCTCCTCCGACGAGGACGCCGCCAACATCGCCATCAACAAAGGCCTCCTCTTCCCCAACGTCGACCACAAGTGCCTCATGGCAAAGCACGACAAAAAGAAGGTAAAATCTAGAGCCTCCACTAAATATGCAAATTCTAGTGATGAGGATAACTCTAGTGATGATGAAGAAAATTTGTTTGCTCTTTTTGCCAACCTAAACATGCAACAAAAGGAAAAATTGATTGAATTAATTAGTGCCATTCATGAGAAGGATGAACTCTTGGATAGCCAAGAGGACTTCCTTATTAAGGAAAACAAGAAGCATGTTAAGCTTAAAAATGCTTATGCTCTAGAGGTAGAAAAATGTGAAAAATTGACTAGTGAGCTAAGCACTTGCCATGACACTATCTCTAACCTTAGAAATGAAAATGCCAAATTAATTGCTAAGGTTGAGAAATTAAATGTTTGTGATGATTCTCTTGTCAAACTTAAAAATGATAATGCTAGTTTGATTTCTAAAATTGACAAGTTGAATGAATCACTCTCTAGCCTTAAGATTGAGAATGAAAAAATAATTGCTAAGGCTAAAGATTTAAATGTTTGCAATGTTTCTATTTCCAATCTTAGAGATGAGAATGCTATTTTACATGCTAAGATTGATGAATTAAATGCTTGCAAACCCTCTACATCTAGTGTTAGTCATGTCTGTATTTGCACTAGATGTAGAGATGTTAATATTGATTCTATCCATGATCACATTGCTATGATTAAACAACAAAATGATCATATAGCAAAATTAGATGCTAATATTGCCGAGCATGAATTAGAAAATGAAAAATTTAAATTTGCTCGTAGTATGCTTTATAGCGGGAGACACCCTGGCATTAAGGATGGTATTGGCTTCCAACAGGGAGGCAATGTCAAGCTCAATGCCCCTAAGAGATTGTCTAATTTTGTTAAGGGCAAGGCTCCCATGCCTCAGGATAACGAGGGCTATATTTTATATCCTGCTGGTTATCCTGAGGATAAGATTAGGAGAATTCATTCTAGGAAGTCTCACTCTGGCTCTCATCATGCTTTTATGTATAAGAGTGAGGCATCTAGTTCTAGGCGTTCTACTCATGTTAAAATGCCTAAAAAGAAAACTCCTATTGCATCAAATGAGCCTATTATTTCATTTAAGACTTTTGATGCTTCATATGTTTTAACTAACAAATCAGGCAAAGTAGTTGCCAAATATGTTGGGGCCAAACACAAGGGGTCAAAGACTTGCGTTTGGGTACCCAAGGTGCTTGTTTCTAATGTCAAAGGACCCAAGACCGTTTGGGTACCTAAGAACAAGGCCTAAACTTGTTTTGTAGGTTTATGCATCCGGGGGCTCAAGTTGGATCATTGATAGCGGGTGCACAAACCACATGACTGGGGAGAAGAGAATGTTCTCCTCCTATGAGAAAAACCAAGATCCCTAAAGAGCTATCACATTCGGGGATGGAAACCAAGGTTTGGTCAAAGGACTTGGTAAAATTGCTATATCACCTGACCATTCTATTTCCAATGTTTTTCTTGTAGATTCTTTAGATTACAATTTGCTTTCTGTTTCTCAATTATGCAAAATGGGCTACAACTGTCTTTTTATAGATTTAGGTGTTTCTGTCTTTAGAAGGAGTGATGATTTAGTAGCATTTAAGGGAGTGTTAGAGGGTCAGCTATACTTAATTGATTTCAATAAAGCTGAACTCGACACTTGCTTAATTGCTAAGACTAACATGGGTTGGCTCTGGCATTGCCGACTAGCTCACGTTGGGATGAAGAATCTTCATAAGCTTCTAAAGGGAGAGCACATTTTGGGACTAACAAATGTTCATTTTGAGAAAGACAAGATTTGTAGCACATGCCAAGCAGGGAAGCAAGTTGGTGTCCATCATCCACACAAGAACATCATGACGACCAATAGGCCACTTGAACTACTCCATATGGACCTATTCGGCCCGATAGCTTACATAAGCATCGGCGGGAGTAAGTACTGTCTAGTTATTGTGGATGATTATTCTCGCTTCACTTGGGTATTATTTTTGCAGGATAAATCTCAAGCCCAAGAGACCTTAAAGAGATTCTTGAGACGGGCTCAAAATGAGTTCAGCTTAAGGATCAAAAAGATTAGAAGTGACAATGGAACGGAGTTCAAGAACTCTCAAATTGAAGGCTTTCTTGAGGACGAGGGCATCAAGCATGAGTTCTCTTCTCCCTACACACCTCAGCAAAATGGTGTGGTGGAGAGGAAAAATAGAACTCTACTTGACATGGCAAGGACCATGCTTGATGAGTACAAGACTTCGGACCAGTTTTGGGCAGAAGCAATCAACACCGCTTGCTACGCCATCAACCGTCTCTACCTTCACCGAATCCTCAAGAAGACATCTTATGAACTCCTAACCAGTAAAAGCCCAATGTTTCATATTTTAGAGTCTTTGGTAGCAAATGTTTTATTCTTGTTAAAAGAGGTAGAAAATCTAAATTTGCTCCTAAGGTTGTAGAAGGCTTTTTACTTGGTTATGATTCAAACACAAGGGCATATAGAGTCTTTAACAAGTCCACTGGACTAGTTGAAGTTTCTTGTGACATTGTATTTGATGAGACTAACGGCTCGCAAGTAGAGCAAGTTGATCTTGATGAGCTAGATGATGAAGAGGCTCCATGCGTCGCGCTAAGGAACATGTACATTAGGGATGTGTGTCCCAAGGAATCCGAAGAGCCTCCACAAGCACAAGATTAACCATCATCTTCAAATCAAGCATCTTCACCAACCCAAGATGAGGATCAAGCTCAAGATGATGAGAATGAAGATCAAGAAGAAGAGCCACCTCAAGAGGAGGACAATGATCAAGGGGGAGATGCCAATGATCAAGACAAGGAAGATGATGAGGGTCCTAGACCGCCACACCCAAGAGTCCACCAGGCGATTCAAAGAGATCACCCCGTGAAGACCATCCTCGGCGATATTCATAAGGGGGTAACCACTCAATCTCAAGTCGTTCATTTTTGTGAACATTACTCTTTTGTTTCCTCTATTGAGCCACACAGGGTAGAGGATGCACTTAAAGATTCGGATTGGGTGCTGGCGATGCAAGAGGAGCTCAACAACTTCACGACGGGTAATGATGGTGCCCCGCATGCAACCATGACACTGGTGGCTCTCAGCTCCTTACGACAGCAAGGAGACGCCAGTAGGATCCTTGCCGCACTACCAGCTGTGATCGTACAGGGCTCAGGCGCTTCTCCGACGGCCACGCTATCACGTATACAGGGCTCAAGCTCTCCCCCGACAGCCACGTTGGCATGTACATAGGGCTTAGGCATTTCTCTGCCAGACACGTTAGCGCATTGCTACACCCCCCATTGTACATCTGGACCCTCTCCTTGCATCTATAAAAGGGAGGTCCAGCGCCTTCCCGCGGAGGAGAAGGGGGAGGGTTCTCGCGCGGAGGGGACGGCGGGCTGACGAACCAGCTCTCTTCTTCCCTCTCGCGACGCTTGTAACCCCTACTACGAGCGGCACCCCCGGTGCAAGATAATACAAGTCCCCCATTTGTGTTCCTTCTCGCGCCAACCCATCTAGGCTGGGACATGCAGCGACGACAAATTCACTAGTCGGTTCGGAGGACCCCCCAGGTCCGAAACGCCGATAGTTGGCGCGCCAGGTAGGGGCCTGCTGCGTGTTAACAATCACCTTCCCGTTGAGTTCCAGATGGGGAGTCTTCGGCAACCTCTTCAGCCCGGGACGATGCTTCGTTTTGGGAGTCTCGAATTCATGTCCCTCGATGGCAGCTACGACATGGTACTCTTTCCCGCACAACACTACAACAGCGACGATCGTCATCTCGCCCGGCGGCGACGAACTCGACGACGTCTTCCCCCCGTGGAGGAAGAGGAGCATCTGCGTTCGCCTCGCCACCCTCCTCGCCGCAGGAGGAGGAGGCGGGGCAACCATGGCCAGGCAGGAGGCAACACCTCGTCGGCTGTCGCGCCGGAGCGAGTCGACAACACCGGCGCCCCAGTGGGGGACATGCCAGGCGTTGTCCTCGCGCTCGAGACAACGACGGGTGTCGCTTCCCCGCCATACGCCGACGACAAGCGAACTTACAACACCAGCACCCTCACGAAGGACCTGCTGGGCGTCACCCTCGTACCTGAGATAACGGTGCGCTCCGACGCGACATCACCAGTGTCTATCGACCGAGAGGTACCGTCCGTCTTCCACACTATGCCCTTTCGATTCAGTTTCGATCCGCTAAGTGACCTCGCTTCGGTGAGCGCTTTCGCTAGGGCGTATCCTGATCTCCTGGGATACCATATGTGGTCATCCTAGGACCGACTGACGACCGTCTCAACCTACGGGCGCCCGGGTTCTGAGAAAGAGGACGGTCTTGACTCCAGTTGGAATTTCTCCGAACTACATGATTCTGGTGCTATGCGAGACTTCATGACCGCATGTGACTACTGCCTCTCTGGTTGCTCGGATGATGGCCATAGCCTTGTCGACGAGGGTTATGGCCTGAGTCGCGAATGTTTCCACGTCGATCTGGGGGATCTCGACAAAGGCAACCACCTTGGTATGCCGGAGAATGACCCTGGGCCTGCATCTCGCGTTGACATTCTGCGGGAGCTAGCTATGGTCCCAGTCCCTGCGGGGGGTCAGGACACACAGCTCGAGCAAATCCACGAGATGCAGGCAAAGGTCAACGAGGAAGCAGGGCGACTTGTGCAGCTCCGACAAAACATCGAGTAGGAGCGAGCAGGTCAGGCACTCGCCAGAGGAATGTGTCATCGGCCCCAGGAAGTCCAGCGCCATGTCGTTGACAATGCCAGGGCAGCATTGCCCGCGGCCGTCAGCGAGACCGGCCAGAACCTGGCTGCAGCAGCGATGCTACTCAGGACGATGCCGGAGCCATCCACCACCGAGGGGCGGCGTATCCAGGGCAAGCTCAAGAACCTCCTGGAGCATGCCGCGGTTCGATAAGCCGAAAGCTCTGCCTCCTGAAGGCGAGGGTGCCCCTCGGAGCATCGCGCAACACCCTCCCGACACGTGTCCAGACACATGCGGGAGGCCTCGGTTCACACCGAGCGTACACAGGACGGGACGCCTGCCGCCCCGGACCGCCTCGGCAATGCGCAACACCGCCACGACCGTCGAGCCTGCCTCGACGAGAAGGTGCACCGAGGCTACCATCCCAGGCGCAGAGGACGCTACGACAGTGGGGAGGATCGGAGCCCCGACTACTATCACCAAGTACTCAGGGGAGACGAGGCCAGAGACATGGCTTGCGGACTACCGGCTGGCCTGCCAGTTGGGAGGGACGGACAACGACAACCTCATCATCCGCAACCTTCCCCTGTTCCTCTCCGACGCCGCCCGGGCCTGACTGGAGCATCTGCCTCCTGCGCAGATCTCCAACTGGGACGACCTGGTCGAGGCTTCTGCTGGGAACTTCCAAGGCACATACGTGCGCCTTGGAAACTCCTGGGATCTCCGAAGCTGCCGCCAGCAGCCAGGGGAGTCCCTGCGAGAGTACATCCAACGGTTTTCGAAGCAGCGCACCGAGCTGCCCAACATCACCGACTCGGACGTCATCGGCGCATTCCTCGCCGGCACCACTTGCCGCGACCTAGTGAGCAAACTGGGCCGCAAGACTCCCACCAAGGCGAGCGAGTTGATGGACATCGCCACCAAGTTTGCCTCTGGTCAGGAGGCGGTCGAAGCCATCTTCCGGAAAGACAAGCAGCCTCAGGAGAGGCAGCAGGAAGACGTCCCTGAGGCGTCCGCCCAGCGGGGCGCAAAGAAGAAGGCCAAGAAGAAGTCGCAAGCAAAGCACAACGCTGCTGACACAGACCTTGTCGCTGCCGCCAAGCACAGGAACCCTCGAAAGCCTCCCGGAGGGGCTAACCTATTCGACAAGATGCTCAAGGAGTCATGCCCCTATCATCAGGGTCCCGTCAAGCACACCCTTGAGGAATGCGTCATGCTTCGGCGCTACTTCCATAAGGCCGGACCCCCCGTGGGAGATGGCAAGGGCCAAGACAACGACAAGAAGGAGGGCAACCAGGGGGAGGAGTTCCCAGAGGTCCACGGCTGTTTCATGATCTATGGTGGGCAAGTGGCGAACGCCTCGGCTCGGCACCGCAAGCAAGAGCGTCGGGAGGTCTGCTCGGTCAAGGTGGCGGTGCCAGTCTACCTAGACTGGTCTAACAAGCCCATCACCTTTGACTGAGGCGATCACCCCGACTGCGTGCCGAGCCCAAGAAGGTACCCGCTCATTGTCGACCCTGTCATCGGCAACGTCCGGCTCACCAAGGTCCTCATGGATGGAGGCAGCAGCCTCAACATCATCTACGCCGAGACCCTTGAGCTCTTGGGGATCAGTTTGTCCGCGATCCGGGCCAGTGCGGCGCCCTTCCACGGGATCGTCCCTGAAAAGCGCGTCCTGCCCCTCGGGCAAATCAATTTGCCCATCTACTTCGGGACTCCCTCCAACTTCTGAAAGGAAACCCTCATGTTCGAGGTGGTCGGGTTCCGAGGAACCTACCACGCGGTGTTGGGGAGGCCGTGCTACGCCAAGTTCATGGCCATCCCCAACTACACATATCTCAAGCTCAAGATGCCGGGCCCCAATGGGGTCATCACCGTTGGATCCACGTACCGCCATGCGTACGAATGCGACATGGAGTGCGTGGAGTATGCTGAGTCCCTCACCGAGTCCGAGGCCCTCATCACCGACCTAGAGCGCCTCTCTAAGGAGGCGCCCGATGCGAAGCGACACACCGGCAACTTCGAGCCAGCTGAGGCGGTCAAATCCGTCCCTCTCGACCCCAGCAACGACGATGGCAAGCAAGTCCAGATCGGCTCCGAGCTCGACCCCAAATAGGAAGCAGTGCTCATCGACTTTCTCCGCGCAAATGCCGAAGTTTTCGCATGGAGTCCCTCAGACATGCCCGGCATACCGAGGGATGTCGCCGAGCACTCACTGGACATCTGAGCTAGGGCCCGACCCGTGAAGCAGCATCTGCGCCGTTTCGACGAAGAAAAGCGCAGAGCCATCAGCGAGGAGGTCCACAAGTTACTGGCTGCAGGGTTCATCAAAGAGGTATTCCATCCCGAATGGTTAGCTAACCCTGTTCTTGTAAGGAAGAAGGATGGGAAATGGAGGATGTGTGGACTACACTGGTCTAAACAAAGCATGTCCAAAGGTTCCCTACCCTCTACCTCGCATCGATCAAACTGTGGACTCCACTGCTGGGTGCGAAACCCTGTCATTCCTCGATGCCTACTCAGGCTATCACCAAATCAAGATGAAAGAGTCCGACCAGCTCGCGACTTCTTTTATCACACCTTTTGGCATGTACTATTACACTACAATGACATTTGGTTTGAGGAATGCAGGCGCCACCTACCAGAGGTGCATGAACCATGTGTTCGGAGAACACATCGGCAGAACGGTCGAGGCTTACGTCGATGACATCGTTGTCAAGACGAAGAAAGCCTCCGACATCCTCTCTGGCCTTGAAACGACATTCAAGTGTCTGAGAGCGAAAGTCATGAAACTCAATCCCGAGAAGTGTGTCTTCGGAGTCCCCCGAGGCATGCTCCTAGGATTCATCGTCTCCGAGCGGGGTATCGAGGCCAATCCGGAGAAAATCGCGGCCATCACCAACATGGGGCCAATCAAAGATCTAAAAAGAGTGCAGAGGGTCATGGGATGCCTTGCGGCCCTGAGCCGCTTCATCTCACGCCTTGGCGAGAAAGGCTTGCCCCTATACCGCCTCTTAAGGAAGGCCGAGCGCTTCACTTGGACCCCCGAGGCCGAGGAAGCCCTCGGAAACCTTAAGGCGCTCCTTACAAATGCACCCATCCAGGTGCCCCGTTGCAGGAGAAGCCCTCTTGATCTACGTAGCCGCGACCACTCAGGTGGTCAGCGCCGTGATCGTAATCGAGAGACGAGAAGAAGGGCATGCACTGCTCTGTCCAGAGGCCAGTCTACTTCATTAGCGAAGTGCTATCCGAGACCAAGATCTGCTACCTACAAATTCAGAAGCTACTGTACGCAGTAATTCTGACACGGCGAAAGTTGCGACACTACTTCGAGTCTCATCTGGTCACTGTGGTGTCATCCTTCCCCCTGGGGGAGATCATCCAGTGCCGTGAGGCCTCGGGTAGGATAGCAAAGTGGGCAGTGGAACTCATGGGCGAAACGCTATCATTCGCCCCTCGGAAGGCCATAAAATCCCAGGTCTTGGCAGACTTCCTGGCTGAATGGGCCGACACCCAGTTGCCAACAGCTCCGATCCAGGCCGAGCTCTGGACCATGTACTTCGATGGGTCACTCATGAAAACAGGAGCAGGCGCTGGCTTGCTCTTCGTTTCACCCCTCAGAAAGCATCTCTGCTACGTGATCCGCCTTCATTTTCCGGCGTCAAACAACGTGGCCGAGTATGAGGCTCTGGTTAACGGGCTGCGCATCGCCATTGAGCTAGGGGTCCGGCGCCTCGACGCTCGTGGCGACTCGCAGCTTGTCATTGACCAAGTCATGAAGAACTCCCACTGCCGCGACCGGAGGATGGAGGCCTACTGCGATGAAGTCCGGCGCTTGGAAGACAAGTTCTACGGGCTGGAGCTCAACCACATCGCCCGACAGTACAACGAGACTGCGGATGAGCTGTCGAAGATAGCCTCGGGGCGGACGACGGTTCCCCCGGACGTCTTCTCTAGAGACCTACATCAACCATCCGTCAAGATCAACGACACGCCTGAGCTCGAGGAAGCCTCAGCCCAGCCCGAGGTACCCTCGGCCAAGCCCGAGGAGGCCTCGACCGAGCCCGAGGTACCCTCGGCCGTCAAGGAGGAGGCCTTGCCCGTCGATGGGGAACAAAATGGGGTCACGCCAGATCCGAACTGGCAGACCCCGTACCTGGAATATCTCCTCCGAGGAGAGCTTCCCCTCGACAAGGCCAAAGCTCGGTGACTGGCGCGGCGCGCCAAGTCTTTCATCTTGCTGGGTGATGAAAAGGAGCTCTACCACCGCAACCCCTCGAGCATCCTCCAATGATGCATATCCATCGCCCAAGGACAAGAGCTGTTGCAAGAAATACACTCGGGGGCTTGCGGTCACCACGCAGCACCTCGAGCCCTCGTGGGAAACGCCTTCCGACAAGGTTTCTACTGGCCAACCGCGGTGGCCAACGCCACTAGGATTGTGCGCTCATGCCAAGGATGCCAATTCTACGTGAGGCAAACGCACCTGCCCGCTTAGGCCCTGTAGACGATACCCATCACCTGGTCGTTTGCAGTATGGGCTCTGGACCTCATCGGTCCCTTGCAGAAGGCACCCGGGGGCTTCTCGCACCTGCTGGTCGCCATCGACAAATTCTCCAAGTGGATCGAGGTCCGACCCTTGACCAGCATCAGGTCCGAGTAGGCGGTGGCATTCTTCACCAACATTATCCACTTTGGGGTCCCGAACTCCATCATCACCGACAATGGCACGCAGTTCACCGGAAAAAAGTTCCTGGACTTCTGCGACGACCACCACATCCGTGTGGACTGGGCCGTCGTGGCTCACCCCATGATGAATGGGCAGGTGGAGCGCACCAACGGTATGATTTTGCGGGGACTCAAACCGAGGATCTACAACGACCTCAACAAGTTCGGCAAGCGGTGGATGAAAGAGCTACCCTCGGTAGTCTGGAGTCTGAGGACGACGCCGAGCCGAGCCACGGGGTTCTCGCCGTTTTTCTAGTCTATGGGGCCGAGGCCGTCCTCCCCACGGACTTAGAATACAGTTCCCCGAGGACCAGGACGTACGACGACCGAAGCAACCAGACCAGCCGAGAGGACTCGCTGGACTAGCTCGAAGAGTCTCGGGACGTTGCCTTACTACATTCGGCGCGGTACCAGCAATCGCTGCGACGCTACCACGCCCGAAGCGTTCGGCCCCGAGGCTTCCAAGTGGGAGACTTGGTGCTTCGTCTGCGACAGGACGCCCGAGGGCGCCACAAGCTCACTCCTCCCTGGGAAGGACCCTTCATCATTGCCAAAATTTTGAAGCCCGGAACATACAAGCTGGCCAACGACCAAGGCAAGGTCTACAGCAATGCTTGAAACATCCAACAGCTATGTTGCTTCTACCCTTAAGATATTTTGAGTTGTTCATGTACCTCGTTTCCTTTACATACATAAAGTCTAACCATCAAGGAAGGGTCGGTCTTTCCTCAGCAAAGCCCGACCCTCCCTTGGGGGCTAGAAGGGGGGAACCCCCTCTGTGTCAAAACTTTCCTCGGAAAAAATTTTCTACCAAAACGACCTTCGTGCTTTCGACTTCTGTATCGATAGCGGGATCCTGAAAACGACGGGAGTACACGTAAGCGGCAAGGCCGACCGAGCTGAGGAACTCCTACGCCTCTAGGATACGGATACCTCACTCATCACCTTCTGCGAGAAGTAAACTCATGCTCGGATAAGCGATCCTGCTACCGAACAAGTCCAAACACTCGGGTAGAAAACGACTTTCGTGCCTTCTCGACTGTATCGATAACAGAATCCTACGACCAAATGAGAGTGCACGTAAGCGGCAAGGCCGACTGAGCCAAGGAACTCCTACGCCTCTGGGATACGGATACCTCACTCATCACCTTCCGCGAAAAGTAACTCTCGCTTGGATAAACGATTCAGCTATTGACAGACAAGTCGTGACGCTCGAAACGAGAGGAAAGAAAACACAGCTTTTTAACACGACGATAAAGTGTTTAGGCCTCGGCGGCCGTGAAAAACATGCGCATGCTACAGACAAACTGTTCCTGCAGGTTCAGGCATCGGCAGGGGGAGCAGCAGCACCCTCGGCGTTGTTTCCACCCTCGGCGGAACCTAGCCCGGCCTCGGACGGTGACCCGGGCGAAAGGACCTCCACCCAAGGAAGGACGCCAGCACCGCGCCAGCGGATGCCTGGGCCAAGCTCCAGCCGCTGCTGCCACATCTTCCTCGGCCTGGGAAGCCGCCAGCTCCCGAGCCGACGAAGCCTCTTTTCGAGCCGACTCCGCCTCTGTCCACGCCAACACCGCTGCCTCCGGCTCCGGCTCATCGCAGAGCAGCCGAGGGTTCTAAAAACTGAGCAAGAGAGGCCTAGAGCGGCGAGGCCGACCGAGCCGAGGGACTCCTACGCCTCCGGGATACGGATACCTCACTCGTCACCTTCCGCGAAAGGCAACTCACACTCGGTTAAGTGGTTCGGCCACCGACAGGCAAGTCCAAGTGCTCGGAATGAGGAAGAAATGCAGCCTTATACTCGAATACCCAAATGTTCAGGCCTCAACAGCCACAAAGAACAAACACATATACTTGGGGTAACTATGCTACACAGACTTAGACATCGGCAGAACCCTCGACGGTTCTCCCAGCCTACGACAAATGTCTAAGTCCTTGAAGCGGTTACATTTTGCTCCGGCAAAAACCCAGTATATCCCCTTACCAATGGGACTCAGGTTCCACTCCCGCGGGTATGAACAACCTCCACACCAGGGGGGCCACGGGATAACGAACTCCAAGCGGCTCGCCGACGACCTCTGCAGCAGCAGAGACAACGACCTCCACCTTGGGCGGCTAAATAGCAGCAGCGATGACCTCAGGACAGACGTTGCTTTGAAGAGGCCCTCGCCCACGTCCCCACACGAGGGGCGAGGATGAGCCGTTAGGGCCGAAGAGTCGGAGGGCGCCGTCCGTGGGATCGAATCCACCGACACCGCGCCGGCGAACAGCGGCCGCCCCAAAGCGCACCGGTAGGTCCTCGCTCCTGTCCTCGCCGAGGCCGTCCCAGAACACAAGTACCGCCCTCGCGGCGTACAACATGCTGGGCGACCCCCCGGCGCAGCCGATGGTGCGAGGAGTACCTGGACGTGGCCGGCCCGCGCGTGGCACGACCGCCGCCCGGATGAAGGACAGAAAGCTGCACCCTGGCCAGGGAGCAGCAGTTCGCCTTCCCCCGCATGGCTGGAGGACGCCTCCGCAGGGCTGGAGGATGCCTTTCTCCCCCGAACGACGGGGGAAGAAAAGGGTCACCGACCCACGCGGAGGAAACCCCCCACTCGGTGCACTCCTCCGCCTCAGCCCAGATGACAAAGATCCTTGAAGCTGAGGGCAGGGCGGAGGCCGCAGCCCGGCTTGCTTCTCCCCACCAAACTGACCATTGGTAAGGGAATGTGAAAGTCCCCTAGAGGGGGGGGTGAATAGGGCGAAACTGAAATTCTCAAAAATAATCACAACTACAAGCCGGGTTAGCGTTAGAAATATAATAGAGTCCGCGAGAGAGGGCGCAAAACAAATCGCAAGCGAATAATGAAGTGAGACACACGGATTTGTTTTACCGAGGTTTGGTTCTCTCAAACCTACTGCCCGTTGAGGAGGCCACAAAGGCCGGGTCTCTTTCAACCCTTCCCTCTCTCAAACGGTCCCTCGGACCGAGTGAGCTTCTCTTCTCAAATCACTTGGGAATCAAACTTCCCGCAAGGACCACCACACAATTGGTGTCTCTTGCCTCAATTACAAGTGAGTTTGATCACAATGAAAGAATCAAGAAAGAAGAAAGCAATCCAAGCGCAAGAGCTCAAAAGAACACAAGCAAATCTCTCTCACTAGTCACTAAAGCTTTGTGCGGAATTTGGGAGAGGATTTGATCTCTTGAGTGTGTCTAGAATTGAATGCTAGAGCTCTTGTATGTAGTTGAGAAGTGGAAAACTTGGATGCTATGAATGGTGGGTGGTTGGGGGTATTTATAGCTCCAACCACCAAACTAGCCGTTTGGTGAGGCTGTCTGTTCGATGGTGCACCGGACAGTCCGGTGCACACCGGACATGTCCGGTGCGACAGCCACGTCACCAAAGCCGTTGGGATTCGACCGTTGGAGCTCTGTCTCTGGGCCCGCCTTGATGTCCGGTGGCGCACCGGACATGAACTGTAGATTGTCCGGTGCGCCTGCTCCCGCGTGCCTGACGACTGCGCGCTTCTGGCGCGCATTAAATGCGTCGCAGGTAGCCGTTGGCGCCGAAATAGCCGTTGCCCGCTGTTACACCGGACAGTCCGGTGTACACCGGACAGTCCGGTGAATTATAGCGGAGCAGCTAAAATGAATTCCCGAGGCTGGCGAGTTCCGGAGGCCGCTCTTCCTTGGAGCACCGGACATGTCCGGTGTACACCGGACAGTCTGGTGAATTATAGCGGAGTCGCCTCTGGAATTTCCCGAAAGTGACGAGTTTGAAGTCGGAGTCCTCTGGTGCACCGGACATGTCCGGTGGCACACCGGACAGTCCGGTGCACCAGACCAGAGGTGCCTTCGGTTGTCCCTTTGCTCTTTTGTCGAACCCAATACTTGGTCTTTTTATTGGCTAAGTGTGAACCTTTGGCACCTATATAACTTATACACTAGAGCAAACTAGTTAGTCCAATTATTTGTGTTGGGCAATTCAACCACCAAAATTATTTAGGAACTAGGTGTAAGCCTAATTCCCTTTCAATCTCCCCCTTTTTGGTGATTGATGCCAACACAAACCAAAGCAAATGTAAAAGTGCATAAATGAACTAGTTTGCATAATGTAAGTGCAAAGGTTGCTTGGAATTGAGCCAATATAAATACTTACAAGATATGCATGGATTGTTTCTTTATTTTTAACATATTGGACCACATTTGCACCACATGTTTTGTTTTTGCAAATCCTTTTGTAAATTCTTTTCAAAGTCCTTTTGCAAGATAGTCAAAGGTAAATGAATAGGATTTTGAGAAGCATTTTCAAGATTTGAAATTTTCTCCTTTTGTTTGAAATGCTTTTCCTTTGACTAAACAAAACTCCCCCTCAAATAAATTCTCCTCTTAGTGTTCAAGAGGGTTTTAAGATGTCAAGTTTTGAAAATACTGCTTGCTCCCCCTTTTGAACACAAAGATATACCAATTTGAAATTTACCAATTGAAAATCATTAATTTTTTTAAAAAAATTAGGGTGGTGGTGCGGTCCTTTTGCTTTGGGCTCATATTTTCTCCCCCTTTGGCATGAATCGCCAAAAACGGATACTTTGAGTGAGATATAAGCCCTTGTCTAACTACTATCTCCCCTTTGGCAAATAAAACATATGAGTGAAGATTATACCAAAGACGGATAGCGGAGCGGAGTGACGGCGAAGGATGAGTAGTGGAGTGGAGTGGAAGCCTTTGTCTTCGCCGAAGACTCCAATTCCCTTTCAATATACCTATGACTTGGTTTGAAATACACTTGTAATCACATTAGTCATGGCATAAATAAAAGAGACATGATCAAAGGTATACATATGAGCTATGTGTGCAAGTTTAGCAAAAGAAATTCCTAGAATCAAGAATATTGAGCTCATGCCTAAGTTTGGTAAAAGTTTGTTCATCAAGAGGCTTGGTAAAGATATCGGCTAATTGATCTTTAGTATTAATGTATGCAATCTCGATATCCCCCTTTTGTTGGTGATCCCTAAGAAAATGATACCGAATGGCTATGTGTTTAGTGCGGCTATGCTCAACGGGATTATCCGCCATGCGGATTGCACTCTCATTATCACATAGAAGAGGAACTTTGGTTAATTTGTAACCATAGTCCCGCAGGGTTTGCCTCATCCAAAGTAATTGCGCGCAACAATGGCCTGCGGCAATGTACTCGGCTTCGGCGGTAGAAAGAGCGACCGAATTATGCTTCTTTGAAGCCCAAGACACCAAGGATCTTCCCAAGAACTGGCAAGTCCCCGATGTGCTCTTTCTATTGATTTTGCACCCCGCCCAATCGGCATCCGAATAACCAATCAAATCAAATGTGGATCCCCGAGGGTACCAAAGCCCAAACTTAGGAGTATAAGCCAAATATCTCAAGATTCGTTTTACGGCCGTAAGGTGGGATTCCTTAGGGTCGGATTGGAATCTTGCACACATGCAAACGGAAAGCATAATGTCCGGTCGAGATGCACATAAATAAAGCAATGAACCAATCATCGACCGGTATACCTTTTGATCCACGGACTTACCTCCCGTGTCGAGGTCGAGATGCCCATTTGTTCCCATGGGTGTCTTGATGGGCTTGGCATCCTTCATTCCAAACTTGGTTAGAATATCTTGAGTGTATTTTGTTTGGCTAATGAAGGTGCCCTCTTGGAGTTGCTTGACTTGAAATCCTAAGAAATACTTCAACTCCCCCATCATAGACATCTCGAATTTTTGTGTCATGATCCTACTAAATTCTTCACAAGTAGATTCGTTAGTAGACCCAAATATAATATCATCAACATAAATTTGGCATACAAACAAATCATTGTCAAGAGTTTTAGTGAATAAAGTAGGATCGGCCTTGCCGACTTTGAAGTCATTTGCAATAAGGAAATCTCTAAGGCATTCATACCATGCTCTTGGGGCTTGCTTGAGCCCATAAAGCGCCTTAGAGAGCCTATAGACATGGTTAGGATACTCACTATCTTCAAAGCCGGGAGGTTGCTCAACATAGACCTCCTCCTTGATTGGTCCGTTGAGAAAGGCACTCTTCACGTCCATTTGATAAAGCTTGAAGCCATGGTAAGTAGCATAGGCCAATAATATACGAATTGACTCAAGCCTAGCTACGGGTGCATAGGTTTCACCAAAATCCAAACCTTCGACTTGTGAATACCCCTTGGCCACGAGTCGAGCTTTGTTCCTAGTCACCACACCATGCTCATCTTGCTTGTTGCGGAAGACCCACTTGGTTCCTACAACATTTTGGTTAGGACGTGGAACTAAATGTCATACCTCGTTCCTCGTGAAGTTGTTGAGCTCCTCTTGCATCGCCATCACCCAATCCGAATCTTGGAGTGCTTCCTCTACCCTGTGTGGCTCAATAGAGGAAACAAAAGAGTAATGTTCACAAAAATGTGCAACACGAGATCTAGTGGTTACCCCCTTATGAATGTCGCCGAGGATGGTGTCGACGGGGTGATCTCGTTGAATTGCTTGGTGGACTCTTGGGTGTGGTGGCCTTGGTTGTTCATCCTCCTTGTCTTGATCATTTTCATCTCCCCCTTGATCATTGCCGTCATCTTGAGATGGCTCATCTCTTTGATCTTCTCCTTCATCAACTTGAGCCTCGTCCTCATTTTGGGTTGGTGGAGATGCTTGTGTAGAGGAGGATGGTTGATCTTGTGCATGTGGAGGCTCTTCGGATTCCTTAGGGCACACATCCCCAATGGACATGTTCCTTAGCGCGATGCACGGAGCCTGTTCTTCACCTATCTCATCAAGATCAACTTGCTCTACTTGAGAGCCGTTAGTCTCATCAAACACAATGTCACAAGAAACTTCAACTAGTCCTGAGGACTTGTTAAAGACTCTATATGCCCTTGTGTTTGAGTCATATCCTAGTAAAAAGCCTTCTACAGTTTTAGGAGCAAATTTAGATTTTCTACCTCTTTTAACAAGAATAAAACATTTGCTACCAAAAACTCTAAAATATGAAATATTTGGCTTTTTACCGGTTAGGAGTTCATAGGATGTCTTCTTGAGGATTCGGTGTAGATATAACCGGTTGATGGCGTAGAAGGCGGTGTTGACCGCCTCGGCCCAAAACCGATCCGGTGTCTTGTACTCATCAAGCATGGTTCTTGCCATGTCCAATAGAGTTCGATTCTTTCTCTCCACTACACCATTTTGTTGTGGCGTGTAGGGAGAGGAGAACTCATGCTTGATGCCCTCCTCCTCAAGGAAGCCTTTAATTTGAGAGTTCTTGAACTCCGTCCCGTTGTCGCTTCTAATTTTCTTGATCCTTAAGCCGAACTCATTTTGAGCCCGTCTCAAGAATCCCTTTAAGGTCTCTTGGGTATGAGATTTTTCCTGCAAAAAGAACACCCAAGTGAAGTGAGAATAATCATCCACAATAACTAGACAGTACTTACTCCCGCCGATGCTTATGTAAGCGATCGGGCCGAATAGGTCCATGTGTAGGAGCTCCAGTGGCCTGTCACTAGTCATGATGTTCTTGTGTGGATGATGAGTGCCAATTTGCTTCCCGGCTTGGCATGCGCTACAAATCCTGTCTTTCTCAAAATGAACATTTGTTAGTCCTAAAATGTGTTCTCCCTTTAGAAGCTTATGAATATTCTTCATTCCAACATGGGCTAGTCGGCGGTGCCAGAGCCAACCCAAGTTAGTCTTAGCAACCAAGCAAGTGTCGAGTTCAGCTCTATCAAAATCTACCAAGTATAGCTGACCCTCTAACACTCCCTTAAATGCTATTGAATCATCACTTCTTCTAAAGACAGTGACACCTACATCAGTAAATAGACAGTTGTAGCCCATTTGACATAATTGGGATACGGAAAGCAAATTGTAATCTAAAGAATCTACAAGAAAAACATTGGAAATAGTATGGTCAGGTGATATAGCAATTTTACCCAATCCTTTGACCAAACCTTGATTTCCATCCCCGAATGTGATAGCTCGTTGGGGATCTTGGTTTTTCTCATATGAGGAGAACATCTTCTTCTCCCCTGTCATGTGGTTTGTGCACCCGCTGTCGAGTATCCAACTTGAGCCCCCAGATGCATAAACCTACAAAACAATTTTAGTTCTTGACTTTAGGTACCCAAACGGTTTTGGGTCCTTTGGCATTAGAAACAAGAACTTTGGGTACCCAAACACAAGTCTTGGAGCCCTTGTGTTTGCCCCCAACAAACTTGGCAACTACCTTGCCGGATTTGTTAGTAAGCACATATGATGCATCAAAAGTTTTGAATGAAATAGCATGATCATTTGATGCACTAGGAGTTTTCTTTCTAGGCAACTTGGCACGGGTTGGTTGCCTAGAGCTAGATGTCTCACCCTTATACATAAAAGCATGGTTAGGGCCAGAGTGAGACTTCCTAGAATGAGTTCTCCTAATTTTGCTCTCGGGATAACCGACAGGGTACAAAATGTAACCCTCGTTATCCTGAGGCATGGGAGCCTTGCCCTTTACAAAGTTAGACAAATTTTTAGGAGGGGCATTAATTTTGACATTGTCTCCCCTTTGGAAGCCAATGCCATCCTTGATGCCAGGGCGTCTCCCATTGTAGAGCATACTTCTAGCAAATTTAAAGTTTTCATTCTCTAAGTTATGCTCGGCAATTTTGGCATCTAATAATGCTATATGATCATTTTGTTGTTTAATTAAAGCCATGTGATCATGAATAGCATTGATATCAACATCTCTACATCTAGTACAAATAGAAGTGTGCTCAACGGTAGATGTAGAGGGTTTGCAAGATTTTAATTCTACAACCTTAGCATGCAACATATCATTCTTAGTTCTAAGGTCGGAAATAATAGTATTGCAAACATCAAAATCTTTAGCCTTAGCAATCAAATTTTCATTTTCTACTCTAAGGCTAGCAAGAGAATCATTCAATTCCTTAATCTTAGCAAGCAAATCATCATTATCATTTCTAAGATTGGGAATTGAAGCATCACAAACATGAGAATCAATCTTAGCAATTAATATAGCATTTTCATTTCTAAGGTTGTCTATAGTCTCATGGCAAGCGCTTAGCTCACTAGACAATTTTTCACATTTTTCAACTTGTTGAGCATAAGCATTTTTAACCTTAACATGCTTTTTATTTTCCTTGATTAGGAAGTCCTCTTGGGAGTCCAAGAGATCATCCTTCTCATGGATGACACTAATTAATTCATTTAATTTTTCTTTTTGTTGCATGTTTAGGTCGGCAAAAAGGGTTCGCAAATTATTTTCCTCATCACTATCATTATCATCACTAGAGGATTCATATTTAGTGGAGGATTTAGATTTAACCTTCTTCCTTTTGCCGTCCTTTGCCATGAGGCACTTGTGGCCGACGTTGGGGAAGAGGAGTCCCTTGGTGACGGCGATGTTGGCGGCGTCCTCGTCGGTGCAGGACTCGGTGGAGCTCTCGTCGGAGTCCCACTCCCGGCAAACATGGGCATCGCCGCCCTTCTTCTTGTAGTACTTCTTCTTTTCTCTCCTCTTTTCCTTCTTGTCGTCGCCCCTGTCACTGTCACTAGACATAGGACATTTTGCAATAAAATAACCGGGCTTACCACATTTGTAGCACACTTTCTTGGAGCGGGGTTTGTAGTCCTTCCCCCTCTGTTGCTTGAGGATTTGGCGAAAGCTTTTGATGATTAAAGCCATCTCCTCATTGTCGAGCTTGGAGGCGTCAATTGGTTGTCTACTCGATGTAGACTCCTCCTTCTTCTCCTCCGTCGCCTTGAATGCCACCGGTTGTGCTTCGGACGTGGAGGATTCATCAAGCTCGTTGATCTTCTTTGAGCCCTTGATCATACATTCAAAGCTCACAAAATTCCCGATTACTTCCTCGGGAGTCATTAGTGTGTATCTAGGATTACCACGAATTAATTGAACTTGAGTGGGGTTAAGGAAAATGAGAGATCTTAGAATAACCTTAACCACCTCGTGGTCGTCCCACTTCTTACTCCCGAGGTTGCGCACTTGGTTCACCAAGGTTTTGAGCCGGTTGTACATATCTTGTGGCTCCTCCCCTTGGCAAAGACGAAAACGACCGAGCTCCCCCTCGATTGTTTCCCGCTTTGTGATCTTGGTGAGTTCATCACCCTCGTGCGCGGTCTTGAGTATGTCCCAAATCTCCTTTGCATTCTTCAACCCTTGCACCTTGTTGTATTCCTCCTTGCTTAGAGAGGCGAGGAGTATGGTTGTAGCTTGAGAGTTGAAGTGCTCGATTTGGGCCACCTCGTCCGTATCATAATCCTCATCCCCTATGGATGGTACCTGTGCTCCAAACTCAACAACATTCCATATACTTTTGTGGAGTGAGGTTAGATGAAATTTCATTAAATCACGCCACCTAGCATAATCTTCGCCATCAAAAGTTGGCGGTTTGCCTAATGGAACGGAAAGTAATGGAGTATGTCTAGGTGTACGAGGATAGTGTAAGGGGATCTTACTAAACTTCTTGCGCTCTTGGCGCTTAGAAGTTACGGACGACGCATCGGAGTCGGAGGTCGATGTTGATGAAGTGTCGGTCTCGTAGTAGACCACCTTCCTCATCCTCTTGTGCTTGTCGCCTTTCCGATGTGACTTGTGAGAAGAAGATTTCTCCTTCTTCTCGTGGTGTGAAGAAGAGGATCTTTTCTCCTTCCGTTTGGAGGAGTCCTTCTTCTTCTCCTTCCTCTTGGTGTGGGACTCTTCCGATGAAGTGCTCCCGTGGCTCGTAGCGGGCTTGTCGCCGGTCTCCATCTCCCTCTTGGTGTGATCTCCCGACATCACTTCGAGCGGTTAGGCTCTAATGAAGCACCGGGCTTTGATACCAATTGAAAGTCGCCTAGAGGGGGGTGAATAGGGCGAAACTGAAATTCTCAAAAATAATCACAACTACAAGCCGGGTTAGCGTTAGAAATATAATAGAGTCCGCGAGAGAGGGCGCAAAACAAATCGCAAGCGAATAATGAAGTGAGACACGCGGATTTGTTTTACCGAGGTTCGGTTCTCTCAAACCTACTCCCCGTTGAGGAGGCCACAAAGGCCGGGTCTCTTTCAACCCTTCCCTCTCTCAAACGGTCCCTCGGACCGAGTGAGCTTCTCTTCTCAAATCACTTGGGAATCAAACTTCCCGCAAGGACCACCACACAATTGGTGTCTCTTGCCTCAATTACAAGTGAGTTTGATCGCAATGAAAGAATCTCTACTACTTATTAAGTTAGCAATAGTAGCCTGCCTTTTTGTGTTCTGCCATTATGCGATCTCAGCCGTCCATTCTACCGTTCTATAATCTCAGCCGTCCAATCCCGCACACCAGTTTTCTGCGCGCAGGAAAAAAAATTAAACCGTGGCTGTCTAGGGATCGAACCTTGGATCTATTGAACAAAATGCTTAGCCTTCCACCCTCTAGCCAACATGACTCATGTTAAATTGTGTACAATTTCAACTAAAACGTCTTTTGTGTTTAACCCACCGTCCACTCTGTATGTTCACTGAGTCTAGAAAAACATTTATAGCTTGGCCCGTGATCTTTCTGGAATTTGGGACGCAGTCCAGGAAATAAAGAAAATAGGGAAAAGAAGTTTAGAAATTGATTTTTAGTTTAAAAATAATTGCAGAAACCCATTTAATTCATGGAAATTTCATATTAAATCCAAATGAGTTCATTCCAATTTCTATAATTCTATAATATTATTTTTATCACATAATACATCTGTTTTGTCATGAAAACAACAATAAAATTGATTTCCTAATTAATCCTATATCAAATACATAGAAACTTTGGAAATTCGTAACTTCCCCATTTTAATTCCAAATTGAATCGTTCCAGTTGTGTTAGTCTCGTATGAATATTTACTACGCAGTAACAACATTGATTATACCATGTTTCATACTTTTATAATTAGATATTTATTTATCCTATGTTAATTGGGTTAATCTATGTCTATTGGATTAATTTATTTAATATATTAATATAGTATTCTAACTTTGTGGTTATACGATGTTTGACCATTAGTCTTGCAAACACACACTTACCTTTTTGTTTAAGCAAAAGCGTATGGTGGTACGTGTCCAATGACTAACGATGTACGAGAGAATTTCTTCCGGTATGTGTGAAACGTGTTCTCCAATAATGAGACCATACAAATCGTGATATATATCAAAGTCTGCATGATACTGATGGTTGCAATGTAGTGGTGAAACAGATAGATTATAAATAACAAAATTTATGTATGGCCAGAATCACAATCTCTACTACTTATTAAGTTAGTAATAGTAGCCTGCCTTTTGTGTTCTGCCATTATGCGATCTCAGTCGTCCATTCTACCGTTCTATAATCTCAGCCGTCCAATCCCGCACACCAGTTTTCTGCGCGCAGGAAAAAAAATTAAACCGTGGCTGCCTAGGGATCGAACCTTGGATCTATTGAACAAAATGCTTAGCCTTCCACCCTCTAGCCAACATGACTCATGTTAAATTGTGTACAATTTCAACTAAAACGTCTTTTGTGTTTAACCCACCGTCCACTCTGTATGCTCACTGAGTCTAGAAAAACATTTATAGCTTGGCCCCTGATCTTTCTGGAATTTGGGACGCAGTCCAGGAAATAAAGAAAATAGGGAAAAGAAGTTTAGAAATTGATTTTTAGTTTAAAAATAATTGCAGAAACCCATTTAATTCATGGAAATTTCATATTAAATCCAAATGAGTTCATTCCAATTTCTATAATTCTATAATATTATTTTTATCACATAATACATCTGTTTTGTCATGAAAACAACAATAAAATTGATTTCCTAATTAATCCTATATCAAATACATAGAAACTTTGGAAATTCGTAACTTCCCCATTTTAATTCCAAATTGAATCGTTCCAGTTGTGTTAGTCTCGTATGAATATTTACTACGCAGTAACAACATTGATTATACCATGTTTCATACTTTTATAATTAGATATTTATTTATCCTATGTTAATTGGGTTAATCTATGTCTATTGGATTAATTTATTTAATATATTAATATAGTATTCTAACTTTGTGGTTATACGATGTTTGACCATTAGTCTTGCAAACACACACTTACCTTTTTGTTTAAGCAAAAGCGTATGGTGGTACGTGTCCAATGACTAACGATGTACGAGAGAATTTCTTCCGGTATGTGTGAAACGTGCTCTCCAATAATGAGACCATACAAATCGTGATATATATCAAAGTCTGCATGATACTGATGGTTGCAATGTAGTGGTGAAACAGATAGATTATAAATAACAAAATTTATGTATGGCCAGAATCACAATCTCTACTACTTATTAAGTTAGCAATAGTAGCCTGCCTTTTTGTGTTCTGCCATTATGCGATCTCAGTCGTCCATTCTACCGTTCTATAATCTCAGTCGTCCAATCCCGCACACCAGTTTTCTGCGCGTAGGAAAAAAATTAAACCGTGGCTGCCTAGGGATCAAACCTTGAATCTATTGAGCAAAATGTTTAGCCTTCCACCCTCTAGCCAACATGACTCATGTTAAATTGTGTACAACTTCAACTAAAACGTCTTTTGTGTTTAACCCACCGTCCACTCTGTATGCTCACTGAGTCTAGAAAAACATTTATAGCTTGGCCCCTGATCTTTCTGGAATTTGGGACGCAGTCCAGGAAATAAAGAAAATAGGGAAAAGGAGTTTAGAAATTGATTTTTAGTTTAAAAATAATTGCAGAAACCCATTTAATTCATGGAAATTTCATATTAAATCCAAATGAGTTCATTCCAATTTCTATAATTCTATAATATTATTTTTATCACATAATACATCTGTTTTGTCATGAAAACAACAATAAAATTGATTTCCTAATTAATCCTATATCAAATACATAGAAACTTTGGAAATTCGTAACTTCCCCATTTTAATTCCAAATTGAATCGTTCCAGTTGTGTTAGTCTCGTATGAATATTTACTACGCAGTAACAACATTGATTATACCATGTTTCATACTTTTATAATTATCTCTACTACTTATTAAGTTAGCAATAGTAGCCTGCCTTTTTGTGTTCTGCCATTATGCGATCTCAGCCGTCCATTCTACCGTTCTATAATCTCAGTCGTCCAATCCCGCACACCAGTTTTCTGCGCGCAGGAAAAAAATTAAACCGTGGCTGCCTAGGGATCGAACCTTGGATCTATTGAACAAAATGCTTAGCCTTCCACCCTCTAGCCAACATGACTCATGTTAAATTGTGTACAATTTCAACTAAAACGTCTTTTGTGTTTAACCCACCGTCCACTCTGTATGCTCACTGAGTCTAGAAAAACATTTATAGCTTGGCCCCTGATCTTTCTGGAATTTGGGACGCAGTCCAGGAAATAAAGAAAATAGGGAAAAGGAGTTTAGAAATTGATTTTTAGTTTAAAAATAATTGCAGAAACCCATTTAATTCATGGAAATTTCATATTAAATCCAAATGAGTTCATTCCAATTTCTATAATTCTATAATATTATTTTTATCACATAATACATCTGTTTTGTCATGAAAACAACAATAAAATTGATTTCCTAATTAATCCTATATCAAATACATAGAAACTTTGGAAATTCGTAACTTCCCCATTTTAATTCCAAATTGAATCGTTCCAGTTGTGTTAGTCTCGTATGAATATTTACTACGCAGTAACAACATTGATTATACCATGTTTCATACTTTTATAATTAGATATTTATTTATCCTATGTTAATTGGGTTAATCTATGTCTATTGGATTAATTTATTTAATATATTAATATAGTATTCTAACTTTGTGGTTATACGATGTTTGACCATTAGTCTTGCAAACACACACTTACCTTTTTGTTTAAGCAAAAGCGTATGGTGGTACGTGTCCAATGACTAACGATGTACGAGAGAATTTCTTCCGGTATGTGTGAAACGTGCTCTCCAATAATGAGACCATACAAATCGTGATATATATCAAAGTCTGCATGATACTGATGGTTGCAATGTAGTGGTGAAACAGATAGATTATAAATAACAAAATTTATGTATGGCCAGAATCACAATCTCTACTACTTATTAAGTTAGCAATAGTAGCCTGCCTTTTTGTGTTCTGCCATTATGCGATCTCAGTCGTCCATTCTACCGTTCTATAATCTCAGTCGTCCAATCCCGCACACCAGTTTTCTGCGCGCAGGAAAAAAATTAAACCGTGGCTGCCTAGGGATCAAACCTTGAATCTATTGAGCAAAATGTTTAGCCTTCCACCCTCTAGCCAACATGACTCATGTTAAATTGTGTACAACTTCAACTAAAACGTCTTTTGTGTTTAACCCACCGTCCACTCTGTATGCTCACTGAGTCTAGAAAAACATTTATAGCTTGGCCCCTGATCTTTCTGGAATTTGGGACGCAGTCCAGGAAATAAAGAAAATAGGGAAAAGGAGTTTAGAAATTGATTTTTAGTTTAAAAATAATTGCAGAAACCCATTTAATTCATGGAAATTTCATATTAAATCCAAATGAGTTCATTCCAATTTCTATAATTCTATAATATTATTTTTATCACATAATACATCTGTTTTGTCATGAAAACAACAATAAAATTGATTTCCTAATTAATCCTATATCAAATACATAGAAACTTTGGAAATTCGTAACTTCCCCATTTTAATTCCAAATTGAATCGTTCCAGTTGTGTTAGTCTCGTATGAATATTTACTACGCAGTAACAACATTGATTATACCATGTTTCATACTTTTATAATTAGATATTTATTTATCCTATGTTAATTGGGTTAATCTATGTCTATTGGATTAATTTATTTAATATATTAATATAGTATTCTAACTTTGTGGTTATACGATGTTTGACCATTAGTCTTGCAAACACACACTTACCTTTTTGTTTAAGCAAAAGCGTATGGTGGTACGTGTCCAATGACTAACGATGTACGAGAGAATTTCTTCCGGTATGTGTGAAACGTGCTCTCCAATAATGAGACCATACAAATCGTGATATATATCAAAGTCTGCATGATACTGATGGTTGCAATGTAGTGGTGAAACAGATAGATTATAAATAACAAAATTTATGTATGGCCAGAATCACAATCTCTACTACTTATTAAGTTAGTAATAGTAGCCTGCCTTTTTGTGTTCTGCCATTATGCGATCTCAGTCGTCCATTCTACCGTTCTATAATCTCAGTCGTCCAATCCCGCACACCAGTTTTCTGCGCGCAGGAAAAAAATTAAACCGTGGCTGCCTAGGGATCAAACCTTGAATCTATTGAGCAAAATGCTTAGCCTTCCACCCTCTAGCCAACATGACTCATGTTAAATTGTGTACAACTTCAACTAAAACGTCTTTTGTGTTTAACCCACCGTCCACTCTGTATGCTCACTGAGTCTAGAAAAACATTTATAGCTTGGCCCCTGATCTTTTTGGAATTTGGGACGCAGTCCAGGAAATAAAGAAAATAGGGAAAAGGAGTTTAGAAATTGATTTTTAGTTTAAAAATAATTGCAGAAACCCATTTAATTCATGGAAATTTCATATTAAATCCAAATGAGTTCATTCCAATTTCTATAATTCTATAATATTATTTTTATCACATAATACATCTGTTTTGTCATGAAAACAACAATAAAATTGATTTCCTAATTAATCCTATATCAAATACATAGAAACTTTGGAAATTCGTAACTTCCCCATTTTAATTCCAAATTGAATCGTTCCAGTTGTGTTAGTCTCGTATGAATATTTACTACGCAGTAACAACATTGATTATACCATGTTTCATACTTTTATAATTAGATATTTATTTATCCTATGTTAATTGGGTTAATCTATGTCTATTGGATTAATTTATTTAATATATTAATATAGTATTCTAACTTTGTGGTTATACGATGTTTGACCATTAGTCTTGCAAACACACACTTACCTTTTTGTTTAAGCAAAAGCGTATGGTGGTACGTGTCCAATGACTAACGATGTACGAGAGAATTTCTTCCGGTATGTGTGAAACGTGCTCTCCAATAATGAGATCATACAAATCGTGATATATATCAAAGTCTGCATGATACTGATGGTTGCAATGTAGTGGTGAAACAGATAGATTATAAATAACAAAATTTATGTATGGCCAGAATCACAATCTCTACTACTTATTAAGTTAGCAATAGTAGCCTGTCTTTTTGTGTTCTGCCATTCTGCGATCTTAGTCGTCCATTCTACCGTTCTATAATCTCAGCCGTCCAATCCCGCACACCAGTATTCTGTGCGCAGGAAAAAAATTAAACCGTGGCTGCCTAGGGATCGAACCTTGGATCTATTGAGCAGAATGCTTAGCCTTCCACCCTCTAGCCAACATGACTCATGTTAAATTGTGTACAACTTCAACTAAAATGTCTTTTGTGTTTAACCCACCGTCCACTCTGTATGCTCACTGAGTCTAGAAAAACATTTATAGTTTGGCCCCTGATCTTTCTGGAATTTGGGACGCAGTCCAGGAAATAAAGAAAATAGGGAAAAGGAGTTTAGAAATTGATTTTTAGTTTAAAAATAATTGCAGAAACCCATTTAATTCATGGAAATTTCATATTAAATCCAAATGAGTTCATTCCAATTTCTATAATTCTATAATATTATTTTTATCACATAATACATCTGTTTTGTCATGAAAACAACAATAAAATTGATTTCCTAATTAATCCTATATCAAATACATAGAAACTTTGGAAATTTGTAACTTCCCCATTTTAATTCCAAATTGAATCGTTCCAGGTGTGTTAGTCTCGTATGAATATTTACTACGCAGTAACAACATTGATTATACCATGTTTCATACTTTTATAATTAGATATTTATTTATCCTATGTTAATTGGGTTAATCTATGTCTATTGGATTAATTTATTTAATATATTAATATAGTATTCTAACTTTGTGGTTATACGATGTTTGACCATTAGTCTTGCAAACACACACTTACCTTTTTGTTTAAGCAAAAGCGTATGGTGGTACGTGTCCAATGACTAACGATGTACAAGAGAATTTCTTCCGGTATATGTGAAACGTGCTCTCCAATAATGATACCATACAAATCGTGATATATATCAAAGTCTGCATGATACTGATGGTTGCAATGTAGTGGTGAAACAGATAGATTATAAATAACAAAATTTATGTATGGCCAGAATCACAAATTGATTATGAAACATTTTCTCATAACGGTATAACACATATTTTGTATATAAGTTATCGTAGTATACTGGTATTATATATTCCTGTTGCAACGCATGGGCATTCAACTATCATGTATAAAAGTCTGCACGGTACTGTTGGTTGCAATGTAGTGATGAAATAGTTAGATTGAAATAACAAAATTTATGTATGGCTAGGATCATAAATTAATTACGAAACATTTTCACATAACAGTATAACACACATTTGTTCATAAGTTATCATGATATTAAATATTTCTGTTGCAACGCACGGGCACCCACCTATATGTGTTTATGTCTACATCTATGACAGGAAACACATCTACTACATCTCTCTCCAAGCTCACTTGCTACCATTGCACAATGCGTAGTAGTAGATAAGTATCACCGATATTCTTGAATTATATTTTTGGATGGAGGTAATATTATTTAAAGAAGAGCTTTGCATGCTATTTCTTTTGTTTGAATAATGCATTATACTTAAATTCCCTTTTTTGCATGTGTGAAATTTTTTCTTCGTAATATTTTTTCCATGGATCAGACTTGTGAGTCATTTTCATAAACCAACGCCAAGCATGAATCCATGTTTCCTACTTCAAACCCCGAACAAACTCCATGAGCAGGAGGCATTCGCGTTGTCGTCGCTCATCAGTGACGAGAAGAAGCTTGGCGACTGTCAGTTCGACCTCTAAAAGCAGTCTTACGTGGTCGCATGCGTCGCTGTGTACGACAAGCTCCCACGAAGCCGCCGCTTGGACGCGATCCAGAGCAGCTGCACCGCGCTGTCCATCGTTAAGCAGGGGGGCCTCATGGTTGTCGCCAACGTCGACGACTCTCGGGTTGTTCTGGACACCGCATCCGACGACGACGCCATCACGCTGTCCAGCTCATCGTCCACCTGAAGCCCAACCTGCCACGTAAGTCGCTACTGACCGGACATGAATTCTTGTGCGCTGGGACGATGGACGTTGTTGACGTTGTGTGAGTGTCCTCGAACATGATGTATGTAGTGGAATAGCGCATTCGGTGGTGCAATGGCCAGGGGTACTACCTCGCTGATGAGCCCGGGGTGCACTTCGTTTGGCAGCCCAACTAAGAGTCATCGGTACTCGTCATGTCGCGTGCGTTCGACGACTACTATATCGAGGATTGTGGCGTCATCTTGGCGCCGGAGGTGACATAGAGGAAGATCGACAACAGTGACCAGTTCGTCATCCTCGCCACCGTTAGGGTAGCTTTTGTGCCGGCCTGCCTTTAATTCTCTTCGCAAACACATACGCACTTACCTTTTTGTTTAAGCAAGAGCATATGGTGGTGCGTGTCTGATGACTAACGATGTACGAGGGAATTTTTCTGGCATGTGTGGAACGTGCTCGTGCTCTCCAATGATGAGACCATACAAATCGTGGCATATATCGAAGTCTGCATGATACTGATGGTTGCAATGTAGTGGTAAAATAACTAGATTAAAATAACAAAATTTATGTATGGCTAGAATCACAAATTGATTATGAAACATTTTCTCATAACAATATAACACAGATTTTGTATATAAGTTATCGTAGTATACTGGTATTATATATTCCCGTTGCAACGCACGGGCATCCAGCTAGTCAAGAAAGAAGAAAGCAATCCAAGCGCAAGAGCTCAAAAGAACACAAGCAAATCTTTCTCACTAGTCACTAAAGCTTTGTGTGGAATTTGGGAGAGGATTTGATCTCTTAAGTGTGTCTAGAATTGAATGCTAGAGCTCTTGTATGTAGTTGAGAAGTGGAAAACTTGGATGCTATGAATGGTGGGTGGTTGGGGGTATTTATAGCCCCAACCACCAAACTAGCCGTTTGGTGAGGCTGTCTGTTCGATGGTGCACCGGACAGTCCGGTGCACACCGAACATGTCCGGTGCGACAGCCACGTCACCAAAGCCGTTGGGATTCGACCGTTGGAGCTCTGTCTCTGGGCCCGCCTTGATGTCCGGTGGCGCACCGGACATGAACTGTAGATTGTCCGGTGCGCCTGCTCCCGCGTGCCTGACGACTGCGCGCTTCTGGCGCGCATTAAATGCGTCGCAGGTAGCCGTTGGCGCCGAAATAGCCGTTGCCCCGCTGTTACACCGGACAGTCCGGTGTACACCGGACAGTCCGGTGAATTATAGCGGAGCAGCTAAAATGAATTCCCGAGGCTGGCGAGTTCCGGAGGCCGCTCTTCCTTGGAGCACCGGACATGTCCGGTGTACACCAGACAGTCTGGTGAATTATAGCGGAGTCGCCTCTGGAATTTCCCGAAGGTGACGAGTTTGAAGTCGGAGTGCTCTGGTGCACCGGACATGTCCGGTGGCACACCGGACAGTCCGGTGCACCAGACCAGAGGTGCCTTCGGTTGTCCCTTTGCTCTTTTGTCGAACCCAATACTTGGTCTTTTTATTGGCTAAGTGTGAACCTTTGGCACCTGTATAACTTATACACTAGAGCAAACTAGTTAGTCCAATTATTTGTGTTGGGCAATTCAACCACCAAAATTATTTAGGAACTAGGTGTAAGCCTAATTCCCTTTCAGAATGCAGCCGGGCTGCGCGATGAAAATCCTTGAAGCCGAGCGATGGCTGAAGAGCACCAATCTCCACGAGGCCACGCTCCTCCAACAACAGCAAAAGCAAGGCGACGCTGGTGCACCCCATCTCGGGGGCTCAAAAGGTGGAAAGGCGCAATGCATGAGGGGAGAACGAAGGCATGGCCACTGCCCCGGGGATCAATCCCCTTTAATAGGCAGACCTCCTCACTTGCACCCCTTAGCGTCACGGGCAAAGTCTCCACTGACGTGCTCTAGGGTTCTCCTCCTACGACACGGGGGCTAGGTCCCACACGTCATACGAGATGATCCGAAGCGCGAAGAAGGCGAATCTCCGCACACGAGGCATGTAACCGTCCCGCGGTTACAAGTGCTCTCCCATCTTCGCAGAAATCAGTGGTCGAAAGGGTGGACTGCCACGCGACAGGCATCCAACCACACCACAACTGTGCACCCTTTCGGCTTCGACAACATCCGGTGGACCAACGCAAAGGAAGCGGGCCCTCATGTCATGTAACCGGTGCGTCGGTTACGACGTGCAAAGAGCCGCACCGCCACTTGCGCCGAATGTCGCGCCTCCTTGACTGCGGAACCAGTACCGCGACTCAAGGCAGCCCTGCGCATGACCCAACAGTGCCAATTAAAGGCGACGGCCACGGGTTAGTCGACTGCAGGGACAGGCGCGGCGGTCGGCATGGCCCAAAAGTGGGCTGGCAGTAATGGCAGCGGCAGACGAGCGGGAGCAGCGGTCAGATCGCCTATAGGCTCGCGTCCGCTCCTGAAGCGACAGGAGAGCCCTCTCCCACGACATGAAGATGACGCGCCCGTGTCCCGTTCCTCAAACGGTTCGCACGCGCAACGGGTGCCACGCGAATCGCCCGTCCCGTCGCATTAACTCCCCGGCAGAGCAAGCAACACCTCTGGCAGGCGAGGCGGGCGTCGTTTCACATCCACCATGATGACCGCGTCAAAAAAGGTGCCCCACCTTATTTAAATTCATATCCTTCCCCTCCTCCTCTCTCTCTCTCTCTCTTGCTACAGGGACTGGGAAAGGGGATGTTGTGGAAAGGATCCTTCTCGGCGAAGGAAGCGGGCCCCAAGCCCTCCTACTGATCAGGGGTTCGAAGGTTGGCCCCTCGGAAGGGTTTCGACAGCCGCCCCAGAGCACTCGGGCTTCAAGCCCATTACTGATCAGGGGTACGAAGGCTGGCCCCTCGAAAGGGTTCGACAGCCGCCCCAGAGCGCTCGGGCTCCACGCCCATTACTGATCAGGGGTTCGAAGGCTGGCCCCTCGGAAGGGTTCGACAGTCGCCCCAGAGCACGCAGAGTGAGGGATGACTCTGGGTACGTCCGATACATGGCCGAGGCTCGGGCTACGCTCCCGAGGTACCCTAGGACATTTCCGAGACCGGCGGGAACGATTTGTAATGGAATCCCACTAGAGGGAGGCATCGAGCCCTCGAACCCTGTCGAAGGGGTCCGGGTCCAGCGAATCACCCGTAGGTACTTTTGGAGCGCGCCTCTAGGCCACTAGCCGACCCCTAACGAACGGGGCACGGGCGTCCACTCGGATTACCCGTTAGCAGCTCACTAGAAACACCATGTTCGGCGCCCTCCGAGGGCAACATGACACTTTCCCCCCTCCTCCTTGCGGAAAGGCGACGCAGGGGCGTACGATAAAAGTCGGGAAAGTCCTTGATCGTCCTCTCGCTCCGTGTAGAGGCTCGGGGGCTGCTCTTGCACCTGGCTACGGCCAAACTGTTGATAGTGTCAACAAACCAGCTTGAAAACTCGGAACCTAACCACGCACCCGGGCTACGGCCAGGCCGCATGAGGGAACGACCAGACCGGCCCAGGCGCCACGAAAGGCATTAAGACCTCAGAGGAGTCAAACCACTCCTCTGAGGCCTCGGGGGCTACACCCGGCGGGTGCGCTCGCGCGCACCCACCGGAACAAAGTAAAACCGAGAAAGGCCGGTCCCCTCACCAAAAATGCGGCAAAAGCCTCCAAGCGAGTACCAACACTCCCTTCAAGGCTCGGGGGCTACTGGTACCGTAATTAGGGGTACCCCCAACACTCCTAATCACGGCTGGTAAACACCCTCAGACCAACTGATGGGCGCGGTTCAAGTCAAGGCTTCGTCTACCCAAGGGACACGACCTCGCCCGAGCCCAGCCTCGGGCTGGAGCAGTAGTCCCAGACGAGTTCACGCCTCGCCCGAGGGCCTCCTCAGGCAGCGGGCACCCCCTCAGCTCTCCCGAAGCCCGGCTCGGGCAGGCTTAAGCAGCCTTGGCCAAACCGCCCCACCAACCGACCACATCGCAGGCGCATTCAATGCGAGGATTGTCTGACACCGTATCCTGACACACGCGCCTCAGTCGGTAGGGCCAAAGTTACCGCAGTCACTTCCCCCTTTTTACTGTCCGATCTGACAGGAAAACAGCGCCGCTCGCCCCACTCCGACTACTGTGCCAACCACCCAGGCGAAGCTGACAACAAGTCACAATCAACCACCGAGTTCGGCCTCGGGTGCAACAGGAAGCTCCGCCTCGCCCGACCTCAGGCTCCAGCCTCGAGAGGAGGACTCGGCCTCGCCCGACCTTAGGCTCCGGCCTCGGGAGGAGGTCTCCGCCTCGCCCGACCTCAGGCTCTGGCCTTGGAAGGAAGTCTCCGCCTCGCCCGACCTCCGGACTCGGCCCTGACCTCGGTCTCGGGAGGAATCGTGTCCTCGCCCGACCCCGGCCTCGGCCTCAAGAGATGTCTCCGCCTCGCCCGACCTTGGGCTCGGACCGACCGCCCCACAGGGGATACATCATTACCCTATCCCTAGCGAGCTCAGGCTACAAGGAACAAGACCGGTGTCCCATCTGGCTTACCCCGACGACGGGTAATGATGGTGCCCCGCGTGCAACCATGACGCCGGTGGCTCTCAGCTCCTTACGGCAGCAAGGAGACGCCAGCAGGATCCTTGCCGCACTGCCAGCTGTGCTCCTACTGGGCTCAGGTGCTTCTCCGACGACCACGCTATCACGTATACAGGGCTCAAGCTCTCCCCCGACAGCCACGTTGGCATGTACATAGGGCTTAGGCATTTCTCTGCTAGACACGTTAGCGCATTGCTACACCCCCATTGTACATCTGGACCCTCTCCTTGCATCTATAAAAGGGGGGGTCCAGGGCCTTCCCACGGAGGAGAAGGGGGAGGGTTCTCATGAGGAGGGGACGGCGGGCTGACGAACTGGCTCTCTTCTTCCCTCTCGCGACACTTGTAACCCCTACTACGAGCGGCACCCTCGGTGCGAGATAATACAAGTCCCCCGTTTGTGTTCCTTCTCGCACCAACCCATCTAGGCTGGGACACGCAGCGACGACAAATTCACTAGTCGGTTCGGAGGACCCTCCCAGGTCCGGAACGCCGACAACTACTTACCATGGCTTTAAGCTATATCAAATGGACGTGAAGAGTGCCTTCCTCAATGGACCAATCAAGGAAGAGGTCTATGTTGAGAAACCTCTCGGCTTTGAAGATAGTGAGTACCCTAACCATGTGTATAAACTCTCTAAGGCGCTTTATGGGCTCAAGCAAGCCCCAAGAGCATGGTATGAATGCCTAAGAGATTTCCTTATCACTAATGGATTCAAAGTCGGCAAAGCCAATCCTACTCTCTTTACTAAAACAATTGCAAATGATTTGTTTGTATGCCAAATTTATGTTGATGATATCATATTTGGGTCTACTAAAAAATATACTTGTGAAGAGTTTAGTAGGACCATGGTACAAAAATTCGAGATGTCTATGATGGGGGAGTTGAAGTATTTCTTAGGATTTCAAGTAAAGCAACTCCAAGAGGGCACCTTCATCAGCCAAATGAAGTACATTCAAGACATTCTTACCAAGTTTGGAATGAAGGATGCCAAGCCCATCAAGACACCCATGGGAACCAATGGGCATCTCGACCTCAACAAGGGAGGTAAATCCATAGATCAAAAGGTATACCAGTCGATGATAGGTTCTCTACTCTATTTATGTGCATCTCGACTGGATATTATGCTTTCCGTATGCATGTGTGCAAGATTCCAAGCCGATCCTAAGGAAGTTCACCTCAGGGCCGTGAAGCGAATCTTGAGATATTTAGTTCATACGCCTAAGTTTGGTCTTTGGTACCCCAAGGGATCCTCTTTTGATTTATTAGGATATTCAGATGCTGATTGGGCAGGGTGTAAAATTGATAGGAAGAGCACATCAGGGACTTGTCAGTTTCTGGGGAGATCCCTGGTGTCTTGGGCTTCAAAGAAACAAAACTCAGTAGCTCTTTCCACCGCTGAAGCCGAGTATATTGCCGCAGGCCATTGTTGCGCGCAATTGCTTTGGATGAGGCAAACCCTTAGGGACTATGGCTACAAATTTAGCAAAGTCCCTCTCCTATGTGATAATGAGAGTGCAATCCGCATGGTGGATAATCCCGTTGAACACAGCCGCACTAAGCACATAACCATTCGGTATCACTTTTTGAGAGATCACCAACAAAGGGGGATACCGAGATAGCCTATATTAACACCAAAGAACAATTAGCTGATATCTTTACCAAACCATTAGATGAGAAAAACTTTACCAAACTTAGGAATGAGCTAAACATTCTCGATTCTCGGAATTTTGATTGATATTTTGCACACATAGCTCATTTATGTACCTTTGATCATATCTCTTTCATGTGCTATGACTAATGTGGTTTTCAAGTGTATTTCATGCTAAGTCATAGATTGAAAGGGAAAAGGAGTCTTCGGCGAAGACAAGGCTTCCACTCCACTCCATCGTATTATCGATCCTTCGCCGTCACTCTGCGCCATCTCTTCACATTGGTATAATCTTCACTCATATATATTGTTTGCCAAAGGGAGAGAACTTACAAAAGGGCTCATATTTCAAAGTATCCGTTTTTTGGCGATTCATGCCAAAGGGGGAGAAAGTATTAGCCCAAAGCAAAAGGACCGCACCACCAGCCAATTTCAAATTTTTTCGAAATAAGTTTAAGTTTTAAATGTTTTTCAATTTGTATAATTGAAAATTCTATCTCAATTGGTAAAACCCTCTTGAACACTAAGAGAAGAATTTCATTGAGGGGGAGTTTTGTTTAGTCAAAGGAAAAGCATTTGAAATAGGGGGAGAAAATTTCAAATCTTGAAAATGCTTCTTTAAATCTCATTCATATACCTTTGACTATTTGCAAAAGGATTTTGAAAATAATTTCTAAAAGATTTGCAAAAACAAAACTAGTGGTGCAAGCGTGGTCCAAAATTTTAAATAAGAAGAAAACAATCCATGCATATCTAGTAAAAATAATTATTAGTTTCACTCCAAGCAACCTTTGCACTTACCTTATGCAAACTAGTTCAATTATGCACTTATATATTTGCTTTGGTTTGTGTTGGCATCAATCACCAAAAAGGGGGAGATTGAAAGGGAAATAGGGTCAAACCTTTTCCTATATAATTTTGGTGGTTGAATTGCCCAACACAAATAATTGGACTAACTAGTTTGCTCTAGAGTATAAGTTCTACAGGTGCCAAAGGTTCAACACAAACCAATAAAAAGTCCAAGATAGGGTTCAAAAGAATGGAGCAAATGAAAACCGAAGGTTGCCCTGGTCTGGTGCACCGGACTGTCCAGTGTGCCACCGGGCCGTGTCCGGTGCACCATAGGGAGAATCATTCTGAACTCCTCAGCTTCGGGTTTCTGGAAAATGCTCTCCGCTGTAATTCACTGGGCTGTCCAGTGCAGCACCGGACTGTCCTGTGTGCCAGCTGGAGCAACGGCTAGCACGCCAACAGTCGTCTATAAAAGTGAACAGTGAATAGTGAACAGTGCGGACTGGGTGCGCAGAGTCAGAGCAGGCGCCAGAAGGCGCACCGGACAGTGAACACTACCTGTCCGGTGCACCACCGGACTGTCTGGTGGCCCAGTTGTCAGAAGCTCCAACGGTCGAACCCTAACGGTTGGGTGACATGGCTGGCGCACCGGACAGTGTCCGGTGCGCCCGTCGACAACAGCCTCCACCAACGACCACTTTGGTGGTTGGGGCTATAAATACCCCCAACCACCACACTTCAAGGCATCCAAGTTTTCAGCCATTGCATTCAATACAAGAGCTCTAGACTTTACTCCGAGACACAAACAAGAGATCAAATCCTCTCCCAAGTCCAAAGATCACTCCAAACAATTATTGACTAGTGAGAGAGAGATATTTGTGTTCATTTGAGTTCTTGCGCTTGGATCGCTTTTTTTCTTCCTCTTTCTTGTTCTCAAGCAACTTGTAATCAACGCAAGGGACACCAAGTTGTGGTGGTCCTTGTGAGGGGTCTAAGTGACCCGTTGATTAAGGAGAAAAGCTCACTCGGTCTAGGTGACCGTTTGAGAGAGGGAAAGGGTTGAAAGAGACCCGGTCTTTGTGACCACCTCAACAGAGACTAGGCCTTCGAGGGCCAAACCTCGGTAAAACAAATCACCGTGTCATCCGCTCTATTTCTTTGGTTGATTTGTTTTCGCCCTCTCTTTCGGACTCGATTTTGATTCTAACGCCAACCCAGGCTTGTAGTGTGTGCTTAAGTTTATAATTTTTAGATTCCGCCTATTCACCCCCCCTCTAGGCGACTTTCAGTAGTCATCCACTAGCTTTCCTAATTAATCAGCCAAGGGGTCCCATTCCTCCCCTGTGGTAGCACTGTTTTCCCGAGTGGTCGCTCCATGTTCCAATTAACATAATGATCTTATCATGAATAGTAAATAATAACTGATAATAAAAAATATGATTATGAATAATGTGTCTCCATACCCAAAACCACATAAAGCAATAGCAAGTACTACCCAAAAAGTTTAGTGGAGTCAAGGTATAAAGATAATCAAACTAGGGTAACCTATTGGGTCCCATCAAAATTAACCTATGCAGATCATTATGATTAATCAGAACATGACTGGGTAAAAATAAGTGATCAAGGGCACAACTTGCCTAGGACTTGAGATTCTAGGTACCAACTTGCTCTTCAGATGACTCGTAACCTCGCGTTAGTCGTAGCAATACAGACAAACATGGTATAGGCAAAAATTAACATCACACCAAACATAAGAACAAAATACATATTAATAATCTACATATTAAAATAAGATTCTAGGAACAGAAATCATTAATTTTGGAGTTATAGATTTTGAGTTATGGATTTCTAAAGATTCTATGCGTTTTGTACAAGATTAATTAGGATATCAATTTTAATATGGCTTTCATGTCAAAACAGTGACACAAACTGATAAACAATAATATTACAAAATTATAGAAACTGTAATGGGTTAATTCGGAGTTAGAATGAATTAAATATGAATTAAACCAGTTTATGAGTTTATTTTTGTACTAAAAATCAATTTCCCTAATTATTTTTCTATTTTTATCTCCCTCTGGACTGCGCGCCAAAATCAAGAAAGAACAGGGGCTATTTAGCAAAAGTTCCCAAGACTCATGATTCCACCAGACAGGACTGCGGGTTCATTTTTACGGAGTTCAGGGATGTTTTAGCAATTCAGACCCGCGAAGGGGTATCGATGATTCAAAGTCGTCCGATCACACACCCACGATTGAGATCAGAACGCACGAAGGGTTACGTTGTGACCCAATCTCGGCCGCTCCAGCTGGATCCAACGGTTAGGATTCAGTTTCCCCCTAGATCACATCCTGCGTGCCCAATCGCAGATCAACGGTCAATGCCCTTCTTCCTCCTACCGGCGAGACCCAACGGCGACAGAGCCCACGGCGGACCCTTGCTGGCGCACTGCACGTCGGAGCTCCCGGATTCCCCGCCACATCCGGTCGGTACTACATTCAGAGGCATGGAAGGTGACTCCAGGGGATGCCCTTGTCTCCAATCGATGCACAGGTGAAACAGGCCGCAGCAAAGGAATAACACCACGGCGGTGCTCCGCCAATGAGCTCGTCAACAAGCACCCCAACGCCCCATATTCCAAATTGGCAGAAGCTAAACCATCACGAGGACATGGCGAAGAGGCAAAGAGGGCAAAATTACCTTGGCAGAGAAGAACCAATCCACGGCACCAGGAGGCGCATCAGTCGACCGTGGAATTCGATGAGGGACTGCTCATGCTTCACGACGCCCAGATGACTAGAAACTCACACGGTCGAGATCCAGAGGTCTCGGAGTCTAGTGCCGACCTCAACTCTCAGCAGACACCACGTTTCCCCACGATGCCACCCGGCAACAATGGCGGCGGTCAGGGCGGGCCTCTCTCTCTCTCCCCAACTCGTGCACGAATTTATGGAGCCCGGGTGCCAATGGATGAGGGAGAGGACCTGAGTTTTATAGGCCATCGGTGGAGGGGGTTTTCGGCCAAGATGCCGCGCGATTCCCAGCGCGGACGCCGGAGTTCTTGTTGCGCGGAGGAAGATCGAGCTGCCGTCGGGCGTTTGATACGGTGTTTCGCAGAGCTCGAAAGAGATAAGGAAGAAGGGATGCCCGCTGACATATCAGGTCCACACGTCAGAGGTAGTGCAGGTTGGTGCATGAGGTGAGGCCACCAAGTGGGGCCCGCGGCGTAGTGGCAATGCGCCAGAGGAGGCACTGGCCACACGGAAGCTGTTAGCTAGGCCGCCAAGCAGCCCACGCGGGCGCGCTTAGGAGAGAAGGGTGAGCAGTTATGGGCCGGTTGAGGAATAGGCCCAAGCGTAGGGGGAAGTTATTTCTCTTTTATATTTTCTGTTTCTTTTTTTTTAAATTCCAGTTTTCAAAGTTGAATTCAAATCTGTGTTTTAAATGCACATCCAAAATTCTAGCATGATGCATTTTTTCTTTATATATATATATTTATTTAGATGAATACTTCAATAATGAAATATACACATGGTATTTATTTATTTACTTAGAAAACATTACCTTGAATGCACACTTAGAAAAGATAATCTTCATTACATATCTACTTAGGAGAAGTTAATACATAATCTCCCATGAATTATTTTAGTTCAACTATATGTTAAGGGCGTATTATTTGTATAGTTTATAAAAAAATAGTAAGTAGTTTGAAATCTCTCTTTTATTTGTTGCTCCAACCTTTTAGTTTTAAGTTTTGGATATAATTATTGAATACAAAATTCTTACTTATCATTATGTGTTTAGTTTAGAAAGATATATTCTATAAAGGAATGAAATTGTTATTGGAAGTCATTTCCCAAAATAGAATTTTAGGTGCTACAGTGACCTGCTCGCTTCGTGCATTGGGTGCTACACCAAATGACAGGGGTAGCTCTATCTTGCCGACAGGAAAGGTGCCCTTGCTGCCGAAGTCATATAGGGGGTTATCCGAAGGCTTGAGTAAACTGTGGCTGATGCCCATGCGGTCGAAGGCGTGCAGGAAGATGATGTCAGCTTGACTGCCATTGTTGACCAGGACTTTGTGTAGGTCCCAGCCTGCTACGCTGCAGTTGATCACCATGGCGTCGACGTGAGGGGCGCTGCGCAGATCAACGTCCCTGGTGTCAAAGGTGAGTGGCACATGAGACCACCTTGTTTGTACCACTGGGTCGGTGAGGGCGACTGGTTAACACTTCGGTAGTGGTCCCTCTTCTGCCGCTTCGTTTCGAAGTCCACACTGGACCCTCTAGTGATCATGTGGATGACCCCACAATTCTTCCTGCTTTGGTGCTTGGGGTGATTGTGGTGGTGTGGATTTGGGTGACGCGGAGGCGGAGGCGAGGGTGGAAGAACTTGCACTTCCTGAGGGTGCTGGTACGCATGGTTGGGTGGATGCTGGACGTGCTCGTTGTTGTAAGGTTGTTGTTGGTGGTGGTGGTATGTGTGCGCGACGACTCTTTGGTTGTCGGCTGGCTGTGCTCTGGACATCCTATCCCTGGTGGCCTTTGTTTCTAGAAAATCTCTTGTTGGGTGCGCGCAGTCCTCGCCGTGAAACAGATAGTAGAATCTGCGCGGTTGATGCGTCCGTCCCCGGCCTCTCCCTCTGGTGCCATTACCACGACCTTGGGGGGATGTTCCTGACAGCGAGTGGGGTCTCTGGCTGGGTGCTAATTGGCTATGTTGTGCATCTGTTGCTGACTGTGGCTGTCCCGCCCGGAATCTGGCTACGAAAGCCTGGTCCAGGTTCTGCTAGACTGCAGAGGGTCCTTAGGCTTCCTCTGAGATTCGACCTTTTATTGATGTAGCTCTTCGGAACTAGCATATTTCTCGAATAACTGGTATAGCTCTTGGAGATTTTTGGGTGGGTCTCTGATGCAGTGACTGTACAGGACGCGAGCCCAAACCACTGATAGCGTAATGGATCGTGATGTGGTCGTCGACCGATGACAGTTGCGACTTGAGGGTCAGGAACTTTCTATAGTACTCCCGAAGGGTTTCCTTCTCTTGCTGCTTGCAGAGTGATAACTCAGCCAGTGCATTAGTATCGGGTCGGTACCCTTGAAAGTTGAGCAGGAACTTGTCCTGGAGTCCTTTCCAGGAGTCGATGGACAGTGGCGGTAACCTGGTGTACCAGGTCAAGGCCAGACCTTCAAGCGCGACGATGAAAGATTTGGCCATTATGGCGTCGTCTCCTCCGGATGATGCGACGATAACTTGGTAGCTCATGATGTATTGTGCTGGGTCAGTGCTGCCGTTGTATTTGGGGTAGGTGTCTGTCCTGAAGTTGGCGGGCCAAGGTGATGCTTGGAGTTGCGGAACCAGGGAGCTTCGCTCATCAAGGTAGTTGATCCCTTGGAAAGCTGTGACATGCGGAATGAAGGGCCCATGCTGTGGTATGAATAGATCTTCAGCTGGGACGTGCTGCTGGAGGGGCAGTCCATGTTGCAGATTGTACTGGTCTTCGCTCTGCATGAGCGCGATTTCTTACTTGAGCTCCCGAGCTCTCTGCTCCTCGTCCTGTATCATCTGGCGCACCTTGGCCTGCGCGGTGACACGTTGGCGCTTGGCCTCGAGGATGTCTTTCTGCTTCTGGAGGTTGTGGTTCTTGATGCGCAGGGTCCACAACTGTAGCTGGTCTTTGGCTAAGATGTCGATGACTTCGTCGTCCTCTATTGCGTCTTCGCCCTCTGGTGAAGCGAAGCTTGGAGGTGATGCTTACGGTACGCCTCCGGAGCTGCAGGTGCGTAAGGTGCCTTGGGGATGGGGTGCTCTTGGCTCTGTCTTTTGCTGACAGCTTCATCTTCGAAGGCCTCTTGGGGGGTGTCGTCCACGAGGGCCTTGCCTTTTTTCTCAGCCAGCAGCGCTGCCTTTGCTGCTTTGTCGATGGATGGGACTGCCTTCGAACTAGCTCGCTTGGGGGCCATCACGGGTTGTCTTTCGTAGCACGAACGGTAGGCGCCAAATGTTGGAACATGCTCTCCTGGGCAAGTTGATCCAACAGGAAAGTGGAAAGAGCGTTTACAAAGCTTAACGTGGGATGGCAATAGCTCTATTAAATCTGGTCTCTCAAGAGCACTGTACGGGGGTATTTATAGGCACTCGAGTGACCACCCGTCCCTTTTCAAAGACGTTTATGCCCTCGAGTACCCGGTCTATCCCCAGAATATTCTCACGAGAGGTGGTTACAGACTGTCATTACAGAAAAGGGCTATTACAGACGTGGCCCGTAACATGCTTATCCGCGCGGGGCCCGTTACAGTGGGCCGAATCCCACCTGGGCCTCCCGACGCGGTGAGGACGTGGGATTAGTAGACTTCGACAGAGCCTTCATCTTGCAACGGAGAGGACGAAGGGGGGCCGCGCCGGTCTTCATCCAATCGACGCCATCGGCTTGCTCGGGCGTGCTCTATGGACGTGGTCTTCGTTGGTGTAGCGAGGCGACGAAGGCATCGAGCGAAGGATAACATGTTCGACTTCGCTCCAACAGACAGCAGACCAAATCAATTTTGAACCTGAAGATGCATCACAACCTGATGCACTAATTAATCTCCAAAAATTGTGGTTTAGACTTCTATGTCAAATACCTGTTGTGTCTGTGTTGCTACGAGAAGGCATGACCGCTATGGTTTGACGGCACGGCGGCGCTCCGTCCCCACTCCCCGCCGAGCGGATTCGCCGCTGCGCGGCCCTTAATTTGGTAGCGCCGGCAACAGGAGAGGTGAACTGGTGAAGGATGAAGCACACGTGAGGAGGCCCGCCGGCCGCCAACGCCTTTGCTGTCTAGCCTGTGCTTACTGGGCTGGTAAGTTCGTGGGCCGGCGGATGAAGCTTGTTGCTCGGACTAGGGTTTCCTAGGCCCAAATCCGCTATAGGTTTCTCTCTGACTTAGCTTTGCTAGTTGCTGCTGCAAACGGCATAACAGGCGGATAAACAATAAATAGATCCTGCATGCGATGAAGCTGCTGCACGGGACACTCCAAACTGTTCGCTCACAGTAGTCCGTGCCCTGGTGCTGTTGACGATGATCGAGCATTAAGAAGCAGCAAGTGCATTTATTGTTAGCTCGTGTAGGATATACAGAACAAACGAGCGAGGCACGCGCGCATGCAGCAACAGGAAGCTAGCCGGGCATGGCGGTGTGGTCCTACTAAGATCTACTGTGACTGTGAATGGGTTAGAACTGCGGTTAATAGTTAACAGAGAATCCCAGAAAATGGAGATGATGGAGGGAAGTTGAAGCAGGCAGCCGGCCGGCCGGCCACCGTACCAGCTGCAGAACAGTGAGGTCTGGTTCATTTATGTGGGATTGTACCTGAAATCGTTACAGCTAATCAAAATTTATATAAATTAGAGAAACAATTCAGTTAGAAATCGTCTCAGCCCACTAATCCGATACAAACGAACAAGGCCTGAGTCAGCCAGCAGTGCCCGGCCTGCGCAGTGCACGCTTCCTAGCTTGCGCAGCTCTAGCACCTACGCCACTCCGACTCCGATGGAGCTGAGCTGGTTGCTGCCAGTGCCAGCACGAAGCTACCGCCTTTTCTATTGCATCGCCCGGCGGACCTGCTCGCTCGAGCGAATCCTGTGTGCTACCTATCCCTCGTCGTCGATCTGCTGCACCACATGGCCGGATGGATCGTCTATTCGCCGTCTGGCCGGCCTGTGGCCATTAATTCGCATGCCGCAGCTGGAGTAGTTTCCTTGCTTCCTTCTTGTCGTCGCTACAGCGGCGACGTGTACCTGACCAGACGAGTGACGACCAGCGCCCAGCCTGTTGGCGCAATCTGCCAGTGCCAGTGCCACCACGGATCGACGACGACCTCATCTCCGTCTGCTGGTGCTGGCCGAGGTGAGACGTTGTACAGGTGGGCGGGGTAAATTAAGCTAGCGGCCGGCGGGCATGCATTTACTCCTCCGATCGATCCGTCTTTTTCCTCCATCTATCATGCATATCCGTCGTCCGTCCCTAGCTGACTCCGGCCCGGCCCTGCGCTGCATGCGGCTGCGCAGAGCTCCCCTGTGCTCCCTCGACTTCTCCTCCTCCCTTCTTCTTTCCTGATAGCTAGCTGCGGCCTGCGGCAGCTACTGGACTGCCACTGTTCCACTACACCCACACAGCACGTACGCGCGCTGTGCACTACTGCTACCACCCTCTTTGCCGAGACGTACGGGCATTTACTCCACCTCATCTGCCTCCCCTCCGGCCCTCCCCCCATACCGCGTGCGTGCGTGCATGATACCGACCGATCGAGCCCATATGGGCTAGCCTAGCCTACTATTATGCCGATGCATGTCGGCCGGTGAACCGACGTACGGGCGGCGTGTTCCGTCGTCGGAGTCGGCGTCTACTGTGCTCCGCCCATGCATGCATTTCGACCCATGCCCATCATGCATGTGTCGACCATCCGCGCGCCATTGATCGGAGCAGTACCACGAGACGACCGCAAGCACACAGCAACCTACTCGATCCGTTTAATTATCTACTAGGGTTTTTAGCGTTCGCATATATGCAATGCGATCGAGCTGATGTGGCCGCCGGCCGTTTAGCTAGCTAGCTAGCTAGCTAGATCTGGGTAGGTGTCTACTGAAAAGCGCCTCGTGCATGTGGACCAGCTGATTGGGCCGGCCGGCGAGACACAACAGCTAGCTAGCTGTTCCTGCGACGCGACGGAACAGCGCGTCTTTTGTTTATTCCTCCTCATCGCCTCTCGATCTGCTCCTCCTGGTCTCCTCCCTTCCCGGCCAGTCCCAGGCTCCCTCCCACTCCCAGCAGCTCCCAGAAGACTAGTAATTAACATCGATCGCCGCTAATCTATATACCTTAATCTATACCACACGCACGCATGCAGGGGAGGGCAGCTAGCTTCGATCGATGCGTGTAAGCCCGTCCAAATTAAAGGATATTGTCAGTACCTCAATCAGGGGTACCTTCTGCTACTGCATAAAGGCACCGCATCCGTGCAATGTCTCAAGACCATGCGGAGAATGACGATTAATGGGCAGGTCTAAAAACACCGCATGGCAAGAAAAGAGAGTACATCCCGGTGTTCATCGCTAGGTCCGGACCCCCGCAGAAGGACACCAGACCCTATAGATACACCGGACCCCTATAAAACTGGTCTCCTCCCTTCCCGGCCAGTCCCAGGCTCCCTCCCAGCAGCTCTCAGACGACTAGTGATTAACATCGATCGTCGCTAATCTATATACCCTAATCTATACCACACGCACGCATAGAGGGCAGCTAGCTTCGATCGATGCGTGTATGCCGGCCCAAATTAAAGGATATCATCGATCGTCATGCATGGCTTAGCTTCTTTTTCTAGACAGACGACTGACCTGAGTGCATGAAATACCAGTACTATGCAGGTGGGTAGCTAGAGCATAGTAGAGGCTAGCTAGCTAGCTTATTAGCGTCAGAGGGTGGCCGACATCCATGGACGGAAAGACTGATCGATGGACGGAACGGAAGGCAGGGGAAGAGAAGGCACCGTTCTTGGAGAAAAGGACAGCGCGCAGGGTCGAGAGGCGTGGAGTCCAAGTCACGCCGTTGGGCTGGGCTGTCGGCGCCACCGCACCCAGAGTCCATTCAGGCTATCCGCACTCGTGGAACCCTAAATTTCTACTCTAAAAGGAATATTTCATCCTGGTCAGCGAGATTCTCTACTCTATCCTATAATACTCCGCGTTCATATTCACCCTAAATATCTACCCTATACCAACTACCCCATATTCTATCATTTTTTCCCACACTTTTTTATCCCCACCCTATTATCCAGCGACAGACGCCTGCTGCTGCTGCCGTATAGCGTGGAAGCCTGCTGCTGCAGTAGGAGAGAAGGAACTCCAGATTTGGCGTTTCAGTTGCCCTACTCGAAGATAGCGTAACATATCGAGTTGCCGCTACAGCCCATTTCGCAACTGGAACCGTATAGCGTATGCCTTGGCGTTCTCGACTGCGGCTAGCCTCACACACTCGGCCACCTGCTCGATCATCAGGGGCGCCGTGTTTCAGTCCATTCCAGTCCATGCATGCATGGCGACACCACGCCCGCTCCAGGCTCCAGCTTCACCCTGGCTGTTCTAGCTAGGCATGCATGAGCCGTCGTCTACACCAATCTTCACCCATCCTTGTTGCGCGCGGGGTCTGCAAACAATTTTTTCCTTTTTTTTTTGAGAATTCAGTAGGAGGACCCCTACTGTAATTTTTTTATATTAAGATGTTTGGATACATATATATCGAGAATTATGTTACAACTTGATAGAAGGCACTACCGGAAACGAGTGCTTTGCCGAGTGCCCAGAGCACTCGGCAAAGGCTTTGCCGAGTGTCACACTCGGCAAAGAAGGCTCGGTAAACAGTGCATCGGTAAAGCCATCTTTGCCGAGTACTTTTTCTCGGGCACTCGGCAAAGAAAAGCGACCGTTACGGCGACGGGTAACGGAGACGGTGTCTTTGCCGAGTGTCACGGATGACACTCGGCAAAGGAGTCACCTTTGCCGAGTGTCTTCCCATAAGCACTCGGCAAAGAATCCATCTTTGCCGAGTGCCACCTGGGACACTCGGCAAAGGACCCGCCAGGGAGGGTCCTCATGTCAGGCTCTTTGCCGAGTGCTGTGCGCGACACTCGGCAAAGCGTACCTCTTTGCCGAGTGCCACAGACATTACACTCGGCAAAGAACCTATACCGGTGCCCAGATCTTGGTTCTTTGCCGAGTGTTATGGTCTTGACACTCGGCAAAGAACCTCTTTGCCGAGTGTTACACTCGGCAAAGTGACCAGGAAGTCTCTTTTTTATTTGTTTTTGCTATTCCATCTAAACAAACAAAAGATATATATCATTCACATCACATTATATATCATTCGCATCACAGAATCAACACATTTATCATCAACACCATATATATCACAAATATCACCACATAAATCAGGTTTCACAGCACATAAGTCTCACTAAGTATCTCACAAGACTAAGTATAACTAACATCACCAACACTCACAAATATAAGTCTAGATCATCACAAAACAGGTCATCAACGAGGTGGGCGGCCCGTGATCTGGCACTCGGCAAAGATTTTTTTATTTTTAAAATAAGCTTTGCCGAGTGCCAGATCAGGGACACTCGGCAAAGGCTCCTTTGCCGAGTGTCGACGAGGTGACACTCGACAAAGACTAACTTACACTTCTTTGCCGAGTGTCGCCCAGGGGGCACTCGGCAAAGAATACTTTGCCGAGTGTCAACCAGCTGACACTCGGCAAAGTACATTTGTATTTTTTTGTTTTGGCCACAAAACTTTTATGGTATGTTCCTACACTATGTAAACCTACATGTATCATTTGTGGACAATTATAACCGAGTTTTCAATCGTTAGTAGATTTAGTTCGTTTATTTGAATTTCTTCGAAAAATTCAGATTTGAACTGCAGGTCACTCGAAACTTGAAAAACCGTGCATGCAAAAAATGATATTCATGTTACTTAGCATAAGTTACGACCGATTCCAGGAGCGGACTGAAAACTTCGAGCAACATGCTCACTAAACATGGCCGTGAACTTGCCATCCACATGTTTAAAAATTGTATAAAACACAAACAAAGTCAGAAAATCATGAAACTTGTCCACGTGTCATGATATCATATGTACAGGCTGTGATAAAAATTTTAGAATGTTTGAAGAAAGTTGTGAGACACTATGTGTAGAAACCTAAGAGAACTACACATGAAATCATAGAGTTTCAATGTGGATCTCTTAGGTTTGTACACATAGCGTGTCATAGTTTTCTCGAAACTTTTTCAATTTTTTATCACAACCTGTACATATGATATCATGACACATGGACAAGTTTCATGATTTTCTGACTTTGTTTGTGTTTTATACAATTTTTAAACATGTGGATGGCAAGTTCACGGCCATGTTTAGTGAGCATGTTGCTCGAAGTTTCCGGTCCGCTCCTGGAGTCGGTTGTAACTTATGCTAAGTAACATGAATATCATTTTTTGCATGCACAGTTTTTCAAGTTTCGAGTGACCTGCAGTTCAAATTTGAATTTTCCGAAGAAATTCAAATAAACGAACTAAATCTACTAACAATTGAAAACTCAGTTATAATTGTCCACAAATAATACATGTAGGTCTACATAGTGTAGGAACATACCACAAAAAGTTTGGGAGACAAAATCAAAAAAATAAAAATATACTTTGCCGAGTGTCCAGAGAAGACACTCGGCAAAGAGTCCTTTGCTGAGTGCCCATTATATGGCACTCGACAAAGAAGCCTCTTTGCCGAGTGCCAATCCTCAGCTCTCGGCAAAACTGACGACCATCAGATTTAGGACGGCCGCTGACGGCCCTTTGCCGAGAGCTGCCTTTGCCGAGTGTTTGACACTCGGCAAACGTGTCGTTGCCGAGTGGAGTCCTGTGCCGAGTGTCCAGCACTCGGTAAAGAGGCTCGTTACCGAGAGCCTAACTTTACCGAGTGCGGCTCTCGGCAAAGCCTGCTTTGCCGAGTGCCCGACAAAAGGCACTCGGCAAAGAGACCGACACTCGGCAAAGCCTCGGATTTCGGTAGTGAGGGTATAGACAAAGGATAGGGAGAATGGCTGCAGCAAATTCACATTTTGTTGGTTTTTTCCCTTCTCGATCTCTGCGTTGCTTGTTTAAAACCAGCTTCTACCTCTCTTTTCTCTTCTCTTTCCTCTATCTCAATGTTCAGCTGGCTTATGGATTGATCTCACAGACTAGCTAGTTATCGACTGGTAGAATTTTGTTTGATAGGTATGAGTATGAAACGATATTATCCGACAGATATATTTATCCAACATTGAAATTCCTAACAGTGGACAGCTATGTAGGTGTAGAGGATACAAGTGAAGTAAACTGGCTGACTATATGTACTGGCGGGTCCTTAATAAAACGGCCAATACAAAACCATTTGAAATTGATTTTTTTAGTTTTTCAAATAACCTCGTAACAAAAAACCACTAAAATTGGAGTTGTAGATATGTAAAAGTTACGAAACATTGTAGCTGACAACTTTTCCATTTGAAATCATTGGGGCTCCCAAAATTGTATTTGAATTTGTGGAATTTAAAATGCAAATTTTGCAAACGGCCTTGGACGGAGAAAGTACCAAAAATAAAAGTTGTAGATCTTAAAATGTTATTCAACTTTGTAGTTGATAACTTTTTCGTTTGAATTTGTTTAGGACCCCAAACAATCGATTAACACTTGGTTTGTTATAATATGTGAGCAACAAAACTACAATATAAGACACAAGTAAGTGGTGAGTGAAGTGCTAGAGGAGGGTACACGCTAAGATGAGTTATTAGAGGTTTGATTCCCACTAAGAGCTTGTTTGGTTCTATCTCAATCCATATGGATTGAAGGGGATTGAGGGGGTTCAATCCCTAGTAAGTCAAAATCTCCTCTAATCCATATCAATCCTCTCCGATCCATATGAATTGAAAATAACCGAACAAGCCCTAATAGTATATATATTGTTTTTACTATTTTAAAAACTCTATTTATTTTATTTGGAACAGAATTTATATTGACGGTTCTTCCCAACCCTCTATATCATCTAGTTTCTGTAGAATTAAATAACTTGCCACATAAACGAAAATGCTGACCTATCAATATAATTATTGTGGAGAGAGAAGAAAAATAGAGGACACCGTTTCCTGCATGCGACACTATGTTGACCCGCAATCCAATACATCAAGACTCCTCTGGTTATGCGTTGAGGGCAAAGTAGTAAGTTTCCATCCAAGGTGTTTTGGTGGGACCAATTGCGTGCGGATTCGGCTGTTTGTTTGGGTTTTTTTCACCTTCTGACCACCAATAGCTGTTGCGGATTGCCAAACGTCTCAGTTTTTTAGACCGCTTCTATAAAAATCGTTTTGGTAACAATCTAGTCATTAACAATTATCAAAGTGCGAAAACGAAATGTAGATAAACACGGTCTTCAAAGGCAGCGACTAGGGGTTTGCCGCTAACCCATGCCTAGAACTCATTGTACTCTTAGAACTCCTAAAAGTCCTCCTCCACGACTTCAGCTTCTCTTGAGCAGTGGTTGCAACATGGACAACCTGGGGGGTTTGGTGTGTAAAGCAAGGGTGAGTACACATCAACATACTCAACAATTGTCTCGTTTGACTGTAGTGGACTAGCTTTATGTGGGATTAAACTCAAACAGTTGCTTTTAGTTGGTCAGGTTATTATTACTAGTAGAGAGCTAGGTTTTAGCATTAACCCAAGTTGTTAACCCAAAAGTACCCTTTCCAAATGGAAAGAACGCCAGAAACCATGACCATAATCATAATCAAAATCATCATCCTCATCATCATCTGTAAACAAAACATCTCTGGTCAATGTGTCTCTAATCAATGGAGCTCCCTAGGCCGATCATAACCGCGAGCACGGCTGATATATCAGTTTTATAACACTCTGCAGAGGTTGCGCACTTTACCCACGAGTCGTGATCCCCTTTCTACCTGGAGAGATCTACTCCCCATTGACCACTACCTAGGTGGCCTGGCTGGGTATCACTACGAAGCCTTTATAAAGATTCCCTGAGGCTGTAGCCGCCCGTTAGGTTTTCTAAATGTACCGCATCCCTCCCCAAAGGGCAATCCACCCTCGGCAGAGCGAGCCGCATACACCGAGCCCCATTGATGGCACGACGGCGAAGCGAACTACACCCCAGTTCATCTAATTATTTAGCTAAGGGCATCCCATACCACCCCATGGTTGCACTGTTTTCCCAGGCGGTCATCCAACGAACAGGTCCTTACGGTGAGGCACTCGAGAAACCGCTTGAGCCCCCTTAAATGTCACAATATCATCATGTCACACCCGGTTTTAAGGGACAAAGCCGGGTGCATCTCATATATGCGCCAAGAAGACAACACATATAATAACAGAGTGTATAGAGATAAATGTCACAATAACATCAGAGTACTTATTACATAGCAGAAGTCTTACAAAATAAAATATAAATATAAACCGAACTAAGGTCCATCCTTGGCGCCAATAAGTCAACTGGGAGACGCCACCTAGATCAAGTCGAACTCCTCGCTATGAGGCTCCTCTTGAACCACCTGTTCTTCTCCTATGGGGGATGTGAGACAGCAAGGGTGAGCTCACACAAGATCATAGCTCAACAAGTTGTGGGTAATAATGTGCATGAACTCACCAAAGGTGGGAGTTCATGTGATGCGTAAGGCTGATCAACAATAGAGGCTAAAGCTGAGCATTGCTTTTAATAAGTTGGTCAAATTTTATTAGCAATTACTAAATGTAACTAAATACCAAACCATAATAGAGATAATAGAACAAAATTAATAATAAACCCATGCAATGCAAATGACAAATTGAATTTAAGTTCCATAATTTAATCATGCGAGAGTCCTGAGCTGCTCTTAACCGTGAGCTCGGCTAGTATACCAGTTTTACACTCTGCAGAGGTTGTAACCTGTACCCACAAGTCGTGTATCCCATGTCGCCAGGGTTTGCAAGGCCCTTAGACACTACCGAGGTGAATGGCTAGGGATCCACTACGAGACATTTACAAAGTTCCACTAGCTTTCGAAAACCTGCTACAGTTTATGGGAAGAGCACTTGCAAAAATCCCTCATCTAACCACCATCGTAGCAAAATCAACCCGAGAACCTCCCTGCATGCAACTCCCCTACTGCCCTTGCCCCTTTCAGGTAAGGTAGTCTTCCACTAGCTTTCCTAATTAGTTAGCCAAGGGGTCCCATTCCTCCCTTGTGGTGGCACGTGTTTCTCAAGTTAAGCTCCATGTTCCAATTAACATTAATGATCTTGACATGAACATAATAAAATAACAGAATAATTAGAACCTAGATATAATAAAATATTAACCCAAAACCAATAAAGCAATAGCAGACTACCCAAGTGATTCAGGGGTAACCAAGGTAAAAAGGATAAACGGACTAGGGTGACCTATTGGGTCCCATCTAAATTAAACCTATGCATGATTAAGTGATATTAAAGAACATTATTGGGTAAAAAGTGGAGAAGGGCACAACTTGCCTTCAATGAGCTCCTGCTCAACAACTTCTATCTGCTGGGCACCAGGATCCTCAGCCACTGGCTCTTCTACTCGCCACAATACAAACAAGCATAGTATAAAGGAGAAATTAACATCACACTAAACATATAAATAAAATGCATAATAATAATCTACACATTAAAATAAGATCCTAGGAACAGGTGTTGGGGACTTGTTCTCAAACGTTTTGGATTAAGAACAAGGAAACACAGAAAAGGTTAATGGTTAATGCCCTTCGTCCTTCAAAGCATTATTTCCCTCAGGATATAATGATCTTCAGACGAAGGTCATGAAGGGCGTACCTTCATCATCACAGTATATATTAATGAAAGGAGAAGCATATGAGACATGAGAAATAACATAAATAATCATATGACATCATTAATATTTCTTCATTATATCATTATGAATGAACGTGAACAATATTGAATTACATTTATACCTTCGGCTTGACAGAAGGCAAGAGTCCAAGCGTGACGCACGAGCGAGTACAAGTCAACGTGAACGGTACGGTCTATTTATAGGCATAGGGCGTAGCCTGTGTAAAATTATATTTATGTCCTTCACATTTACTACTGTATTATGGACAACTCATCGAGGACTGGATGGCCTTTTCCCCTTTAAGTCGGTTCCTTTTTCCGCTGTTGAGCCGAAGCTATTCCGCCCGTAGCTTTGGAGCAGCATCATCCTTCGTTCTGACCATGCTTCTTACGTCGTGTACGACTTCAATCTATATCTGAAGGTACCTGTTTACATATTACACTTGGAAAACATTATTAAAACCACGTTTTTGAGGACCTTCAGAGGACGAAGGCCCCCAACAGTAGCCCCTCACGGTATTAATTCGTTTAAGATAACGAATTCAGACTGCGACCTGGACGAAGGCCTTAAGCCGAAGGTCTGAAAAAACAGCTTCCCTTTGCTAGAATAGCAACAGTCAATGACAGACGGGACCCTCCAACTCGGGGCGCGTCGAGCATATAAATAAGAACTCACCCTGACCACACTTGGTACGCTATTTGTGCCGCTTGCTTTATTTGCTCAATTTTATAGCTCTTACTCACCAATGTTTGCTTAGTTTTTCGAGTTCTTTAAGCTTCATCTTGAAGAGCACGTTTTCATTATTTCCGAAGAGAAGATGTCTTAGGACAAGAAAGTTGTTGTTGAGACGAAGCTAACCGAAGAGGAGAAGCTCTTTGAACAGAAGAAGGTTGTAGATCCTTATATAGCTGGGTTTCTAGAATCAATGGCAAAATCAAATACAGAGAAGTTTACAAAAGAAATGCTGGAGGGCTTGTCTGAGGATACTAGTGATAGTGACAACTATGATGCAAAGAGTGGGGGTGAAGATTCCGAAGATCGGCCGTGGAGGCCAAGCCATACAATTTTCGGAAAGTCGACCATCAAGCAAAGTCACCTTGAGAGCATGAGGGGAAGGTACTTTCGGGATTTATCTATTGTGAGGGCTGGCAAAAACAATACCACTCATGCACATGAGAAGGATGAAGTTGTGATCTTTCGAAGCTTTTTTAAAGCTGGGCTTCGGTTCCCATTGAGCAGGTTCGTGGTGGAAGTGTTGAAAACCTTCCAAATTTTCCTTCATCAACTGACCCCCGAAGCCATATTGAGGATGGGAGTCTTCGTTTGGACAGTGAAGAGTCAAGGGATAAAGCCAAGCGCAAAATGTTTCTGCAGCATGCATGAACTTATGTATGAGACGAAGGCTACGGGAAAGGAACAGTATCACAACAACTTCGGCTATTACGGATTTACCGCCCATCCCAACGCAAGCCATCCAGTACCAACATTTAGGAAAAGATGGCTGGGAAATTGGATGGAGGAATGGTTTTATGTGAAGAATGACTTAGCAGAGAGAGAGGATGTTAAGGAGGTCATTATGCGTCCCATATGGTCCCGCTTCGGCCTTCGAAGGCCGAAGGTTGAAATTAACGAAGCCGCCGAAGCATGTCAGAAGGCATTTGGTACTGTATGCTTCTTTATTGGTACAAGAGATTTGGTTCAAGAGCACATAGCATACAGAGTATGGCCACTTATAGAGAGCTGGGAAATGCCGAAGGAGACCATCACCGAATCTAGTGAAGGTGAACTGGTCCGACTAAAGTACACATTCAGATACGGAGATAAATTTGATGAACCAAATGATGACTAGCTAAAATGCATCAAAGTTACCAGTGATGAACTGCTTGGATCATATTCCAAGGCGGAAGACAATGCACTACCCACAGCCTTCGGAGGTCGGGGAAAGAAGAGGAAAAACTGCTGCTTCGGCTACTCCAGTCGAGCCTGCTCCGAAGGGCAAAAAGTTGAAGGTCCTTAACCACCGGCCATGCTATATTGAACCGGCCGTGGTGCTTGAGTTTGGCGGGGAGACTTCTTCAGCTGCTGAACCAAGAGAGGCCATTCCTCCTACGCAAAAGGCTGGAGAGCCGGCTACAATGCCGAAGGAAGCTTCGGATGATCTGGCTGAGTCGAAGACTGAGAAAGCTAAGGCTAAAAAGCCAAATATTGAAGAAACAAAAACGCTAGAAATTTTAAGCCCTTCATCAGAAGTAACAGTACCGAAGGCTCAAAAAAGTTATGCCGCAACTCCTAAAAGGAGAAGAATGGCAAATGTACTAGATGTGTTAGAATCAGTAAAGGCTTTAAGCTCTACTCCTTCAGGGAAAATTGCCGAGGTTTCGAAACTACAAGCTGAATCTGAAACAAAACCGGCTAAAATCGAAGCTGCAGTAGGCCAAGCTAGTGCCGAAGCTGAGCCTTCAGAGCTTGCCGTGAAAAAACCTTCGGAAACTGAAGAAAAGGCAATAGAAGAAAAAACCTCAGAGCAAATTTTGCCTGAAAAGGTTGTTATTCCTGCTCCCGAAGCTTTGGAAGAGGGCATTGATTACATCATCCGCCATGCTTTGGGAAAGACGCTTACTTCGGAAGAAAAACGAGAAGCCCATCACTATGCCCAAAGACTGAAATACTCGAAAGGGGCACTGGTGTTTAATGGCAGTGGAGAAGAAGATTTTTTATATTGTCTCCCAGATAACAAAGAGATATCCGTCAGCCGGGAGATAGGAAGAAGCTTCAGTTTTCTGAAGCTAGAAGACGGCCTCTCCGTACTGTTAAAGGATGAACTAGCTGACAGTTTAGCATATAATAGTATAAAGGTATGAAAATCAATTCTTGTATTTGAAAACAAATTATTTTATTTATTTATACTTAATTTTGTACCCCTCTTGCAGGGCCTGATCCTTAGCAATGCCCTCAGGGCACAGAAAAATATCGAAGATGAAGGGTATAGAATGGCTCTGGACAACCTTCGTTCAGAGGTGATTGAGCTAAGGAACGAAGGCCTTGAAAAAGATAAAATATTAATTTCATTGATAAACAAAATAAAAGAAGACGAAGCTAATTCCAAAGTTCAAGCTAAGGCCTAGCTAGAAGAGTGAAATTGAAGATCTTCAGAAACAATTGGCTGAGGCCAAATTAAAATGCGCTGTCGCTGAAGCTGATCGAGATGCCAGTGAGTACTGGAAAAATTATTTTGAAAAGACAGTTGCAGAGCTTCACGCATCAAAGGAAAGATGTTTCGAAAAATCTGTGGAGTGCGTGAAAAAGATGAAGACTAGCTTTGCCAACGTGGGCGCCTACTCTAACGAAGACAATTTCATACGAGGCAACCTTGAGGGCATTATTGAGTGGATCAGTTGTGAAGCCAAAGCTTTTGAGGAAATCCTAAGTGATCATGGGGACGTCTGCGCCTTCTCTGGCGCGAGAGGAGTTGCCGCTGTCCTAGAGAAGGCGGGTTGCGAACATGTTAAATCCTTGGCCCAGGCCGAAGGTGCCTTCTCTATTGACGATACGAAGGACCCGTCAGCCGAAGCAAGTCTAATAGGTGGAAAATTTTTCACTGATATCTGGGAAAATGGCGGCCGAAAGATAGCTCATGAAATAATGAAGAAGAGCAAAAAAGATATACATGATGCTCGGGAAGCAACGAAAGAAGCTGAGAAAGCTGCGGAACTTGAAAGACGGATAGGTATTTCTTAATAGTTTTTAGCTTTGTCGTTTATTTTTGTGACTTCGAGCTAATTGACGCTTTCTACCGCAACTGAACTACCTCCTCCTCCAGAGCCGTTCGACCCATTGGCTGACCCAGAAACAAGGAAAGCGATAGAAGTCATTAATGTGGCCGAAGCCATTATCGACGAAGTTGTTACCAAACTGCTTAACGAAGTCGCACAGAAAGTTCTGAAGGAAGAATAAGAGTTATTGTAAAAACATTTCTAGGGTGTTAGTGCAACATTTGCTGAACTAAGTTTGTAATATTTGATGTTTATATTTTTCAATGTAATATGTAAGTTATTTGTAAGTTAACTCTTTGCGATGCATGAAATTTTATGTACATACCGTTTTTGAGCCGTTGGCAAAAAAACACCTTCCATTCTTTTCATGCTTCGCAAGGAAGAATTTTATCCTTCGCAAGATGATCCAGACTTCATAAAAACGTCGATGCTTCGTAATCAATAGGTCCCTTCTTCCATATAAGAAATTGATGAAACTGTGATTCTTAGCTTGCTTTTGTCTTAGCACCTTTTCATTTTTGTAAGGCAATCTCCGAAGATCGGCTTTGTTTTTAATTGATGTCATTGGTGTGGTATGATGTATGATGAGATGCTATGCGAAATGATATGATGATATGATGCAAAGAATGATGCTAATGCCGAAGACACATACTCCCACTGAAACACAATCTTTGCGTCCCCTTAGGAACGATCAAAATCTCTTTGCCGTTTATTTTTCGGCTTCACCGCTTATTTTTTGGAGTAAGTTCTGCATCCCCTTAGGAACGTATTTTGAACTTCTTCGCCTTCTATTTCGGCGATATTTGGCTCTGCATTCCCTTAGGAACGACTTTTGAGCAGAAAACTTACACTACGCTCCCTTGGGAACGACTTTTTGTAGCTTCGGCGAACTTACTCTGCGTTCCTTTGGAACGACTTTCTATAGCTTCGGTAAAAGTTACAATGCAATTTTTAGCTCTGCATTCCCTTAGGAGCGACTTTTGAGCTTCAGCAATTTGGGGCTTCGTAAATTTGTGAAAAGATATATTTCTCAAGAACGAAACTATTTGAAAATGACAAGAAGACTAGATTTATATTGATTGTTCTTTATTAAAAAAGAAAATGACAAGGAATATAAAAGTGCTTCAGAGGTAGGATATGTCTCAATAGATGTGTTTTGATTCTGGCACAGTACTGTTGACTGTGCGAGCTTCGGATTCCTCCCTGAGGTCTCGCTGCTGATGGGTCTGATGGCTCCCTTCTGGCTGCTGACCTCATGAATAGGCAGGTTGTACTGGCGGCGAAGGTGGAAGCTGTGGCCAAGAAGACTGTGGCTGACTAGCCGAAGCAACAGAGGCTGCAGAATGATTGCCCACATACTCTGGTATGTACGGTGAGTGACACGAAGCAGTGTGCAGAACCTGCTTCGGTTGGCTTTGCCGAGCTTCGGCTTCTGCGATCTCCTTCTGTTTTTGGATAGTAATTTGGCACATTCTTGTAGTATGGCCCTTCTCCACAAAATAAGCAGTAAATCTTTCTGGGCTGATCCCCATATCTTCCTCCGAAGCCCCTGGCGCCTCTTAGGACTGGGCGTTCGGGTTTACCCGAAATTTCGGGTCGGGCTTTTCGGGTTTTTTATATTTTGGGTTTCCAACAGTTGAACCCGTACCCATACCCGAAATTTCGGGTACCCGTAAATTCGGGTTTGGGTTTGGGTAAAATTCGGGTACCCGCTATTATTAATTCTCAACCTGATTCAACCTCCATATCTGTGTGTTCCTCAATTTCTAGCATCTATATGACAATGGAATCACAAAATACTAGTGTTACACACTTACACTACTACCTAATAATAATCTACAGATACAAGCAAAGCAAGATTTAAGAATACGTACCTTCCTGTTCCTCGCAGCTGGCCGCCTGGGACTAGCTGGCCCGCCTGGCCGGCTGGTGGCGCCGCGCCTGCCACCATGCTTGCCTGGGACTGGCTGGTGCGTGACTGTGCGGTGCCGCAGTGCGCCTGCAGCCGCCTGGGAAGACTTGAAGTTGTAGACTTGCAGCGGCAAACTGGCGATGGCCGATGGGGGGCGCCGCCATAGCCTAGCCGCCGCTGGTGACGCGTCAGGGATACTAGGATAGCCGGAGTGCAGGATAGGGATTAGCCGATTAGGGACTCACGGAGTCACGATCAGGGAGCTTGGGTTGCGACGTTGCGTAGTAGGCTACCAACTGGGTCGTGGCCCATGGGCTGTGTCGCTATTGGGCTAGCGACTAATGCTCGACCTGGCGCATGCTAGCAAATTTCGGGTTGAATGGGTACTTTGGGTACCGAGGGTTAATACCCGATTAGGCCCAAACTTAGTTCGGGTATTCAGTTTCATTACCCGTTGGAGCTGTTCGGGTAACGGGTCTCGGGCTAAATGGGTATGGGTTCGGGTATTTTGGGTAACGTGCTTCGGGCTAGGGTTTTATGCCCAGTCCTAGCGCCTCTGCCTCTTGGAGCTGGCGGCCGGAAAGAGCTTTGTTGATGTCCCGAAGATTGTGAAGTATACTGCGGCCTGTGCGGCTGACTTCCTCTGTCGTCACTCTGAGTGGAGTTGTGAATTGACCTAACATGCCTTGGGTGGATTCTTCCTCTGAAGCCTCTGGTCAACTCAGAGAACCTGTAAGCCTCCTCCCTTCTTTGGCGGAAGTCGTTGTCAGCCCGGATGTATTCATCCATCTTTTGAAGCAGCTTCTCCAAAGTCTGCGGAGGCTTTCTAGCGAAATACTAAGCAGTAGGTCCTTGACGAAGCCCCTTGATCATGGCCTCAATGACAATTTCATTGGGCACTGTAGGTGCTTGCGCTCTCAGACGCAAGAACCTTCGGACATATGACTGTAGATACTCCTTATGGTCTTGCGTGCATTGAAATAGGGCCCAAGCTGTGACCAGCTTTGTCTGAAAACCTTGGAAACTTGTCAATAGCATATCCTTAAGCTTCTGCCATGAAGTAATAGTCCCTGGCCGAAGAGAAGAATACCATGTCTGGGCCACATTGCGAACTGCCATGACGAAGGACTTGGCCATGACAGCTGCATTGCCTCCATATGAAGATATAGTTGCTTCATAACTCATCAAAAACTGCTTCGGATCTGAATGCCCGTCATACATAGGGAGCTGAGGTGGCTTGTATGGTGAAGGCCATGGGATAGCTTGCAGTTCTGCTGCCAGGGGAGAAGCAGCATCAAAGGTAAAAGTATCATGATTAAAATCATCATACCATCCATCCTCGTTGAATATGCCTTCTTGATGAAGCTCCCTGTGCTGGGGCCTTCGACCTTGTTCGTCTTGAGCAAGATGGTGTACTTCTTCAGTGGCTTCGTCGATCTGCCTTTGAAGATCAGCCAGTCTGGCCATCTTCTCCTTTTTCCTTTGTACTTGCTGATGAATTTTCTCCATGTTTTTGATTTCTTGGTCCAACTCCTCCTCCTGTAGTGTTGGACTAGTGGCCTTCCTCTTCTGGCTTCGGGCCTCTCGGAGAGAAAGGTTCTCCTGATTTGGGTCCAGTGGCTGTAGTGCAGCAGCCCCTGTCGCTGAAGCTTTCTTCGGCGATATGACGAGGGTCAGTGCTTGCCAAAGGTGGTCGAAAAAAGGGTTCACCGGAGGTGGGCGCCAATGTTGGGGACTTGTTCTCAAACGCTATGGATTAAGAACAAGGCAACACAGAAAAGGTTAATGGTTAATGCCCTTCGTCCTTCAAAGCATTATTTCCCTCAGGATATAATGATCTTCAGACGAAGGTCATGAAGGGCGTACCTTCATCATCACAGTATATATTAATGAAAGGAGAAGCATATGAGACATGAGAAATAACATAAATAATCATATGACATCATTAATATTTCTTCATTATATCATTATGAATGAACGTGAACAATATTGAATTACATTTATACCTTCGGCTTGACAGAAGGCAAGAGTCCAAGCGTGACGCACGAGCGAGTACAAGTCAACGTGAACAGTGCGGGAGTACTGTTCATCTATTTATAGGCACAGGGCGCAGCCTGTGTAAAATTACATTTATGTCCTTCACATTTACTACTGTATTATGGATAACTCATCGAGGACTAGATGGTCTTTTCCCCTTTAAGTCGGTTCCTTTTTCCACTGTTGAGCCGAAGCTATTCCGCCCGTAGCTTCGGAGCAGCATCATCCTTCGTTCTGACCATGCTTCTTACGTCATGTAAGACTTCGATCTATATCCGAAGGTATCTGTTTACATATTACACTTGGAAAACATTGTTAAAACCACGTTTTTGAGGACCTTCGGAGGACAAAGGCCCCCAACAACAGGAATCATTAATTTTGGAGTTATATATTTTAAGTTATGAATTTCTAAATATTTTATGTGCTTGGTATAAGATTAGTTAGGAAATAAATTTTAATGTGACTTTCATGTCAAAACAGTGGTACTAATGGATAAACAATAATATTACAAAATTATGGGAACTGGAATGGATCAATTTGGAGTTCATATGAATTTTCTATGGTTTATACAAATTCTAGCACTTATTTTTATATTAAAAATCTATTTTCTATTTATTTTCCTGGATTTCCAAATTTCGTAGACTGGGCGTCAAATACCAGAGAAGGCAGGGTCTCTGGCGCAAGAATTTGCAAGACTCAGTGAACAGTCCTGTGGATTGCGGGTTGAATCTAAAATTATAGAGGGTCTCTTTTGCAGTTTTACAGGGCCGAAGGGGTATCCTTGTCACACCCGGGTTTTGGGGGCACCAAGACCCGGGCGCGAACATAATCACCAGGTGTGCTGGGACTAAGTCTCACACATATGATGAATCATGGCACATGATCGAATGTCACATCTTTACTATATAATAGGAGTTCTGTACAAAATAAATAAATAATTACATTATAACGAGACAACGGTCCAGCAACCCAAAGTTGACTGGGAGACGATGGCCTAGACCTCTCACGAACTCGTCACAGCATCCTCCGAGCACCTCATCCTGTGGTACCTATTCTTGACCTGTGGGGGTGTGAGACAGCAAGAGTGAGCTCACATACGTTCATAGCTCAACAAGTTGTGGGGAATAATGTGCATAAACTCGCCAAAGGTGGGAGCTCACGTGAAGTGTAAGGCTTACCAAAGAGGATTGTTAGAGCTGAACATTGCTTTTAAAGTTGGTCAAAATTTTATTAGCAATTACTAAGTATAAGTGAATACCAACCCAATTAAGTAGTAGAACAAAAGTAACAACATCACCTACGATGCAATGCATATGACAAATTGAATTTAGTTCCATAAATTAATCATGTGAGTGTTCGAGCTGCTCATGACCGTGAGCACGACTAGTATACCAGTTTTACACTCTGCAGAGGTGGCGCATCTTTACCCACAAGTCATGTTACCCATCTGCCAAGAGAGGGCCAATCCCATACACCTCTACCGAGGAGGCGAGGCAGGGTAACACTACGAGGCCTTTACAAAGTTCCACTAGCTTTAGAAAACCCGCTACAGTTTATAGGAAGCTCCAATGCAGGGATCCCTTGCCTGACCGCCATTGCAGCAAAATCAACCCAAGGACCTCCCTACACTGACCACTCCCCTACTGCCCTTGCCCCTTTTGGGTAAGGTAGTCATCCACTAGCTTTCCTAATTAATCAGCCAAGGGATCCATTCCTCCCTTGTGGTAGCACTGTTTTCCTAGGTGGTTCTCCATGTTCCAATTAACATAATGATCTTAACATGAATAGTAAATAACAACTGATAAAAGTATAACCATGAATAGTGTGTATCTCTAAACCCAAAACCACATAAAGCAATAGCAGGTACTACCCAAAAATTCAATGGTAAACAAGGTATAAAGATAGTCAAACTAGGGTAACCTATTAGGTCCGATCAAAATTAACATATGCAGATCATTATGATTAATCAGAACATGACTGGGTAAAAAGAAGTGATCAAGGGCACAACTTGCCTGGGACTTGAGATTCCAGATACCAGGATGATCTTCAGGTGACACGTGTCCTCACGCTAGTCGTAGCAATATGAACAAACATGGTATAGGCAAAATTAACATCACACCAAACATAAGAACAAACTGTATAAGAATATTCTACGCGTTGCTACAAGATCGTGAATTGGAGAACCGCTAAATTCAGAGTTATGGTTAAGGAGTTATGATTTTCCGAAGATCCACGTGGTTAAATATAGAATAGACTAAGTGTAACATTTTAACCTATATTTCATGACAAAACATAGTTGCGAGATGATAATAAATATTATTGTGAGACTAATGCAACTAGAATGGATCAAAAAGGAGTTACGGTTGTTGAGTTACGAATTTCTAAAGATTTAATAGTGGCGTATAAAAGAAATTAAGTACACAATTTCAGTTTAGGTTTCACAACAAAATAAAGTTACTTGATGATAAACAATATTATTACAAGTTTAATGCAACTGGAATGAATTAATTTTGAGTTAAAATGAATTTTCTATGCATTAAATAAGTTCTGGAATTCTTTTTACATTGGAAATTCATTTTCTAAATTCATTTTTCCTATTTTCTCTGAGCTCTGGGCTGCGCACACATTAACAGAGAACCCGAGGTCTAACTCATAAAATGTCTTAAGACTCAGTTTGCATCCAGACCGGATGGCGGGTTGAATATGAAAAAGAGAAGGGGCTTAAATGCTAAAGTGTCAAGTGAAGGGGGTATGTTTAAATTTCGACCGTTGGATCGGCCATAGATGGCTCGGATTAAATATGTCTTTAATCCGAAACGGTATTCAATCATCGCTGATAGATTCACTATCGACCGCCCAGATCTAAAATACTTGGACCAAATCCACCGCGTACAGTACCCGATCTACGGCGGAGATGAGCCCAAACCGAAAGGGTATGCATGCATAGATCTGGGCCGCCCATCACATATCGGATGACCAGGAGCTTCTCTCCCTTACCTGTCTCACAGCTGACCAATTCTAGGTAGCGGCGACGTTCTGCCCACAGACCGCGGTGGTGGCCATGGCCGGCACAAGCCCGAGCAGCGTCCGCACGAGACTTGAATTGAACTGGTGCATCACGGGAAGGAGGGCAACGGGAACTTCATCGACGATTTCTTACCCAGGGCGGACACGGGAATATCCCAGCGACGACATGGACGGATATTGCCCATCCAATGATCAATCCACTGGTGATGAGGTCGACATTGCCCACATCGACGCCGGTATTGGACTCCGTACCTCCTGGCGATTACCTGCGACGAGGTCGAGTACACTGAACGTCGGTGGGCGCAAGGAACTATTGAGGCTACACCTTTTTTCTTTCTCTCCCTTCTCGGTTCACTCTCCCTATTTCTTCTCTGTGCACCGTTGTTTGGGGAGGAGCGGCCATGGATTTATAGCCGGGGATGGGGACATCCATGGCCGGCCCGACCTCGAGATCAGCGAAGGATTGGAAAGGGTCTGTTATAAACGCCAGCGAGGATTCCAGGGAAGTGGAGGACGCACGGCGAGGAACACGCGATTCAGTTCAAGGAGGGAGATGGATCTCACCAAACCGGACCCACCTGACAGTGCCAGAACGCGGACCGCACGCGGGATTAAGCGACTGAGGCATAGGCCCACACGTCAGTGAACGGTTGTGAAGGAGAAGCTGGCCGTAGCGGGCCCGGTTTTCAGCGGGGCAAGAGGAAGGCTGGCGGCTAGGGTTTGGGCAAGCGCGCGCACATGTTAATGGGCCAGGCGAAGTGGGGAGGTGGGCTACAGTAGAAGGGGGCTGGGCCAGGAATAAGGGTTGCGGCCCAGATATGTTTTTCTCATTTTCTTTTTCCTGTTCTATTTTATTTTAGTTGTTTCTCTTTTTATAGATATTCAAATTCAAAATTGAGTTCAACTTTCAAACCAGATTTATGTCCAAACACATGCAATAAAATATATTTGGTTATTTATTTACCATTTTTATTATACTCCTTTAGTTAAACGTCCCCAATCAAATAGTAGATAGTAATTCATATTATTGGTTTTAGGGAAATATCATTTTTGAGTGTGTGGTCATAAAAAAACTTCAAATGATTATTTGTTGATTACTTGTTTTTTCTGTTAAGAGAGGGTAATATATTTTCTAATAAAAGTGACTTGGGTACTTGGAATAGTATTTCGAACTGTATAGATTATGGGAGGAATATTCCAAGTAAAAAAATAGATTATTATTTTGAGATTCATCAATGACTCCCAAAATAGGATTTTGGGTGTTACAATCCTTCATTCAGAGCCGTCCGATCGGACGTTGACGACCCAGATTAGACCTACATTACTTTGAACCGATACGCGTCGTCGTCCGTAGGATCTGAAATCTACAACACATATCGTATTTGTATCTGATCTGCCTCGTCGGCCCGATCTAACACCAACGTCCAGGATCAACTCTCCCGAACCGGTACCCTATGCCTAATCAGGGTCGTCTGTTGCTAGGCCTGTGGTTAGGATTTAATGAAACACGATCCGATATGATCCGTCCTGATCAAATCCAGTGACCCAGATTGAATCACGCAGCAGGGTATCTATGATCTAATCAAGACCACCCATCCTAAATCCAATGGCACATGCTACGTCTTTCTCCTCTCGCCACGCAACCACGACGGAGGGTACCCACCCGACGGCGCACTTTGCCGGAGATGCCTGACTGGGCGCACGCGCGCATACAACCCCTACTTAAACTCTGCTACATGGAGGAACGGTTACGGCGAACACGTGAGGGAAGACATTTATCGAAGTATTGTAGCGCGGAGGGCCAATCCACGAAGCATAGCGACTCCACGGTGGAGGAAGAAGTTCGACGAGATATTGGAGGCGGAATGGTCGCCGATCCTGCCCGGTAGCGCCTCGGATGACTTCACCATCGCACAGCGCAGGACGACGACATGCACCAAGGCACGGATTGATAGCAGAAGCGTGGATCGCGGTGGCGCGAGCGGCGGTACTCGCCTACGGTTAAGGGCGCGCGGCGACGGTAGTCTAGAGCTCAGGGTGTGGCGCTGTGTGGTGGTTAGGCGGTCGAGTAAGGTCTATGCCCCCGCTTTATTACCCGCAAGTCCGTGTCGAGGTGAGGTCTGTTGCAGTCAGCGCGAAGGTTGCGGGGAGGTGGCTTCGTGGTGCATGCGAGGTCCGAGATGACAGGTGGGACCCAGGCGCCGGTGTCCGAGCAACACGCGGAGCAGACCGTTAGTGGGGCTGGCGTGCGGGTCCTGCGAAGCAGCGAGGGGAGGAAAGCGTGGCCGAGAGTGTGAGACTGTCTAGTGGGGCCCTAATGTCGGCGCCAAGTATTAGAACGGGCCGCGCGGTGCGTTCGTGTAAATGGGCTGAATTGATGGAGTTTGGCCCAGTGAGGGTTTTTTCTTTTTGTTTTATGTTTTTCTTTTTCTTTTTTATTCTTCCTTTCTCCTTTTGGATTTCAAATTTAAATTTGAATTTTTGTTGCAGATTTGCACATATGTCAAATGTACCAAATCAAATTTGGTGATGAAAGGAATATATTTATGTATATAATTATTTCCTATGTTTTATGTGGTATTTCTTTTCTTTCTCCACTTCTAAATTCTTGATTTCTTTTAGATCTTAAATTCCACTTTGGACTTTAATATATATTTTTTACATTATTTTTATGTTGTCACAAGATGCACACAAAATAAAACCTCAACATGATGCACAATTTAATGGCATGACATTTATTAATCCTTTGTTTTTAAATGAGGTGTTCACATGTGATAGTAAATAGAGATGGTACACATAAAGGAACTAATGTCTCATCTAGTATTCTCTTACAAATTGGGTATTACAAATCCTACCTCTTAACAAGAATCTCGTCCTCGAGATTTAGGAAGGACTAGGGAAAAGATGGGGAAAATCTATGCGAAGCTCTTCTTCTCTCTCCCAAGTAGCTTCATCTTCTCCATGATGGCTCCATTGCACTTTGCACATCCTAATAACTTTATTTCTTATAACTCGAGTCAAAGTGTCAAGAATCTTGATAGGATACTCCGTGTAAGTCAAATCTCCCTGAACACTGAGCTCTTCCATTGGTAACTGTTCCTCAGGGACACGGAGACACTTCTTAAGTTGAGACACATGGAATACATTATGCACATCAGATAGATTATCGGGTAGCTCGAGTTGGGATGCCATCTCCCTAACTCGCCTAAAAACTCTGAATGGTCCAATAAAGCGAGGGGACAATTTGCCCTTAACTTTAAATCTCTTCGTCCCACGAAGTGGTGACACCTTGAGGTACACATGATCACCTTCCTCAAATTCCAGTGGTCTTCTTCTATTATCAGCGTAGCTCTTTTGCCTCGTCTGAGCTACCCTCAAATTCTCCCGGATAATACGGACTTCTTCTTCTGCCTCTTGAATAAGTTCAGGCCCAAAGAACTGTCTTTCTGCAGTCTGATCCCAATATAGAGGAGTCCAGCATTTCCTGCCATATAAGCTTCAAATGGTGACATCTTCAGACTGGCCTGATAACTATTATTATATGAGAACTCAGCATAGGGTAGACTTCTGTCCCAACTGCCTCCATGCTGAAGAGCACTAGCTCTCAACATATCCTCAGGTTCTTGATTAGTCCTTTCAGTCTATCCATCAGTCTGGGGGTGATAGGCCATACTAAAGTGTGAGAGCACCTAGAGGTGGGGTGAATAGATGATCCTGTAAAATCAAACACTAAATAGCCACAAACTTGATTATTAAGGTGTTAGTGAAATCAAGTGGCTATGGAACACGCTCGTGCGAACAAAATAATCACAAGAAGCAACACACGAGACACGCGATTTTTATCCCGTGGTTCGGCCAAGTAACACTTGTCTACTTCCATGTTGTGGCGTCCCAATGGATGAGGGTTGCACTCAACCCCTTTCAAGTGATCCAATGATCAGCTTGAATACCACGGTGTTTTATCTTTGAGTACTCTTCCCGTTTGTGAGGAATCTCCAGAAGTTGGAGCCTCTCGCCCTTACAATATAGATCACAAAGAAAGCACAAGAGTAAGGATGGGAGAGCAACAGACGCAAGACTCAAATCTGCAGCACAACCACGCACACAAGTGAAGAAGTGAGCACACAAACACAGCGCAAGGAGTTTACAACTCGAACAGTGCCCAAATCTCAAGAACAATGATCCGATTGCGTGAATGCGGAGTCTAGGTGTCTTAGGATGTTTCTTGTAAGCTTGGTGTTCTGCTCCATGCGCCTAGGGGTCCCTTTTATAGCCCCAAGGCAGCTAGGAGCCGTTGGAGATCAACATGGAAGTCTATTCTTGCCTTCTACCGAATGGCACACCGGACAGTCCGGTGCGCCACCGGATAGGTCCTGTAGCTGTCCGGTTGTAGCATCCCAAAAATTCAAATCTTGAAATTTTCTCAAACTCGCTCTAAATTCAAAATGAATTTCAAATTTCATTTCAAAATGTTTGTTTGCGAGTTGATATCAACAAATAAAATATAGTGGTCTATATTTTCTCCAAAATCCTCCTCAAAATATCCTACAAATATTTCCCCAGTGACCCCCCTCAAATTCTTTCCAGAAATACTGCCCAGATATTTCCCCAGTAACCCCCCTCAATTTATTTCCAGAAATACTGTCCAAATATTCCACCGATACATCTCCAAGTATTTTCCTCTTGAGAAATACCTTCAGAATCATTTTTCAAGTCCCTACAAATATTTTCTTCATAACTTTCCTCATGCTCATACGTATACGTATGCCTCCGGTGTCATACGCTGAGCTCTACAAGCTAATCTCACTTATACAAGACAAATACATGCTAATCTCCCACTAATCCTCTCATCCTCCCACTAATCCTCTCATCCCTCCCCCTAATCCCCTACCATGGCTATAAATAGAGGGGCAAGGGCCTCCTCTCATCCCACCCCAAGCCATTTCATGGCAACTCTCTCCCTCTCCCCCCACACACCCACTCCATCTCCCACACAAGCACACACTAGCACAAGGATCGTTCGGTCGTTCTTCGGTCGTTCGTCCCCCTATTCTTAGTTTGTTCGTTCGTTCGTTCGATCGTTCGATCGTTCATGGTTCGTTCATCCGTTCGTCCGATCATTCGATCGTTCGTCCGTTCGTTCATAGTTCCTATTCATCGTTTGTTCATAGCCCCTATTCATCGTTCTTCCAGATAATCTTTGTCCTGCCTTTATGCTGTCGAAATTCCGATCGTTCGTTCGTTCGATCATTCGATCGTTCATCGTTCGTTCATAGTTCCTATTCATCGTTCATCGTTCGTTCATAGTTCATATTCATCGTTCATCGTTCGTTCATAGTTCCTATTCATCGTTCATCATTCGTTCATAGTCCCTATTCATCGTTCTTCCAGATAATCTTTCTCCTGCCATTATGCTGTCGAAATTCCGATCGTTCGTTCATCCGATCATTCGATCGTTCGTCCGTTCGTTCATAGTTCCTATTCATCGTTCATCGTTCATTTATCGTCACCATTCATTGTTCATCGTTCGTTCATACGAACTATTTACCATCACTATTCACCGTTACTATTCATCGTTACTATTCAACGACACTATTCATCATCGTTACTATTCATCAATGACATATATAATAACTTTTTCGTCGTCACTATTCATCGTTACTATTTATCGATCATCCGATCACCCCAAATTTCAACTACACATCCATCATGCTGTCTAGTCCACCTAAGACCAGCCAGACCCATGTTCCAGTCATACGAACTCCGGTGACTGTGATTTTCCTTCCAGTAGGGAACTTCCCATCTGGACACCCATCCCAGGTTTCTCCAAGTTGAGCACGCTTAACTTTGAGATTCCTTCGAACCAGGCTTCCAAACTCAGATTCCAATATTTCTTGTTTCTAAATTCTTATCGAATTATTCCCTATCCAACCATGTCATCCCTTAAGCATGGTTCATGTTCCAGAAAACTCTCAAAATACACTTGTCCCATATTCCGCCTATAATTTCCCTGTTCACACTAAGTCAAACGATTCATTCGTCACTATTCTCACCAACAGTGAACTTCACTATGCTACACCACATACACCCAGCTATAAATACACCCAGCTACCCTCTTCCTCTCCACACACTCAACACCCTCAGCCAAGGCAAACACCCCACCCACTCAGTTACTCCGCTCTGCCGGCTACACGCATAGTGTCACTTCATCTCCAGTCCACCCTCTTGGTAAGCACCTCCGCTCCACCACCAGTAATATCACAACACCACATGACACAGATTCTACTCAAGACTCTACCCATCCATATATCGCTATTCTGACCACTATACTAAATATTTGTTGGTATACTTGCTGGTTTGTATGTTTGCTTGTTCATGTTGCATAGTTATCGGAGCGTTCGTGCCATCTCGTGGAGGTCAGATCTGCAAGTCTACACCAGGTAGTGGAGCTAGAAGCCAGTTCCGCGAGCTCCCCTTCCCCCTTTGCCGGATAAGCACGGCAAGCTTACTGGATCCCTTTGATGCATAAATTACCTATGAATTTTCAACCACAACCCTCAGCCTGTTATTTTATGCATGATATGATTTTGAGACAAGTTATTATAGCCACCCAGTCGCTTGCCGCAATCAATCCCTGATATATTTGTTACAAATGATTTGAGGAAAGGTGTGAGTTTTCAAAAGAAAATGCTTTTCAAAATGTGTATGATGAAGGGTTTTCACCCTTATCACCTTTGAGTAGGGATGATCAGGGACTCCCTAGTTTAGGGGAGGGCCTAAGGTGATGGCTCAGCTGGTTTAGGCATGAGCAGAAGGATTGTCCCCTCATATAAGGACCGGTTTGTCATCCTTCACTACCTGTACTCATGATAAGTACAACCACTCGAGACTGTGTGGGCAGTCACTCAATCTGAACTCGTACGGTTCAAACCCCAGGGTTATGAAGGCTGGGGAGCACCGGGAGGATAAGGAGGGGGAATGTTTTGTCTGGTTTGGGCATGGCGATGGCCTGACTCCTTCCGGTATAACCGTTAAGGTAGGGATGTGTGAGGAAAGAAAGAGATTCGGATTCGGGTCTCACTAGCTATGAGATCGCAGAGCCGGACTAGTGGGTAAAGTGTACACCTCTGCGCAGAGTTCAGACCTATTCGAATAGTCTATGTCCACAGGAATGGATGAGTCTGGTGTGGTATGGCAATTAGTGTTTGTTTTCAAAAAAAGGGTGCATTTGAGAAAAGTGGTTTTTAAAAGGTCCGGCGGTTGAGCCGTGAGCTATGGTGGACGGGAAGTCCAGTAGATGTTTTTGAAAATGAAAACCAGTGGGAAACTACTGAGATACCTAGATGGTTTAGTCCAAGGGATTTTATTCTATATTGAAAACTTCCTGCTCCTTTGGGAGAGGATGCGCTTTCAAAAATACAAAATGTTTTACAAAGCAAACCTGCATAAAATATTACCATTTCTGCAAAATATCCTGAGCTCCATATATTCCATGCATTGTATCTGATTTCCCCATTCCGCGGGTGAAGGTGGGCTGCTGAGTACGTTTGTACTCACCCTTGCTTATTTGTTGTTTTTTAGAAAAGGAGATCGGGTAAGAGTTACGACTGTTCCCAACCTTGCCTGTGGCTGTTGGACCGCTGATTTGCTTCGCTGCGTATATGGGCTGCTTCAGCCGCACTCTGATGATATGTCCCGAGTTGTGGACCAACTCTTAAAGTTGATTGCCACCTTTATAGGTTTGTCTCGTTTAAGAAGATCTGGAATCATCTGATGTATAAATGTGTTTACTAGCCTCCTGGGACTAGTAATTGTATCACATTTGAGTCCCAGAGGATCTGGGGCGCTTCACCGACGCGCAATCTCATTCCATATCGGGCGCATCCGACCGTTGAGCCAGCGGTCCTGTTGGCACACCGAACACTGTCCGGTACACACCGGACAGTCCGGTGTCCCCAACCGACCGTTGGCTCGACCACGTGTCGTGCGCAGATTTCGCTGCTGACTGTTGGCCGCGAGCGCTGTTGGCTCACCGGACAGTCTGGTGCACCACCGGACAGTTCTAGTGAATTATGGCCACGTCGCTTTTCTCTTTTCCCGAGAGCGACGAGTTCGTCGCTGACGACTCACTGGACACTCTGGTGCACCACCGGACGGTCCGGTGATTTATAGCCACGTCACTCCTGAGACCAGCTGGTTCACCATCGGACTCGCCTGGGGCACCAGACACTGTCCGGTGCACCACTGGACAGTCCGGTGTGCCAGACCCGAGCAGGTATTTGGCTGTACACAACCAAGACTTTTCCAATGCATTTCTTCTTTTCTTTGCACTGTTTCTAGCACTTAGACAAACACGTTAGTATACAAAATAATATACTATGTCTAGAAACATACCTTGTACTTTGATTTGCACTCCTTGCTCATTTACCACATAGGGACTCAATTAATATGTGTTGGGCATCTAATCACCAAAATACTTATAGAAATGGCCCAAGGGCACATTTTCCCTTTCAATCTCCCCCTTTTTGGTGATTTATGCCAACACATCAAAAAGCAACAATAGAAGTGCAGCATTAATACAAATGAAGACCAAATTCTCTTTACTTAGGATTTGGCATATTTGGATTGCTCTTTGCCACCACTTGGTTTGTTTTTGCAAATTAAATTCTTTTTCCTATCTCTAAATCAAACACACTTGTTTGGGCAAATCGAGAGATATTCCAAGAGTAAAACTAATCAAGTGCCAAAAACTCCCCCTTTTTCCCATAATCAAAATTTCCCATAAGAGACCAAATTTTGCAATAAGAGGATTTTGGGCAAAATGCAAATTCTAACTCTACTATTTTTGAAATTCACAAGTGGTTGGCTGATCCATTTGCTTTGGCCTCAATTTCTCCCCCTTCGGCATTAAGCACCAAAACGGGATCATTTTTTGCCCTTTTAACCCCATTGCCTCACCAAAATTGCAATTAAGAACAAAAAGGCAATGAGAGCATAAGTACTGAACTTGGAATAGGATACACTAATACCGGAGTTCAGTGGAAGTCTTGTCGTCGTCCAAGTTCATTTTCCCTTTCAATGTACCTTTGGGACTACATCAAGTATACTCAACAACCAAATTAGTCTCAAAACGGGTCAAGTTGTAGCACATCTCCCCCTAAATATGTGCATCATTTGCATATGGACTTGTGAGGTCCGGGGATGACTTGTACAACTTGAGCACCATAACAAATGATTAAATGCACAAAGTAACATGGTCAAAGGCATAGAACACATGTATGCTATAGATCAATCCTAGTTACACGAATCTAAAACATTTAGCTCACTACGCAACCTGCAAAACCTTTTCTCATCTAAAGGATTAGTGAAGATATCTGCTAGCTGGTTCTCAGTGCTAATGTGGTACACATCGATATCTCCCTTTTGTTGGTGGTCTCTCAGGAAGTGATGTCGGATGTCTATGTGCTTAGTGCGGCTGTGTTCAACAGGATTATCTGCCAAGCGGATTGCACTCTCATTGTCACATACTAGTGGGACTTTGCTCAGATTGTAGCCAAAGTCCCGGAGGGTTTGCCTCATCCAAAGCAGTTGCGCGCAACACTGTCCTGCGGCACGTACTCGGCCTCAGCGGTGGATAGGGCAACAGATGTTTGTTTCTTGGAACTCCAGGACACCAGGGACCTTCCTAGAAATTGGCACGTCCCCGATGTGCTCTTCCTATCAACCTTGCACCCGGCATAGTCGGAGTCTGAGTATCCAATCAAGTCAAAGGTAGACCCCTTTGGATACTAGACCCTGAAGCAAGGCGTAGAAACTAAATACCTAAGAATTCGCTTAACGGCCACAAGGTGACATTCCATGGGGTCGGATTGAAATCTAGCACACATGCATACACTAAGCATAATGTCTGGTCTACTAGCACAAAGATAAAGTAATGAACCTATCATTGACCGGTATGCCTTTTGATCAACGGACTTACCTCCTTTGTTAAGGTCAAGATGCCAGTCAGTTCCCATCGGTGTCTTCGCGGACTTGGCGTCCTTCATCCCAAACCTCTTGAGAAGATCTTGAGTGTACTTCGTTTGGGAGATGAAAGTGCCATCCTTGAGTTGCTTCACTTGGAATCCAAGGAAGTAGGTCAACTTGCCCATCATCGACATCTCGAACTTTTACATCATCACCCACCTAAACTCCTCACAAGACTTTTGATTAGTAGAACCAAATATTATGTCATCGACATAAATTTGGCAAACAAAAAGATCACCATTGCATGTCTTCGTGAAAAGAGTGGGATCAGCTTTCCCAACCTTGAAAGCATTAGAAATAAGGAAATATCTAAGACATTCATACCATGCTCTTGGGGCTTGCTTAAGTCCATAGAGCGCCTTAGAGAGATTGTACACATGGTCGGGATACCTGTCATCCTCAAAGCCAGGGGGTTGTTGCACGTATACCTCCTCCTTGATTGGCCCGTTGAGGAAAGCGCTCTTTACGTCCATTTGGAATAGCCTAAAGGAATGGTGAGTGTGATGGAACCTCCCAAGTAATTAGGCCCACCTACAGTTGTCCTTGTCCAACGGACCTCAGACAACCCTATAGGTGCCCCTGAACTACTTGACAAGCTCGGTATCTTTCCTTACCTTTCCAGGAACGTCTCACCCGTCATGCAGACATTATAGAACATCGGAGTAAAGAAATGCGGAAGCGATTACATAACTTACATTTATTAAAAAGTAAGATCAGGTTGTTTATTACAGACCAGGAATATAAACGAGTGCAGAGTAATACTATTACACATACCAAGGGAGGTAAAAACTCCTCCCGACAGTTATCACACAAAAGTCTTAATGGAGGATCCTTTCCTCCCGCGCTTCACTCTTGCTTATCTTCATTAGGAACCACCTTGGTACAGAAGCAACAGAACTCTGCTGCTTCCTCACCTAAAAACAACAAGGGGATAAACCCTGAGTATGGAATTACTCAGCAAGTCTTACCCGACTAAGGAAAAGACTCTCAAGGGTATGATGGACAAATGGGAATCAAGGAGAGGCTTTAGCAAGAATCAACTTAGATACTTTTGCAGAAATAGCTTACTAAGGTGAGTCCTTACTTTCAATCTTTTAATGCCATGTTAAGTATTAATAGACTCTGTTTGCCTCTAGTCTAATTTCATCATTTCATCAGTACAACATCATTTTTATCCATACTATTCACATCCTGACTCTAGGTTGCAGGGAAGTGACCAAGTCTTCATAACCGCGAAGGTACGACGATCCGAATTGATTATACTCAGCTGAGGATCTCCAATCACACGACATATGTAGCACTTAACCCTTGCATATGTCAACCCACCACCGGGGTTCTTAAGACCAGATCAGGTTCACGCAAACCGAGAGCACAGATACACCACCGTCCAGCCTCTTGCCACGGTGGGTACACGCTACTCCCGCCACCGCTCCACGCCCATTTCGTGTTATCTTATTCTGGCCTTAGTCTGCCCGAGGCAAGGCTTACCCATGACGAGGCATGTGACCAGTTAAAGGGTCCTCGATCAGCACGCCTACATACACGTTCAATCCTTAATCAACCTGGGTAGAACATCACCTGTTCCTAACCCAAGTCTCGATTTAAGTACTTCCATCCTTAGGATTGTTTCTGTTCCTTAGGATGAAAAGAGCATCATAGGGAACTTTGCAGTAAGATCCCACCATTGCTCCAAAAGAAAATATTCTTGCAGGTAGAAGTCATCTTTCCTCAGGATAACCCCTGAGCTAGGCAGTACAGCAAAAGACAACCTCTATCCACAAGACCTAAGCAGGGCTAAGCATTTTTGTAAAACAATTTTGATACTTCACCAGAAGTATCTATAAAGGTGTGGATATCAAGGAAAGCAATGCATCAAAGGGTTCCAAGCAATTCCTATGAACTTAATGCACATTTCACTTGACTTAAGATGTGCGAAAAGTATTTAAAAACATAAGGAGAAGGGTTGCATGCACCGGGGCTTGCCTTTGTTAACAGGTGAGTCTGGCTCGGATCCACAAATATCAAAGTAGAAGCAGTTGCCTGCTTGAGAATCTGAGGGTGGTGGTGTCCTTTCTTCGGTGATTTCCTCTTCTTCTTCTCGTTCTAATCATAACCATACATATGTATAAGAATGGATGCCATGGGATGCTCATGAGGGTAGCAAAGATAATATAAACTTATTATCTAAGTCTTGAATACAACTTTCCTTCACGGTACTCCGAGAACCTAGGGTTTCCGGAGTCAGTAAAGGAGTTCATAGGGCAGAGGGGGTGTTTTGGGGTTTGGTGAGCAGACAAGGTCCAAATCAACCCAAATTCTACCCAAGGCTTCTAAATAATATGAGGAACTCATATAAAAATTTTGAGCATTTTTGGGATTACAACTTATCTTTTAAAAATCCAAAACTACTACTTTGAACTACTTTAAATGCCTTAAAATTCCTTATTTAACCTAAAAATCACAAAACTATTTTTATTAAATTCTAAGGAAAATAAGAAGTCTAGGAAAATTGGTTTCACAATTTTACGATTTTTCTATCATTTTCTATGGATTTCCAAAGCTGGACAGAAAAAGAAAAGAGAAAAGAGGAAATAGTGTTGGGCCAAAATCGGTACAGGCGGCCCAACAATGAGCAGAAGCGCGCCCTCGCCAACGCCCGTGCCAACTTTGCACTGAGCTCCCTGTCATTTTGAATATTCCGAAGCAAGGTCAACGCACTATTGAGACGAGTCACTGACGATTTATACGGAACCCCTCGGACTTCTAATTCTTTACCGGCTGAAGCCCTCGACGTCGCACGGCGATGCGCAGGGCTCCGACGAGCGCATGAACCGGGGATTTTGCTCAGTGGTTGGTGTCCTACTTTGGTCGAAACCAAATTCAAGTTCTAAGGACCATTTCCCCCCAATAAATTTTACGGTTGGTGATCTGCCAAGCTCTGCCCGCGAGGACAGTGAACGGCGCGGACATGTGCTCGTGTTCCAATCGATTGGCGGGCTCCTAGTTCAATTCGGTGGTTTGTCAAGCATCACCAGCATACATGGACATGAGAACAATGCGCGAATCGGATGGTGTCTTACCAGAACGGACTGACCACGGTGGAGTGGTGCTTTACGGTGGCGGAGACTAATTTGGGGAAAAACGGCGTTGCGACGGCTCTCGGTGAAATTGGAGGCGGGGATTGAGGCTACACAGCCGTAAGAAACTATGCTTTCACCATGCGCAAACGATTTGGGCAAAGGTGGAGAGGTCAGTGCGAATTTGACTCGATTTGGTTTACTGGTATGTGGGTGATGACCGAGCCTCGCTGCGAACCATGGGCTACTTATAGCCGCGGAGGTCCGGCGATCAACGGACAAGCACCCCGTGAGTCACCACGATGAGGACTAGTGCTAAGCACGTGGCGCGCGGCAGTAATCGGCCGACGGTGAGGTCTTATCCGATCAGTCGATGCGCAAGGGAGGTACGGCGAGCCTAGCTACGGCAGAACCACGGTGATGGCACGGTGGCCGCCGATTAACCGGGGCCTGCCACCTCCCCGTTTTAACGCCACGTTGCCAAAGCCTTTTACCGTGGCCGCCGCTGACCTATCCCGACCGCCGTGGCATCCTCATCGTCGGCGTGATTTTTCTGAAGACCGTGAACAGTGCACCAGATTCAGTAAAAAGCTTATCTGATAGACCATCTTCAGATCAAAATAACTCCAATTTTCATATGGTACCAAGACTTAACATCTGCAGCAACATTGTAGAGCTACAAACCAGCTACACTTCATTTATAGGGATTGAACTCAGTTGAGCACTAAATCAGGGTTGAATCCTAGGCCAAAGATGGCTCTGTTACTCTGTAAGCCTGAAGTTCAGAGTTTAATCAGTCTGACAGCCAGACTTTAGGCTTAATTATCTCCAAAATCTTCTTAACAACAATGCTCACACTCTTAAGCAAAGTTGTTCACCTATAGTTGGGCTACAATTTTGATGTGGTGACCCAATACAAATTCTCACTACTTTGAAAGCTACACAGCCCCAAAGTTGGGCCTATAACCCTGATTTCAGACTTAACATAGGAATCAAAATTGGGGTCCTTTTTGCAAATGAGTCCAAAACTTAGGGTTTGGCTTGTAAATTCACATATATGTGACGCAAATGACTTAAGATACTTATTTGACTTGGTTTTTGCACTTTAGTCCAAAAGTGGACTAATTCTGCACATAGGTCCCTAGGGTTTGGTTTTAGGGTTTTTCAGGGTTCTAATTGAGATTCTTAATGTCCCAGGGGCATAAATGTAATTCCACCTTGTTTTTGGGGATATTATATGACTCTTTCTCTAAAGCCTTTAGGTTTTCTCATCTTGGGTTAGGTCTTGCCCCTTTGAGCCTGATTCAGGGTTAGGTCCCCTATCCAGGGTTCTATTTGCAAAAACACTTTAAACAATACAACTTGTTTGAAATTTTTACCTAGTGAATGCACTCTAGGTGTATCAAACATATGCAATGTCAATGCTTATGATGCCATGCTTAAATTTTAGTTACAGTAACACCAGGGGTGTTACATCCTTCCCCCCATAAAAGAATCTCGTCCCGAGATTTAAAGTCCTAGGGTGAGTAATGGAAAAGGAAATGTGTCACATTTTTATTCCCTTATTTCTGGTACAAGGCAGGGGTGGTGTGGGGGTTCACTCCTTTATTGCAATAACTATATACACTTTACAAATTACATGAGGCTAGAAAGCCTGGGAAATTCTTATTCAAGAAGTCTTGAGTTTCCCACGTAGCCTCTTCCTCAGCATGTTGGTTCCATTGTATCTTGTAGAACTTGAGAGTCTTTCTCTGGGTAACCCTGTCCTTTTGATCCAGAACTCGAACAGGATGTTCCGAGTATGTTAAATCTGGTTCCAGGATAACATCTGTCACTTCAATGGTTCGATCGGGAACCCGAAGACACTTCTTCAATTGCGACACATGGAACACATTATGGATAGCAGACAGAATTTCGGGTAACTGGAGTCGGTATGCCACTGGCCCACATTGCTCAAGTATAGGAAATGGACCAATGTACCTGGGTGCAAGCTTCCCTTTAACCCCGAAACGCGATACACCCTTCATTGGTGAAACTTTCAAGTAGACATAATCGCCTACCAGAAAGCATAAGGATTGTCGTCGTCGGTCTGCATAACTCTTTTGTCGAGTCTGAGCTTTCTTCATATTATGAATAATTTTCTGAACCTTTTCTTCGACCTCCTTTACCATATTAGGCCTAAAGAAGTATCTTTCTCCAGGTTCAGACCAATTTAGCGGAGTTCGACACCGTCGCCCATATAAAGCTTCAAAAGGTGCCATCTTGATACTTTCTTGATAGCTTGTTATTGTATGAAAACTCCGCTAAGGGCAAACATTCATCCCATTTCTGTGAGAAGTCCAAAACGCATGCCCGCAGCATATCTTCAAGTATTTGATTGACCCTCTCAGTCTGTCCACTTGTTTGAGGATGATAGGCCGAACTGTGGAGCAATTTGGTACCCAAGGATTTACTGAAGTTCTTCCCAAAACTTGGATACGAACCGAGGTCCACGATCCGACACTATAGTTTTTGGAATACCATGCAAACTGAGAATACGGGCAATATATAAGGCTGCATAAGTGGCTACTGTATATTTGGCCTTGACGGGTAAGAAGTGGGCAATCTTTGTAAGTCGATCAACGATAACCCAAATAGAATCATACCCTTTGGCCGTCCTGGGCAGTCCCACAATAAATTCCATACTTATGTCTTCCCATTTCCATGTTGGGATTGGTAAAGATTGTAATGGACCAGCAGTTTTCATGTGTATGGCCTTGACACGTCTGCAAGTGTCACACTTAGTCACATAGCGTGCAATTTCGATTTTCATCTTTGTCCACCAGTAATGCTGCTTCAAATCTTGGTACATCTTAGTGCTTCCGGGATGAATAGAATAACGACTAAGATGTGCTTCATCAAGAATTTGCTGGCGGAGTTCTTCGTTCTTTGGCACTACTATGCGGGTTTTAAACCATATCACACCTTGATCATCTTCCTTGAAACATTTGGCTGTTCCAGCCCTTATCTTCTCCCGTATGTGCTTCATGCCCACATTATCCTTTTGAGCATCAATTATCCTTTGCAAAATGATCGACTCAAGCTTTAGCTGATTCAGAGTCCCTTGTTGGATTATCCCCAGGTTTAACTTTTCCATCTCATGACACAAAGTGTTGTCAGAGGTCTTCACCATAAGACAGTGGCAGGAAGCCTTACGACTTAGTGCATCTGCCACCACATTGGCTTTGCCTGGGTGATAATGGATCTCCAGTTCATAGTCCTTAATAAGCTCAAGCCATCGTCTTTGCCTCATATTTAATTCTGACTAGGTGAAGATGTACTTCAAGCTTTTATGATCTGTATATATATGACAGATATTTCCTAGCAGATAGTGACGCCAAATTTTCAGGGCATGAACCACAGCAGCTAGCTCCAGATCATGAGTTGGGTAATGCTCCTCATGTCGGCGCAACTGCCTTGAAGCATATGCAATTACTCGGCCCTCTTGCATTAATACACAGCCGAGTCCACTGCCTGACGCATCACAATATACATCAAAAGGCTTGGTGATGTCCGGTTGAGCCAATACCGGAGCAGTGGTTAATAATGTCTTCAATTGCTCAAAGGCTTCATTACACTTAGAAGACCAATTGAACTTAATGTCATTCTTCAATAAACTTGTGATTGGCTTCACAAGCTTAGAAAAATCTGGTATGAACCTGCGATAATATCCAGCTAGTCCAAGAAAACTCCAGACTTGGTGAACAGTGGTTGGGGATTTCCACTCCAGAATATCTTTGACTTTGCTAGGATCTACCGCAATTCCTTTGGCCGATAACACGTGCCCCAAAAATTGAATTTCCTCCAGCCAGAACGCGCACTTGCTGAATTTGGCATAAAGCTGATGTTCCCTCAGGCGCGTCAATACAATCCGTAGATGTTGAGCATGCTCCTCTTCATTTTTAGAATATATCAAGATATCATCGATGAAGACCACCACGAACTTGTCCAACTCGGGCATGAACACCGAGTTCATCAAATAGGTGAAGTGGGCAGGAGCATTTGTGAGCCCAAAAGACATTACCAAATACTCAAACAATCCGTACCGCGTAGTAAACGCGGTCTTTGGTATATCCTCGGGCCGAATACGGATTTGGTGATAGCCCAACCTGAGATCAATTTTGGAAAATACCCTCGCCCCAGTCAGTTGATCAAATAAGATGTCGATCCTTGGAAGAGGGTACTTATTCTTGATAGTGACCTCATTCAGGGGTCGATAATCCACGCACATTCGCAGGGTTTGATCCTTCTTCTTAACAAAAATGGCAGGACAACCCCATGGAGACGAGCTTGGCCGGATGAATCCCTTATTCAGTAGATCTTGTAATTGAATCTTCAATTCCGCCAACTCATTAGGGGGCATACGGTACGATCTTCGGGAGATGGGAGCCGTACCGGGCTTTAGCTCAATTACAAATTCTACATCTCTTTCAGGGGGCAGTCCAGGCAAATCTTCCGGAAATACATCTAGAAACTCACATACTACCGGAATGTTCTTGATCTCCGGTACAATGGCTTCATATATTCTACCAGAAGCTTTGGCTGGATTGGTTACGGGGAGAGACAAAAGAATCTCTTCTTGATTATAGCTCAACCTGACGGTTCTGAGTTCAGTGTTGAGAATTGCCTTGTGTTGGGTTAACCAATTCATACCCAAAATTACATCTATATCCTGGCCTTTCAGAACAATCATGTTAGCAGGAAAGTTCCGTCCGGCCATTGTTACTGGCACTTCATAGGCCACTTCTCGAGTAAAAATATGTCCCCCAGGTGAATGAATTTTAAATCCCTCTTTTGATTCATGGCATGCAATGTGATGTTGCTCCACAAATTTCTTGCTAATGAATGTATGCGAAGCACCAGAATCAAAAAGAATAATTACAGGGTGACTGGCCACGGGAAACGTACCCATCATCACCGGCTCTCCTTCCGGTGTAGTGGCCACTTGGGTGTAATATACACGCCCCGTCTTCTTTGTATTCCTCCCCACAGTATTTCCCTTGGGCTGAGTTGATTTCCCAGATCCTTGCTGAGCATTGGATTGATTTTGCTTGGGATATGGGCAGTCTTTGATAAAATGTCCCGACTTGCCGCAGTTGAAACATCCGGTTGAAGAGCTGGGCAAAGCAGGGAATCGAGTGCCTGGGGCACCCGGCTGATTTGGGGAAGTGGGGGTATTGTTGGGGCGAATTATGATTGGCTGCTTGAAAGGAAATGCAGGTGGACGAGAAAAAGTGCGATTTTGGCTAGAAGGCCGGATGACAAACCGTTGCCTCTTCGCCTGGCCCTGAGTAGGCTTCTCACCACCGAATCCCTTGTTCTTCCCAGAACTTGCGTATTTTGCTTCAATAGATAAGGCTGTACTGACAGCCTTTCCATACGTGAGATCTATACATGTGGCCATCTTTCGCTGCAACCGGTCATTTAGACCCCTCATGAAGCAGTTCTTTTTCTTTAAATCAGTATTCACCTGGTCGATGGCATACTGCGACAGGTGATTAAACTTGTTGAGATACTGATTGACGGTATCTCCTCCTTGTTTCAACTTCATGAATTCTTCTTGTTTCATATGCAGCACACCTTCGGGTATGTAGTGCTCACGGAAGGCTGCTTTAAATTCTTCCTAGGTGATTTGATGGTTGACAGGTTGAATAGCCACAAAATTTCCCCACCAGGTACTGGCAGGGCCACGTAGTTGTTGCGCTGCGAATAATGGCTTCTGCGTTTCTGAACAACGGAGAAGACCAAACTTTTGTTCAATAACCCGTATCCACTCGTCGGCTTCCAACGGGTCCTCTGCCTTGACGAATAGGGGTGGACGGGTTTCAGAGAAGTCCAGATAGGTGGTTTCACGGGGGCCTTGCTGATAACCCCTTCCTGCCTGCTGCTGGAATTGCTGTTGACCCGCCATTTCCCTAAGGAAGCGGGTATTGTCTCACTACAACCTTTTATGCCTTCTATGACGAATATACAATGACACCACACACATTTGTCACAAATTAGTTCTGTTTATGACGTTTTCTGAGAGCTAACCCAACATAGCGACGCAAAAAAATATTCGTCATTAAAGTCGTCATAATTTGGAAGAATCAGACCATTGTGACGATATTTAATGACAATACTGAATTGTCATAAGAGTGAATCATCACAGTACCCTTTTATGCCATAACTATGACGATATAGTGTGTCATATCATGTTTCGTCATAACTTTTATTATTTTAATACAAATAATAATGTAAAATCTATTTTTACATGCGCAAGTATTATGTGCATATTTGGACGCATGTGCCGGTGCTGTGTTTCAAAAAATACTTTAAAAAACAAAAAAATAAAAATAAAAACGCCTGGTCAAGATTCGAACCTGACACGTTACAAATACAGATAATGATCCAAACCACTGCAATAGAGTCGAAATTATGATATATGGTCGGCTGTTGGTCTTCATATATGGTCGGCTGTTGGTCTTCATCTTCAGGAGCAGACCTTCGTACGAAGAATTGTTTGGGACACCACGACGTGCGGCTCCATCCCAGATTGCTGCGCGCGCGAGACCTTCATACGAAGAATTGTTTGGGGAAAAAAGACACCACGACGTGCGCCCCCATCCCCAATTGCTGCGCGCGCGTTCATCTTGCTACTCGCTAGAGGTATTACCTACCATCTTCCACCATGCATTCTCTGTTCAGGGATTTCTGTTTGTTAGGGTTTTGTGACTATCCAATTCAGAAATTTCCATTCGTTAGGAAGGGCTCAGCGCATGGCACTTGATCGATGGCGGAGCAGGTTAGAATCCTTTTTAGATAAAGGTGTTGTCACCATGCTTCAGAGTTGTTAGCTTGGATAAAGGTGTTGTCACCATTAATCTTCAGGTCCTTAATCTTCTGTAAATCTGACGGAGGAGATGCCCACAGACGCCTACCTATCATCAAATTTCTAGTTGATGCAGGATTTTTTGCTTTCTGTGTACTTCAGTAACCACCTTCATCACATTGTTTACAAACCAGGCAAATAGTGTCAGTTAGAACTACTATACGCTTCAGGTTCATTTTAACAGCCAAGCTACAGTGCATCAGGCGCCACACAAACTGCCTTATGCTTTCAGGGGATAAGTAAGTTTCAAAATCTTCATCCATAAATTTCAATTGGTTCACCATCACTTACTCTCCATACAATGTCATCCTTCTGTTTTCAACGCAAAGAATAACATGAGGCTGACATGTTTAAAATAGCTACTAATAATATGTAATTGCTTTAAAAAAGAGCAAGGAACGCCTTTGGTACAAGCCAATGGATTAAAAAAGCTAAGAAATTCAGAACACATTGATACACCAAAGTATATTGAAAAACTAATCCAGAAAATTTATAAATATATAAAAAAGGCGCGCTGAGCGCGCTTTATACACTAGTATCCATGAAAGACAGATACGAGCATCTAGCCATGCTAAACATGATTCCATGAAACACTAATATGAGTAGCCGAAGTGTTGAATAATTATTTTTTGCACAATTTATGAACAAGATACATCTAACACATGTGTTTTTAAATTTTTGTGTTTGTAGATGGACAAATCTTGGATCAACAGTAGGCTTTTTAGCGAGCAATATATCACAGGAGTGAGGGGTTTTATGAAGTTAATTTCAGAGCGATTTGATGATAGTGAGGAGGTACTATGTCCATGTAGAAAGTGTTTGAATCGGCTTGCCAAACCTAAGTCACAGATACAGGATCATTTATATATTCATGGAATGGCGAGCACATACACTACGTGGATACATCATAGGGAAGAACAATTGGATGCTGAACTGAGTGAACAAGCTGGCCATCTACATGAACATTATAGTATGAATGAGGATGTTTGTATGAATGAGCCTGAAAACCCTGAAGATAGATTGCCTGATATGGTACAAGATTTTTTCAGAGCTGAAGAGGGAGGTGCACAAAATTCTATGTTTGCAGTTGTATTGGATGAGATGAAGCAAGAACTTCACCCAGGTGCATCATACACAAGATTTTCTTTTGTAGTGAAGTTACTTCATATCAAATCTCGTTACCGGATCAGTAATGTTGCCTTCTCTGCTATTCTAAAGTTGTTGTCATTGGCTTTCCCACATTGTTCTGTACCAACATCTTATAAGGAAGCTAAGAAACTTATTAAAGCATTGGGACTTGGATATGAGTCAATCCATGTGTGTCCTAACAATTGTGTTTTGTTTCGAAAGGATTATGCAAAAAATAATGAGTGCCCAGTGTGTGGTTCATCAAGATGGAAAGATGGTGAACAAAGAAATAAGAGCCCTCAGAAGGTGTTGCGGCATTTTCATTTGATTCCTAGATTGAAGAGGATGTTTGCTTCAGAAAAAAACTCTGAGGATGCACAATGGCACAAGTTGAAGAGGAAAGAAGTGGAAAATGAGCTTAGCCATCCAGCTGATGGTCAGGCATGGAAAGACTTTGATAGAAAACATAATTGGTTTGGAGAAGATCCTAGAAATATAAGGCTTGGGCTTGCCACAGACGGTTTTAATCCCTTTGGCAAAATGAGCTCCTCTTACAGTATGTGGCCAGTTTTTGCTATCCCTTATAACTTTCCTCCATGGGTATGTATGGAGCAATGGAACTTCATGATGTGTCTACTCATCCCTGGTCGGGAATGTCCGGGAAAAGATTTTGATGTATTTCTACAACCACTAGTTGATGAGTTACAACAACTTTGGTTGGGTGTTTCTACTTTTGATGCATTGAGTAGAAGGGATTTTGATCTACATGCTGCTGTAATCTGGTGTATTCATGACTATCCTGGTTTGAGCACTTTGTCTGGTAGAGTTACAAGAGGATACTATGCTTGTGTACATTGTGACAAAGATCCTTGCTCTAAAAGAATAAGAAATAAAATATGTTATATAGGTCATCGACGTTGGCTTCCACATGACCATCCATGGAGGAAAAAGAAGGATTATGATGGCCAAATTGAGAAACGTGAGAAGCCGCATCAATTTAGTACCAATGAGTTGATGCAGCAATTGGAAAGGGTCAAGGAAGTTAAACCAGGGAAACATCCAAACAACAATAAGAGGAAGCGAGATGCAAATGATGGTCAATGTTGGAAGAAACGGTCGTGCCTGTGGGATTTGCCATATTGGACAGATTTGAAGCTGCGCCATAACCTTGATGTAATGCACATTGAAAAAAATATGTGTGAGTCTTTGCTTGGTACATTTCTTGCTCTTCCAGGAAAGTCAAAGGACAGTATTAATGCAAGGCTTGATTTTGAAGACATGTGCATAAGAAAAGATTTACTCTTGAAGCATGATGGAGGTTCCTATGTGGTTCCTCATGCCCCCTATACAATGGATAAAAATCAAAAGGTAGCATTTTATGATTTTTTGAGAAGTGTAAAGTTTTGAGATGGTTATGCTTCTAACCTAGCATCATGCATCACTGCTGATGGATGCAACCTCCAAGGCTTGAAAACTCATGATTGCCATATCATACTTCAACGGATTTTACCAGCTGCTCTCTGAGGAATAATGAACAATGAAATATATGTAGCAATTGCTGAACTAGGTAACTTCTTCCAGCAACTATGTGCTAGGACCCTTAAATTAGATGTTCTGCACCAAATGAAAGAGAATATCCCAATTGTCCTATGCAAGCTTGAGAAAATATCCCCCCCTCATTATTTGATGTTATGCTCCACTTGTCGATACATTTACCTAATGAGGCAATACTTAGAGGACCAGTCCAATATGGTTGGATGTACCCCGTAGAAAGGAGGTTATACACCTTGAAACATTCTGCGAGGAATATGGCACGACCTGAGGGTTCAATTGCAGAAGCATATGTTGCTAAGGAATGTTTGCATGCATCTTCAAGGTATTTTGATGATCTTGAGACAAGACACAATTGTGAGGGAAGGAATAGAGAGCATGTTGATATGAGTAAGGGTGGTATATCTGTTTTCCAACATGGAGTACAATTACTTGGAGCCCCAAGGATTACATATCTAGATAAGGATTATGATAAGATGGTTTGGTATGTGCTTAACAACTGTGTAGAGGTTGATCCATATATGGAGTATGTATTCCCATTATTCCTCTTGCTTGCTCTTGTTATTTTAGTATTCATTGCATGCTAAATGATGATTTTAATATATTTTACAGTCTATACAGAAAGGAGTTACAGAATGAGGGAGGATTTCCTGATGTTGAAAAACAAGTAGAAAAACAATTTTCTTCCTGGTTTAAAAACCATGTGAGAACATGTTTTATATTTCATTTTAATCCTTTATTACTTGAAGTTTTTCTCATTGTATACACATTTGATATGTACAGATTGGAACACTTTGGCATGCGCAAGGAGAAGATGTCTGTTCTGATCTATTCGCTTTGTCATGTGAACCTGATATGCGAATAAGAATTTATTCAGCATGTATTCTTGATGGTGTTCGATACCACACTATCGATCGTGAGAAAAATAGGAGGACACAAAATAGCGGTGTAATGGCAGAAGCCACACATAATAGTGAAGATATTGAATTTTATGGTTCCTTGAGAGAAATAATTCAGTTGCAATATAATGCAGACAAGAGCGGGCATCGGTTAGTGGTTATTTTTCGATGTGATTGGTTCGACACAGAAAGCAAGAAGGGAAGAATAAAAGATGACGGATTATTCAAAAGCATCAACCATTCCATATGTTGGTACAAAAATGATCCTTTCATTCTTGCCCCACAGGCAACAATGGTTTTTATTTGCAAGACACTAGATATGGGGGTAGCTGGAGGGTAGTTCAAAAAGTTGCGCATAGGCATATTTGGAATGTTGATGAAACTTGTAGTGATGAAATACCCAATGGTGTGTCGCTTTCTTACCAAGATGATGAGTGTACAGCTTGTAATATTCAACATACTGAAGTGAATGTGAACAATGATACACCTAGGGTAGAAAATGTTGATATTATAGATGCAAGTGTAGTTGAAGATCTACACAGACAAAGGGAAATGGAGCAGAAGCAAGATTATTTCGAAGATGAAGAAGATGAAACAGGATGGCAATATGCTAGTGATAATGACGAGAGCAATACCCAAAATGTTGTTGATGATGATAGCGATGATGACTAGATGAGTGTTAAGGAAAAACTTGAAGCGTGCTGCGCCAAGGGAATAGAACTACAGATGGTCCAAGAAACTTGAAGCGTGCCGCGACAAGGAAACAAGTTCCTGTCTGTCCTAGAAACCTGAAGCGTGCTGTCTGTTTGTGCTCCTAGACTAAACATTCTGTTTGTGCTCTCAGTGTGTGTGTTGCTGTCTGTGTAATGTTTAGAACCAGAAATTTTGTTAGTGCCCAGAAACATTTCAGAATTGTGTATGTGCTCAGTTATCTGTGCATGTGCTCCCAGAAATGTGAACATAAATAGATGATGTGAACAGAAATCTTTTGCGACAGAAACATAATTAGTGCCCAGAATTCCGTTTAATTCTATTTGTGTATGTGTATGTGCTCAGTTTAATTCTGTTCGTGTGCCCAGAATCCCAGAAACAGAATTAGTGCCCAGTTATATGTGTATGTGTATGTGCTCAATTTAATTCTGTTTGTGTGCCCAGAAACATTTCAGAATGTGAACAGAAATTATGTGAGTGCCCAGAAATGTGCCCAAAAATGTGAACATAAATTGCTTATGTGAACAGAAATCTTTTGCGACAGAAACAAAATTAGTGCCCAGAATTATGTTTAATTCTATTTGTGTATGTGTATGTGCTCAGTTTAATTCTGTTTGTGTGCCCAGAATCCCAGAAACAGAATTAGTGCCTAGTTATATGTGTAAGTGTATGTGCTCAATTTAATTCTGTTTCTGTCCCAGAAACATTTCAGAATGTGAACAGAAATGATGTGAGTGCCCAGAAATGTGCCCAGAAATGTGAACATAAATAGCTTATGTGAACAGAAATCTTTTGCGATAGAAACAGAATTAGTGCCCAGAATTCCGTTTAATTCTATTTGTGTATGTGTATGTGCTCAGTTTAATTCTGTTTGTGTGCCCAGAATCCCAGAAACAGAATTAGTGCCCAGTTATATGTGTAAGTGTATGTGCTCAATTTAATTCTGTTTGTGTGCCCAGAAACATTTCAGAATGTGAACAGAAATGATGTGAGTGCCCATAAATGTGCACATAAATGTGCCCAGAAATGTGAACATAAATTGCTTATGTGAACAGAAATCTTTTGCGATAGAAACAGAATTAGTGCCCAGAATTCCGTTTAATTCTATTTGTGTATGTGTATGTGCTCAGTTTAATTCTGTTTGTGTGCCCAGAATCCCAGAAACAGAATTAGTGCCCAGTTATATATGTAAGTGTATGTGCTCAATTTAATTCTGTTTCTGTCCCAGAAACATTTCAGAATGTGAACAGAAATGATGTGAGTGCCCAGAAATGTGCCCAGAAATGTGAACATAAATAGCTGATGTGAACAAAAATCTTTTGCGACAGAAACAGAATTAGTGCCCAGAATTCCGTTTAATTCTATTTGTGTATGTGTATGTGCTCAGTTGAATTCTGTTTGTGTGCCCAGAATCCCAGAAACAGAATTAGTGCCCAGTTATATGTGTATGTGTATGTGCTCAATTTAATTCTGTTTGTGTGCCCAGAAACATTTCAGAATGTGAACAGAAATGATGTGAGTATGCCCAGAAATGTGCCCAGAAATGTGAACATAAATTGCTGATGTGAACAGAAATCTTTTGCGATAGAAACAGAATTAGTGCCTAGAATTCTGTTTAATTCTATTTGTGTATGTGTATGTGCTCAGTTTAATTTTGTTTGTGTGCCCAGAATCCAAGAAACAGAATTAGTGCCCAGTTATATGTGTATGTGTATGTGCTCAATTTAATTCTGTTTGTGTGCCCAGAAACATTTCAGAGTGTGAACAGAAATGATATGAGTGCCCAGAATTGTGCCCAGAAATGTGAACATAAATTGCTGATGTGAACAGAAATCCAATCCAGTTGATGTGAACATAAATTGCCCATGAATAAGGGCAAGGAATCCAATCCAGTTGAAAACAAACAATTGTCTGATGGAAAAGTCAGATGAAAGGCAAGGAGTGTAAACCACGTACGAGCGAGCGCAGAAAGCGAAATGTTTTGCAGCGAGTCAAGCGTAATACGATCAAAAGGAAATGGGTCAATGCTAAAACTCAAACAGTTCCGCAGAGGGTTGAAAGAGCGAGCTACATTCTTTCATAGAAGACGGAAAAAAAGAGGACTGATGCTTTCTTACTTCATCTTAATATAGGGATGCTTTATGTAGCTTCCAATAAATAGGAAACAAGATGACCCATGGGGCACTCAGTGACGTATCTAAACCGTCTATCCAGTACTGGCTTTTCACACTCGGGAATAGAAACTGTCGGCACTTGAAGATGAATGAAGCGAAATTACCCCCCCCCCCCAAAAGCCCTTAGACCCACCTTGGTGGGGACTGACTGCTCTCCCCTACGAAAGTAGCATCGCGATGCAGAGATCAACAACACATATTCGCATACCATGCTTATCTATTGATGTCGCAGATCAACGGCAACTCCCATACTAAGTATGATGTCGCATATCGGTTGTCTAACTAGAAGGGTGGAACCTTTTCTTTTTAACTAGTCTTAAAGTGGATGTCGCAGCCTTGAGTTCTATCCTTGGCTTATTCAATAGAGCTTTCCTTCTTTTCACTATTCGATATTGCTGTGAGATACTACGAGAGCTCGTAGGCAATATGAGATAGAGCTGACTAAGAGAAAGAAGTAAGCGGATCTTGCAGCTGTTTTCATTCCTTTATTTAGGTCTTGAACAGAACTCCCAGAAATGTGCCCAGAAACGAGCAGCATCAACAGCCTCTGCAACAGCGACGATGGGAGCAGTTCGATCCATGGGGTTTTTAGTGCAGCGGCTCTGGTGCAGCGGCTACGGTGCGGCGGCTAGGGTTTGGTTGAGATCTCGGTTTGGTTGGGCGTGAACGACAGCTAGAGCGAGCAGCAGGCCTCACGTATAGTCTCCTGTTAAAGGCAAAATGACGGCGTGCGTATGATTTATATCCCATGGCTGTAGGAGGCAAATCGTAGAACTCCACACAGCGCGTTCCTCCCAAGGCCATGAGAAACTTCCAGGCAAAAATCGAAGCATCGCGCCACAATAAAAGTAGAAAAATGCAGGCATCGTCGTGTCCGCCGTGGTGGAAGGGGAAAAGGAGAGCAGTCCACAACAACCACGGCGGCGGGTACTCATTGTCCCTTGATCTATGAGCGCTTCATCTATGGTCTGTGTGGTGCGGACCAGACATCATCGTCTCCGTCAGGTCAGCACACCGTCGATGTCGGTTACCATATGATTGTGTTTGCAGCCATCCCTCAATGTCATCTGCTTCGTCGCGTGTATATTATTGTTCTCTCCGATTACCATGACAGGTCGTCGGAGGCTGACGTGCAGGCGTCTCTAGCAAAGCAGCTCACCCACATCGAGGTTGTCGTGGTCATGGCGGTCAGAGCCGTGTCGGGCACCGTAGTCGATGGGCTCATGGGCACACTTACGCCCGCCTACAGGGCCAATTCTTCGCATAATCATTTCACAGACTAAACTGCCATTCAGAAACACATCATTTTAATTAATATTATTATAAATTTGTTTAGAACCTTAGGAAATTATTACCTATTTTTTAATGAGGCGTTGTTTATAACATCTAATATGAAATACGAACAGGGTTTACAACATCTTTTTGTTGAGATGATAAATTTTTAGTTTACCTCGGAAACAAGCAACCACTGTCTTTATTCAAGAACAAAAACGAAATATTTTTTATTCTATGCAATAGAGGACATTTTTCTTTATGAACGACAAGCAAATGCTCTTCTTTCTACATAATCAAAAGTGTTCTAGAGGATCCCTTGCACATTATTCTTTTTGCACATGCGCATGTATTATTTTTTTAAAAATATTTCCTTGTGACGGCGTACCTATTTTCAGATAATTATTCTTCTTTTTAATCAAAATTGAACCAATATAATCCCTACAAAAAATAGACTGCTCCCCTGGTATATCATTCCGTAATTGAACCAATAGCTTTTTTAATCAGTTTTCAGCCCACGAGAGTCCAGATTCCAGAAACCGGCCTAATGTCCATTTTTATTCCCTATTACTGAACCCTATTCTCTCCTCTCTGGCTCTCTCACGTGTCTCTCTCTCAGCCGCCTGCCCGCCCAGCCACAAGCAGCCGCCACCCACCAGAAAGCAGAACCGCAGAAACCGAGCGCCCTGCGTCCGGTGTCCCTGCCATCCAGCGGTCCAGGCCCGTTTCTTAACTAGAGACTTCGTCGCAGAGAGAGAGGGAGCCGCTGCACCCAGAATTCGCCGAACGCCGCCAGATATTTTATCTCGCCGCCGCCGTTCCACACCGCGACGTGGACAGCCAGCGCCGCTGTTATTCTAGAACGTAACGTAGCCACGGTATGAGTTCGTTTGCCTGCAATTGCAATAGTCCAGCTTCTAGTTTGTTCGATCTATGTGCGTATTGGCTTGTGGTAGTTTCTTCGGTCGTCGTTTGGCCGGGGCGTGCCAGGACCAGGACTAGATATACTTTCATAGACAACAGCAGGACATCCAATTCAGTATATACAATTCTTCTTATACCCGCAGGTTCTCAAATCATTTGTGTTTTATTTGTGTGGAGTGTAATTATATCCGCAGGTTCTCAAGTGACGACGTGGACACGCCGGGAGCACGTCTTTGCTCCCAGCTCTATTATATAGAATGGCTTATTTTTTGTAGGGTCCTTTTTCCTATGCATGGATACATTTCTGCTATCTATTTTATCTTGCCATCCATAACATGATCAAGCTGAAATGGTTGAACATCAATGCTTTGATGTTATTTTATCTATTCAACAACACCATTTTTGTTCATGATGGGGTTATAACCTGAATAGTGAATGTGTGCCTAGCTGCATATATTGCTCTAGTATACCTTCTTTAGACAGTTTTTATATAATACCTAGGTCCACCCCTGCATCTGGTGGTTGTTGATCCGGTGACTAAGATGGCTCCAGGGAAGAGGTCCACATGGACCTCACGGAAACCCGAAGGTAATTTACTCTTTATGGCAATACCTTCTTAATTTATTTTGTTTTAGTATTGTATGCCTTTATTTTACTTTGTGTTACATTAACAGAACCTATGCCAACTGATTACGAGAAAATAAGGGCTATGAATATGATGAAGAACAATCAATTGTTTCAACGGCTAGGCCTTGGACAATTGAAATCACTGGTGACTGCTACAGCTGCAAACAACAAAGAAGACTGTCCTCAACAATCAGAGAGTTTATATGATGGTGAAAACACTGATAATTTTAATGAAGAGGTCACTATAGTACTTATTAATTCTTAGCTTCTCAATTATCTATCTTTAGTTTTGGGTTCACAATGAATTTGATATGCATATCCTTATTGTATTCTACATATTCAGGAATTCCAATGTCGTAACAGTGGTCGTGCCAACATATCCGATGATGGTCATCAGATCTCAACAAAAGTAACAAGAGGAAATAAAAGAATTGTGGCACCTGCACAGGAGCGAACAATTAGAGTCACTAGGCAAAGAATTGCTGAAATAAACCAAGAAAATAGCCACAACCCGTCTGTTCATAAACAACTCAGTTCATGTCCTGCTACAAACCATGATTCGATCGAAACTCTTGTTGTTCCTACACAACCTAGTGCAAATGCCACCATAGACAATAACCCAACACATCACATAGACAATGCTATAGAGCCTAATTCTCTGATACAGGAGGAGAGTGATAACCACAATGCAGTTGAAGGTAACTAAACATTTTAACTATTTAGACATTGAACTATCATTGAGCAAATAACTTTTATGTTTTCCAGCATTAGTTTAGGTAACTAGTATAACTTAAATTTAAACAAAATTACTCATATGTTTTAGTATGATTTATGGCAACTAATTCTTAGTTATATGCAGCATCACACATATCAAAAACTTTTTGTGTCCTGACCAGGAACAATAGATATCATACCAAGGAGAAAAAGTATGGGCAAACAACTTGAATCGTTAAGCAGAGGACTAGGAATGAAGATTCCAATCCAAATTACTGAAGGGAGCAAGAGGCCAGAGCCACCCATTCAAGCTGCTAAGTTTGCATCAGAGGGGGGAATCACATTGAGGTAGCACATTCCAATATTTCACCACTGGAAGGAGTACAAGAGGAAAGAGAATGAACCTACAATAAAAAACTATATTGGAAAAGTTACTGTAAGTTACTTTTACTCATTTGTCAAGTTACAGTTCATCGACATTTTCAATTATTGTTGAAATTGTTTCTTATTTACCAGGCTCAATTCACCATGGACAATGATAGCAAGGCAGTGGAAGTTGCATGTCTAGATATGCTAAAGGTTGGACAACGCCAAATGAGGTATAGACTAAAACAAAATTATTTCAATGGGATACCTGCTAATCAAGTGAGGACTACATCGCCTATTTCAAGCATGTCTGATGAGGACTGGAGAAAGTTGGTGGAGAAGTGGTCTACCCCAAAACACAAGGTTTTTGCAATAAATCTCCACTGACTTGCACTGTACTATCTTTATTGTTTGAAGTGAAATCATGGATATCCTTATGAATTTTACCTTTCCTATTTTGACATTTCGTCCCAAATAATTTATGCCCACATTAAGTGTCTACCTTTTAGATAATGGAACATTGATCTAGCTTTTGCACCATCCTTAGTGAATGCACCCAATAAAAGTACATATAGTTCAGATTCTGCAACATAACTAAAAACATCAAATAAAGTAGCACATAGAGAAAACCAATGCAATAATTAACTAATGTAGACTCTGAAAACTGCTATACTATTTCACACTACTTATTGTACATATTATTTCTAACATGTTGATTTAATGTATAGGATAGTTGTATGAAGAATAAACTTAATCGTGAAAAAGTACAGTATCAACAATGCACAGGATCCCAGTCATATATTGCAAAAGCTTATTTACTAGTAAGAAAAGCATCATTGGTTACTGAACTACATGGTTGCCAAATCTCTAATTGTTTACTGCTGCCAATAAATTCAATATTAACATCTCTATTTACTCATGAAGTTGTCCCCTAATTTATTGGTAAGAAAATGATCATTGGATGTCAGAGCAGTTTCCTAGGCCTTCAAAGAAGTTTGACTAGCTTTCAATCAATATGTCCACAATTATATGTTGTAAATTATAGATCATTTTGATAACAGTAGCAAATATGTATTCTAGTTTTATTTATTGGAGTTTGCTTCCTCTGTTCATTGTGGCTGCATTGCAACACCTACTGCAGAGAAAGCAACCCAATGCCAAGCTATAGAGAAAGCAGCCTGCTGCCATCACTGTCTTTTATCTTTTTAGATGATGAATTAGCACTGCTCATATATCTACTAGAAATATTATTTCATTCAACCGATTTAGTACTGTCCATATCTAAAATGTATTGTAAACCTTTTAACAAATGTTCAACCTTCAATATACGTCATATTGAAATTTATAAATCTGACTTGTACATTATGTGCCAAGGTCTCTATTCTCACCAGATTCATTTCCTCACTTTAGAAACAAGAGAAATATAAGGATGCTGAACCGAGTGCAATAGATCTTTTCAAGGACATGCATTGCAGCAAGAAGAAAGGTTTTTCTGAAAATGTAAAGGAAGCAATTGTGAGTACTCGTTTTCTTTTATGTTTGTTCTGAAAAATTACAACTACGACTATGTTATACTAACAAATAATATTTATAATAGGTTGACATGGAAGCAATGGTGACAACACCAGTTGAGGATGGACAACAGCAGAAGTCTCCTATGGAAGTTGTTTCTGAAGTGCTAGGGGGCTCCAGTTTATTTCTAAAGAATGTTGGTCCTGCAAGATAACTCCAAGAAAAGCTCCACAACAACTGTTTCTGCAATGGTTCAAGAACTTCAGAATCAATTGGAGTTTGAGAGGCTAGAAAAAGATGGACTTCGGGAAGAAGTAGAAACCTTAAAGGCTCAGGCACAGGCCTCAAAGGAGACCATGGACAATATGAAGAGATCGATGGAAGAAAATAATAGTCTCCTCCATCAACTGTTGAGCTTCAATCGAAGCCAAGTGCCCCCATCTTAAGTCTGCTATAGTATCATGTTATATTAGTTCTGGATTCAGGTTTTATAAATTTGGAATATGTTTAAACTTTCATACTTTGAGTTGAAGTTATAGGATTTCCTTTGTATTTTAAGTTACATGATCTACAATCATACGATTTGAAGTTATAAAAGTATCTCTTGTATGAATTGTGTGAATGTTGAACTAAATAATTCAATGTTTTGGTTATTAGCATGTGACCATGACGCTATGAATTCACCACGCCTTATGATGAAAAATCCGTCATAAATATATTACAACGCCATCGTACTTTGTGATGAACAAAAATCGTCACAAATATATTGCCACATCAGCTGCCACATCATTGATATTTATGACAAATATTTTTGTCACATCATTTTGCCACATCATCTGCCATGTGGCATGCCACATCATAACATTTGTGACGAATGAAATCGTCACAACATTTTTGCCACATCACCTGCCACGTCAACTGCCATGTCATCTCGCCACGTAATCAGCCACGTGGCAAGGCACGAATACATGAATTGTGACATATTTAAACATAATTAGTGACGAATTCGATTGTCATAGAAGTAGTGACGTTTGTAGTTTGTGTCATAAACTATTATGACATTTTTTTGTTATTCGTCATAGTACTCCATTTAACACGCACCTTCTGTGACGATGTAATTTTCGTCACAATGACGTCACCAACATGTAAGGTATGACAAAAATACTGCTGTTTGTGACGTAATGTTAATGTCACAGAAGGCATAGAAGGTTGTAGTGTCTGCGGTGGCATTTACCAAGGCGGCAATCGCCTCGGCCAACGTGGGAGGAACCGGATGTGGATTTGGGGTGACATCCCTTCCCCCAGAAGTTCCCGCTGCGTCCTGTCCTCGAGTCCTGGTCGGCATCTGAGGCAAAGAACATTTGAAATAAATACAAAATGCCAAAGAAGCCTTCCATTTTACATTACTATAAAAAGTAATGATACAGACTCGATATTACATAACAGGATACATTACCCATTATACAAAAGTTCAACCTATTATACAACTTACTATCTCTACTTCTACAAGCTACACTACTACTCCTGCTTTTGATTGTTCTTGGTAGCTTCATCGTCAGGGGTGGGAGACCATACGTCGACCAGCCTCAAAGAAGGAGGGGGCCTAAAAAGGTCTAACTCCCCACCAAGCGCTTCTCCCGCAGTATGCGAGGGTCTGGCTTCAGACCTGACGGGATCCGCAGGGACATTTAGGTGTAATTGCGAATACAGTACATGAACTTCTTCATGTAAAGTATTGCAATATACCTGCAAGTTATCAATAGCAACGCTAAGTTCGTTGACTCGTGCTCGAGCCTTTGCTTCCTTAGCTAAAGCTACTGAGCGAGATTGTACTGCCCAGTCAAGCGCCAAATCTCGGTCAGCTAGTTGATCTTGCAGGGTGCGGATGTAACTTCTTAAATCATTTATCCGGTCACATTCCGCAACCCATAGATTAGTCCTGCGCTGTAACTCCGCTTGGAGTTGATTCACGCGAGCTTCGAGATCACCAATAGGATCGTTGCTCCCGCTACTGCTGTCTTGCTCTCGTGGGGCAAGTTGATGCCGAGGCACACCAATGGGTCCAGTATGCTTACGTGCCGTTTTCCTTGTACGTGGCGGCATTTGCTAAGGGGGAAAATTTATTAGTATAATTCTTAGCATGATGCATGAATAAGTACAGAATCAACCTTAGTCGATTCAACCTTCTATACATTGCACTCTTCCTATCTGGTCCTTGAAATGAACTCTTCAGAAATACTTAGGTAAGAAGAGAAGCAATTTTCTAGATAAGTCTTAGAAAATCCTTTTGAAGATGCCACATAATATCTGTCAAGAAGGGCTACGCTCCGATACCAGCTGTGACGGAACCTCCCAAGTAATTAGGCCCACCTACAGTTGTCCTTGTCCAACGGACCTCAGACAACCCTATAGGTGCCCCTGAACTACTTGACAAGCTCGGTATCTTTCCTTACCTTTCCAGGAACGTCTCACCCGTCATGCAGACATTACAGAACATCGGAGATAAAGAAATGCGGAAGCGATTACATAACTTACATTTATTAAAAAGTAAGATCAGGTTGTTTATTACAGACCAGGAATATAAACGAGTGCAGAGTAATACTATTACACATACCAAGGGAGGTAAAAACTCCTCCCGACAGTTATCACACAAAAGTCTTAATGGAGGATCCTTTCCTCCCGCGCTTCACTCTTGCTTATCTTCATTAGGAACCACCTTGGTACAGAAGCAACAGAACTCTGCTGCTTCCTCACCTAAAAACAACAAGGGGATAAACCCTGAGTATGGAATTACTCAGCAAGTCTTACCCGACTAAGGAAAAGACTCTCAAGGGTATGCTAGATAAATGGGAATCAAGGAGAGGCTTTAGCAAGAATCAACTTAGATACTTTTGCAGAAATAGCTTACTAAGGTGAGTCCTTACTTTCAATCTTTTAATGCCATGTTAAGTATTAATAGACTCTGTTTGCCTCTAGTCTAATTTCATCATTTCATCAGTACAACATCATTTTTAGTCCATACTGTTCACATCCTGACTCTAGGTTGCAGGGAAGTGACCAAGTCTTCATAACCGCGAAGGCACGGCGATCCGAATCGATTATACTCAGCTGAGGATCTCCAATCACACGACATATGTAGCACTTAACCCTTGCATATGTCAACCCGCCACCGGGGTTCTTAAGACCAGATCAGGTTCACGCAAACCGAGAGCACAGATACACCACCGTCCAGCCTCTTGCCACGGTGGGTACACGCTACTCCTGCCACCGCTCCACGCCCATTTCGTGTTATCTTATTCTGGCCTTAGTCTGCCCGAGGCAAGGCTTACCCATGACGAGGCATGTGACCAGTTAAAGGGTCCTCGATCAGCACGCCTACATACACGTTCAATCCTTAATCAACCTGGGTAGAACATCACCTGTTCCTAACCCAAGTCTCGATTTAAGTACTTCCATCCTTAGGATTGTTTCTGTTCCTTAGGATGAAAAGAGCATCACAGGGAACTTTGCAGTAAGATCCCACCATTGCTCCAAAAGAAAATATTCTTGCAGGTAGAAGTCATCTTTCCTCAGGATAACCCCTGAGCTAGGCAGTATAGCAAAAGACAACCTCTATCCACAAGACCTAAGCAGGGCTAAGCATTTTTGTAAAACAATTTTGATACTTCACCAGAAGTATCTATAAAGGTGTGGATATCAAGGAAAGCAATGCATCAAAGGGTTCCAAGCAATTCCTATGAACTTAATGCACATTTCACTTGACTTAAGATGTGCGAAAAGTATTTAAAAACACAAGGAAAAGAGTTGCATGCACCGAGGCTTGCCTTTGTTAACAGGTGAGTCTGGCTCGGATCCGCAAATATCAAAGTAGAAGCAATTGCCTGCTTGAGAATCCGAGGGTGGTGGTGTCCTTTCTTCGGTGATTTCCTCTTCTTCTTCTCGTTCTAATCATAACCATACATATGTATAAGAATGGATGCCATGGGATGCTCATGAGGGTGCAAAGATAATATAAACTTATTATCTAAGTCTTGAATACAACTTTCCTTCACGGTACTCCGAGAACCTAGGGTTTCCGGAGTCAGTAAAGGAGTTCATAGGGCAGGGGGGGTGTTTTGTGGTTTGGTGAGCAGACAAGGTCCAAATCAACCCAAATTCTACCCAAGGCTTCTAAATAATATGAGGAACTCATATAAAAATTTTGAGCATTTTTGGGATTACAACTTATCTTTTAAAAATCCAAAACTACTACTTTGAACTACTTTAAATGCCTTAAAATTCCTTATTTAACCTAAAAATCACAAAACTATTTTTATTAAATTCTAAGGAAAATAAGAAGTCTAGGAAAATTGGTTTCACAATTTTACGATTTTTCTATCATTTTCTATGGATTTCCAAAGCTGGACAGAAAAAGAAAAGAGAAAAGAGGAAATAGTGTTGGGCCAAAATCGGTACAGGCGGCCCAACAATGAGCAGAAGCGCGCCCGCGCCAACGCCCGTGCCAACTTTGCACTGAGCTCCCTGTCATTTTGAATATTCCGAAGCAAGGTCAACGCACTATTGAGACGAGTCACTGACGGTTTATACGGAACCCCTCGGACTTCTAATTCTTTACCGGCTGAAGCCCTCGACGTCGGACGGCGATGCGCAGGGCTCCGACGAGCGCGTGAACCGGGGATTTTGCTCAGTGGTTGGTGTCCTACTTTGGTCGAAACCAAATTCAAGTTCTAAGGACCATTTCCCCCAATAAATTTTACGGTTGGTGATCTGCCAAGCTCTGCCCGCGAGGACAGTGAACGGCGCGGACATGTGCTCGTGTTCCAATCGATTGGCGGGCTCCTAGTTCAATTCGGTGGTTTGTCAAGCATCACCAGCATACATGGACATGAGAACAACGCGCGAATCGGATGGTGTCTTACCAGAACGGACTGACCACGGTGGAGTGGTGCTTTACGGTGGCGGAGACTAATTTGGGGAAAAACGGCGTTGCGACGGCTCTGGGTGAAATTGGAGGCGGGGATTGAGGCTACACGGCCGTAAGAAACTATGCTTTCACCGTGCACAAACGATTTGGGCAAAGGTGGAGAGGTCAGTGCGAATTTGACTCGATTTGGTTTACTGGTATGTGGGTGATGACCAAGCCTCGCCGTGAACCATGGGCTATTTATAGCCGTGGAGGTCCGGCGATCAACGGACAAGCACCCCGTGAGTCACCACGATGAGGACTAGTGCTAAGCACGTGGCGCGCGGCAGTAATCGGCTGACGGTGAGGTCTTATCCGATCAGTCGATGCGCAAGGGAGGTACGGCGAGCCTAGCTATGGCAGAACCACGGTGATGGCACGGTGGCCGCCGATTAACCGGGGCCTGCCACCTCCCCGTTTTAATGCCACGTTGCCAAAGCCTTTTACCGTGGCCGCCGACGACCTATCCCGACCGCCGTGGCATCCTCAACGTCGGCGTGATTTTTCTGAAGACCGTGAACAGTGCACCAGATTCAGTAAAAAGCTTATCTGATAGACCATCTTCAGATCAAAATAACTCCAATTTTCATATGGTACCAAGACTTAACATCTGCAGCAACATTGTAGAGCTACAAACCAGCTACACTTCATTTATAGGGATTGAACTCATTGAGCACTAAATCAGGGTTGAATCCTAGGCCAAAGATGGCTCTGTTACTCTGTAAGCCTGAAGTTCAGAGTTTAATCAGTCTGACAGCCAGACTTTAGGCTTAATTATCTCCAAAATCTTCTTAACAACAATGCTCACACTCTTAAGCAAAGTTGTTCACCTATAGTTGGGCTACAATTTTGATGTGGTGACCCAATACAAATTTTCACTACTTTGAAAGCTACACAGCCCCAAAGTTGGGCCTATAACCCTGATTTCAGACTTAGCATAGGAATCAAAATTGGGGTCCTTTTTGCAAATGAGTCCAAAACTTAGGGTTTGGCTTGTAAATTCACATATATGTGACCCAAATGACTTAAGATACTTATTTTACTTGGTTTTTGCACTTTAGTCCAAAAGTGGACTAATTCTGCACATAGGTCCCTAGGGTTTGGTTTTAGGGTTTTTCAGGGTTCTAATTGAGATTCTTAATGTCCCAGGGGCATAAATGTAATTCCACCTTGTTTTTGGGGATATTATATGACTCTTTCCCTAAAGCCTTTAGATTTTCTCATCTTGGGTTAGGTCTTGCCCCTTTGAGCCTGATTCAGGGTTAGGTCCCCTATCCAGGGTTCTATTTGCAAAAACACTTCAAACAATACAACTTGTTTGAAATTTTTACCTAGTGAATGCACTCTAGGTGTATCAAACATATGCAATGTCAATGCTTATGATGCCATGCTTAAATTTTAGTTACAGTAACACCAGGGGTGTTACAGTGAGCGGCCTAGGCTAATAAAATTCGAATTGACTCTAACCTAGCCACAGGAGCAAAAGTCTCCTCAAAATCCAAACCTACGACTTGGGCATAACCTTTTGCCACAAGTCAAGCCTTGTTTCTTGTCACCACTCCATGCTCGTTTTGCTTGTTGCGGAACACCCACTTGGTTCCCACAATGTTTTGCTTAGGACAGTGGCAACAGGCTCCAGACTTCATTTCTTTTGAAGTTGTTGAGCTCTTCCTGCATGGCCAACACCCAGTCCGAATCCTGCAAGGCCTCTTCTACCCTGAAAGTCTCAATAGAAGAGACAAACGAGTAATGCTCACAAAAATTAGCTAATTGTGAACGAGTAGTTACTCCCTTGCTGATGTCACCTAGAATCTAATCGACGGGGTGATGTCTTTGGATCGTCGCTCGGACTTGAGTTGGAGGGGCCCGTGGTGCTCCTTCCTCCATCACTTGTTCTTCCTGTGCTCCCCCTTGATCCTGCCCTTCTTCTTGAGGTACCTATACATCATCTTGAGTTGGGGGATGCACCATTGTCGAGGAAGATGATTGATCTTGTTCATGTAGTTCTTGTGGTCACACATCGCCTATCGCCATCATACGCATTGCGGCCGTCGGAACTTCTTCTTCATCTATGTCATCAAGATCAACTTGCTCTCTTGGAGATCCATTAGTATCATCAAATACAATGTCACTAGAGACTTCAACTAATCCCGATGATTTGTTGAAGACCCTATACGCCTTTGTATTTGAGTCATATCCTAGTAAAAAACCCTTCTACTGCCTTGGGAGCAAATTTTGAATGTCTACCTTTCTTCACCAGAATGTAGAATTTGCTCCCAAATACACGAAAGTAAGAGACATTGGTTTTGTTACCAGTAAGGAGTTTGAGGAGGTCTTCTTGAGGAGGCGATGCAGATAGAGCCGGTTTATGGCGTGGCAGGCTGTGTTACAGCTTCTGACCAAAACCGATCGGGCGTCTTGAACTCTCCAAGCATCATTCTCACCATATCGATTAGCGTCCTGTTCTTCCTCTCTACCACACCGTTTTGCTGTGGTGTGTAGAGAGCGGAGAACTCGTGCTTGATGCCTTCCTTCTCAAGAAACTCTTCAACTTATAGATTCTTGAACTCGGACCCATTGTCGCTCCTTATATTCTTCACCATTAGCTCAAATTCATTTTGAGCTCTCCTTAAGAAGTGCTTTAGGGTCCCTTGGGTTTCTGACTTATCCTGCAAAAAGAATACCCAAGTGAAGCAGGAAAAATCATCAATAATTACAAGACCATACTTACTTCCCCCGATGCTGAGGTAGGCAATGGGTCCGAAGAGATCCATGTGAAGAAGCTCCAGTGGTCTTGATGTTGTCATCACATTTTTGCTGTGATGAGTGCTTCCCACCTGTTTCCCTGCCTGACATGCTGCATAAGGTCTGTCTTTCTTAAAAAAGACATCGGTTAGTCCTAACACATGATCTCCCTTTAGAAGCTTATGAAGGTTCTTCATTCCAACATGTGCTAGAAGGCGATGCCACAGCCAGCCCATATTAGTCTTAGCTATTAAGCATGCATCTAGATTAGCATTCTTTTTCGAAAAAAACAACTAAGTAGAGTTTGCCGTCTAATACACCCTTAAAAGCTAATGAACCATCACTCCTTCTAAAGATAGATACATCAACATTTGTAAACAGACAATTGTAACCCATGTGACACAATTGACTTACAGACAAAAGGTTGTACCCGAGTGACTCTACTAGAAATACATTTGATATTGAGTGCTTGTTCGTGATGGCTATCTTGCCCAAGCCCTTGACCTTGCCTTGATTCCCATCTCCAAAGATGATTGTATCCTGGGAATCCTTGTTCTTAACGTAGGAGGTGAACATCTTCTTCTCCCCCGTCATGTGGTTCGTGCATCCGCTGTCGATAATCCAGCTTGAGCCCTCGGATGCACAAACCTGCAAGGAATTTAAGCTTGGGTTTTAGGTACCCAACTCTTGTTGGGTCCTACAAGGTGAAAGTCGCCTAGAGGGGGGTGGATAGGCGAAACCAGAAAATTATAACTTTATACCCCAACTAGATCCCTTGATTAGTGGTTAGAACAAGATGCACACTTAACGGAGTATAAAAACTAAGTCCTTTGCTTGCAAAGAGAGTTGCTTTCAAATAATGCGGAAATGATAAATCAATACAACTAATATGTTTATGGAGAATAAAGCAAGAGGGCTTAGATAAGAAGAGCAATAACACAAGTTCTTTCTTGCAAGGTGTTGCTTCACTAAATGAGAATTTAACTTGTGTAATACCCAAATTATAAAGCTTATAAAAAGGTTGAACTCATTATGTGATTTGTCAACTACCTTTGGGACATGTTACTAAACATAAGTAAAAGAGAATAACTCATTACTAAAACATTAAGAGAAAAGCTATTGCATCATGTTGAGTTCTTATGTTTGTGCATTTAACACTGGCCGGATTAATAAAAATGTGCTAATGTCTAAATTAGAATTTAATAAAAGAATTAAAATTTGGATCATTGGAATAATAAAACTAGAAATGGGAAAGAGATAAGAAAATACTACATAAAATAAAATAAAAATAAGAATAAAATTCTTACCTAACTGGTGCATTCAATTGTACATTAAAAAGAAGACAAATTCCCCACAGATTTAGGATTCATATTTGGATTCAAAAATATAAGAAAGAAAAGAGAATAACAGCAAAAGAAAAGAAAAAGAAATAAGAAAAACTCGCTTGGGCCAAATTCAGTCCGTTCGGCCTACTAGCCTGCGCGCGTCCGGCCCAGCTGCCAATGTCTACCCGCGTGCGGCGTGCACCCTGTGCTACTGCGAGTGGGACCCACTCGTCGGCTAACGATTCCGCGCGTGTCGTCCGGTGGAAGTGGTGGGCCCACATCGTCAGCCCGTCTTCCTTGCTCCGGCGCGCAACAAACTATGCGCACGACGCGCGAGATCGCCGCGGGAGCTCAACTACCTGAACTGCGTGGCCGATTTCGCCGGGGGAGGGTTCCGAAAATAAGTAGCCGCCTGCCCTATCGCGTTCCTTCGCCTCCCCATCCTCTGCCAACGCCGTGCAAGTTGTTCGCCGCCGCCTGACACGAAGGGGGGTCGCCGTGGTGGAAATCTTGGCGAGCAAACTATTCAGGCGCGCCGCTTGCCGTGGGGGCTTTGCTTGTCTGCAGGGGAGTCGCACGGACCCTCTGCGGGTGGCGCTCGGGTCAGGAGCACCACCAATTGCTCGCCGGCGTGCTGAATCCGTCCCGGGCCGCACCGAGACGTAAGCTACTTTGAATCACCAATTGCGATCGGCGTAAGCTACTTTGAATCGGGAGCCGTTGATCGCAGTATCCTGCGGCTCGGATTGCGTACCGGTTCGTAGGGTTGTGCGATCTAATCTGGGCTGCACATGTGTAATCGGACGGCTAGAAACCCTGGATACCCCTTCGTGATGGCCTTTTTGCTAAAGAACCCCCGCGAAAGTTAGGAAACAACCCGCAGTCCTGTCTGCAGGACTCTGTGTCTTGGAAAGACTTACGCCGAGCCCCCTGCACTCTTTAAAAATAGTGCGCCCAGTCCAGAGATCGTTTAAATTGAATAAATGAAATAGAAAATAGATTTTTAATAGGAAAATAATTGCTAGAACTTCAATAATTCATAGAAAATGCATATGAACTCCAAATTACACCATTCCAGTTCCTAAAATTTTGTAATTTTATTCTCTAGCACTTAGTGTCTCTGTTTTATCATGACAACAGTAAGAAATTTATTTCCTCACCTAATCCTATTTAAAACACATGAAACCTTTAAAAATTCATAACTTAAATTCTATAACTCCAAAAATTATGATTCCTGTTCCTAGGATTTTATTTTAATGAGTAGATATTTCTGTGTATTTTGTTTACATGCTTGGTGTAATGTTAATTTTCTCTATATCTTGTGCTTATTTGTATTGTGGCGAGTAGAAGAGCCCGTTGCTGAGGATATTGGTGAGCAGCAGGTTGAAGTAGCTGAGCAGGAGCTCATTGAAGGCAAGTTGTGCCCTTGATCACTTTTTACCCAATAATGTTCTTTAATATCATTTATCCATGCATAGGTTAATTTTGATGGGACCTAATAGGTTACCCTAGATTGTTTATCTCATTACCTTGTTTACCCCTGATTCACTTGGGTAGTTTGCTATTGCTTTACCTGGTTTTGGGATAATCATTTATTACCTCTATGTTCCAATTCTTTGGTTATTCTATTTATGTTCATGTCAAGTTCATTAATGTTAATTGGAACATAGAGCTTAACTTGAGAACCACGTGCCACCACAAGGGTTTAATGGGACGCCCTTGGCTGACTAATTAGGAAAGCTAGTGGAAGACTACCTTACCCAAAAGGGGCAAGGGCAGTAGGGGAGTGGTCAGTGTAGGGAGGTCCTTGGTTGATTTTGCTGCGATGGCGGTCAGACAAGAACCCTGCATTGGAACTTCCTATAAACTGTAGCGGGTTTTCTGAAGCTAGTGGAACTTTGTAAAGGCCTTGTAGTGTTACCCTGCCTCGCCTCCTCGGTAGAGATGTATGGGAAGTCGCGATCCCTTGGTAGATGGGTAACATGACTTGTGGGTAAAGGGTACAACCTCTACAGAGTGTAAAACTGGTATACTAGCCGAGCTCATGGTCATGAGCAGCTCAGGACTCTCTGATGTTTAAATTATGGAACTTAAATTCAATTTTGTCATTTGCATTGCATGGGTTTATTATTAATTTGTTCTATTACTTTACTTAAGGTTTGATATTTACTTACCCTTAGTAACTGCTAATAAAATTTTGACCAACTACTTAAAAGCAATGCTCAGCTTTAACCCCTATCATTGATTAGCCTTACACATCACATGAACTCACACCTTTGTGAGTTTATGTTCACTGGTTCCCCACAACTTGTTGAGCTATGATCATGTGTGAGCTCACCCTTGCTGTCTCACACCCCCCACAGGAGAAGAGCAGGTGGTTCAGGAGGAGCCACAAGGCGAGGAGTATGATCTGATCTAGGTGGCGATTCTCAGTTGACATTGGCGCCGACGATCCTTAGTTCGTTTTATCTTTATTATTCTATTTTGTAATAAGTCTTCCGCTATGTAATAATTACTCTGATGTTTTATGACATTTATCTCTATACACTCTGTTATTATATATGTTGTCTTCTTGGCGCATGTATGAGATGCACCTGGCTTTGTTCCTTAAAGCCGGGTGTGACAGAAGTGGTATCAGAGGAAATGTTGACTGTAGGACAAGACCTAGATAGAAATGGACAAAACCCTTACCTACTTATCCTATTCTGATTCATTCTATACTTACCTTACTCTGATTCTTTCTACACTTATCTTGATCCTGTCTCACCTTCTACTGTTCCACTCTGATCATTCTTACCTTTTCTACTCTGAGACAAGATGGATTTCACACCTTGGAATCCTAGATTTATGATACTTTTTAAGAGATAGGGAACCTAAGACAAAATTTAAAACTATTTTCTTTAAAAATGTTGTTTCATTGTGCCGATGATAAATGTCTGATTTGCTTCTTTGATTGATTGAACTGTTATAGATGGACATCTTAGTATGTACCACCATAAGGTAATGAATTAGCTATGGTAGGTAAAATATTAATCTGCTTAGCTAAAAAAAAGTCCCCCAAAGTAACCTGATTTGTAAATACCTGCCTTGTCTGCTATTCTCTTACCATATGTATCTAACTCAGATGGTCAATACCAGGCGGGGTGGTGGAATTGATTTGCCTCCTAATCGACACACTCGAAGGATATACAGACAACCTCAGCCACAGCCAGCAGAGATGAATCCTCCTAATCCTCCACCAGGCGGAGTTGATCCACTGGTTGCAGCTCAGATGGCGGTGATGCAGCAAATGGCGGACACTATGGCTGATATGCGTGCACAGATGCAGCAAGAACGCCAGGAGATGCGTCAGGAAAGAGAAGATATACGACAGGAGTTGCACCAGAGCGAGAGGAGATACGCCAGGAAAGGAGGGCACAACAACAACAAATGCAACAACAACAACAACAGCAGCAACAACAGCAACAAGTACCACTGCCTCCTCCACCACCACCAGTTCCACCCCGTGATAAGCACCGGGAGTTCATGAGTCATAAGCCACCTACATTTGCAAGCTCACCTGATCCACTATACGCGGATGATTGGCTGAAGTCCGTTGAGAAGATGCTGAATATTGCACAATGTACTGACCGGGAGAAGGTTTTATATGCTTCTGGATGTCTGACAGGTCCTGCTGCTGACTGGTGGGATTCATATACTGCTGCCCACGATGCTGCTGATACTATCACTTGGGCAGAGTTCAGTACACAGTTCCGGAATTATCATATGCCTGCTGGATTAATGAAGATTAAGAAGAAGGAATTTCTGTCGCTGAAGCAAGGAAGTATGTCAGTCAGCGAGTACCGCGACAAGTTTATTCAGTTATCTAGATATGCCCCTGAAGAAGTTGCTGAAGACGAGAGGAAGCAGGAGCATTTTATTGAAGGACTTAATGGACCACTGCAGTATGCTCTAGTGGCACATACATTTCCGTCATTTCAGAGGCTACTTGATAAGGCGCTAACTATTGAGCATAAGCGTGTTCAGCGTGGGAGATTTGAAGAGAAAGGCTATATCTCAAGGACAAGGAAGCAGTAGTGTGCGTCCTCGCTACAGTTCACCCCAGGGTACACCGGTTCGCACTGGTGGAGGCCAGCGCCCAGTTCAGCAATCATCTCTGAGGACTCCACCTCCTCGACAAGCTACCCCTACTGGCACCCCGACGAAGTTTTCAGGACAGAGTCCAGGCACTACTTGTTTCAAGTGTGGGAAGACTGGTCATTATGCAAATGTCTGCCCACAGAGGATTGCTACTACTCCAGTTCAGAACAGGCAGCAAACTCCAGGATCTGGCAAGGGATATTCTATTGCCAAGGTTAATCAAGTCAGCGTTGAGGCTACTCCGGATGGTGGGGACATCGTACATGGTATGTTTTATGTTAATGCAATTCCTGCAACCATATTATTTGATTCTGGTGCTACACATCATTCATGTCTGCTAGATATGCCAACACAAACGAAATACCACTGCTAAATATGAGAAAACCCATGATAGTAATTACACCTAAAGGGCCTGTTGAGGCGAATCAAATGACACGTAGATTGACATTGACCATTATGGGTAGAGAATTTGGAGCTACTGCTATAATATTAGAGTCAAGAAGTATAGATCTGATCCTTGGTATGTCATGGCTAAGAAAGGCAAAGGCCGTTATAGCATGTGGTAGAGGTACCGTAGAACTCACTACCACTAAAGGAGAAAGATTTCAAGTTAATATTGCAGTAACCTCCTCATCCATGCGTGCAATGTTCTTTATACCTGAGGAGTTTGTTGGTGACAACATCCGGGTGGTTAGAGATTATTTGGATGTCTTTCCAGAGGAGTTACCAGGGATGCCACCTGATAGAGAAGTTGAGTTTGTTATTGATCTCTTACCTGGAACCGCCCCTATTTCTAAACGGCCATATAGGATGTCCGTAGAGGAGTTGAAGGAACTTAAGAAGCAGTTAACTGAATTACAAGAGGCTGGGTACATTCGACCGAGTTCCTCACCTTGGGGAGCGTCGGTTCTGTTTGTACAGAAGAAGGATGGATCACAAAGAATGTGTGTGGATTATAGATCTCTCAACGATGTTACTGTGAAGAACAAGTATCCGTTACCCCGTATTGAGGATTTATTTGATCAGATGAGAGGTGCTAGAGTATTCTCGAAGATTGATCTCCGATCCGGTTACCATCAGATGAGGATTAGACCATCGGATATTCCCAAGACGGCATTCTCGACTCGATATGGATTATATGAGTTTACTGTTATGTCGTTTGGATTAACCAATGCACCAGCTTATTTTATGAACTTGATGAACAAGGTGTTTATGGAGTATTTGGACAGATTCGTCGTGGTATTCATCGACGATATTCTTATTTATTCTCAGAGTGATAGCGATCATGAGGAACATCTGAGATTGGTGCTACAGAAGCTACGAGATAACCAGCTATATGCCAAGTTCAGCAAGTGCGAGTTTTGGATTGGCGAGGTGCCATTTCTTGGTCATATCATTTCTAATGGAGGAATATCAGTGGATCCTGCTAAAGTTAAGGAGATAATGGAGTGGAGAGTACCCACTACAATTACTGAGATTCGGAGTTTCTTGGGACTAGCAGGATATTATCGGAGATTTATTGAAGGATTTTCTAAGATTGCTAAGCCTATGACTTCACTTTTGGAGAAAGGAAGAGAATTTAAGTGGGACGAGAAGTGCCAAGATAGCTTTGACCAATTAACGAAGAGATTGATGTCACCACCAGTGTTGGTTATGCTAGATCTACAGAAGGGATTTGACATTTATTGTGATGCATGTGGCCAAGGATTGGGATGTGTACTCATGCAAGAAGGACATGTGATCACCTATGCATCTCGTCAGTTGCGGAAACACGAATTGAACTACCCCACTCATGACTTAGAGCTGGCAGCAGTTGTGCATGCACTTAAGATTTGGAGACACTACATTATGGGAACTAAGTGCCAAGTATACACGGATCATAAGAGTTTGAAGTACATATTCACTCAAAAGGATCTCAACCTTAGGCAACGCCGTTGGTTGGAGCTCATTAAGGATTATGATTTGGAGATTCACTATCACCCAGGCAAGGCAAATTTGGTTGCAGATGCCTTGAGTCGGAAGGAGCATGTTCACTCCGCTTTCGTTGTCCAGCTACCTGATGAATTAGCAAAAGATTTTGAGAGGCTCAACCTAGGAATTGTTACACATACGGAAGGAGTTACCATTGAATTGGAACCTACCTTGGAGCAAGAAATTCGTAAAGGTCAGGTTGGTGATGCTAAAATCCAAGAGATCAGGGATCTGATAACAGAGGGTAGAGGCCCGGAATTCACAGAGGATGAGTAAGGCACGATATGGTTCAAGAATCGGATCTGTGTTCCCGATATCGATAGTCTTCGGGAAACCATATTGAAGGAGGCACATGATTCAGTATATTCTATCCATCCTGGAAGTACTAAGATGTATCAGGATTTGAAGCAAAAGTATTGGTGGTATGGACTGAAGAGAGATGTGGCTGCACATGTAGCTATGTGCGATGTATGCCAAAGAGTTAAGGCTGAACACCAGAGGCCAGCTGGACTATTGCATCCACTGAAAATACCCGAGTGGAAATGGGAAGAGATTGGTATGGATTTCATCACTGGATTGCCTCGCACCCAGAAAGGATATGATGCTATATGGGTGATTGTGGATAGATTGACTAAAGTGGCTCACTTTATTCCTGTGAAGACTACATATAAAGGTTCTCAGCTAGCAGAGTTATATATGGCTCGGATTGTGTGTTTACATGGTGTACCAAAGAAGATCGTGTTTGATCGAGGTTCACAGTTTACCTCAAGATTTTGGAGAAGCTTTCACGAGAACATGAGTACAAAGTTGAATTTTAGTACAGCTTATCACGCTCAAACTGATGGACAGACTGAAAGGACAAATCAAGTATTGGAAGATATGTTGAGAGCATGTGCTCTTCAGCATGGAGGAAGTTGGGATAAGAGTCTACCTTATGCTGAATTCTCATACAATAATAGCTATCAGGCCAGTCTGAAGATGTCACCTTTTGAAGCTTTATATGGGAGAAAGTGCAGGACTCCTTTGTATTGGGATCAGACTGGAGAAAGACAGTTCTTTGGGCCTGAACTGATTCAAGAAGCAGAAGAACAAGTCCGTATAATTCGAGAGAATTTGAGGGTGGCTCAAACTAGGCAAAAGAGTTACGCTGATAATAGAAGGAGGCCACTGGAATTTGAAGAAGGAGATTATGTGTACCTCAAGGTGTCACCACTTCGTGGAATGAGGAGATTCAAAGTTAAGGGCAAATTATCCCCTCGCTATATTGGACCATTCTTGATCTTTAGGCGAGTTGGGGAGATGGCATACCAACTCGAGTTACCTGCTACTCTATCGGATGTGCATAATGTGTTCCATGTATCTCAACTGAAGAAGTGTTTCTGTGTCCCTGAGGAACAGTTACCCATGGAAGAGCTCAGTGTTCAAGGTGATTTGACTTACACGGAAGTATCCGATCAAGATTCTTGACACATTGACTCGAGTTACAAGAAATAAGGTGATAAAGATGTGCAAAGTGCAATGGAGTCACCACGGTGAAGATGAAGCAACTTGGGAAAGAGAAGAAGAGCTTCGCATAGATTTTCCCCACCTTTTCCCTAGATCTTCTTAAATCTCGAGGACGAGATTCTTTTTAAGGGGGGTAGGATTTGTAATACCCAAATTATAAAGCTTATAAAAAGGTTGAACTCCTTATGTGATTTGTCAACTACCTTTGGGACATGTTACTAAACATAAGTAAAAGAGAATAACTCATTACTAAAACATTAAGAGAAAAGCTATTGCATCATGTTGAGTTCTTATGTTTGTGCATTTAACACTGGCCGGATTAATAAAATTGTGCTAATGTCTAAATTAGAATTTAATCAAAGAATTACAATTTGGAGCATTGGAATAATAAAACTAGAAATGGGAAAGAGATAAGAAAATACTACATAAAATAAAATAAAATAAAAATAAGAATAAAATTCTTACCTAACTGGTGCATTCAATTGTACATTAAAAAGAAGACAAATTCACCACAGATTTAGGATTCATATTTGGATTCAAAAATATAAGAAAGAAAAGAGAATAACAGCAAAAGAAAAGAAAAAGAAATAAGAAAAACTCGCTTGGGCCAAATTCAGTCCGTTCGGCCCACTAGCCTGCGCGCGTCCGGCCCAGCTGCCAATGTCTACCTGCGTGCGGCGTGCACCCTGTGCCACTGCGAGTGGGACCCACTCGTCGGCTAACGATTCCGCGCGTGTCGTCCGGTGGAAGTGGTGAGCCCGCATCGTCAGCCCGTCTTCCTTGCTCCGGCGCGCAACAAACTATGCGCACGACGCGCGAGATCGCCGCGGGAGCTCAACTACCTGAACTGCGTGGCCGATTTCGCTGGGGGGGGTTCCGAAAATAAGTAGCCGCCTGCCCTATCGCGTTCCTTTGCCTCCCATCATCCTCTGCCAACGCCGTGCAAGTTGTTCGCCGCCGCCTAACACGAAGGGGGTCGCCGTGGTGGAAATCCCGGCGAGCAAACTATTCAGGCGCGCCGCTTGCCGTGGGGGCTTCGCTTGTCTGCGGGGGAGTCGCACGGACCCTCTGCGGGTGGCGCTCGGGTCAGGAGCACCACCAATTGCTCGCCGGCATGCTTGTTGGGGACTTGTTCTCAAATGCTATGAATTAAGAACAAGGCAGCATAAAATGTTAAATGTTAACGTCCTTCGTCCATGAAGCATTATTCCCTTGAGGATAATGAACCTTGGACGAAGGTTAATGAGAATATGATTACGAAGGTTAAGTCTTCGTAATCAAATTTTAATAGATTGTACAAGATAATATAAAATAAAGGGTATCAAAGGTAAATGAATCATAAACGAATCATATTATAATATATTAAATCATTGAATACAGCTTTACCTCTGCCTTGACAAAGATTGGTTCCCGAATGATGCGATTACAATTACCAGAATCCGTGAACAGTAAAGGAATACTGTTCACTATTTATAGACACAGGACACAGCCTATGAAGAATTACAATTATGCCCCTCATAAAAGTTTACAACATTGACTCAGACCTTTATGGACTAAAAGGTCATTCTATCTTTAAGTCGGTTTGTAATACCGAAGCTTCATGAAGAGGAACCTTCGGCCAACTCATACAAACAGCTTCAGCTGAAAACCGCTTATTCCTACAAGACCTTCGGCGACGAAGCATAGTCCCAACAGTAGCCCCTTTCGCGGTGCTAGATCGTTTTTCGTAACGAGCTTGATCCGTGAAAAAAGTCTCTTAAGCTTCGGGGAGCCGAAGGTCCGAAAAAACACCTTCCCCGAGCTCGTTGTCGAGAAATGATTCAGTTTCCCAGCGCGTATCGGTCCCACCTTGCAGAGTTACTGTTTGTCTCTGCGGTCCACCACGCAGCGAGTGCAAGCGGGTGTCCGCCTGGTGTAAAAATCCTGGCGGTTCACCTTCTTACCTGCAGTACTATATAAACAGACGAGTAGGTGTGAAGTTACCACAGCATTCATTGCTATTTGCACTGTTTTGCTGCCAAAATTTTTAACCATCGCCGAAGCTTGACTCTCGGAATCGAACGAAGCTCCAACTTGAAGCCTGCTTCGTCAGAAGGAAAAACTTCGGAAGAAAAAAGTATTTAATTTCCACAAACTCAGAATTAAATGGCTAGAGTGCGATCTACCGCTAGGGTTGAGCGTGAGGGGGGCGAAGTTGAAGGTTCGGAGACTGTTCCCATCTCCGAAGCGATGCAAAGGTCCGGACTGGTAACTTCGGAAAAGATCCCCAGTGATGATGCAGAACAGGCAGAACAAGCAATTGCCGAAGCAGAAGAAGAAGATATTGAGGAAACTGATCCCGAAGACGATTATCGTATTGCCATGCCAAGCAAGCCCAGCCACTTGGACTTTGGAAAGTCTACTGTTTCGAAGGCTGATCTCTCCAAAATGGTAAAGTCGGGCTTTTTCAATGAGAATCAGAAGAAGCTATAACGCTTCTGGGGAGAAGAGACTACCCCAAAGCCGGAGAAGGATGAAATTGTCATTTTCAAGAGCTTTCTAAAGGCTGGATTAAGATTCCCCCTACATGAGATTATTGCAGAGGTACTGAAGAGGTTTGGTATCTACTTTCATCAGTTAACTCCTAACGCTATCGTTAGGCTTAGCGTTTATATCTGGGCCCTCCGAAGCCAAGCGGTGGAGCCGTTTGCAGACAGCTTTTGTCGAGTTCACGAACTGTACTATCAGACGAAGGCTAGAAAAGATGGATTGCATGACAATTTTGGTTGCTATAATTTTGCTTATCGGAAAACCACAAAGTTTCCTGTAATCAGCTACCGGAGCAAATGGGCAGCAGGCTGGAAGTCGGAGTGGTTCTATGTCAAGGTTTATGACGACAAGGAGAAGCTTGTGCAAAGTCCACTCGAACTAATCTTCGGAGAAACCCGACCTCGCTGCAACATGACACCAGAAGGTCCAACACAACAGGCATTGAATGAATTCAGAATTATTGCAGAGCATATCAGTACAAGAGACCTGGTTCAGGAGTTTTTGGCTTTCAAGGTTTTTCCTAGTTTAAAAGAATGGGAAATGCCGAAGCTAAAGGAGGAGAAGAAAGAAGGTGAACTTGTGCGTTTACCTTACTATTTCAAGTTTAAGAAATACTTTAAAACACCTTGCCAAGAGTGGCTGGATACAATTAAAGTAATGTGCAATGAAATACTTGGCAATTACTCCAAAAAAGAAGATCAATTGATGACTGCGGCCTTCGGCACCCTCCGAAGCGAAGACTGAATCGAGTGCTGGACGCCCTGGGTTTTGAATACCCTGACTATGAAAATCTGAACAAAGGTGTCGGGGGCCAGAAAAGGAAAAGGACAACTGAAGCCTTAAATGAAGATGAGAAAGAACCATCAAAGAAGAGAATTCCGAAGAAGAGGAAAGCGTCTTCTCCGAAGCAAAAAATATCTGACGAAGAAGAAACCCCCGCATCACCCTCTGCCACTGACGTGGAGGAAATTTTGAAGGTAATGACTGAATCCCTGCCTGCGAAGCTAAGTCCATTGGGGCCTCAACTGACAAAGTTTTTTCAGAAGGAAAAGGAGCCCGAAAAAACGAAGAAAACGACTAAAGCAAAGAGACAAAGAATTATCACTGTGACAGAGGTCATTGACAAGACACCACCAAGAGCTTCGGCTCAGAAGACACCAGCGGCTGAGGAAAGAACAGATATTGAAATCACACCTTCGGAGGTCGCGGCTGCCGAAGCTGCCTCAATTGAAGATGTGAACCTGGAAAGCACAATCGAACACATCGACAAAATACTGCTAGACATGGCCACAGAAGAAGCTACCACTGCCGCCGAAGAGGCCGCGGCCGCAGCGTCGGGGAAAGGAAAGGAAATTGCTGACGAAGCTTCAGAGAACGAAGCCTTCATGTTTCAAAATTTAGTTGGAGAAAAATTGTCAAAACCCGAAATAGAAGAGCTTAAAGAGTATGCCAAATCTTGCGGGTACAAACCAGGAGCACTCCTCTTCGGAGGTATTGATGATGAAAAATTAGATTGTATCCGAAACCAAACTGGAGCCAAAGTTATCAGTACTCTGTCAAAGAGTATCGGTTTTCCGAAGCTAGAAACGGACATTAGCCGCTACCGACGACAACATATCGTTGGTAGTTTATTTTATTCCAATTTCAAGGTGAACTACTTTTCCCTTAACTTATATTGTTTTTAATAATGAAAACATGTCTAACGAAGGTTGTTTTCGTGCAGAGTATGCTGTTGAGCAAAGCCTTGAAAATGCAGCAAGATTTTGAAGACAAGAAACACGAAGTTATAATTGAAAATTTAGAAAACAAAATAAAGGAGCAATCAGTTGCTATTGAGAAGAAAAACTTTGAGCTCCAGGCAACTGAAGGTTTATTGGCGGAAGCCGAAGCAAAAATAACAGAACTGAACACGAAGCTTCTCTGCCAATCTGAGCAGTTTGAACAAGAAAAGCAAGAACTTAATGCAAAACTTGAAGCCGAAGCTCAACAAAATTCAGATTTGAAAAAACTATTGGCGGACCTTCAAGAAAAATGTTTGGAATTTAGCAACAAATGCATTCAACGACTAAGAAAAATTTTTCACTCAATTGGAGCCAGCAGTGAGAAATTCACCCCCTCAGCTGAAGAGTTACCGAAGACCTTCGAACATATTGAGGGTGAAATTGACGAGCTCGACGAAGTTATAGCTGGGCACGGTGACTTCTGTGCCTGGGTAGCTTCTCGGGGCACTGCTGCAGCTTTCCTAAAAGCTGGCTGCGACCATGGAAAGATTGTCAATAGGCCCAATTTCACTTTATCACCATCAATCCTAGATAACATCCCTGATCTCGCCCGAAGTATTTCCAATAGATTTATAAAAATGATATGGACAAAAGGCGGGCGAGAAAAGGCTGGAGATGAAGCTCGGAGTCATCTTGAACCAGTAAGAAATCATACCTTGTGCTTACCTCTTCCTTCAAGCTCGATTTTGACTTACAACAACTTAATTCATGTAGGATGACGAAGCCGAAGTCGATGATTAAAAAGAGTGACGCCGAAGCTAAAATCCCTTGAAGATTAAGTAGGAGTAGACTGTAGACAGACTCAGGAAACTTTTGAGATAACTTGTGTAAATGTAACTAAACTTGTCTTTAATGAGTTCTGTTCATACCTTGTATTATGCTCTTACCCTTCTATTAATGTATGTGAAGTGCTTTGTTGTGGACGAAATTAACTTTTTTGAGCCGAAGGCGAAAAAAACACCTTCCCTTCTTTTCGTACACAGCGAAGCATAGAAAACAACATTTCCCTTTCTTCCGAAGCTCTCCTTTTTGTACGCGAAGAAGCTCTTCTCTTATGCCGAAGCAACCACTTATGCCATGATGATGATTATCCTACATATGCCTGGATGAATGTTTATGAATGCAAATGCTATGATGTAATGTGATGTGCGAATGAATGTCCAAACACATATCCAAAGCCATACCCTCAGCCATTATTTCCTTAGAAACAATCACACATCAGCTCTGCATTCCCTTAGGAACGACTTTGGAGCTTCTTCGCCTTTTACTTTCGGCGTAATCAGCGTTGACTTTTCGCTGTAAGCTCTGCATTCCCTTAGGAACGACTTTGGAGCTTCTTCGCCTTTTACTTTTGGCGGAATCAGCGTTGACTTTTCGCTGTAAGCTCTGCATTCCCTTAGGAACGACTTTGGAGCTTCTTCGCTTTTTACTTTTCGGCACTCAATGGTGCGTTCTCAGCTTTTACATTTACATTCCTTGGGGGATTTTGCTCTTATAGAACTAAAAAAGGAAATTACATATGATGGCCCCATTAAAAACCTTTCTCCCCCTTTAGAAAGGAAAAGGGTGCCATGAAAAAGAAAAGACATAAAAAGTTACATCAAGTTACACATAATATCGCCGAAGCTCATCCGCATTCCAAGATCTAGGAATGTCGTTGCCGTCCATATCTTTCAATCTGTATGAACCGGGTCTTGACGAAGATGCTACTAAGAAAGGTCCCTCCCATTTCAACTGTAACTTGCCCACTGTGTCTGGGTTGGCCACTCTCCGAAGCACCAAATGTCCTGACTCAATATTCTTTAGCCGAACTTTTCTATCTCGCCATTTGACTATTTCGGCTTGGTATTTATTGATATTCTCCACAGCTTGAAGCCTGATCCCTTCTAAAGCATCTTTTTCCACAGAATAAGCATCTTCAGAACCTGATTCTGCCGAAGCTACTACTCTTATTGATCCAGTTTTAGCTTCTTCCGGAGTTATTGCTTCGTCACCGAATAATAACTTGAATGGAGTAAAGCCTGTAGACCTTGATGTTGTTGTATTGTGGCTCCACACCACTTTGGTTAACTGATCTGGCCACTTTCCCCTGGGTTGATTGAAGATTAACTTCATTATTCCTGTCATTATAATGCCATTGGCTCTTTCAACGAGCCCATTTGACTCCGGATGCCTGACTGATGCAAAATGGATCTTCGTACCAATTTGATCACAGAAATCTCTGAAAGCTTCGGAGTCGAATTGTGTTCCATTATCTACAGTGATGGCCTTTGGTACCCCGAAACGACAAACAATATTCTGCCAGAAAAACTTTTGGACAGTGGCCGAAGTTATTGTGGCTAAAGGCTTTGCCTCAATCCATTTAGAAAAATATTCCACAGCCACTACAACATATCTTAAGTTCCCTTGGGCCGATGGTAATGGACCTAACAAGTCAAGGCCCCACCTTTGCAATGGCCAGATGGGTTGTATGAGCTGTGTTAAGGACGAAGGTTGTTTTTGATCTCTTGCACATTTCTGACAGCCTTCGCACTTTTGGACTAATTCCGCTGCATCCGAAGCTGCCTTCGGCCAATAAAACCCTTGGCGGAAAACTTTTCCAAGTAACGGCCTAGATCCAATGTGAGATCCACACAGGCCTGCATGTATTTCTTTCATCAACTCTATACCTTCGGTTCTAGATAAACACTTGAGTAGCGGAGCGCAAACTCCATGCTTGTACAACTCCCCTTCTATCATGACATATGGACGAGCTCTTGCCTCTATCCTCCTGTTATAAGCTTCGTCATCTGAAAGGAATTTACCCTGAAGGTAAGAGATGATCTCAGTTCTCCAATCTTCGCTATAAACAGGAGATATATTGAGGACTGCTCTTTCAAGGAGTTCCACTGAAGGTGCCTTTATTGTTTCGAAGAACACATCCGAAGGTAAAGGCAGCCCCTGTGCTGCTGACTTAGCTAGCAAATCAGCATGCTCATTTTGTCCTCGAGGGATATTTTTGACAGAAAATCCTTCGAAAGAAGCTTCGACTCTTCGAACCATGTCTAGATATCTTTCAAGCTTCGGATCTTTAGCCTTGCAACTCTTGTCGATATGACCCGAAACAACTTGGGAATCAGTTTTAAGAATGGCCCTTCTGATTCCCATTGCTTTTAGCTTCCGAAGACCCAAAAGCAAGGCTTCGTACTCAGTAATATTGTTTGTACAACTGAAATCGAGTCTTGCCGCATAACAAGTTTTAACTTTGGATGGCGAGACCAACACAGCAGCTGCTCCTGCCCCGAAGGTTCCCCAAGACCCATCGCAAAACACTGTCCAAACTTCGGCATCTTTATTTGTTTCTTCATCCTGAGCCCCTGGCGTCCAGTCAGCAATGAAGTCTGCTAACGTCTGGGACTGGATCGAGGATCTATGCACATAATCAATGCAAAATTCATTGAGCTCTGCAGCCTATTTTCCAATTCGCCCAGTAGCTTCTCTATTTCTCATAATATCCTTCAACGGCTGCGAAGAAGGAACAACAATATTGTATGCTTGAAAGTAGTGCCGAAGCTTCTTGGATGCCATCAAAACAGCATATAACACCTTCTCTAATTCTGTATAGTTTTTCTTTGATATACTAAGAACTTCAGATACAAAATACACTGGGACCTGCTTCTTGACTTGGCCATCAAGCTTCTCTTGGACAAAGTGCTGCACTTACCGCTGAGTGCGAAGCTGCCACATATAATAACAAAGGAGCCCCTGGCGTTGGTGGAGTTAATGTTGTTAAATCTATCAGATATTGCTTCAGTTCCTCGAAGGCTTTTTGTAGGCTTGGTCCCCATTGAAAGACTTCGGCTGATTTCAGCACTTCGAAGAATGGTAAATTTCTTTCTGCTGATCTGGATATAAATCTATTAAGAGATGCCAACCTCCCTGTTAATCTTTGGGCCCCCTTTTTTGTAGTTGGTGGCTCCATTCGAAGTATAGCTTCAATTTTACTTGGATTAGCTTCAATTCCCTTTGTTGAAACCAAGCATCCAAGAAATTTCCCCTTCTTTACTCCGAAGACACATTTTTCTGGATTCAACTTTAAGCCAGCTTGTCTGAAACTGGCGAAGGTCTCCTGCAAATCAGCAATATGATTTTCCTGTTTCGTGCTTTTTACAATGATGTCATCAACATAAGTTAGCACATTTCTGCCTATCTGAGACTGGAGAACCTTCGCAGTCATTCTGCTGAAACTTCCTCCAGCGTTTTTGAGCCCCTCAGGCATCCGAAGATAGCAATATGTGCCACTTGGGGTTATGAAGCTAGTCTTCGGCTCATCTTCCTTCTTCATCCAGATTTGGTGATAGCCTGAGTAACAGTCTAGCAGACTCATGAGCTCTGAAGAAGCTGCTGCATCAACTAAAGAGTCTATCCTTGGCAATGGGAATTCATCCTTTGGACAAGCCTTGTTGAGATCTGTAAAATCGATACACATTCGCCACTTGCCATTGGCCTTTTTTACCATAACAGTGTTAGCTAGCCATTCTGGGTACTTTACTTCTCTGATAACTCCTGCACTGAGGAGTCTTTTGACTTCATTACGAGCACCTTCGGCCTTATCATCAGACATTTTCCGAAGCCTCTGCTTTCTGGGTCTGAAGGATGGGTCAACATTGAGCGAGTGTTCAATAACATCCCTATTTACTCCGCAGAGGTCATTGGCTGACCATGCAAAAACATCTTTGTTGTTGAACAAAAACCTTATCAAGGTTTTCTCCTGCTCTTCGGATAATTGAGAGCCCAACAGCACCTTCTGCTCTGCTATGTCCTCACATAAGAGCATGGGCTTCGGCTGATCTGCTAAAGCTGCTTTCTCCCTTCTGAATTTGTACTGTTCACAAGCTTTAGCTCCATCTATGTTATGGATTGCTTTTGAGTCAGTCCAGTTTCCTTCGGCCCTTCTGGCAGCTTCCTGACTTCCATGAATAGCGATGGGTCCTTGATCCGAAGGTATCTTCATGCAAAGATAGGCAGGATGAAGAATTGCTTCGAAAGCATTGAGGGTGCCACGACCAATAATTGCATTGTAAGGGTATTCCATGTCAACAATGTCAAACACAACTTGCTCAGTTCTAGTGTTGTTGATGAACCCGAAGGTCACTGACATGGTGATCTTGCCCAGTGCTACAATCTGTCTTCCTCCGAAGCCACAGAGAGGGTGCGTAGCATCATGAATCTTATCTTCTGGCTCTTGCATTTGCTTGAAGGCCTTAGCAAATATGATATCAGCTGCACTGCCTGTATCAACCAAGACATTGTGGACCAGAAATCCTTTGATAACACAAGAGATAACCATGGCATCGTTGTGTGGGTAATCCTTGAGTTGAAGGTCCTCTTGGGAGAAGGTAATAGGAATGTGAGACCATCTCAACTTGATGAAGGGTCCTTGCACCCCAACATGTTGTACCCTTCTCTGTGCTTCCTTCTTCTGCTTCTTGTTGGCTGGCTCTGAACATGAACCGCCTGTTATCGGGAGTAGCAGCTTTGGAGCCGAAGCAGCTCCAGCTTGATCGTTGAACGAAGCCATCAGCTCAAAAAAAGTGGAAGTGAGTTCACCGGAGGTGGGCGCCAATGTTGGAGACTTGTTCTCAAATGCTATGAATTAAGAACAAGGCAGCATAAAATGTTAAATGTTAACGTCCTTCGTCCACGAAGCATTATTCCCTTGAGGATAATGAACCTTGGACGAAGGTTAATGAGAATATGATTACGAAGGTTAAGTCTTCGTAATCAAATTTTAATAGATTGTACAAGATAATATAAAATAAAGGGTATCAAAGGTAAATGAATCATAAACGAATCATATTATAATATATTAAATCATTGAATACAGCTTTACCTCTGCCTTGACAAAGATTGGTTCCCGAATGATGCGATTACAATTACCGGAATCCGTGAACAGTAAAGGAATACTGTTCACTATTTATAGACACAGGACACAGCCTGTGAAGAATTACAATTATGCCCCTCATAAAAGTTTACAACATTGACTCAGACCTTTATGGACTAAAAGGTCATTCTATCTTTAAGTCGGTTTGTAATACCGAAGCTTCATGAAGAGGAACCTTCGGCCAACTCATACAAACAGCTTCAGCTGAAAACCGCTTATTCCTACAAGACCTTCGGCGACGAAGCATAGTCCCAACAGTGCTGAATCCGTCCTGGGCCGCACCGAGACGTAGACGGGAGTCCATGGGCCTTCCTTCGTTTCGGTGAGACTTCCTGTGCATCCGCTTTCACCTTCCGTTCGAAACAGTGTAGGACTCGCGTAGGTTCGAGCAGTAGTCGACCGGTTTGGTAGGACGCCGGCGGGGGGGCGCCTTGGGCGTGTCTGCGCCGCCGCGCTCGGTTGCGGGAGGTGGAAGCTGATCCACGGCCGTTGGATCTCCATCTCGCGCCCGTGATTAAACCAGGGGGCGTACCGCTTCGGGAGTTAGTGAGCGCCGTTCGATCTGGATCGTTCGGTTGGCGATCGGTGTAAGCTACTTTGAATCGGGAGCCGTTGATCGTGTATCCTGCGGCTCGGATTGCGTAGCGGTTCGTAGGGTTGTGCGATCTAATCTGGGCCGCACATGTGTAATCGGACGGCCAGAAACCCTGGATACCACTTCGTGATGGCCTTTTTGCTAAAGAACCCCCGCGAAAGTTAGGAAACAACCCGCAGTCCTGTCTGCAGGACTCTGTGTCTTGGAAAGACTTACGCCGAGCCCCCTGCACTCTTTAAAAATAGTGCGCCCAGTCCAGAGATCGTTTAAATTGAATAAATGAAATAGAAAATAGATTTTTAATAGGAAAATAATTGCTAGAACTTCAACAATTCATAGAAAATGCATATGAACTCCAAATTACACCATTCCAGTTCCTAAAATTTTGTAATTTTATTCTCTAGCACTTAGTGTCTCTGTTTTATCATGACAACAGTAAGAAATTTAATTCCTCACCTAATCCTATTTAAAACACATGAAACCTTTAAAAATTCATAACTTAAATTCTATAACTCCAAAAATTATGATTCCTGTTCCTAGGATTTTATTTTAATGAGTAGATATTTCTGTGTATTTTGTTTACATGCTTGGTGTAATGTTAATTTTCTCTATATCTTGTGCTTGTTTGTATTGTGGCGAGTAGAAGAGCCCGTTGCTGAGGATACTGGTGAGCAGCAGGTTGAAGTAGCTGAGCAGGAGCTCATTGAAGGCAAGTTGTGCCCTTGATCACTTTTTACCCAATAATGTTCTTTAATATCATTTATCCATGCATAGGTTAATTTTGATGGGACCCAATAGGTTACCCTAGATTGTTTATCTCATTACCTTGTTTACCCCTGATTCACTTGGGTAGTTTGCTATTGCTTTACCTGGTTTTGGGATAATCATTTATTACCTCTATGTTCCAATTCTTTGGTTATTCTATTTATGTTCATGTCAAGTTCATTAATGTTAATTGGAACATAGAGCTTAACTTGAGAACCACGTGCCACCACAAGGGTTTAATGGGACGCCCTTGGCTGACTAATTAGGAAAGCTAGTGGAAGACTACCTTACCCGAAAGGGGCAAGGGCAGTAGGGGAGTGGTCAGTGTAGGGAGGTCCTTGGTTGATTTTGCTGCGATGGCGGTCAGACAAGAACCCTGCATTGGAACTTCCTATAAACTGTAGTGGGTTTTCTGAAGCTAGTGGAACTTTGTAAAGGCCTCGTAGTGTTACCCTGCCTCGCCTCCCCGGTAGAGGTGTATGGGAAGTCGCGATCCCTTGGTAGATGGGTAACATGACTTGTGGGTAAAGGGTACAACCTCTGCAGAGTGTAAAACTGGTATACTAGCCGAGCTCATGGTCATGAGCAGCTCAGGACTCTCTGATGTTTAAATTATGGAACTTAAATTCAATTTTGTCATTTGCATTGCATGGGTTTATTATTAATTTGTTCTATTACTTTACTTAAGGTTTGATATTTACTTACCCTTAGTAACTGCTAATAAAATTTTGACCAACTACTTAAAAGCAATGCTCAGCTTTAACCCCTATCATTGATTAGCCTTACACATCACATGAACTCACACCTTTGTGAGTTTATGTCCACTGGCTCCCCACAACTTGTTGAGCTATGATCATGTGTGAGCTCACCCTTGCTGTCTCACACCCCCCCACACACACAGGAGAAGAGCAGGTGGTTCAGGAGGAGCCACAAGGCGAGGAGTATGATCTGATCTAGGTGGCGATTCTCAGTTGACATTGGCGCCGACGATCCTTAGTTCGTTTTATCTTTATTATTCTATTTTGTAATAAGTCTTCCGCTATGTAATAATTACTCTGATGTTTTATGACATTTATCTCTATACACTCTGTTATTATATATGTTGTCTTCTTGGCGCATGTATGAGATGCACCTGGCTTTGTTCCTTAAAGCCGGGTGTGACAACTTGAAGCAACACCAAATAATGTTAGCAAAGAATAGTGCAAGAAAACTTAGAGTGAGGGAAAACAAACAAATCACAAGTAATGAACACAAGAAACACGGGTGATTTGTTTTACCGAGGTTTGACCCTCGATGGCCTAGTCCCCGTTGAGGAGTCCACTAAGGACGGGTCTCTTTCAACCCTTTCCCTCTCTCCACCGATCACCAAAGACCAGCGAGCTCTTCTTCTTCTCAAGGATCACTTAAGACCCCGCAAGGATCACCACACTCTTTGGTGTCTCTTGCTAGCTTTACAAGCCTCCAAAACTTTGGAGGAAGTTCAATGGGAGTCAAAACTCCACACACAAATGAACACAAGATGTAGCACACACTTTCTCTCAATGAATCTCACAAGGCACTAGTGCTAAACGCAAACGAGTAGCTCTCTCTTGCTTGCTCTCTCTTTTGTGGCACTTGTGTTGGTTGTAGTGGTCTAAATCTTGTGTATAGGATGGATCAATGAATAGAGGTGGTTGGGAGGGCTTGAATATGTCAACTATTGGAATGTTGCTTGGGCTCCCACACATTGAAGTGGCTGGTTGGGGTGGTATTTATAGCCACCAACCAAATTGTAGCCGTTGGAGAAGGCTGCTGGCGATGGGCGCACCGGACAGTCCGGTGCGCTGCCACGTCATCCTGCCGTTAGGGCTTGGAGCTGGTCGACCATTGGAGGCTTTGTCCTCATGCGGCACCAGACAGTCCGGTGCCCCTCTGACCTTCTGCTCTGACATCTGAATTGCGCTGTTTACTTTGCAGAGTCGACCGTTGCGTGTAGGTAGCTATTGCTCCGCTGGCACACCGGACAGTCCGGTGGTACACCGGATAGTCCGGTGAATTATAGCGGAGTTGCGCCCGAGAAACCCGAAGGTGAAGAGTTTGAAGTCGATCCTCCCTGGTGCACCGGACACTGTCCGGTGGCACACCGGACAGTCCGGTGCGCCAGACCAGGGCACACTTCGGTTTCCTTTTTGCTCCTTTCTTTTGAAGCCTAACTTGTTCTTTTTACTGGTTTGTGTTGAACCTTTGGCACCTGTAGAATATATAATCTAGAGCAAACTAGGTAGTCCAATTATTTGTGTTGGGCAATTCAACCACCAAAATTATATAGGAAAAGGTTTGACCCTATTTCCCTTTCAATCTCCCCCTTTTTGGTGATTGATGCCAACACAAACCAAAGCAAATATATAAGTGCAGAATTGAACTAGTTTGCATAAGGTAAGTGCAAAGGTTGCTTGGAATGAAACCAATATAATTATTTCTACTAGATATGCATGATTGTTTTCTTCTTATTAAAATTTTGGACCACGCTTGCACCACTAGTTTTGTTTTTGCAAATTCTTTTGTAAATCCTTTTCAAAGTCTTTTTGCAAATAGTCAAAGGTATATGATTAAGATTGAAAGAAGCATTTTCAAGATTTTGAAATTTTCTCCCCCTGTTTCAAATGCTTTTCCTTTGACTTAAACAAAACTCCCCCTCAATGAAATTCTCCTCTTAGTGTTCAAGAGGGTTTTTGAAGATACTAGAACTTTCTCCCCCTTTTGAAAACACATTAAGATACCAATTTGAAAACTTCATTTTTTTAAAAAAAATTCGTTGGTGGTGGTGCGGTCCTTTTGCTTTGGGCTAATACTTTCTCCCCCTTTGGCATGAATCGCCAAAAACGGATACTTATGAGTGAAATATAAGCCCTATTTCTTTCTCCTCAATGGCAAATAAATATGAGTGAAGATTATACCAAAGTGGAGAGTACTATGTGGAGTGATGGCGAAGGACAAATAATACTGATGGAGTTGAGTGGAAGCCTTGTCTTCGCCGAAGACTCCATTTCCCTTTCAATCTACGACTTAGCATAGAGATCACTTGAAAGAACATTAGTCGTAGACATAAAGAGATATGATCAAAAGATATATCAATTAAGCATAATCATAGTTCCATATAATATAGATTGCTCCCCCTAAATATGTGCCTTGAGAGGAATACAAATTTTGGCCTTAAATGCCAAGTGCACATAGTTAGGTTAATGAGATCATGTCTATATCATAGAGAATGTGAAGTGCATTGTGTCATAGTATAAGTGTGATGCTCATGATAGTTTATGCACTCAATGAAAGCATGTTATAAGCATCTTAAGCATTTACCCTTAAGGATTTAAAAGAGGCTTAAGGACCATCCACCTTTGGAACAAAGGTAGCTTATCCTTGTTACAAGGTTAAGCTTTAAGCTCTTTGACAATAAAATTACTTCACCTAGTTTAATCAAAGATGCATAAATGCAGGAGTGAGATTTTTGAGAAGTTAAACTAGGTATGCAGCAGGGATAATGCATGGGCATGCTTTCTCTTCCCTTTATACGAGATATGCAAAGAAATATATAGAGGAGGAAGATTTAGGTACATGAGTAAGTGAGAGGAAGTAGTTTTACCCTTTTGTACCTTCACATAGAGATGCTCTCTTTATTGTGCTTTGTCCTTAGTCTTAGTTGCTTAAGACCTATATTCAAGACAATATATGGAAATATTTTGCACAAGAGAGAGTTCTACAACTAGTGATCCTTCTCCAAGTCAATGTTAGCATATATCAAATGGATCACAAATTGCATAAATGTATCATGAATTCTCCTTTTAACTTAGTGCATATCAAGAGAGATATCGATTGATAGTATATGCGGCACTAAGAAACATTAATTGAAGTTATTCAATGATCAAACAAATAACAGATGTGATCAAAAGAACGACATATGCATTAGATAAGTTTAGAATAGGAGAATCCAGTAAATATGCTACTTTAGCAATGAAAGCTACAATCTTGATAAAAGTGACATTATTTTAACAAGTTGGATTGATATGTAGTAGCATACTTCATGAGAAACTAATTCTCATACTTGAGACTTCATGAGATTATTAAGAGAAAATGTTAGTCTCAACATAATCAAGATATAGAAATGGGCTCCCCCTAAAGATATGAATCAAGAATTTGAATGAGTTGGATAGACGCACCCACTTTTAAAGACAAATAGGGAGAAGCATTATACATCTTGATCAAGGCTTATAAAATTTGCAATAAACAACTTAAGCCTGGTATTCTCACAATGAAAAAGATTTAGAATGCTTACAACCACACCATTGATTGTTTTGGAGATCTTACTGTCCAAGTAGGTATTGTTGTTCTTGATGTCCTTCTCTTTCATGTGAGTGTCCTCCCTTTGTAGTTGTCTCTTTTTTCTTCCAAACTTATTGAAAATACTCAAGAAAGATGTTAATAGCACAAGGGAGTATATGATGAAGGATGATTTCTTTTAGAAAGGAAATAAAAACAATTCATCATTCATAAGTGACATAGACATGAAGTAAACTCCTTAATATTAGTGCACATCTTTAGGAAAAATGAATATGCACCTTTTAAACATTTTGATCAATCATAGGAAATTTACTTCTTCATATTGAATTTATTAATCATTTCTTAGAAGCAAATCAATATGACAATATATATAGCAAAGGCATGAAATAGATTCTAATGGACTAGTGCATTTATGAGAACGAGATTGCTTAGCAAAAATTAAGTCCAATAAAGAATCTATTCTTCACATAGGTAGAATAAGATAATTTAGAGTAAATAACCATTGATGGGAAAAAGAGTTCCCATACCTTTGCTTTTACCTTTCTTCCTTTGGGTGAAGAGTAACCCTAGAGGCTTGTGACTTAAACATGCACTTTCTCTTTTGTAGATTTCCATAAGTAAGCTCAAGAGATACGTTGTTAGTAACACAAGCACTAGTTTCCCTTTTTGTAATCATTTTGACAAGGAATGAAAAGTGGATTACTATAGCATGGAAACTTTATAATATGAACTAGATTATGATATATGCTTCGTTTTAACTTATAAAACAAGCATAGTTAATTCCTTAAGATAATGAGAACAAATCTAATTCAATCATGGAGAGCGATGAATGTAGAAGAATCATATCCAATTTAAGCAAGAAGCACAACAACATAAGTCATTGGATTGATTTTTTCTTTTTATGTTAGATTACGCACTTTCAAAGAGAAACTTATTCTCTACAAGTGAGACTACTTGGGTTACTTAGATAAAAGCATTAGTCTCACTATTCTAGTTATAGAGAGAATTTTCCTTTTTTAAAAAAAAATGTCCTAAGGATTTGAATTCCTTACATGACACCTTATTCTTTTAAGAACTTGGAACATCTCTCTATATCTATAATTATGGCAATAATAAGATGATTAGTGAAAAACATGCCATGACGTACTTGCAACAATTTAAAGCATGTAGATTGCCATAGTATAGAAATGATGAGTATGCAATCTACCATATGAGAGGAATTTCTTCAAAGAATGGTGACATAATTTTTAAAGACATTTGAAGTGCTTCTTTTTCTATGTGACTACACAAGACACATGAAAAATGGTAAATTTAAGATACTTGCACTTAAAAACATAAGTGTTACCATCCTTTGGCTTTCCTCCATGTTGTAGGCCTTGATCTTTCCGCACAGGATAATTCTTTATTTCCTACAACATCAATATCTTCCTCGAAATGATATGAGTTTTAGACATAATTAATTTGAAGTAACTCTAGGTCAATCTTGGATATATAGATCATTGAAGATTGATAGCTTGAGTTAATAAGAATTGAATTGACTCTCTCAAGCACCCCAAAGCTTCATATCATCTCCTTCTCCTACAAAGCTTGTCAAGCATATTTTGGTACCCATCGCTTGATGGGTTCATCAAGGTTAGTCAACAAAGATCTAGGAACCCAAAAGTCCTTTGTGTTAGCACTTGGTAAACTCATTACCTTTCTAGCACAAGTTGCAATTTTGGGTTGCCTAGTTACATGAGAAATAATTTACAAGCTAGAGGTGGGGTAGTTACCAATGGGACAATCCTTGCATTGATGTCCCTTCTTTCGGCAAATGTAGTAAAGGCGATCTTCAAGTTTTGAAGATTTCTTCTTTCCTTGTTTCTTGCTTGCTACATGGTTAGTGAATATTTTATTTTCTAACATTATGCCTTTTTATTTTAAATGGGGACAAGACCTAATTAGGTGTCCCTTCTTTGAGCATTTAAAACAAAGTTTATCATCCTTGTTAATAATCAAGTCATTTTTAATATAGGGACATGACCTAATCGAGTGTCCCTTTTCAAAGCATTCACTACACTTCTTACTTCTCTTAGTATGAAGTGTGACTTGATCGTTTCCTTGGATGTTACCTTGCATGGAGGCATGGTTGAGGCTTTTGGCAGAGGTATTGATTTTCTTCTTTTGTTCCTTCCTCTTGGCAATCCTCAAGTCCTTGACATTTTCTTCAAGGGATTTAGTGCATGCCACGGTTTGTCCCATCTCAAGCTTCTTCACCATGTGATCATGGTTATCTTGAGAAGGTTGAGCAATGCACTTCCCTTTTAGTTGTGTCAAGCTCGTATTTAGCCTCTCATTTTCTTCTTTGAGCTTTTGATACGTATCATCTTTTGTTCCTGCAAATTCTAGCTCAAAAGAAGATATGATTGTCGACGGAAAACAAGCATTAGCACATGGTAATATAGTTTCAATTTGAATACTTGTGCATGAGTGAGGTTGTTGGGATTTTAAGTTTTCTATCACAACCTCATGAGTAATGTTTAACATGATATGATCATCCATAAGATTTTCATGAGAACATAGAAGCATATCATGATTTTCTTGAAAAGCTAGATTTTCAATTTTTAGCTTTTCTACTTGGTCCTTAAGCAAGGCATTCTAATTTACTAATTGAGCGATACAATATAAAGAGTTATCTTGCTCAATTGAAATAGTTTCATACCTTTGGACCAAATCAACATGAGAGCACTTTAGCTCCTCATGTTCTTTAGTCAACTCATCAAAGCTTAGCATTTTTATGGAGAGAATATCTTCTAGCCTTTGATGAGCTTCACTTTGCTCTCTCGCTCTTTTTAGAAGTTTGAGCATGACCGCCTTATCTTCTTGACTTAGATGAGCGTAGAGTTGCATGAAGCTTCTTTCATCCTCCTCATCCTCATTTGTACTTCCGCTATCATTTTCATTAGCCAAACAACATATGTGGGAATCAAAATGGGAAGACAAACCTTTTGGAGAGGTGGATTCATCGTTTGGTATCCAACGTTCATTTTCTTCTTCCTTCAAAGGGTTAGTTTCACAAGGACCAAAGGAAGTAGAAGCACAAAATGAACCATCATGTTTGAACTTATCAAATTTATTTTTAATTCTAGTCCAAATATCATGCGCATCACGAATAGATTCATTATAATTCATTATGAAGGCATGATAATCTTCTTTGCTAAGAGAACTACTTAAGATGTCATAAGCTAGGTAGTTTAAGCGTATACATCTTTGATCTTCCTCGGAAATATTTTTTCTATTATAACTAGAGGATATGATACTCTTGTTTATAATTTGTTCTAATTGTGGATCTACGGTTCTAAAAGCATTATTACCCTAGTAGACCATGAATCATAGTTAGAACAATCGGAAAGTAATATCTCAAGAGTTACCTCCTTGTTCTCCTTCGGAGTTGTCTTCTTGTCCTTTTGGGATCTTCTACGAGCCATCACTTCGAGTTGTTAGACTCAATATGAAGTGCCTAGCTCTGATACCAATTGAAAGTCGCCTAAAGGGGGGTGGATAGGCGAAACCTGAAAATTATAACTTTATACCCCAACTAGATCCCTTGATTAGTGGTTAGAACAAGATGCACACTTAACGGATTATAAAAACTAAGTCCTTTGCTTGCAAAGAGAGTTGCTTTCAAATAATGCGGAAATGATAAATCAATACAACTAATAGGTTTATGGAGAATAAAGCAAGAGGGCTTAGATAAGAAGAGCAATAACACAAGTTCTTTCTTGCAAGGTGTTGCTTCACTAAATGAGAATCTAACTTGAAGCAACACCAAATATTGTTAGCAAAGAATAGTGCAAGAAAACTTAGAGTGAGAGAAAACAAACAAATCACAAGTAATGAACACAAGAAACAATGGTGATTTGTTTTATCGAGGTTCGGCCCTCGAAGGCCTAGTCCTGGTTGAGGAGTCCACTAAGGATGGGTCTCTTTTAACCCTTTCCCTCTCTCCACCGATCACCAAAGACCGGCGAGCTCTTCTTCTTCTCAAGGATCACTTAAGACCCCGCAAGGATCACCACACTCTTTGGTGTCTCTTGCTAGCTTTACAAGCCTCCAAAACTTTGGAGAAATTTCAATGGGAGTCAAAACTCCACGCACAAATGAACACAAGATGTAGCACACACTTTCTCTCAATGAATCTCACAAGGCACTAGTGCTAAACGCAAACGAGTAGCTCTCTCTTGCTTGCTCTCTCTTTTGTGGCACTTGTGTTGGTTGTAGTGGTCTAAATCTTGTGTATAGGATGGATCAATGAATAGAGGTGGTTGGGAGGGCTTGAATATGTCAACTATATGACTTGGAATGTTGCTTGGGCTCCCACACATTGAACTGGCCGGTTGGGGTGGTATTTATAGCCACCAACCAAATTGTAGCCGTTGGAGAAGGCTGCTGGCGATGGGCGCACCGGACAGTCCAGTGCGCCACCGGACAGCGTCTGGTGCGCCGCTACGTCATCCTGCTGTTAGGGCTTGGAGCTGGTTGACCGTTGGAGGCTTTGTCCTCATGCGGCACCGGACTGTTCGGTGCTACACCGGACAGTCCGGTGCCCCTCTGACCTTCTGCTCTGACATCTGAATTGCACTATTTACTTTGCAGAGTCGACCGTTCCATGCAAGTAGCCATTGCTCCGCTGGCACACCGAACAGTCCGGTGGTACACCGGACAGTCCGGTGAATTATAGCGGAGTTGCGCCCGAGAAATCCGAAGGTGAAGAGTTTGAAGTCGATCCTCCCTGGTGCACCGGACACTGTTTGGTGGCACACCGGACAGTCCGGTGCGCCAGACCAGGGCACACTTCGGTTTCCTTTTTGCTCCTTTCTTTTAAATCCTAACTTGTTCTTTTTATTGGTTTGTGCTGAACCTTTGGCACCTGTAGAATATATAATCTAGAGCAAACTAGTTAGTCCAATTATTTGTGTTGGGCAATTCAACCACCAAAATTATATAGGAAAAGGTTTGACCCTATTTCCCTTTAACAAGGTTAGTCACAATAGTTTTTGGAACCCATATGCATGTTTTGTCTCCCTTGCATTTGGATCCCAACTTCCTAGCAATTACTTTTGCATTCTTACATGAAAGTACAAAAGAAGCATTGCAAGTATGAAAAACAGTAGTAGGTTGAAGCGTCCCGATCCTTTGGGACTCAAATGTGATACAATTACTAGTCCCAAGAGGCTAGTAACCACATTCATTACTTCAAATAGTTACAGAGTCTGAGTAATGTTATTACAATACCGGGGGATACAAGCTCGAGAGTGAGTTGAAAATCTTAAAACGCAGTGGAAGGTAAAATAGCCTAGGCCACAGGCAGGACTGGATGAAGACACAGCCCCTTCAATCAAGCATAGCAGAAAAGAAGTCTTCAGCTGCTGAAAAACATAAATAAATCTGGGTGAATACACTAGATATTCCGCAAGCCCACCCGGCTCCCGTAAAGAGAAAGTGACCTATATTGTACATGCTTCATATAGTGGAGTTGAAGTCACTCATACTTTTTCGAAGAAAGGCAGTACTTGTTGTTTAAGGTTTTCCCAAGGCAAAAGAAATGACACCTGCTTGACCACCACTGAGCTTCTCGCTCCCGTGGCACTACTTTCTTTCCAGAAACACACACACATTTCCCTGTTCCCGGTTGTAGAAGAAACACTAATTGTCACACCATACCAGACTCGTCCATACCAGTGGACACGGACTATTCGAATAGGTTTAGACTCTGCGCACAGGGGTACACTTTACCCACTAGTCCGGCTCTACGATCTCATGGCCAATGAGATCCGAATCCAAAACTCTTTCCTTCCTCGCACGTCCTAACCTTAACGGTTATACCGGAAGGAGTCAAGCCACCGCCATGTCCAAACCGGACAAATCTTTCCCCCTCCTTATCCTCCCGGTGCTCCCCAGCCTTCATAACCCTGGGGTTGGATCGTACGAGTTCAGATCGAGTGGCTGCCCACACAGCCTCGGGTGGTTGTACTTTTTATGAGTACAGGTAATGAAAGATGACAAACCGGTCCTTATAGGAGAGGACGATCCTTCTGCTCACGCCTAAACCAGCTGAGCCATCACCTTAGGCCCTCCCCTAAACCAGGGAGTCCCTGATATCCTACTCACCAGGTGATGAGGGTGAATACCCTTCATCGCATATTTTTGGAAAACATGTTACTTGCACCCTTTTACTTATCCCATATCTTGTAATCAAAGGTAATAGTTAATGCGGGCTCTCTCATGCTCACAATGCAATTTGATTCCATCCCATATTCCAGGCTTAGGCAGTGGTAGAGAGAAATAGGTAAATAATGCATCAAGGGAAGGATGGACTTGCCTTCGTCGAAGCTTTCCTGGCACAAGAGGTTTATCTTGGAGGGGTCGGGTTCTTGCCCTTCTTCCGGAGTTATAAATTCTGGAGGATCGGATCCCTCTTCCGCTAATCAAACATAGATAATAACAATACATCAATCATGGTGACTTTAGTGGGGGTGTGCCATTTTTTATATCTCATTATTCTGGTGCCCTATAATTTATTTGAACTATTTTTGGTACATAAAATATTAGCATATAATTCTATATGAGAAAAATGGGAAAAGAAAAGAGAAAATAAAAAGAAAAGGATTTTCCTGCCTTGCTGGGCCGGGGGGGGAATTTTGGCCCTCTCGGGCGCGAGCGCGCGCGCGCGGGCGCGCTTGCGGCCCAGCTGGCTCAGCAGCGGGGGAGAGACGGCAGGGAACGGCGCCGTGGTGCGGGGCCCACATGCCAGCGAGGGGGAGGGAGTTTAACGGTGCGAGCGGTAACGGAGGGAGGGGGCGAGTCGACCGGAGTTCGGCCAGCGGTGGGAATCCGCGGCGGTTCTCCGTCGAGGTTCCGGTTCTGCGGCGGGGAGGCAGTTCCGAGGCACAAGTGGGGGCAGGCGATCACAGGGATGGAACCAATTTGACCGGCGGGGGCCTATGGTGGCCGGTCCGCGGCGCGGTGGCAGGTGTGGCGGAGCTTCGAGCACGGTTTAATTGGATAGAGGATCACTAGGAAGGGGGAAAGGGGCTCACCGGAGCGACGGGGGAAGCACGGTGGCGCTAGCTTGATTCGCTCGGGGTAAGGCGGAGGAGTTGGCCGGAGCTGGTGTGGTGAAGACAGGGCTCGGGCAGGTCCTTTTATAGGCGCCCGGGGGAGGGAGAGGGATGGAGGGGACAGTGAGCACCGACGAGCTCGCCATGATGGCGGGAATGGAGCTAACATCGATTGATATGGCTCGAGCAGGCGAGGGGGGAGGGGACGGCTCGGGTACAGTGGCGGGGTGGTCGCTGAGGTCAGGCGAGCCTTAATGGCGAGGCGACGGGGCGAGAGGCGCTCGGCGGTGAACGCGTCGGTGAGGCATGGGCGAGAACGACGGAGCTGACAGGCGGGCCCGAGCTGCTAGGGAGAGGGAGCGGCGCGAGAGGGAGGGAGGTGAGTCGCTGACGTGTGGGGCCGAGCTGTCAGCGGAGGCGCGGGCGCGCGGAGCTGTGCTGCCTAGGCCGGGAGAGGGGGAGGGGAGCGCGGGCGCGCGGCGCGGGTTGGGCCGGATTCGGCCCAGCCGAGAGGGGGGGGAGTTTCTATTTTTCTTTTTCTGATTTCTATTTCTTTTCCTTTTCTATTTTTGTTTCTTTTCATTTCTTTTTCCTTTGAACCAAAAATTTTCTAAATGATCTTGAGTGATAAATATAGTCTATGTGAGGTGCTCCTATCATTACAAGTGTATGCATATGATGAGGTGATCTAGGGGTAGAGTTAAGGGAGAAAATAAATTAAAGGGGGGGGTTTAGGAGGTTAGGGTTTCAAACCTTGGGTTGGGATTTTTGGGATGTTACATAGGTTTATTGCACACTTTCCTAGAAGTAGCATAATTTCTCCTAGGCCTACTTCTACCATGAACAGAAGTAGAACTAGATGCAAACATAGCATGTGAATCATTATAAGCACCACGATCATAACTTTGATTATAATAAGAAACTTTCTTAACATGAGTATAAAGATAGGCATGTTTCTTTTTATCATGAGAGCTACTTTCCATAGGAGCCTTCCCTTTCCCTATGGGATCGGAAGTCCTTTGGCTTGTTAAGTTCTTTGTTTCCTTTCGAAAACCAAGTCTATCCTTAATTGAGAGGTGTCTACCAACAGTGTAGGCATCCCTAGAAAATTTTAATTTATCAAAATAAACTTTGCAAGTCTTAAGTTGAGCATTAAGACTTGCTACCTCATTGTTTAATTTAGCAATAGAAGTGCGATGTTCATCACATGCATCAACATCAAAGTCCTTACATCTATTGCAAATAGTGACATGTTCTACACATGAGCTAGTTTCATTAACTTTCTCTAGCTTAGTATTTAATTCATCATTTAAATTCTTTAAACTAGAGACAGTTTCATGACAAGCAGACAACTCAGAGGATAACATTTCGTTTCTTTTAATTTCTAAAGCAAGGGATTTTTGAACACTAACAAATTTATCATGTTCCTCATATCAAATATCCTCTTGCTTTTCTAGCAGTCTATCCTTTTCATTGAGAGCATCGATTAATTCATTAATTTTATCTACTTTAGCTCTATCTAGCCCTTTAAACAAATCATAGTAATCTACTTCATCATCGGAAGATTCCTCATCGCTAGAAGAAGTGTACTTGGGGGTATCTCGAATACGTACCTTCTTCTCCTTAGCCATAAGGCATGTATGGCGTTCGTTGGGAAAGAGCGAAGATTTGTCGAAGGCCGAGGCAGCTAGTCCTTCATCCCTAGAGTCGGAGGAGGAGCAGTCAGAGTCCCATTCCTTCCCGATGTGTGCCTCACCCTTGGCCTTCCTATAGTTCTTTTTCTTCTCCCTCTTCCCGTGCTTTTCTTGTCCCTAATCATTATTATTATCGGGGCATTGAGCTATGAAATGACCAGTCTTACCGCATTTGAAGCAGGAGCGCTTTCCCCTTGTTTTATTTTTGTTGGGGTACTCCTTGCGTCCTTTTAGCGCGGTCTTGAAGCGCTTGATGATAAGCGCCATTTCATCTTCATTGAGCCCGGCAGCCTCCACTTGTCCTACCTTGCTTAGTAGCACCTCCTTGCTGCTAGTTGCTTTGAGAGTAACGAGCTGCGTCTCGTAGATGGCCAGTGGACCATTTAGCGCATCGTCCACGTATCATGCCTCCTTCACCATCATACGCCCGCTCATGAATTTTTCGAGGATCTCCTCGTGCGTCATTTTGGTGTACCTAGGATTTTCACGAATAAGGTTGACAAGATGGGGGTCAATAACAGTAAATGACCTAAGCATGAGTCGGACGACATCATGATCCGTCCATCTTGTGCTTCCGTAGCTTCGGATTTTGTTGACCAGGGTCTTGAGCCTGTTGAACGTCTATGTTGGCTCCTCTCCCCTGATCATCGCGAACCTTCCTAGTTCGCCCTCCACCATTTCCATCTTGGTGATCATGGTGGCGTCGTTTCCCTCATGTGATATCTTGAGGGTATCCCAGATTTGTTTGGCATTGTCCAAGCCACTGACTTTATTGACTCGTCCCTGCAAAGAGATGCTAGCATAACAGTAGTAGCTTGGGTATTTTTATGAATTTGTTCATTTTTAAAAACGGGGTTATCCGTACTATCAAAATGCATCCCATTTTCCACAATTTCCCAAATACTAGGATGGAGAGAAAATAGGTGACTACGCATTTTATGACTCCAAAATGAGTAATCCTCTCCATCAAAGTGTGGGGGTTTTCCAAGAGGAATAGAAAGTAGATGGGCATTTGAATTTAATGGAATGCAGGAATAATCAAAGGAATAGTTTTGATTAAACGTCTTTTTCTTGGACGAGGAGTCGTCGTCGTCCCTTGGTGAAGAAGAGGAAGCATCGCTGTCGTAGTAAATGATCTTCTTGATGCGTCTTTTCTTCTTCCCGTCCCTCTTCTTGTGACTCGAGCCTGAGTCAGTGGGCTTGTCGTCTCTTGGCTCGTTGAAGAGGGACTTCTTCTCCTTGTCGTTGACCACCATCCCCTTACCCTTAGGATCCATCTCTTCGGGTGATTAGTCCCTTAGATGAAGAGTACGGCTCTGATACCAATTGAGAGCACCTAGAGGGGGTGAATAGGTGATCCTATAAAATCAAACACTAAATAGCCACAAACTTGATTATTAAGGTGTTAGTGAAATCAAGTGGCTATGGAGCACGCTCGTGCGAACAAAATAATCACAAGAAGCAACACACGGGACACACGATTTTTATCCCGTGGTTTGGTCAAGTAACACTTGCCTACTTCCACGTTGTGGCGTCCCAATGGATGAGAGTTGCACTCAACCCCTTTCAAGTGATCCAATGATCAGCTTGAATACCACAGTGTTTTATCTTTGAGTACTCTTCTCGTTTGCGAGGAATCTTTACAAGTTGGAGCCTCTTGCCCTTACAATATAGATCACAAAGAAAGCACAAGAGTAAGGATGGGAGAGCAACACATGCAAGACTCAAATCCGCAACACAACCATGCACACAAGTGAAGAAGTGAGCACACAAACACAGCGCAAGGAGTTTACAACTCGAACAGTGCTCAAATCTGAAGAACGATGATCCGATTGCGTGAATGCGGAGTCTAGGTGTCTTAGGATGTTTCTTGTAAGCTTGGTGTCCTGCTCCATGCGCCTAGGGGTCCCTTTTATAGCCCCAAGGCATTTAGGAGCCGTTGGAGATCAACATGGTAGGCTATTCTTGACTTCTGCCGAGTGGCGCACCGGACAGTCCGCTGCGCCACCGGACAGGTCCTGTAGTTGTCTGGTGCGCTATCTCCTTCCATATCGGGCGCATCCGACCGTTGAGCCAGCGGTCCCGTTGGCACATCGGACACTGTCCGGTGCACACTGGAAAGTCCAGTGTCTCCAACCGACCGTTGGCTCGGCCATGTGTCGCGCATAGATTTCCTGTCGACCGTTGGCCACGAGCGTCGTTGGCTCACCGAACAGTCCGATGAATTATAGCCACGTCGCTTTTCTCTTTTCCCGAGAGCGACGAGTTCGTCGCTGACGACTCACTGGACAGTTCGGTGCACCACCGGACGGTCCGATGATTTATAGCCGTGTCACTCCTGAGACCAGCTGGTTCACCGTCGGCTCGTCTGAGGCAACGAACACTATCCGGTGCACCACCGGACAGCCCGGTGTGCCAGACCCGAGCAGGTATTTGGCTGTACACAGCCAAGACTTATCCAATGCATTTCTTCTTTTCTTGGCACTATTTCTAGCACTTATACAAACACAGTAGTATACAAAATCTCTACTAATTATGTTACTAACGTAGGCGTGCACAATCCCTAGTTCTGCCTCCTCCCCTCGGCGCCCCTCGCTTCCACCCGCCCCGACGCCCCCACCCCCATCTTCCCCCAGCCACGAAATACTCGCCTCAGGCTTCGCCTCGACAAAGGACGCACGGCCGCTGCGCCCCACCCTGCTCGCGGTGACGCCCGTTCCTCCGCCCGGCACACCCGCCTCGCGTTGTCCGTCGCTGTCTCCTCCTTGTGCTCCACCTCCTCGCCCTCCTCCACGTTGCCGAGATCCGCACGCATCATAGCCTCCACGTTGCCGAGATCCACACGCGTCATAGCCTCCATGTTGCCGAGATCCACACGCGTCTTCGACCTGGAGAAGTCGAGCCTGTCGCTGCCTCGCTCGTCCCCAGATCTGCGCCCAGCTACTTCCTCTCGGCCCACGCGTTCGCGGTCAGCAAGAACGCCGCGTCACCTTCCCTCCCTGACCCGACAAACCAACGCCGCGTACTCCTCTCTACTCTCTGCCCGCCACCAAGTTCGACCGACCGATGATCCTCAGCCGCCTGCATGTCCGCGTCATCCGCCGATCCCCTGCGTCCACCGCCCTCCGCGATGCGGCAACGCGCGCCTTGGCCTCCGTGGGCCTCTTCCGTGGCCTCCACGGCGGCGCGGCGGGGGACGGCACCTCCTCCGAGCATGGCCGTGAACCCGCAGGTAACCTCGTCCTCGTCATCCTCCTCCCTGCCCGCGTCCTCCTCCCTGCCTTGACAAAGGACGCACGGCCGCTGCGCCCCACCCTACTCGCGGTGACGCCCGTTCCTCTGCCCGGCACACCCGCCTCGCGTTGTCCATCGCCGTATCCTCCTTGTGCTCCGCCTCCTCGCCCTCCTCCACGTTGTCGAGATCCGCACGTGTCATAGCCTCCACGTTGCTGAGATCCACATGCGTCTTCGACCTAGAGAAGCCGAGCCTGTCGCCGCCTCGCTCGTCCCCAGATCTGCGCCCAGCTATGTCTCCTACCTCGTCACCAGCGTCTGTCGCGCCGACCCCGACCAACGCCACCATTCCGTGCACCGCTGCTTCCACGACTTCGTCACACTCGTAGACCACCTCGCCGAGGCCTTCCGTGACCATTTCGTGTCGTCGCGCCCAGACAAGAATGTCGGGCGGGGAGCAGAGGACGAGGGAGATCACGTGGGGCAGCCACGGCGACAGCATGAGCAGGCCAGCCACGACAATAGCATGGGCAGGTCTGCCTGATTCCATCCAGGAGTGGTTTGTGCTCGTGGACGCAGGTCTGATTCCGGCCCCTATTCTAATCCCTTCTATCCACAATCCCCTTCCCAGTGTTGTTCGCCACATGCTCTTAGGTGGTGAAGATTGGCTGGTTCTTAGGTCTGTATGCGAGCATTCATTTTACATTTTGAGTGGACTGTCCTCACATCCCTAGATGTGAATTTATGTTGCTGAATCGTGTTGATATCTCCAACTTTTATAAGTTGCTAAATGGGTCAATTGGTTTAATACATTGTTGAATTGCCTTAGCACACATGGTAAATAATCCATTTCTTCGTTACCTATAGTATGTTGTTGGTAGGTGTAATAATAGGGCTGCATCCTGGAACTCCTCTCTGGTCTTAGATTCACGGAGGAGCTTGCCCACTCTCTAGGAGTCGCTCCCAACCATCGCCGTCGTCGGAGACCAGGTGTTGCCCGTCTCAATTCCTCTCCGGTCCTACATCCTCTCATCCCTCTTGATGGATATATTGTTGACCAGTTTCTTTTTAGTACAACAAGGATTTTATAGCATTAGTTCCTTGGATTACCAAGTAGTTGCCCGCAACGTGTCCCATTATAAGTTGTACAGTACCAGACTATATCACGTAACTGAAGAAGCCTCCAGTTCAGTCGATGGGGTTTGGTTGGAGTCATGCTACAAGCATTAACTATGTGGTGGTCTATCCAGTATTGCTTTTTATTTTTGGTCCAATCCATGAACTTAATCATTAAACCTTTGTATATATTGTGAGCTCTGTTTACAACCTATTGGTTCTAGGCTATTAGAACACAGTACCCATTTGTTCGCTTTTTAGCTAACAGTTTAGCTCATTAAACTACTTGTGGTCCTGCTGATCATAATAGCTTTTTATTTTAGCAAGCCCTGATAGTGGGTGTCTGTGATTTATTGTTCATGTGTACTAGGTGTTCCTATGATATTTGTGATTTTCTTTAATATATGAATTTGGCATTTATGCAGGTTGAACACGAATTAGAGAACAGAAGTTTATGACATCGAATGAGGTCATTGAGTTCTTTTGTGAGTTAATTGTTACACGCATTCCCATCATCGCAAAATATAGGTTTGTCTTTCACTATGATCGCTTACCTTCCTAAAATTATTTGTTCTCATAAAATTCCACTTTCGCTTTGATGCATGATTTACCTAGGCTTGGCATGGCAAGTGCTTGCATGCTTGCCAAATGTTTGCGGTATGCTCTCATTGCATAGTAAATTGCACGTACGATATGGCTCTTTTGTTATTCTTAGCATAGTTGTGAAACTTGATCGATAGTATTGTGCAAAAACAGTACTGATGGTTGTGGTTATTGGATTATGAGTGATGATAACTCTCTAAACATAAGTCATTTCTTGCTTATGTTTGCTCTGTTAGTAAATTCTGTGTATATTTTAGCTCGATCAGTATATTGTGTACCATATTTTAACTTCGCCCATTTGTTGCTTGGTGGTGTCGGTGCCTAAATAGGTCTATCGAACTGTCTAAATGTAGGATCATTAGAATCTGGGCTTAGGAGGAGCTGGTTCTCCAATTCACAAGTTTGAGGGGCATAAAGCTTCAGTTCTTAGTGTTCAGGCACTAGGCATGTAGAGATATTTTTTTGTTGTTATTTTCTCTTTATGTGGATGTGGTTGCTTCATGTGATGCTTTTGGATACCTTTTTTATATAATTCTCTCTTTTGGCTTTCAGTGGTCACCTGCAAAGCATCTATTTTGGTCATTTCTATATGAGATGGTTTCTTAAACGTGTGGGGTCGTGAAAAGGTAATCACTCATATACACCGAACTATTGTGTCTTTTCTTAAATGTGTTGGATTTCTTTTTTGTCTACACAGAATGAACTAATAGGGATTATTACCTTGGCTAGCTGCAGTGCAATATCATTTGTGTATTGCATTGTATTGTTGGGAACACTACAAGGGGACACCATGACAGACCATGCTCTCGACACTCAACAACGGCGATGCCAACAGCGGGAAACCGTCTGTTTTGGCAGATGGAGGAGCAAAACCCGTCATCGAGTTCAATTGTTTTAACTGTCATATATTTAAGACTCTATTAATTGTTATCATTTTAATATTTAGTGTGCCTTCTATACTATAGTTGTGTGGTTTATACAATGGGTTTATGATTTTGGTTCACTAAAGTTTATACATGGGCATTACATTTTTATAGTTTTTAAGCTCTGATGTTATGAATTTTAGGTTCTTCTACATGCCACCATTCAATGGCAGATGTTCAATGTACTATCCACTAGAGCTTTGGTGAGATGACCATCCAGGGTGACGATGTACATGAATTCTTCATTTTTCTCTTACATATTATTGAATTATACTTGAGTCTTGACAGTGAGAATGCATCAGTTACATGGTAATTTGGTTTTCTTCTTGGTTTATGTATCCTTAACTTTTCTTCTTATATTGTGTCTCTAAATCTATTTTAGATTTTAGAAATGAATGTATGCATATCTTAATGAGTGAAGTGGTACTATCATGGCTTGTTCTAATTATAACGATGATTTTAGTTGAACCTCTACACTTTGGATAAACATTAGATCTTTAGGCTAACTGTGATTGCAGTTAGAGGTTTAAAATGGATCAATAGTATATTTGTGTAAACAAAAAAAGGATACTGTTCATGGGTTATTTCATTAGACACTAAACCAAAACCATTTTGTCTTGTGAATTGTACTTCTGTAGAGGGCACGTTCATGGACATTAGAGTTAACTGATGTCTGATCTGGTATCAAGGAAGAGATGTTTTTAACTGTGTTTACGCTAATCAAGTTAATGAATTTGGTACATGTCATAACATCTAAGCCTTTGTAAGTTTGAATATTCACTTGTGACTTAATCAGCTACTTATAGCTTTTATTAGGCTGTATATTGCTCAGTCCTGTAAGTTTGGTGTTACACATTGCACATTTGCTTTAAACCAATGGCTTTTCTATTAATAAGAAAAACTAGGAAAAAGTAGTTGTGATTCTGATAATTTTGAACGGCCATACTTGGGATAAAGTTTGAATGTTTTCTCTTTTCTTACCAAAGTTCTAACGTAGCATTTTCACATTTCTTCCATGGTATACAGTTTGCTGCAGGAATCCACAAACTGAGTCTTTTCTTTGGCTTCTGGAACTCCCATCCTCGTAGGCGTCCACATTCGAGGATGGTGCACGGTTCTAATGCCTTGTCTGTTCTAATGCCTTGTCTGTTCTGATGCCTTGCCTGTTGGGAGTGCTCTGTCTAATGCCTTGTCTGTTGTCTATTCTAATGCATGTTCTCTGCGAACTGTCTTTGTCTGTTTTGGTGGAGGCTGCCGGTGTGAAGCACTGGCCACCGGGTGCTGCACGCCAACGGCCAACAGGGGGCACCGTGCAGGTGGGCAGAAGCAGCCAGCGACAACAGTAGGGCACAGGTAAAACGATCCCCCACTTTAGAAATTGCAATCCCTATTTTGATCCTCGGATGTGTGCCATGCACCCCTGGTCCCTAGATGTATTTTCAATGAATTGGCTATCCTAGGATACAAGCAGAAATGGTAAGTTGAACTGAGTTAGAAGATAATTGATTATTCAGCGTGGATAAATATTGTTTCTAACCAAGCTTTCTATCCTATATTTGCATGTTCTTCAAAGGGATGTATATGGACCTTCCAAATACACTAGACTTTTGCAAGCAACCAAAGATACTCTCAGAGAAGAAGGTTTGCCATGCCTTGAATACTTCTTGACTTATGTGATATTAAGCATTTGAGCTATTGAGAAACAGACTAATACAGACATTGTTGATCTTGCACTTGCATGCCTCTATGTAATAGGCTAAACTAAGCAGCATTGTACAGGATACTGGTACTTTTGCACTTGCACTGTCTCTTCTTGCTAGGTAGAGTCCTACCCCATAGTCTGGAACTAGAAGAATTCTGATTTTCCTTTTAGGAATCAATGTCTATTTGAGCTTTGTTTGGTCAGAAATGCATTGTAGAAAAATTTAGATGGTGAGATTTTTATCTTTGTTCTCATTTTTGTTCATTGTAGTATAATTTTTTCAGAGGTTGTTCTCATTTATCTATTCTGTAGAGGATCTGCCTTCATAAGATCGAGGTTCTACAGAAGTATTGATTTTTTCTGAGATTTCCATTATTTCATCCCAATCCACTTTCCACACACAATCATGAACCTTAAACAATGTTTTCTTTTCTTTACTTTGGATTTCAGATCAAATCCTTCTTTTGGAGACAGTAATGACAATGATGTTGTTCAAAAGCCCGTGGTTGCTGTGGCTGAGCATTTGCATGTGCCTCAGTCTAAAGAAGTGACGCTTGATGATAAAGACTTGAGGGTTACGAGTTTTCATTAAATCCATTTGACTTGATTATGTTATGTAATATCCATGGAGTTTAAATTGGTGTTGTAATGGTAGTATGGTGCTGAAAAGGAGCTTGGAGCAAATGGCCACAACCTTGACCGGTGTGATAGTGTTCAAGAGGATGAGGTGAGCATTGTTTTATATATGGTTTCCTATGGATTCTCTTCCATATTTGGCCTTCTTGTGTGCTATTTTTCCTTGGCTATAATTCTGTCAAAACATTTTTTAAATAATCTGTATCTAAAACATTTTTTAAGATTCTAGATTGCTATCAAATACAATTTTAATTCCAAGGGTGAAATCTATTGGCCTCTAAATTTGATTTAAGTTATGAAGATTTTACAAAAATGAGTGAATAACGAACCTATTCCTGAAGTTCTAAAACTATAGTAGTACTGTTTGTTTTTTATTGAGTATCTACTAATCTCTACTTCCCTTTAAGTCTCTATTGTAGGTGTCCACATCCGTGCACCAGTTCTGCCACCGTGTGTATGCCATTCTCAGTCGCCTCCTCCAGGAACAGGCGACCAGCGCTGACGAGGAGGAGGAGCGTGGAGTAGAGGGGCTCCGGCGACCGTGTCGGAGATGGCGATGAGCCACGGCGCGGGGACGCTCATGTCCACCTTCATCAATGGGGTCAAGCTCTACTCGCTCACTGGCGGCTGCTATGTCGCCCCCTGGGTCGTCACGAAGACGAAGCGCGCCCTCCGCAAGGACAAAGCTAAGGTTGTCTATAGTTGATAGGCACATACCATCCTTAATACATAGTTTGCTTTCATATCTTTACAAAAGCAACTCCTAACCAAAATTCTGTTTAGTCATGATGCATCAGCACCTGATCGTGGCACGTCGGCGCGGCCAGGACGCTACCCCTTGTCATGGTTAGACCGAACTGCGAGGCCTCTAGAGCAGGCGCCCATCTTCTCATGTCACGGCGAGGCGAGACCATCGGGGTGGCGGCTGAGGTTGTCGCGGGTGGGGATGGGCCTAATAGTGGTGAAGGGAGGGAGGCGCATGGTTTCAACAGCTACTAGATGAAATGCCAGCAAGGTAAGGTGCTCTCTAAATAGTTATCATTTTTGGGAGTTGTAACTAATCAACACTTGTAGCTAATTTTGGGTGAAACATAGAAATGGCATTTTGATTCAAGGGAGCATGATGCAAGCTTGCTTAGAGATATTGCTTCTGAATACAAGTTTGCTTAGAGATACCTGTTGTCCTGGAGTGTCACAGATCAGGTAAGAACCATGACCAACCATCGCTTATTATGCTTTATTAATGTACAATACATTAGTAATTCTGAAAATATGAGGCAAACTGACCACAACAGGGTTGAGATGATTCCATCATACTTATACGAAGATTTTCCTAGCAAGGTAAACACATTATTATCTTTACCACACATCCTTGACCAAGGATATCTAGAAAACATATATGGGGCACTCACTTACTGTGCTCCATGACGTTTCTTATAAATTGGCACTGCATTTGTGAAGCGTCCCGATCCTTTGGGACTCAAATGTGATACAATTACTAGTCCTAGGAGGCTAGTAACCACATTCATTACTTCAAATAGTTATAGAGTCTGAGTAATGTTATTACAATACCGGGGGATACAAGCTCGAGAGTGAGCCGAAAATCTTAAAACGCAGTGGAAGGTAAAATAGCCCAGGCCACAGGCAGGACTGGGTGAAGACACAGCCCCTTCAATCAAGCATAGCAGAAAAGAAGTCTTCAGCTGCTGAAAAACATAAATAAATCTGGGTGAATACACTAGGTATTCTGCAAGCCCACCCGGCTCCTGTAAAGAGAAAGTGACCTATATTGTACATGCTTCATATAGTGGAGTTGAAGTCACTCATACTTTTTCGGAGAAAGGCAGTACTTGTTGTTTAAGGTTTTCCCAAGGCAAAAGAAATGACACCTGCTTGACCACCACTGAGCTTCTCGCTCCCGTGGCACTACTTTCTTTCCAGAAACACACACACATTTCCCTGTTCCCGGTTGTAGTAGAAACACTAATTGTCATACCACACCAGACTCGTTCATACTAGTGGACACGGACTATTCGAATAGGTTTAGACTCTGCGCAGAGGGGTACACTTTACCCACTAGTCCGGCTCTACGATCTCATGGCCAATGAGATCCGAATCCGAAACTCTTTCCTTCCTTGCACGTCCTAACCTTAACGGTTATACCGGAAGGAGTCAGGCCACCGCCATGTCCAAACCGGACAAATCTTTCCCCTCCTTATCCTCCCGGTGCTCCCCAGCCTTCATAACCCTGGGGTTGGATCGTACGAGTTCAGATCGAGTGGCTGCCCACACAGCCTCGGGTGATTGTACTTTTTATGAGTACAGGTAATGAAAGATGACAAACCGGTCCTTATACGAGAGGACGATCCTTCTGCTCACGCCTAAACCAACTGAGCCATCACCTTAGACCCTCCCCTAAACCAGGGAGTCCCTTATCATCCTACTCACCAGGTGATGAGGGTGAATACCCTTCATCGCATATTTTTTGGAAAACATGTTACTTGCACCCTTTTACTTATCCCATATCTTGTAATCAAAGGTAATAGTTAATGCGGGCTCTCTCATGCTCACCATGCAATTTGATTCCATCCCATATTCCAGGCTTAGGCAGTAGTAGAGAGAAATAGGTAAATAATGCATCAAGGGAAGGATGGACTTGCCTTTGTCGAAGCTTTCCTGGCACAAGAGGTTTATCTCGGAGGGGTCGGGTTCTTGCCCTTCTTCCGGAGTTATAAATTCCGGAGGATCGGATCCCTCTTCCGCTAATCAAACACAAATAATAACAATACATCAATCATGGTGACTTTAGTGGGGGTGTGCCATTTCTTATATCTCATTATTTTGGTGCCCTATAATTTATTTGAACTATTTTTGGTACATAAAATATTAGCATATAATTCTATATGAGAAAAATGGGAAAAGAAAAGAGAAAATAAAAAGGAAAGGATTTTCCTGCCTTGCTGGGTCGGGGGGAATTTCGGCCCTCTCGGGCGCGAGCGCGCGCGCGCGCGCTTGCGGCCCTGCGGGCCCAGCAGCAAGGGAGAGACGGCGGGGAACGGCATCGTGGCGCGGGGCCCACATGCCAGCGAGGGGGAGGGAGTTTAACGGTGCGAGCGGTAACGGAGGGAGGGGGCGAGTCGACCGGAGTTCGGCCGGCGGTGGGAATCCGCGGCGGTTCTCCGTCGAGGTTCCGGTTCTGCGGCGGGGAGGCGGTGGCGAGGCACGGGTGGGGGCAGGCGATCATAGGGGTGGAGCCAATTTGACCGGCGGGGGCCTATGGCGGCCGGTCCGCGGCGCGGTGGCGGGTGTCCGCGGCGGTGACGTCGCCGGTGCGGTTGTCGGGCGCAATAGGAGGGGGAAAGTTGTGCCTTGTGACCGTGAGAGTGTGGCGGAGCTTCGAGCACGGTTTAATTGGACAGAGGATCACTAGGAAGGGGGAAAGGGGCTCACCGGAGCGATGGGGGAAGCACGGCGGCGCTAGCTTGATTCGCTCGGGGGAAGGCGGAGGAGTTGGCCGGAGCCGGTGTGGTGAAGACGGGGCTCGAGCGAGTCCTTTTATAGGCGCCCGGGGGAGGGAGAGGGATGGAGGGGACGGCGAGCACCGACGAGCTCGCCATGATGGCAGGAATGGAGCTAACGTCGATTGAGATGGCTCGGGCAGGCGAGGGGGGAGGGGACAGCTCGGGTACAGTGGCGGGGTGGTCGCTGAGGTCGGGTCAGCCTTAATGGCGAGGCGACGGGGCGAGAGGCGCTCGGCGGCGAACGCGCCGGTGAGGCATGGGCGAGAACGACAGAGCTGACAGGCGGGCCCGAGCTGCCAGGGAGAGGGAGCGGCGCGAGAGGGTGGGAGGTAAGTCGCTGACGTGTGGGGCCGAGCTGTCTGCGGAGGCGCGGGCGCGCGGAGCTGGGCCGCCTGGGCTGGGAGAGGGGGAGGGGAGCACGGGGGCGTGGCGCGGGTTGGGCCGGATTCGGCCCAGCCGAGAGGGGGGTTTCTCTTTTTGTTTTTCTGATTTCTATTTCTTTTCCTTTTCTATTTTTGTTTCTTTTCATTTCTTTTTCCTTTGAACCAAAAATTTTCTAAATGATCTTGAGTGGTAAATATAGTCTAAGTGAGGTGCTCCTATCATTACAAGTATATGCATATGATGAGGTGATCTAGGGGTAGAGTTAAGGGAGAAAATAAATTAAAGGGGGGTAGGGGCCGACAAATCGTGGTGCTAGCTTTCCTTTTGCTTGGAACCTCCTGACACCACGCATCGGAGAGACCTTGAGGTAGACGAAGTCTCCTTCCTCAAATCTGAGTTCCCTCCGCCTGTTGTCCTCATAACTCTTCTACCGACTTTGAGCTTCAAGTAATCTCCTGCGGATCAGGGCAACTTTCTCTTCTGCCTCTTTGACAAAGGCAGGTCCTTCCAATGCTTTTTCCCCTACGTTGGACCACATGAGAGGGGTCTGGCATTTTCGTCCATATAGTGCTTCGAATGGTTACATCTTGATGTTGGTCTGATAGCTGTTGTTGTATGAGAACTCTGCGTAGGGTAGACTGGATTCCCAACTTCTATCGAATGCTAGCACACATGCTCTTAATAAATCTTCGAGGACTTTGTTAACTCTTTCTGTCTGCCCATCTGTCTGAGGGTGATAAGCGGTGCTGAAATCTAGCTTGGTGCCCATAGCCTTCTAAAGGCTTGTCCGGAATTTGGAGGTGAACTGAGTTCCCCTGTCTGACACTATCTTTCTTGGGATGCCATGGAGTCTGACTATCTCCTTGAGATAAATCCGGGCAAGGGTGGCTCCTCCAAAGGTAGTTTTCACTGGGATGAAATGGGCTACCTTGGTGAGGCGATCTATTATTACCCAGATGGAATCATTCCCTTTTTGCGTCCGGGGCAGTCCGGTTATGAAGTCCATGCCTATTTCTTCCCACTTCCATTCAGGCACGGGGAGCGGTTGTAATAGGCCTGCAGGTTTTTGGTGCTCGGCCTTCGTCCGTTGGCAGGTGTCACACCGGGCCACATACTGAGCTATCTCTTTCTTCATCCCTCTCCACCAGTATCTAGTTTTGAGGTCTAGGTACATCTTGGTAGTTCCTGGGTGGATGGAGTAGGCTGAGTTGTGAGCTTCCTCGAGCAGGACTTCTCGTGCCTCCCCTTTTGGTACACACAGATGATTTTTGAACCAAAGGACTCCTTGGTCATCTGTCCTGAGGTTCGGGAGTTGTTCCTTACGGGCTTTCTCCACAAGTCTTGCTGTCTCTGAGTCTAGACGTTGAGCTTTGCATATGAGGTCTTCTAGCATTGGTTTGACTTCTAGACTGTCGTCGCTTCCCAAGCATGCATTCAGTTGAGCTGATTCCTTTTTCCAATCTTCTAAAAAGTTGGTTCCCTTTATTCCAAAGGGTTTTCGACTGAGGGCGTCTGCTACACGTTGGCCTTCCCGGGGTGGTAATGAATCTCAAGGTCATAATCCTTGATCAGTTCCAACCATCTTTGTTGACGGAGATTGAGATCTGGTTGAGTGAAGATATACCTCAGACTCTTGTGATCTGTGAAAATGTGACATTTGTTCCCGATTAGGTAATGCCTCCATATCTTCAAAGCATGCACTATGGCTGCCAATTCCAAATCATGGGTGGGGTAATTCTGTTCGTGCGGCTTGAGTAGACGCGATGCATAAGCAATGACTTTCTCGTTTTGCATCAGTACACACCCTAAGCCTTGCCTCGAGGCATCACAGAAGACGACAAAATCTTGATGAATATCTGGTAGTGACAAAACGGGTGCAGTTGTGAGTTTCTCCTTTATGATCTGGAAACTTCCTTCACATTTTGGGGTCCACACAAATTTATGGTCTTTCTTGAGAAGCTCGGTCATAGGTCTTGCTATGTTAGAGAATCCTTTGATGAAGCGGCGGTAATATCCTGCCATTCCCAGAAAGCTTCGAACTTCACTGACATTTGAGGGCTACCTCCATTTGGATACTGCTTCTACCTTGGAAGGGTCCACTTCTATTCCTTCTGCGGTTAAGATATGCCCAAGGAAGGCTATCTTTTCCAACCAGAATTCACATTTACTGAGTTTGGCATAAAGTTGGTGCGCCCTGAGTTTTCCGAGAACGATCCGAAGGTGACGCTTATGGTCTTCGCGGCTCTTGGAGTAGATAAGGATGTCGTCAATGAAGACCACGACAAACTTATCTAGCTCTTCCATAAACACTTTGTTCATGAGGTTCATGAAAAAGGCGGGTGCATTTGTCAGTCCGAACGGCGTCACTGTGAATTCATATTGTCCGTACCGGGTGACAAATGTAGTTTTCTGGATGTCTGCTTCCTTGATCCTCAATTGGTGATAACTAGACCTTAGGTCTATCTTGGAGAAGTATCTGGCCCCTTGAAGCTGATCGAAGAGGTCGTCGATCCGAGGAAGTGGATACTTGTTCTTGATGGTGACTTCATTTCACGATCGGTAATCAATGCACATTCTCATGCTTCCATCTTTCTTAGAGACGAACAGGACTGGTGCTCCCCAAGGGATGAGCTAGGACGAATGTATCCCTTTTGCTGAAGATCTGTGATTTGAAGCTTCAGTTCTGCTAACTCGGTAGGAGCCATGCGATATGGTCTCTTCGCGATGGGTGTCGTTCCAGGGATCAGATCTATGTAGAATTCCACTTCTCTTTCCGGTGGCATTCCTGGTAGTTCTTCTGGAAACACATCCATGAATTCTTCTACCACTGATATACTTCCTGTTGCTAGATTGAACATCATTGGATCATTGGTGGGTGGCTGGGCCTGACAAGAGACTGACTTTCCTTGGTGGTCTGTGAGGAGGACTGTCTTGTCTGCGCAACTGATGATACCTTTGTGTTTAGTTAACCAATCCATCCCTAAGATCACATCAATTCCTTTGGATGGCAAGACGGTTAAGTCTGCCAAGAATACTACCCCACTTAAATGGATTCTAACTTGGGAGCATTTGAGCTGGCATAGAAGGTCAGACCCTAGGGTTAGGGTAACCAAGGGAATCCCTAGAGGAGTAGAGGGAATGCCATGTTTCTCCACAAAACTAGTGGCTATGAAAGAGTGGGATGCTCCAGAATCGAAAAGTACGGTAGCGGGAGTAAATTCAACAAGGAACTCACCGAGCACTACTCCCGGAGCTTGCTGAGCCTCCTGGGCATCGACGTGATTCACTCGTGCCCTTCCTTGGTACTGGGTCTTGTTCTGTTGGCTGCCGGAGGAGGGCGCCTTGGGGGCAGATGCCGAGGTATTCTTGGGGCCATTCACCGAGTTGTAGTAGGCGGGTCCTGGTGGCTTCAGCTGGGGACAGTTGTTCTTGAAATGACTGGGATCTCCGCAGTGCCAACATGCATTCGCCGGGGGTTGGTTACTTGCAACTGAGGGGGCATGGAAAGAGCTCTGACTCTGCTGACTGAACTATGACGGGGCAGGTCTAGCTGGTCTACTGAAGTTTGGTCCCTTGGGTGGGAATCCAAATGATCGAGTCTTCTGGTGCCTGTCTTGCTGCTGAGCCCGGAGGACTTGGAACTTTCTTTTGAGATGCCCTTTTTATTCTTCCTTTGCCCTTTCAACTTGCATGGCCTTATTGGAAAGGTGAGAGAAACTGAGGAAGTCTTGGCTAGCCAGAATTGTCTTGAGTTCTGGCCTGAGTCCCTTTAGGAAGCGGGCCATCTTCTTGACTTCGGTACTGACGTCATCTGGCGCGTAGCGGGCTAACTCCGTGAACTTGTGCACATATTAGCTGACAGATCTTCCGTCTTGAGTCAGTTCTCGGAACTCGTCTTCCTTAAGCTGAATGAGCCCTTGGGGCACATGGTGCTCCCAGAAAGCCGCTTCAAACTCCGCCCAGGTAGCATCTCTGATGGTGACGTTGAAGGTATCCCACCAGGCTAAGGCCATCCCAGAAAGTTGATGGGCAGCCAGTTGAACACGCTGTTTTTTGGACATCCGATGGCTTCCAGCTTTCTTTTAATCGTGCGCATCCAATCGTCGGCATCGAGGGGATTGCTTGATCCGGCAAACGTGGGAGGCTTGAGCCTCAGGAAATCCCCCATTCTGTCTTGCGGTCTCCCACCATTCGGACGTTGATTTTCTAGACTTCGAGTGAGGACCTCGATGAGTCAGGTTTGATTGGCTAGAACTTGGGCTAGATCTAAGGGTAATTGCAGAGGTGCGGGGAGGTGGGTTTCACTTTCCTCTCTCTCGGCTTCCCCTTCAGCTCTCAGGGGAAACCCTGCTCCAATCCCGGAGGCAGTAGGCGTGGTTTTATCCGAAGCCATCTGCTAGGGGAGAGAGTCACTATCATGCACATGCCAATTGTTTTCAAACAAGCCATTTTATTCATTACATCAGTGCATTACAAGCAAAGGGTTACGACAAGTTGTACTACACGAGAGCGTTCCCTGAGGTACTACCGAACTCTTTCTCTAAAGTATCCCCAAACTCCTTGAGAAGATCATCAAGGCTTGCTAGGGATATATCCTCGGCGTCGGACCAATCATCTACCCTGGGGGGAGGTGGGGCTAGAGGGGTCTTCTTCTTCTTCTTCTCCGTTTGGCACCCTCAGTTGGTGGTCTTCTTCTGGATTTTCTTCTTGGGAGCGAGCTTCTTTAGCTTCTTGTCATAGTCCATCTTTAGGGTTCGATAGGCTTCACGGGTGTTGGCCTCCTTGCCTTCCGCTATGTCGAGACACTCTTGGAGGGATGCCTTCTCTTGCTTAAGCTCTCTGACTTGTCGCTCCAGGCTTTCCACCCGGGAGTTTAGGTGGGCGCAGTGGGAGGAGAGATCATTGTAGTGGGCGTCGAGGGTGTGGAGGTACCCGGCCATGTAGACAATGGTGGGGTCATCCTCGGTGGGGTCTCTCCCTGACAGAGCCTGAAGTCTTTTCCTCCAGGTGGGGGTATTTTTGTTGCTGTGTGGGAAATAACAAAGGGGGGTCTCAGAGATCTCTTGGCTGTAGTTTTGGCATAGCTGTTTAAGGGCTTTTTGGGCTACACTTTGGCAAGTGTCTGGGAAGCGGTGCCCGGTGAAGTTGACTTGGAAGGGAGGGCGGCTTGGGTAGCTTCGGCTTTCTCCCAGGTAGACTGCCATAGAGCACTTTTCTACTCCATTTTTGTGGTATTCCTTCTAGACATATTCGGGCTTCTTGCGGATCCCCATGCATAGCGCGCAACTCCGTAAGAGGTGAGGGAATCCTTCTTCCCCTGAGCAATAGGATGTCCTAATAACCCAGGAGTCTTCCATCTGGTAGAAGAAAAGAAGGGTCTGTTAATATCGGGGAAAGGAGAGAGAGTGTTTCTTGGGGGTAAGAGGTGTTTTCTTGTTAAGGCAACTTTTAAGGTCAGGGCTGCGGTCTACGGCCAGTCCTATAGCTCCGATACCACCTGAAGCGTCCCGATCCTTTGGGACTCAAATGTGATACAATTACTAGTCCAAAAGGCTAGTAACCACATTCATTACTTCAAATAGTTACAGAGTCTGAGTAATGTTATTACAATACCGGGGGATACAAGCTCGAGAGTGAGCCGAAAATCTTAAAACGCAGTGGAAGGTAAAATAGCCCAGGCCACAGGCAGGACTGGGTGAAGACACAGCCCCTTCAATCAAGCATAGCAGAAAAGAAGTCTTCAGCTGCTGAAAAACATAAATAAATCTGGGTGAATACACTAGGTATTCTGCAAGCCCACCCGGCTCCCGTAAAGAGAAAGTGACCTATATTGTACATGCTTCATATAGTGGAGTTGAAGTCACTCATACTTTTTCGGAGAAAGGCAGTACTTGTTGTTTAAGGTTTTCCCAAGGCAAAAGAAATGACACCTGCTTGACCACCACTGAGCTTCTCGCTCCCGTGGCACTACTTTCTTTCCAGAAACACACACACATTTCCCTGTTCCCGGTTGTAGTAGAAACACTAATTGTCATACCACACCAGACTCGTTCATACTAGTGGACACGGACTATTCGAATAGGTTTAGACTCTGCGCAGAGGGGTACACTTTACCCACTAGTCCGGCTCTACGATCTCATGGCCAATGAGATCCGAATCCGAAACTCTTTCCTTCCTCGCACGTCCTAACCTTAACGGTTATACCGGAAGGAGTCAGGCCACCGCCATGTCCAAACCAGACAAATCTTTCCCCTCCTTATCCTCCCGGTGCTCCCCAGCCTTCATAACCCTGGGGTTGGATCGTACGAGTTCAGATCGAGTGGCTGCCCACACAGCCTCGGGTGATTGTACTTTTTATGAGTACAGGTAATGAAAGATGACAAACTGGTCCTTATACGAGAGGACGATCCTTCTGCTCACGCCTAAACCAGTTGAGCCATCACCTTAGACCCTCCCCTAAACCAGGGAGTCCCTGATCATCCTACTCACCAGGTGATGAGGGTGAATACCCTTCATCGCATATTTTTTGGAAAACATGTTACTTGCACCCTTTTACTTATCCCATATCTTGTAATCAAAGGTAATAGTTAATGCGGGCTCTCTCATGCTCACCATGCAATTTGATTCCATCCCATATTCCAGGCTTAGGCAGTAGTAGAGAGAAATAGGTAAATAATGCATCAAGGGAAGGATGGACTTGCAATCATGGTGACTTTAGTGGGGGTGTGCCATTTCTTATATCTCATTATTTTGGTGCCCTATAATTTATTTGAACTATTTTTGGTACATAAAATATTAGCATATAATTCTATATGAGAAAAATGGGAAAAGAAAAGAGAAAATAAAAAGAAAAGGATTTTCCTGCCTTGCTGGGCCGGGGGGGGAATTTCGGCCCTCTCGGGCGCGAGCGCGGGCGCGCTTGCGGCCCAGCTAGCCCAGCAGCGGGAGAGAGACGGCGGGGAACGGCGTCGTGGCGCAGGGCCCACATGCCAGCGAGGGGGAGGGAGTTTAACGGTGCGAGCGGTAACGGAGGGAGGGGGCGAGTCGACCGGAGTTCGGCCGGTGGTGGGAATCCGCGGTGGTTCTCCGTCGAGGTTCCGGTTCTGCGACGGGGAGGCGGTGGCAAGGCACGGGTGGGGGCAGGTGATCACAGGGGTGGAGCCAATTTGACCGGCGGGGGCCTATGGCGGCCGGTCCGCGGCGCGGTGGCGGGTGTCCACGACGGTGATGTCGCCGGTGCGGTTGCCGGGCGCAATAGGAGGGGGAAAGTGGTGCCTTGTGACCTTGAGAGTGTGGCGGAGCTTCGAGCACGGTTTAATTGGACAGAGGATCACTAGGAAGGGGGAAAGGGGCTCACCGGAGCGATGGGGGAAGCACGGCGGCGCTAGCTTGATTCGCTCGAGGGAAGGCGGAGGAGTTGGCCGGAGCCGGTGTGGTGAAGACGGGGCTTGGGCGGGTCTTTTTATAGGCGCCCGGGGGAGGGAGAGGGATGGAGGGGACGGCGAGCACCGATGAGCTCGCCATGATGGCGGGAATGGAGCTAACATCGATTGAGATGGCTCGGGCAGGCAAGGGGGGAGGGGACGGCTCGAGTACAGTGGCGGGGTGGTTGTTGAGGTCGAACGAGCCTTAATGGCGAGGCGACGGGGCGAGAGGCGCTCGGCGGCGAATGCGCCGGTGAGGCATGGGCGAGAACGACGGAGCTGACAGGCGAGCCCGAGCTGCCAGGGAGAGGGAGCGGCGCGAGAGGGAGGGATGTAAGTCGCAGACGTGTGGGGCCAAGCTATCAGCGGAGGCGCGGGCGCGCGGAGCTGGGTCGCCTGGGCCGGGAGAGGGGGAGGGGAGCACGGGCGCGCGGCGCGGGTTGGGCCGGATTCGGCCCAGCCGAGAGGGGGGGAGTTTCTCTTTTTCTTTTTCTGATTTCTATTTCTTTTCCTTTTCTATTTTTGTTTCTTTTCATTTCTTTTTCCTTTGAACCAAAAATTTTCTAAATGATCTTGAGTGATAAATATAGTCTAAGTGAGGTGCTCCTATCATTACAAGTGTATGCATATGATGAGGTGATCTAGGGGTAGAGTTAAGGGAGAAAATAAATTAAAGGGGGGTTAGGAGGTTAGGGTTTCAAACCTTGGGTTGGGATTTTTGGGATGTTACAATTTGATTCTCTACTTTCTTATGTAGGAATGGTTTGAACAATGTTGTGATTAGGCAAGGGATAATGGGTACTTGCTCTGTGATGACTCAAAAAGAATGAGACTGATCGTACGTACGAGGAGAGTTCCTCCATAGACAAAGAAGAAAAAAGACCTTATATTTGATAGAATGTGTTGATCCATTCCTAAACCGAATAGAAATGTGAGGTCGGTTGTGATTAATCTTTTGATCTTAGGTAAGGTCAAGGTTCTACCAGGCTGCTCGCTGTTCCAGGATTGTGTAGCTGTTGTAGCTCCAATTGAGAAATATTATCAGTATTAAGCTGCTTTGATGGTTGCCTGGTCTATTGCTTGCATGTAGCATGCATCTCCACGGAGATCCAAGTTGTTATGCTTTGAGCTATTGCATGAAGAGTTTAAGATAGTCTTTATATATTTTACTAAAACTTGTGCATGTACATGGAGTGTGTGAATGAATCATCAAAGACTATAATGTCTACATGTGTGATATATATAGAAACCGTAGCAACGCACGGGTATCTAACTATAAAACATATACATCACTATTGTTTGAATTCACTCATTTTCTAAAATGATTACTATTTTAGAACAGAGGGAGTAATAAATTTTGACTTCCATGGCAACGCACGAGCATACAACTATAACACACATATGTACATAAGTTATCGTTTTTTTATACGGTTCCGTTGCAATGCACGGGCACTCACCTAGTAATATACTAAGTCTAGAAACATACCTTGTACTTTGATTTGCACTCCTTGCTCATTTAGCACATAGGGACTCCATTAATATGTGTTGGGCATCTAATCACCAAAATACTTATAGAAATGGCCTAAGGCCACATTTCCCTTTCAAAGTGCAACTTTGTATTCATATTCTCATGAAAGCTTCTCTAGAATCTTGAGGTAAATTGTGAACCTCAATCAGACACGATCTTCTTTGGTACCCCATGTAAACACACAATCCAAGCCATATATAACTCTGGCAGCTGAGAGCCTTTATACGTAGTCTTGACAGGAATAAAATGTGCCACTTTGGTCAGTCTATCCATAATCACCCATATGGCATCATATCCTTTCGGGGTGCGAAGCAACCTAGTAATGAAATCCATGCCAATTTCTTCCCACTTCCATTCGGGTATCTTCAATGGGTGCAATAGTCTAGCTGGTCTTTGGTGTTTAGCCTTAACTCTTTGACACACATCGCACATAGCCACATGTGCAGCCACATCACTTTTCAGTCCATGCCACCAATACTTATGCTTTAGATCCTAATACATCTTGGTGCTACCAGGGTGAAAAGAGTAACCAGAATCATGGGCTTCCTTCAATATAGTCTCACGAAGGCTATCAATCTCAGGAACACATATCCGGTCCTTAAACCATATTGTGCCTTGCTCATCCTCCATGAATTCTAGACCCCTACCTTCAGTAATCAGATCCTTGATCTCTTGGATCTTAGCATCACCAATTTGACCCTTGCGAATTTCTTGCTCCAAGGTAGGTTCCACATCGATAGTAACTCCTTCAGTGTGAGCAACTATCCCCAGGTTAAGTCTCCTGAAATCCTCACAATCTCATCGGGTAGCTGGGCAACAATAGCTGAATGAACATGCTCCTTTCGACTCAAGACATCTGCAACTAGATTCGCCTTGCCCGGATGATAGTGAATCTCCATATCATAGTCCTTAATAAGCTCTAACCATCGGTGTTGCCTAAGGATAAGATCCTTCTGAGTGATTATGTACTTTAAACTCTTGTGATCGGTGTATACTTGGCACTTGGTTCCCATAATATAATGTCTCCATATCTTAAGTGCGTGCACTACGGCTGCCAGTTCTAAGTCATGAGTGGGATAGTTCAACTCATGTTTCCACAACTAACGAGATGTGTAGGCAATCACATGTCCTTCTTGCATAAGCACACATCCCAAGCCTTGGCCACATGCATCACGATAAATGTCAAATCCCTTCTGTAGATCTGGCATAACCAACACTGGGGGTGACATCAATCTCATCTTTAATTGATCAAAGCTATCTTGGCACTTCTCGTCCCACATAAACTCTCTTCCTTTCTCCAAAAGCGAGGTCATAGGCTTAGCAATCTTAGAAAATCATTCAATAAATCTCCGATAATAGCCTACAAATCCCAAGAAACTATGGACCTTAGTAACTGTAGTGGGTATGCTCCACGCCATTATCTCCTTGACTTTAGCAGGATCCACTGATATCCCACCATTAGAAATGATATGTCTAAGGAATGGTACTTCGTTAATCCATAATTTGCATTTGCTATACTTGGCGTAGAGTTGATTATCTCATAGCTTTTGTAGCACCAATCTCAGATGTTCCTCATGATCACTATCACTCTTGGAATAAATAAGAATATCGTCGATGAATACCACGACGAATCTGTCAAGATACTCCATAAACACCTTATTCATCAAATTCATAAAATAGGCTGGTGCATTAATTAGTCCAAATGACATAACTGTGAATTCATATAATCCATATTGGGTTGAGAAAGCCGTTTTGGGAATATCAGATGGCCTAATCTTCATTTGGTGATAACCCGATCAGAGATCAATCTTCGAGAATACCCTAGCACCTCTCATCTAATCAAATAAATCCTCGATATGGGGTAATGGATACTTATTCTTCACAGTAACATCATTAAGGGATCTATAATCCACACACATCCTTTGTGATCCATCTTTCTTCTGTACAAACAGAACCAACGCTCCCCAAGGTGAGGAACTCGGACGAATGTACCCAGCCTCCTATAACTCTGTTAACTGCTTCTTAAGTTCCTTTAACTTTTCTACAGACATCTTGTATGGCCATTTAGAAATAGGAGCAGTCCCAAGTAAGAGATCAATGACAAACTCAACTTCCCTATCTGGTGGCATCCCTGGTAACTCCTCTGGAAAGACATCCAGAATATCCCTAACCACACGGATGTTGTCTCCAACAAACTCCACATCTATGAAGAATGCCGCACGTCTCGTAGAGGTAGTTACTGTAATTTCAATGTCAAATCTTTCTTTTTTAGGGCTGGTGAGTTCTACCGTACCCCTACCATAGTGTTTAATGGCCTTTATCTTTCTTAACCATGACATACCAAGGATCAGGTCTATACCACTTTCCTCTAATACTATAGCAGTAGCCCAAAATTCTCTTCCCATAATTGTCAATGTCAATTTATATGTCATAAGATTTGCCTCAACAGGCCTTTAGGTGTAATTACTAGCATCGGTGTTTTCATATTTTTCAGTGGTAACTCATTTGTATTGGCATATCGAGCAGACAAAAATGAATGTGTAGCACCAGAATCAAATAATACTGTTGCAGGAATTGCATTAATATAAAACATACCATGTGCGATGTTAGCCCCATCAGGAGTAGCATCAGCGCTGACTTGATTAACCATGGCAATAAAGTATCCCTTACCGAATCCCGGAGTTTGCTGCATGTTCTGCATAGGTGTAGTAGCACTCCTCTGTGGACAAACATTAGCATAATGACAAGTCTTACCACACTTATAGCATGTGGTACCAGCACTGCCCTGAGAATTTCACCGGGGTGCTAGTGGGGGTAGCCTGACGAGTTGGTGGAGTCCCCTGAGGTGTGTGCTGAGTTGGGCGCTGGCCTCCTCTAGTGCGAACTGGAGTACCCTAGGGTGGAACGTAGCGAGGACGAATGCTGCTGCTTCCCTAACCCTAGGATATAGCCTTCCTCTTCAGATCTCCCAGCTGAACACGCTTGTGTTCAATAGCTAGGGCCTTGTCGAGCAGCCTCTGGAATGATGGAAATGTATGAGCCACCAGAGCATACTACAGAGGTCCATTGAGTCCTTCAATGAAATGCTCCTTCTTTCTCTCATCTTATGCCACTTCATCAGGTGCATATCTGGATAGCTGAATGAATCTGGCGCGGTACTCGCTGACTGACATGCTCCCCTGCTTCTGCGACAGAAACTCTTTCTTCTTAATCTTCATCAGTCCAGCAGGTATGTGATATCTCTTGAACTATGTAGTGAACTCTACCCAAGTGATAGTATTAGCAGCATCATGGGCAGCAGTATAGGAATCCCACCAATCAGCAGCAGGACCAGTAAGACGACCAGAAGCATAGAGAACCTTCTCCCGGTCAGAGCACTGTGCAATGTCAACATCTTCTCCACAGACTTCAGCCAATCATCAACGTCCAGTGGATCAGGAGAGTTAGCAAATGACGGTGGCTTGTGGCTCATGAATTCTTGGTGCTTGACCTGGGGTGGAACTGGTGGTGGAGGTGGTGGCAGTGGTGCTTGCTGCTGTTGTGCCCTTTGCTCCTAGCGCATCTCCTCTCGCTCTTGGTGCATCTCTTGGCGTTCCTGCTGCATCTGCGCGTGCATATCCGTCATAGTGTCTGCCATCTGCTGCATTATCTGCATCTGAGCTGCAACTGCTGGATCAGCTCCGACTGGTGGAGGATTAGAAGGATTCGGAGGATTCATCTCGACTTGTTGTTGTTGTGGTTGTCTAAATATCCTCCGACTATGTCGATTGGGGGGTAGATCAATTCCACCACCCTTCCTGGTATTGACCATCTGAGTTAGAAACATATGGTAAGAAAGAAAGAATTGTAGACAAGGCAAGTAATTATGAATCATGTTACTTTGGGAGATTTATTAGCTAAGTAGATTAGTGAGTTACCGACTAAAGCTAATACATTACCTTATTGTGGTACATGCTAAGATGTCCCTCTATAGTATTTCAATCAATCAAAGAAGCAAATCAGACATTTATCATCAGAACAATCAACCAACATTTTTAAATAGAGAAAATAGTTTTAATTTCGTCTTAGGTTCCCTATCTCTTAAAAATGTCATCAATGTAGGACTCCAAGGTGTGAAATCCATCTTGTCTTAGAGTAGAAAAGATAAGAATAATCAGAGTATGACAGTAAAAGGTGAGACATGATCAAGATAAGATAAGTATAGAATGAATCAGAGTAAGGTAAGTAGGTAAGGGTTTTGTCCATTTCTATCTAGGTTTCGTCCTACAGTCAACATTTCCTCTGATTCCACTTCTGTCACACCCGGTTTTAAGGGGACAAAGTCGGGTGCATCTCATATATGCGCTAAGAAGACAACACATATAATAACAGAGTGTATAGAGATAAATGTCACAATAACATCAGAGTACTTATTACATAGTGGAAGTCTTACAAAATAAAATATAAATATAAAACAAACTAAGGTCCATCTTTGGCGCCAATAAGTCAGCTGGGAGACGCCACCTAGATAGTGTCGAACTCCTCGTTATGAGGCTCCTCTTGAACCACCTGTTCTTCTCCTGTGAGGGGTGTGAGACAGCAAGGGTGAGCTCACACAAGATCATAGCTCAACAAGTTGTGGGTAATAATGTGCATGAACTCACCAAAGGTGGGAGTACATATGATGTGTAAGGCTGATCAACAATAGAGGCTAAAGTCGAGCATTGCTTTTAATAAGTTGGTCAAATTTTATTAGCAATTACCAAATGTAAGTAAATATCAAACCATAATAGAGATAATAGAACAAAATTAATAATAAACCCATGCAATGCAAATGACAAATTGAATTTAAGTTCCATAATTTAATCATGCGAGAGTCCTGAGCTGCTCTTTACCGTGAGCTCAGCTAGTATACCAGTTTTACACTCTGCAGAGGTTGTACCCTGTACCTACAAGTCGTGTATCCCATGTCGCCAGGGTTTGCAAGGCCCTTAGACACTACCGAGGTGAATGGCTAGGGATCCACTACGAGGCCTTTACAAAGTTCCACTAGCTTCCAAAAACCCACTACAGTTTATGGGAAGAGCACTTGCAAGAATCCCTCGTCTGACCGCCATCGCAGCAAAATCAACCCGAGAACCTCCCTGCATGCAACTCCCCTACTGCCCTTGCCCCTTTCGGGTAAGGTAGTCTTCCACTAGCTTTCCTAATTAGTTAGCCAAGGGGTCCCATTCCTCCCTTGTGGTGGCACGTGTTTCTCAAGTTAAGCTCCATGTTCCAATTAACATTAATGATCTTGACATGAACATAATAAAATAACAGAATAATTGGAACATGGATATAATGAAATATTAACCCAAAACCAATAAAGCAATAGCAGACTACCCAAGTGATTCAGGGGTAACCAAGGTAAAAAAGGATAAATAGACTAGGGTGACCTATTGGGTCCCATCAAAATTAAACATATCCATGATTAAGTGATATTAAAGAACATTACTGGGTAAAAAGTGGACAAGGGCATAACTTGCCTTCAATGAGCTCCTGCTCAACAACTTCTATCTGTTAAGCACTAGGATCCTCAGCCTCTATCTCTTCTACTCACCATAATACAAACAAGCATAGTATAAAGGAGAAATTAACATCATACCAAACATATAAATAACATGCATAATAATAATCTACACATTAAAATAAGATTCTAGGAACATGAATCATTAATTTTGGAGTTATAGATTTTAAGTTATGAATTTCTAAAGATTTTATGTGCTTGGTATAAGATTAGTTAGGAAATAAATTTTAATATGACTTTCATGTCAAAACAGTGGTACTAATGGATAAACAGTAATATTACAAAATTATGGGAACTAGAATGGATCAATTTGGAGTTCATATGAATTTTCTATGATTTATACAAATTCTAGCACTTATTTTTATATTAAAAATCTTTTTTCTATTTATTTTCCTGGATTTCCTAATTTTCTAGACTGGGCGTCAAATACCAGAGAAGGCAGGGTCTCTGGCGCAAGAATTCGCAAGACTAAGTGAACAGTCCTGTGGATTGCGGGTTGAATCTAAAATAATAGAGGGTCTCTTTTGCAGTTTAACAGGGCTGAAGGGGTATCCTTCATTCAGAGTCGTCCGATCGGACGTTGACGACCCAAATTAGACCTACATTACTTTGAACCGGTATGCATCGTCGTCCGTAGGATCTGAAATCTACAGCACAGATCGTATTTGTGCATGATCTACCCCGTCCGCCCGATCTAACACCAACGTCCAGGATCAACTCTTCCGAATCGGTACCCTATGTCGAATCAGGGTCGTCCGTTGCTAGGCCTGTGGTCAGGATTTAATGAAATGCGATCCGATAGGATCCGTCCTGATCAAATCCAGCGGCCCAGATTGAATCGCGCAGCGGGGTATCTACGATCTAATCAAGACCACCCATCCTAAATCCAACGGCGCACGCTACATCTTTCTCCTCTCGCCACGCAACCACGGCGGAGGGTACCCACCCGACGACGCACTTTGCCGGAGATGCCTGCCTGGGCGCACGCACGCATACAGCCCCTACTTAAACTCTGCTACATGGAGGAACGACTACGACGAACACGTGAGGGAAGACATTTACCGGAGTATTGTAGCACGGAGGGCCAATCCACGAAGCACAGTGACTCCGCGGTGGAGGAAGAAGTCCGGCGAGAAATTGGAGGCGGAATGGTCGTCGATCCTGCCCGACAGCGCCTCGGATGACTTCACCGTCGTACAGCGCAGGACGACAACACGCACCAAGGCACGGATTGACAGCAGAAACGTGGATCCGCGGTGGCACGAGCGGTGGTCCTCGCCTACGGTTAAGGGCGCGCTACGACGGTAGTCTAGAGCTTAGGGTGTGGCGCTGTGTGGTGGTTAGGTGGTCGAGTAAGGTATGTGCCCTCGCTTTATTACCCGCAAGTCCGCGCCGAGGTGAGGTCTGTTGCGGTCAGCGCGAAGGTTGCGGGGAGGTGGCTTCGTGGTGCATGCGAGGTCCGAGATGACAGGTGGTACCCAGGCACCGGTGTTCGAGCGACACGAGGAACGCGGAGCAGTCCGTTCGTGGGGCTAGCGTGCGGGTCCGGCGGAGCAGCGAGGAGAGGAAAGCGTGGCCAAGAGTGTGAGACTGCCCGGTGGGGCCCTAATGTCGGCGCCAACTATTGGAACGGGTCACGCGGTGCGTTCGTGTAAATGGGCTGAATTGGTGGAGTTTGGCCCAATGAGGGTTCTTTCTTTTTCTTTTGTGTTTTTCTTTTCCTTTTTTATTTTTCCTTTCCCCTTTTGGATTTCAAATTTAAATTTGAATTTTTGTTGTAGATTTGTACATATGTCAAATGTACCAAATCAAATTTGGCGATGAAAGGAATATATTTATGTATATAATTATTTCATATGTTTTATGTGGTATTTCTTTTCTTTCTCCACTTCTAATTTCTAGACTTCTTTTAGATCTTAAATTCCACTTTGGACTTTAATATATATTTTTTACATTATTTTTATGTTGTCACAAGATGCACACAAAATAAAACCTCAGCATGATGCACAATTTAATGGCATGACTTTTATTAATCCTTTGTTTTTAAATGAGGTGTTCACATGTGATAGTAAATAGAGAAGGTACACATAAAGGAACTAATGTCTCATCTAGTATTCTCTTAAAAATTGGGTATTACACGTCATCATAATCAAAAGGGAAAACAACATATCATAAATAGTCTCATCATGTTCATTGATTAGGGTGAAGCACTAGCATAACGCTAAACTAAAATGATCCAACCTACATAGGTAAACAAGGACATGATAAACAAAGCTAGTCAATCCTTAGGTATTAATTGTGTAAATGCGGAGAGTGAATTATAAAATGAATAGGACATAGATGGGTCAAGTGACACTTGTCTTCACCAAACAGATGCCCAGGGTCTTCAGCCTCGTAGAACTCGAAGAGTTTGATCTCTTGGTCGCCGAAGCTTGACCGTCAATTCTTTGAAGCTTCACCAAACAAGGTCGCAGTTATTCACTACGCACAGCGAAGACGGACAAGCACAAGCAAACAAATATATACAAGCATAAGAACATTACACCATACAAAGGAAACCAATATAAAAATAGGCAATATAAAATAGAGAGCACTTCTATGGTCACGCGAGGAAAAGAAACGCGACGGTCGAAGCTACGGTCGAGAAGTTATAACGTGTTTACGCTGAACAAGTATAACTATAACCTTCAATTCGACATTATCAAATATAAATTATAACTGTTATTTAGTTTTGATTACATCTGTTACACTAATAGATCTCAAATAAACAAGTAATATAGTTAGCACGAGAGATTCTAAGCAATATAGTTAGCACGAGAGATTCTAAGCGAGGCGAGTTTACGATGCGCGAAACGGCATGACATCGTGCAACCGACGCGCGGACACGCGCGACATAGCACGCCGACGACACACGAAACAGTGCGCGTGACCAGCGCGAACGACACGCGAACCAGCATGCCACCACGTGTGGAACAGCACACGCGACAGGCGAGAAAACTAAATAGGTGACACGTTTATAATAATACTAAACAAATATTAAATAAATAAAAGTAGTTAAGTTAATATTAGCCATGTTAATGTTTCTTATAAAAGCGGAAGTTGAATACTGCACATTTAATCTAATTGGAATATTAATCTAATAAATATTAGTCGAGCAAACCTTATGTTAATTATCTAAAATATGTGACCTGACGAATTAACGTTATTAACATGAATGTTTATAAGCGAAAATAGTTTATTATCACGCGCAGACACCGCACGACACACGTGATCGACACACGAGGTACGCGTGACATGCGCGAGCAACGCGCGGCAAGACGCGCGACACACGCGAACGGCGCGCGACAACGCGTGCGAACAGCACGCGCGACACTCGCGAATGGCACGCGACGACGCGCGCGAAACAGCACTGTGGCACGCAAAACAACGTGCACGATAGCGCGCGAGTCAACGCGACTACGTGCGCGAACAGCACGATGACGCGCGAACAATACCGCACACGAACAACAACAAACAAATAATTAATTAAAAGTATTTAAGCTGGTATTAATCAAGTTAATTAACATTTATATTTATAAAAGCACGAGTTAAACTATAAATTATTGTTAACTAAATTTTATCTTAATAGTCAATGGACAAACTAACAGTTAATTAAGTAAATAAAGCATGTGTCATGACAAAGTAATATTTTTAATGTGTGCACGACATTATTATGGAACTAACGCAATTGGAACGGAATAAATCGGGCGTCCGATGCAAGAGTTAACACATGTTTACTAGGCCGCGAAATTTGAGAGACGTGGCGCGTTCTTATTGGCCGAAACAAGCGAGGCACAGGGCCACATGGGCTACCGACGCAGGAAAACACAATTGGTGACATCAAATGAGGCTGCTTCTTCTTCCTTTCTAACCGCTACACATGCAGGAGCTTTGTATGGGCATGGTGCTCACGTTAGGGGTTTCTACAGGAGACCGAGGCCAGCCAGAGGCTGGGGACGAGCCGACCACCATGGCCACAGCTGCGCGTGTGGAGAGCCAGGCAGGGGAGGGTCCGAGCCGTGCCAGCACGCTGTTGTTCCCGGCCAGGGGGTTTCGCCGAGAATAGAGAAAGAGAAAAAAGGGTAGACGAGAGCAACCACTCACCAAGCGATGGCTACGAGAGCTGCTCCAGCGTGACGTGATGACAGCAGGGTCTGGCATGGTGTCGGCATGGGCCGGCCGGGGTGGGCTTTGCTTGGGCCGAGGCAGACGCGTTCCTGCTCGACGACGACGACGCGCTTACTGCAAGCGTGGGGAAGATAGAGGAAGGTAGTGCGTGTAGAGAGAGATGTTGGGGCATGCTTGGAACCGCCATCTCCATGAGCAGGGGAAAGGATAGTAGTGGAGGTAGACGTGGCGCCGAGTGCTTAACTAGGAGGATGAGCGGCTAATGCCGAAACTGCACGACGTGGGTGAGATTTTCCCAGCGTGTACACGGAGGCGGTTGTGGGGAGAAGAGAACAAAGCTGACCGGTGGGGCCCAATGCTAGGGACGAGCGCGGTTGGACAGGTACCAGGTATGCACCAGTTTCTTGTGTAAATATGCTGCACGGCCTCGTAAGTGAGAACAGTTTTAGCATTTCTGTTGGGAGAAAGAGAGATATTGAGTAGGCTGCTCCAGTTGCACGCAAAAGAAAAACAAGAAGCTACAGTACAAGCTAGCAAGCAATCCTAGCTAGACGTCAACTTTTGTGAATTAGATAGGAGAAGATCCAGAGGTCTGATCAAAAATTTTAGAAGTCTGATGTACGTCTGATGAAGAGAGGAATAAGATAGGATTCAACCGGATTAGATTAGGAAAAGCTTAATTTGAATCTTACTAATTTCAGAATTATAATGGTTCCATATTCTAGATTTTTGTCTTTCGGACAAACGGAAAAAATTTACTCGGAAAATATGAAAAAATTACTGAAAACTTCTATAGGGTATATTAACAGGTTTCCGAAAACTTTTTACACTTAGAAACACCATGCAACGGATTAAATACAACAATCAAAGCACATCTAGGGTCTTAATTTACTAGGCTTACATATATATAAAACAAAACAATTCCCCATTATTTAGAAAAAACAGAAAATTAAGGAAAAGAGAGGATAACACCTGAATTGAGTGGATATTAAAAAAATTATACCCCCAAATTTAGGGTGTTATAGTTAGGTAGCAAAACTAGCTAAAATAGTCTCAGCTAAGTTACATCCTAGTTCCCTTAATGGCTCCTAAAAACATCTAGTGCTCTATAGTTTTGGGACCACCAGAAACACCAGAAATCCATGATCTATAGCTCATGAAAAATGCTAAAATAAGAGAATCAACCCAATGGCATGAGACATCAAAAATCTACCTAAGGATATGGGACAAAGTAAAAAAGAACATGTGGTTGAGTGCCAAGATAGCCATGTTTGATGTGTTAGGAGAAAGATAAAAAGCCCTGGATTTACAATAGCAAAACAATGAAAAACCTCATGATCATAGGCATTTGAGGGTCTCATTAGTTCTTGAGCTGAAGCTCATTAGAAAATTGTTCTATCAAGCGAGGTACATCCTATAAGCCTTAACAATGTATTTAGAATATATGAAGCTTGATCGTTCTTGGACACCCAAAACGCATGAATTCCATGAGCTATATTTCACTAAAAATGATAAATATATCAAAATCGGCTTAAGAGCGTTGGACTTTAAAAACTGTATGTGGTTGAGTGACTAGATAGAAATATTTGATGTGCAAGATCAACCAAAGTCCTTAGAACCTTATCCCAAAATTAATACAAAAATTGATGATTGTTTGAGTTGTGATGAGCATAAAAAACGCAAAGAACTCATCATTTAGGAACATAAACTAGTTAGAAAATGTTGTCTCGGCTAAGGTATATTCTAGTTTCCCTAAAGGTTTGCAAAGAATGTCCATGCTTGATAGTTTCGAGACCACCAAAAACACTTAAAACCCATGAGCTATAGCTCATGAGAAACGTTGAAAATGAGAAAATTGGCCAGAGGGCACGAGACAGCAAAAACCTTGAAAAATGGGCCAAAGAAAAAGGAACATGTGTTTGAGTGCCAAAATGGCCATGTTTGACATGCTACAACAAACAAAAAACCTAGGAATCACATCCCAAAACAACAAAAAATAATGATCCCTAGTATTTGAGTGCCACATGTTTCTAAAACATCCAAAGAACTCATCGTTTGGGGAGCTAAAACTACATAAAAATGTTCTATCAACTAAGGTGTATCCTACAAGATTTAATGGAGCCTTTAGAATGTCTAGAGTTTGACTGTTCTAGGACACCTAAAAACATGAATCCCATGAGCTATAGCTCACGAGAAATGTCAAAACTAGCTCAGGAGTGTGGTACTCTAAAAACTACATGTGGTTGAGTGAATGGTTAGATACATTTGGTTTCAATACCAACCAAAATCGTTGGAACCTTATCCCAAAACTGATGCAAAAACTAATGACCTTTAAGTGGCGACTGTCACACCCGGGTTTTAGGGGTCCAAAGCCCGGGCGCGAACATAATCACCAGGTGTGCTGGGACCAAGTCTCACACATATGATGAATCATGGCACAGGATCGAATGTCACATATTTACTATATAACAGAAGTTCTATACAAAATAAATAAATAATTACATTATAAGGAGACAACGGTCCAGCAACCCAAAGTTGACTGGGAGACGACGGCCTAGACCTCTCACGAACTCGTCACAGCATCCTCCATGTGCCTCATCCTATGGTACCTGTTCTTGACCTGTGGGGGGTGTGAGACATCAAGAGTGAGCTCACATACGTTCATTGCTCAACAAGTTGTGGGGAATAATGTGCATGAACTCGCCAAAGGTGGGAGCTCACGTGAAGTGTAAGGCTTACCAAAGGAGATGGTTAGAGCTGAGCCTTGCTTTTAAAGTTGGTCAAAATTTTATTAGCAGTTACTAAGTATAAGTAAATACCAACCCAATTAAATAGTAGAACAAAAGTAACAACATCACCTGCGATGCAATGCATATGACAAATTGAATTTAGTTCCATAAATTAATCATGTGAGGGTCTGAGCTACTCATGACCGTGAGCACGGCTAGTATACCAGTTTTACACTCTGCAGAGGTTGCGCATCTTTACCCACAAGTCATGTTACCCATCTGCCAAGGGATCGCGACTTCCCATACACCTCTACCGAGGAGGCGAGGCAGGGTAACACTACGAGGCCTTTACAAAGTTCCACTAGCTTCAGAAAACCCGCTACAGTTTATAGGAAGCTCCAATGCAGGGTTCTTGCCTGACCGCCATCGCAGCAAAATCAACCAAGGACCTCCCTACACTGACCACTCCCCTACTGCCCTTGCCCCTTTCGGGTAAGGTAGTCTTCCACTAGCTTTCCTAATTAATCAGCCAAGGGCGTCCCATTAAACCCTTGTGGTAGCACTGTTTTCCCGGGTGGTCGCTCCATGTTCCAATTAACATAATGATCTTATCATGAACAGTGATAATAAACAGATAATAAAAGTGTGATCATGAATAATGTACCTCCATACCCAAAACCACATAAAGCACTAGCAAGTACTACCCAAAAAGTTCAATGGTAAACAAGGTATAAAGATAGACAAACTAGGGTAACCTATTGGGTCCCATCAAAATTAACCTATGCAGATCATTATGATTAATTAGAACATGAGTGGGTAAAAGAAGTGATCAAGGGCACAACTTGCCTGGGACTTGAGATTTCCAGGTACCAGGATGATCTTCAGGTGACTCGTAACCTCGCGCTAGTCGTAGCAATACAGACAACATGGCATAGGCAAAATTAACATCACACCAAACATAAGAATAAACTATGTTTTAATAATCTACACTGCGTAACGAGATCGTAGAAACAAGAACCACTAAATTCGGAGCTACGGTTATAAAGTTATGAATTTTCGAAATTATTTAGTGCTTAGAATAGATTAATCCAAATGAACAATTTTAATTCAAGTTTCATGGCTAAACAGTGCTACTGGTTGGTAGACAATATTAATACAAAATTAATAAAACTAGAATGGATCAATTCGGACTTAATATGAATTTTCTATGAATTAAACAAGTTTCTGGAATTATTTTTGTATTAAAAATCAATTTCCAAAATTAATTCTCTAATTTTACTACTCTCTAGACTGCGCGCCAATTTCTGGAAAGTGCAGGGGCTAGATCGCAAGTTTTCCTAGACTCAGGATTCCCCACAAAGTGGACTGCGGGTTGATTCTATAATTACTCGAGGTCATTTTTAGAAATTAGCTCGGCTGAAGGGGTATAGAGAGATTTGGGCCGTCCGATCCTGAATCTAGGGACCGGATTAGATCCCCCTTTATCCGAACCGGTATGCGCTACTGGCCCTTCGATTGGTGATCGACGACCGTGATTTTAAAAGCACGAGATCTAATCTCACTCGCACATTTCGCATCGGACGGCTGAGAACCAAATCCAACCGGTACACAATGTTAGCCATTAGCTCGAGATCCAACGGCCGACAACACTCCCTGGCCGAGCGATCCCCAGACCTAATCTCCCCCGTCGCCTCAAAATCCGAGGGTCGCGAGCTCATCACCTACCCCAGGTGGTTTGACCACGGCGGCGCGTTGGAGCTACGGTGGTGTGCCCGCCGGAGTTGGTCAAAACCGCGACAGATGGCCACACCACCCAACCTGACTAGTGCAAAACAACGTGGAGGCGATCGCGAGACAGAAGGTGGGCTTACCCCCAAGGATTGTGGCGTTCGGAGCCCTGCCCACGGTGTGGCGCGGAATCACGGCGGCGCAGCGGCTCCGGTTAGCATTCACCGTTGCCCTGATGGTCGAACCCTGCCGCCGAGTCCACGAACGACCTCACCAACCACTCGCGATGCACCCTGACCCAAGAGGAGATTCCCAGGCACAAGGTCACCGGTGTCGGATACGAGTTTCTCTACCTATGGTGGTGCACAGTGGTCACGAGGCATGGCCCTTCCTTTATACGCATCGGGGAGGGCGATTTCCAGCCGAGGAGTCCGTGGCGGGCGGCGCGCGTCGTCGCAACAGATTCCCAAAGAAGCGAAGGCGGATTTGGTGCGTGGATTTGCTCGAGGAGTCGCGGACACGCCGCAAGGTCCGCGGTTTGTTTGAAGGGGACGAAACTGACGATCCGGGCCCACTGGCAAGTGACACCATGAAAAAGAAAAAGAAAAGGGGGCGCAAGTGGGCCGGCGGGGAGGAAGCTGGGCCGAGGGCGCCAGAATCGGCCCAGGTGCGTTTTTCCCATTTTGTTTTTTTTTCTTTTACTATTTTCTATTTCAATTCATGGATTTTAAACTAGATTCAAAACCAGTTCAAACTTTGACTCAGTTTTAAATGTGCACTTTAAAACCACAGTATGAAATGTAAGTTTAGTTTATTTTATTTATTATACTATTTAAACAAATGATTTTAAATATGAAATTAATACTCACTAAAATAGAAAATAGGTATTTTAAGAATTAAAATCTCTAGTTTATAAAATCCTTTTGAGAATAATTATAAATATTCATTTCAACCAAGGGTAATAAATTCATATAGAGATTATTTTATTTAAATCTTTATTAGGAACATGTTTATTTTAGGTGATGTTGCTTCCAATGTAACAAAATTCTTATTGGAAGGCATTCTAATATCAAAATCCTTGGAGAAATTTTTACTAAACTTTCACATTAAGATTTTTGGGTGTTACAAATCCTACCCCCCTTAACAAAAATCTTGTCCTCGAGATTTGTAAGAAAAGGTGTATAACTATGTCATCTCAGAACATATGCACACACAAAAATCCTAGCATGATGCATACTTTATTAGCAACACATGGGTCAATTAGACCTTATTATTATTACTAAAATAGTAAAATACTACTACTAGCTAAACTAATATTTAGGTCTTACAAATAGTAAAATATGTATATATGTATCTATGTTTATGTTTATCTCTATTCTTGTTGTTCGTTGACTTCTTCACCGACTACTTCATCTTCAACTAGCTCTTCTTCTTGAATTTCATGTTCACCCGGTTCAGCTTCTACTTCTACATGATGGGCTTGTCCCCGGTTGATAGATAGGGGCTGACTCTTTCCTGCCGAGGCTTGTCCTTGCTTCATCGGAGCTGGTGTAGTGTAGGCAGCTCTGTTGGGACAGTAGTTGGCGTAGTGTCCCGGTTGTCCACACTTGAAGCATGCCCTGTTGGTGGTTGTGTTAGGAGCAACGGGTCCTGCTGGGGTGCTTGCTTGCGGAGGAGCAGTTGGTGCCCGTTGAGTTTGTTGCCCAGAACTGCCACTAGCTGGTGTACTTGGAGTGGTAGTATAGCGAGGACGGGAACTACTTCCAGCCTGCCCTTGGTTGGTCGCCCTTCTTTTCTCTCCAAATATACTCCTCTTGTTTTCTACAGCTATAGCTTTATCAAGTAGCCTTTGGAAGGATGGGAATGTGTGTGATACCAGTTGATATTGCAAGGGTCCAATCAAACCGTCCAGAAAAAGCTCCTGCTTTTGCTCATCATCCTCAACATCTCTAGGAGCATATCGAGATAACTGGATGAATTTGTCCCTATATTCACTCACGGACATACTTCCTTGCTTGAGGGATAGAAACTCCTTTCTCTTAATCTTCATGAGCCTAGCAGGAATATGGTAATTCCTGAATTGAGTGGAGAATTCTGCCCAGGTAATTGTATCGACAGCAGCATGAGCAGCGCAGTACGCATCCCACCAATCCGCAGCGGGACCAGCAAGACGGCCTGATGCATAGAGTACTTTCTCTCTATCTGTGCACTGAGCTATGTTGAGCATCTTCTCTATGGACTTTAACCAGTCATCTGCTTGCAGCGGATCTGCAGAGTTGGAGAAGGTTGGTGGTTTGTGGCTCATGAATTCCCGGTGCTTGTCCCGGGGTGGAACTGGTGGTGGAGGTGGAGGCAGTGGCGCTTGTTGTTGTTGCTGTTGCGCCCTTCTTTCTTGACGTATCTCCTCCCGCTCTTGGCGCATCTCCCAACGTGCATCCTCTCTTTCCTGGCGCATTTCCTGGCGTTCTTGCTGCATCTCAGCGCGCATATCTGCCATAGTGTCCGCCATTTGCTGCATCATCCTCATCTGAGCTGCAATCAGTGGGTCAACTCCGCCTGGTGGAGGATTAGGAGGATTCATCTCTGCTGGCTGTGACTGGGTTGTCTATATATCCACTGAGTGTGTTGATTAGGAGGTAAATCAATTCCACCACCCCGCCTGGTATTGACCATCTGAGTTAGATACATATGGTAAGAGAATAGTAGACAAGGCAGGTATTTACAATTCAGGTTACTTTTGGGGATTTATTAGCTAAGCAGATTAATGTTTTACCTACCATAGCTAATTCAATACCTTATGGTGGTATATGCTAAGATGTCCATATATAATATCTCAATCAGTCAAAGAAGCAAATCAGGCATTTATCATCAGAACAATCAACCAACATTTTTATAGAGAAAATAGTTTTAAATTTTGTCTTAGGTCCTATAACTCAAAAAAAATCATATTGGTAGGATTCCAAGGTGTGAAATCCACATTTATCTGTAGAAGGAAAAGGTAAGAATGATCAGAGTAAAGCGGAAATAGATGAGAAAAATTGAGATAAGTTTAGAAAAGAATCAGAGTAACAAAGGTAAGTAGATAATGGTTGTCCAGTTCTATCTAGGTTTCGTCCTACAGTCAACATTCCTCTGATACCACTTCTGTCACACCCGGGTTTTAGGGGTCCAAAGCCCGGGCGCGAACATAATCACCAGGTGTGCTGGGACCAAGTCTCACACATATGATGAATCATGGCACAGGATCGAATGTCACAACTTTACTATATAACAGAAGTTATATACAAAATAAATAAATAATTACATTATAAGGAGACAACGGTCCAGCAACCCAAAGTTGACTGGGAGACGACGGCCTAGACCTCTCACGAACTCGTCACAGCATCCTCCATGTGCCTCATCCTGTGGTACCTGTTCTTGACCTGTGGGGGGTGTGAGACAGCAAGAGTGAGCTCACATACGTTCATTGCTCAACAAGTTGTGGGGAATAATGTGCATGAACTCGCCAAAGGTGGGAGCTCACGTGAAGTGTAAGGCTTACCAAAGGAGATGGTTAGAGCTGAGCCTTGCTTTTAAAGTTGGTCAAAATTTTATTAGCAGTTACTAAGTATAAGTAAATACCAACCTAATTAAATAGTAGAACAAAAGTAACAACATCACCTGCGATGCAATGCATATGACAAATTGAATTTAGTTCCATAAATTAATCATGTGAGGGTCCGAGCTGCTCATGACCGTGAGCACGGCTAGTATACCAGTTTTACACTCTGCAGAGGTTGCGCATCTTTACCCACAAGTCATGTTACCCATCTGCCAAGGGATCGCGACTTCCCATACACCTCTACCGAGGAGGCGAGGCAGGGTAACACTACGAGGCCTTTACAAAGTTCCACTAGCTTCAGAAAACCCGCTACAGTTTATAGGAAGCTCCAATGCAGGGTTCTTGCCTGACCGCCATCGCAGCAAAATCAACCAAGGACCTCCCTACACTGACCACTCCCCTACTGCCCTTGCCCCTTTCGGGTAAGGTAGTCTTCCACTAGCTTTCCTAATTAATCAGCCAAGGGCGTCCCATTAAACCCTTGTGGTAGCACTGTTTTCCCGGGTGGTCGCTCCATGTTCCATTAACATAATGATCTTATCATGAACAGTGATAATAAACAGATAATAAAAGTGTGATCATGAATAATGTACCTCCATACCCAAAACCACATAAAGCACTAGCAAGTACTACCCAAAAAGTTCAGTGGTAAACAAGGTATAAAGATAGACAAACTAGGGTAACCTATTGGGTCCCATCAAAATTAACCTATGCAGATCATTATGATTAATTAGAACATGAGTGGGTAAAAGAAGTGATCAAGGGCACAACTTGCCTGGGACTTGAGATTTCCAGGTACCAGGATGATCTTCAGGTGACTCGTAATCTCGCGCTAGTCGTAGCAATACAGACAACATGGCATAGGCAAAATTAACATCACACCAAACATAAGAATAAACTATGTAATAATAATCTACACTGCGTAACGAGATCGTAGAAACAAGAACCACTACATTCGGAGCTACGGTTATAAAGTTATGAATTTTCGAAATTATTTAGTGCTTAGAATAGATTAATCCAAATGAACAATTTTAATTCAAGTTTCATGGCTAAACAGTGCTACTGGTTGGTAGACAATATTAATACAAAATTAATGAAACTGGAATGGATCAATTCAGACTTAATATGAATTTTCTATGAATTAAACAAGTTTCTGGAATTATTTTTTTATTAAAAATCAATTTCCAAAATTAATTCTCTAATTTTACTACTCTCTGGACTGCGAGCCAATTTCTGGAAAGTGCAGGGGCTAGATCGCAAGTTTTCCTAGACTCAGGATTCCCCACAAAGTGGACTGCGGGTTGATTCTGTAATTACTCGAGGTCATTTTTAGAAATTAGCTCGGCTGAAGGGGTATAGAGAGATTTGGGCCGTCCGATCCTGAATCTAGGGACCGGATTAGATCCCCCTTTATCCGAACCGGTATGCGCTACTGGCCCTTCGATTGGTGATCGACGACCGTGATTTTAAAAGCACGAGATCTAATCTCACTCGCACATTTCGCATCGGACGGCTGAGAACCAAATCCAACCGGTACACAATGTTAGCCATTAGCTCGAGATCCAACGGCCGACAACACTCCCTGGCCGAGCGATCCCCAGACCTAATCTCCCCCGTCGCCTCAAAATCCAAGGGCCGCGAGCTCATCACCTACCCCAGGTGGTTTGACCACGGCGGCGCGTTGGAGCTACGGTGGTGTGCCCGCCGGAGTTGGTCAAAACCGCGACAGATGGCCACACCACCCAACCTGACTAGTGCAAAACAACGTGGAGGCGATCGCGAGACAGAAGGTGGGCTTACCCCCAAGGATTGTGGCGTTCGGAGCCCTGCCCACGGTGTGGCGCGGAATCACGGCGGCGCAGCGGCTCCGGTTAGCATTCACCGTTGCCCTGATGGTCGAACCCTGCCACCGAGTCCACGAACGACCTCACCAACCACTCGCGATGCACCCTGACCCAAGAGGAGATTCCCAGGCACAAGGTCACCGGTGTCGGATACGAGTTTCTCTACCTATGGCGGTGCACAGTGGTCACGAGGCATGGCCCTTCCTTTATACGCATCGGGGAGGGCGATTTCCAGCCGAGGAATCCGTGGCGGGCGGCGCGCGTCGTCGCAACAGATTCCCAAAGAAGCGGAGGCGGATTTGGTGCGTGGATTTGCTCGAGGAGTCGCGGACACGCCGCAAGGTCCGCGGTTTGTTTGAAGGGGACGAAACTGACGATCCGGGCCCACTGGCAAGTGACACCATGAAAAAGAAAAACAAAAGGGGGCACAAGTGGGCCGGCGGGGAGGAAGCTCGGCCGAGGGCGCCAGAATCGGCCCAGGTGCGTTTTTTCCCATTTTGTTTTTTTTCTTTTACTATTTTCTATTTCAATTCATGGATTTTAAACTAGATTCAAAACCAGTTCAAACTTTGACTCAGTTTTAAATGTGCACTTTAAAACCACAGTATGAAATGTAAGTTTAGTTTATTTTATTTATTATACTATTTAAACAAATGATTTTAAATATGAAATTCATACTCACTAAAATAGAAAATAGGTATTTTAAGAATTAAAATCTCTAGTTTATAAAATCCTTTTGAGAATAATTATAAATATTCATTTCAACCAAGGGTAATAAATTCATATAGAGATTATTTTATTTAAATCTTTATTAGGAACATGTTTATTTTAGGTGATGTTGCTTCCAATGTAACAAAATTCTTATTGGAAGGCATTCTAATATCAAAATCCTTGGAGAACTTTTTACTAAACTTTCACATTAAGATTTTTGGGTGTTACAACGACTGACATAGAAAATAAAAACACTAAATGTTTGGTAGGAAAAACTAGCTAAAAATGTAGTCTCATCCAAGGTACATCCTAGTTCCCTTAATGGCTTCTTAAGAACATCTGGTGCTCTATAGTTTTGGGACCACTAGAAACACCTGAAATACATGATCGTTTGCTCATAAAAATGTTGAGAACATGAGTATTGGCCCTAAGGTATGAGACATAAAAATATACCTAAGAAAATACGCCTAAGAAAAAAGAACATGTGGTTGAGTGCTAAGATAGCCAAGTTTGATAGGTTAGGAACATTAAAACGGCTTGGATTCACAACACCAAAACAATGAAAAAAACTCATGGCCCTAGGTAGTTGAGCGCCTCATGGGTAGGAAATCAAAAGAATTCATTGTTTCTAGAGCTAAAACTCATTAGAAAAATGTTCTATAAACTAAGGTACATCCTGTAAGCCTTAACAATGTCTTTAGAATGTATGGTGCTTGACCATTCTTGGGCACCCAAAAACAGATGAATCCTATTAGTTATAGTTCACAAAAAATGTTAAAAATGGAAAAATTGGCCTCGGAGCGCGGGGCTGTGAAAACCACATCTAGTTGAGTGACTAGATAGAAAGATTTGATGTACAAAACCAAGCAAATCCTTGCCATCTTATCCCAAAATTGATGCAAAAACTTTTTATTGTTCAAGTGATGGTAAGCATAAAAAACTCGAAGAACTTGTTGTTCGAGAGTAGAAACTAGCTAGAAAAATATTGTTTCAACCAAGTTACATCCTAGTTTCCTTAATGGGTTCCCTAAGAATGTCTGGTGCTCGATAGTTCCATGACCACCAAAAGCACCTAAACCTATGAGTTATAGCTCATGAAAAGCGATGAAAATAAGAAAGTTGGTCCAAGGGCATAGGACATAAAAACAATGAAAATGGGCCCAAGAATAAAGGATGTGGTTGAGTGCCAAGATGGCCATGTTTGACGTGCTAGAACAAACAAAAAACTAAGAAATCACATCCCAAAATAAAAAAACTCATAATTCCTAGCATTTGTGTGTCTCATGTGTGTAGAGCACCCAAATAACTCGTTGTTTTCGGGAGCTAAAACTGGCTAGAAAATATTGTATCAACTAATGTATATCCTATAAGATTTAATTGTGCCTTTAGAATGTCTAGTGTTTGATCATTCTAGGACATCTAAAACTGCTTGAATCCCATATGCTATTTTTTATAAAAACATTTGTTTTCCCTTAGAAAACTAATAACACTAAGCAATTGATTCAAATTGCTCTGCTTTTCAAAATTCAAATTTTGGGGTTGTACAAATTAATTATAACTTGATGAGAACTTGATTTAGCTTAATTGTAATTTGGTGATAACTTACTATGATTTTACTATTGCGTGATGGTAGCTTGTGATAACTTAACTGTAATTTGATGATAACTTTTTGTGACTTAACTATAACTTTATGATAGCTTGGTTTAACTTAACTATAATTTAAGGATATCTTGCTTTGAGTTAAATATAATTTAAGGATAACTTGTCATAACTTAACTATAATTTGATGATAGCTCGCTTTAACTTAATTGTTATTTGATGATAACTTGCTATGACTTAACTATAATTTAACATAACTTTTTATGACTTGACTGTAATTTAATGATAATTTTATATGACTAGAACTAAAGTGATAACAAAAATTTACCCACAAGGAAGAATTCTTAGTTTAGCACACCACAATAAAACACACTACTTGCTATGACTAAACTATAAATTGTTGACTATTAGCTATGACTTAACTATAATTTAATGATAACTAACTATGACTTCACTAAAATTTGATGGTAACTTATTGGTGTTGTACTTTTTGCCTTTAATCTTTTGGCCTGTGATGATTATTCATATGAATAAAGTGGCACTACCTATCATTTCTCCCCTTCTCGTATTGAGCTGCCTATTCCAAAAATTACTATAACTTAATTGTAAATTGACGGTAACATGCTATAACTTGCTCAGTACCTTTTTAGTATGAAGTTGGCTAACTATTAGCTACATTTAGCTGGGTTGAACTAGCTAATAACTAATGGATAGTTAAGGGTGTAGTTAATAGTTAGCTAGACTAATAGCTAGGGATGTTTAGATGTTTCCAACTAAGAGTAGCTAATAGCTAAATTATTAGTTAGATTGTTTGGATGTCTCTAATTAATGTTAGCAGCTAACTATTAGTTCTACTGTATTTAAACAAGATCTAAATGTTAATATTGCCACAACTTCAGGATTAAAATAGGCAACATTTATAATGATTACAAATTGTACCGATAAAAACGTTACTCCCAATTAAGAGGCCATTTTTGTAGTGATGAGTTTTTTTTGTCAAAAACATCACTGCGAATGAAAAAGAAATGTTAGGGGTGAGGGTGGTGGGTTGAGTTGTGAGATTTGTAGGATTTGAATTGAAGCTAAAATTTATTATGTGCACAACACTTTACCACCACACCTGGACTATTTTTGCTCTATATTTTTCTAACAATTTTATACTTTCTTTCTTCACGATGAGGATGGACGTAAAACATGGTAATGATATTTATACATTGCAATAGTTCTTGACTCATGGCAAAAAAAAAATATTGTAACCAATATCTATACAGTATTACCACACCAACAGGTTGTTGCAAAATGGTTAACTTAATACATACTAACTTGCAACAAAAATATAAGTTGAAACAAGGGCGGCCACTCTATGATTTTGTGGTAATACAATATAACTGACCATTTTTCACATCATGGCAATATCACCTATCTGCTGTAATAACTTATATCATGGTACAATTTTTTTAGTGGTTTCAACAAATTCATTGTTAAATATATCTTGATAATTTATTTGTTTAGTATTTATTTTAAAATGCTAGTATATAGATAGTTTAAGTAATTTTATAAAGCTAACTAAGAAAAAACTCAAAATGGCTTACATTAAGGCTATCTATTTTAAACTCCACTTAGTAAAAAAAAATGTTTTGCGCTGAGCACGAACTTTTGTATAAAAGTTATAAATGCAATCGCCGTCCAGTCTGCCACTCGTCCTCCCATGCAACCACAACACTATGTGTGCATCACGTCACCAGTGCCTTGTTTCTCTGGCCACTATTCCCAATTCAATGGCTTTACTGTTTGGAGTTTATGATTATACCTTGAACCCACTCTGTCTGCCCGGACATCCTCTACCGTATAAAGCGAGAGGCAACGCTATTTGTCACCCACTTGAACGATTATATTTAACAAATCTTGATTAATTGTTAAATCATTTACAATTTTTGTTAAGTTATTTTAAGTTAAGTGGTCACCGAATAAATTGATTTCTAGAATTCGTGTAAGGCAAACTATGTCAAATTTCACTAATATAAAACGCTCGCCTCTTATACCACTACATTACTACATCAATTATGTCTATATTACGTTTTCATTCCTCATGTGTTATAACAAACCGAAAGTAATTTGATTATTTAAGGCACTAAATTAATTCATTTGAAAATGTGACCAGCTATAAAGTTGCATAACTTTTTGAGATCTACAAGTTCTATTTTGATAGTTTCTACATCTGATGCCGTTTACAAAATTTGAATTTCAAATTTGAAAACTTCACACGAATTTTTCAATGATAAGATGATTTCAAATCAAAAGGTTGTCAATTACAAAGTTTCATTACATTTCAAGACCTACAACTTTTATTTTGGTGGTTTTTCCATCCGAGGTAGTTTGAAAAATTCAAATTTCAAATTTCAAACATAGTTTTCATGACAAGATGATTTCAAACCAAAACATTGTCAACTATAAAGTTTCATAACTCTTCAATACCTACAACTTTCATGTTGGTGGTTTTTTCTTTTGAGGTCGTTTTCAAAATTCAAATTTTAAATTTCTTAAATTCAGACGTAGTTTTAGTTGACATTATGACTTCAAATAAAAAAGTTACCAACTACAAAATTCTATAACTTCTCAAGTTCTACAAAGTTTGTTTTGGTTGTTTGGTCATTTGTTCATCTCACATGATAATTCTAACAATATGCACAAATTCTATACATCTCTCTCGTAGTTTCATAAACTACGAGAGAGATATTGGTTTTATGAACAAATTTATTTTTATTTTTTCATATGAAGAAATGTTCAAAATATAAATTATACATCATGATGAGTTATACAAATTTGTAGTTCAAAACTTTTTCATTTGAATTAATTTACTGCTTTAAAATGTGATTTTTAAATTGTCTTTGCCTAGTGTTGAAAAAAACACTCGGCAAAGAGCTCTTTGCCGAGTGTTATATTTTCGGCAAGTTCTTTGCCGAGTGTCAAAAAAACACTCGGCAAAGAGCTCATTGCCGAATATCAAAAATAAAACACTCGGCAAAGAAACTCTTTGTCGAGTGTCAAAAATAAAACACTCGGCAAAGAAACTCTTTGCCGAGTGTTTTCTTTTACCGAGGGTTTTTTACGTGGCACTCGGCAAAGAGCTTCTTTGCCGAGTGCCCGAAAAAAACACTCGGCAAAATATTTGGTACTCGGTGAAGAGCCAAATTCTGGTAGTGTTTATACTAATCGGTTGCCCGTGCGCTGCGACGACTCACAATAATACCCACATAAACTATCCACCAAAAAGATCTCAAGTTTTTTTATTGATTGTCTCAGCTCTCCGCATAATATTTTTTATGAACCCACGGGTACCATATGCAGCAAATCAGATACCACATCCCTCGCCTCCCCCACTTCCAAGGTTTTGTAGAGCAGGAGGGGAAGGGAAGAGGCGGGCAAACCTGTTTGTTGCCGGAGAAGGACACGACAAAGACCTGGGCATCTGCAGGCGACATAGGTAGTATACCGCTAGATACATATAAGGAGAGAGCACGCAGGCGGAAAAAAAAGCCCAGCCGGAGCAGCTCCAAACCGAGAGGCACCCACACCAGGCGTCAGTCCGAGAAGGGTGAGAGAATGCGAGTGTCTTCCCAACCTGGACCCATCGAAGCGACACAACACCACCACCAACTCTATAACATATGCCGACTGCTGCCACGCTACGGGCCTTGGTTGTCCAATATCTCAGACCTGGACTCATCATCGCCAAGATAACCTAAGCGTGGCAGGCACCACCATGTCCTCCTTGACGGCACGCACAGAGAAAGGTCAGGAGCATGACCGACTCGCCTCGTACCCGCGTCGACGACCGTTGGTCGACTCACGGCTGCGACCATGGGCGGGGGCAGCAGGTTGGGGAGGAAGAACAGGACGAAGGCTGCGAAGACGAAAGGGACGTCCGATGATGGCGAAAACGATGGTGCACGTATGATGTGAAACGTCCTCGTGGACATGCAATAGCCACTACGCGAGTCGGTGTCGGGGCTAGTGTCAGACGAATACGGAGAGGAGGCGTCTGCTCCTACGCCTTCTGCCGAGAATGGGGTGGTACGGAGGTGGAGGCATGAGGGGAGAGAGAAAAGAAGTAGGATGGTGAACGAAGTGGTGGCAACTGAGGCGAGGACCATCATTATCGTGCGGAGGTATAGATGGCCAAATAGGCCGTGTCTAGCGAGCCGGCCTGAGGCACGACCCATTTAATAATGCCTAGGCCAACCCGGCACGAGCGTCGTGCGATGCTTGGGCCGTAGCCTCAGCCCGTAGTGCTGGCCCGACACGATTATTTTTTTTAATTTACAAAAAACATATATACATATGTACAATTTATATTCAATATTATAAACACCTGAATATGATGTTCTACTGAATGTTTTTAACATTTTACGCCGATTTACCAAATGGCCCGATGGGCTGGCCCGGCACGGTCAGGAGGCCGGTGTGCCGTGCTTGTGATGTCAGGCCTAGCAGACCTATGTTGTGTCGTCGTTTGGTCGTCATATGCAGATGTGTGGTTTGGGACGTGGAGGTTGGCTGCGTCGGGGACCGGCAGGTTAATTTTAAATACATGTGAGGGGTTATTTGTAAAAAATGACACGGAACGACCGTTGAAACTGATACTTTAAATATAGTATAGATATAGATAAAAGAATAACAACACTTATGATATAAAATAAATAGGTGTAACATGAAAATATTATATGGTATTTAGTGATATTAATATAATGTTATAAATGTTGTCGATTTTTTTTCTAGAAATTTAGTTATCTAAAACAACTCTAAAAATCTATTTATTCATATACAAAGAATTGAAAGTGTGGAGTATATATAGCCACGTACAGCGCCCAATGTCCACACCACATCAAGTATTACAATGATTTTTTAGCACTATATCACTTGCACGTGGGTTCATCCTTTGGCGGACGATCATTTGGGCAAGTGGAAATAACAATAGGACTGCTATTCAATGATTAGAAAGGTTTGTAGAAGGCAGCATATATATACTTGCTCCTTCTGTCTTAGAAAGAATATAAGGTTACAAGAGACAACTAAGAGATTAATTATGTGATTTATATCAGTCAAATTAGCATGAGTTTAATCAAATCTATAGTGATTTGTATTAGTATCTACATCTCTAAGAAATTTACTATAAAAGTATATTATATTATTAATTTATTTTGTATCAGAAATATTAGTAGCTTTGTATATATATGAGTTTGGTCAAAGTTTAAATCAGTCGACTTCTCGAAAATCGACAATTATATATTATGTCAAATTAAGAGCATTCTTTTTCGGAGTTATTAAGACAATGGTTCATATATAACTCCGATTTCATGTGCTTTTGATGCATGCAATAATAAGTTTAGAAAATTAAAATGGTACGAGTATATACAAAAACACATTTATTCTTATGTCTCACAAATATTGAAAAGCACATACAAACACTACCGGAATCCGGGTCTTTGCGGAGTGCTCGGCGCTTTGCCGAGTGTTTTTTGTCTGGCACTCGGCAAAGAAGCCTTTGCTGAGTGTCGTACTCAGCAAAGTCCTGCTCTCGGTAACGAAGGCGTTTGCCGAGAGCAGGACTCTCGGCACAGGAATACACTCGGCAAAGATTTCTTTGCCGAGTGCGCGACACTTGGCGAAGAGCGGCTCTCGGCAAAAGACCGTCAGCGGCCGTCTGAAGCTGACGGCCGTTACATTCGCCGAGAGCCGAGTACTGGCACTCGACAAAGAATCTTCTTTGCTGAGTGCCTTCCTTGGGCACTCGGCAAAGCATATTTTTATTTTTTATTTTGCCAACCAAACTTTATGTGGTATGTTTCTACACTATGTAGACCTACATGTACCATTTTGAGATAATTATAAAAGTGTTTTCTATAACTAGTAGATTTAGTTCGTTTATTTGAATTTCTTCAGAAAATTTAGATTCGAACTGCAAGTCACTCGAAACTTGGAAAATCGTGCATGCAAAAATAATATATGCTATTTAGCACAAGTTACGACCGATTTCAGGAGCGGATCGGAAACTTCGAGCAACATGCTCACTAAACATGGCTGTGAACTTGTCATCCAGTTGTTTAAAAATTGTATAAAACACAAACAAAGTCCGAAAATTATGAAACTTGTTCACATGTCATGATATCATATGTAGAGGCCGTGATAAAAATGTGAGAATGTTTCGAGAAAGTTGTGACGCAACTATATGTAGAAACCTAAGCGATTTATACATGAAATCATAGAGTTTCAATGTAGACCGGCTAGGTTTCTACACATAGTGCGTCACAACTTTCTAAAAACATTCTTAAATTTTTATCACAACCTTTACATATGATATCATGACATGTGGACAAGTTTCATGATTTTCTGACTCTGTACGTGTTTTATATAATTTTTAAACAACTGAATGGCAAGTTCACGGCCATGTTTAGTGAGCATATTGCTCAAAGTTTCTGCTCGGCTCCTGAAATCGGTCGTAACTTGTGCTAAATAGCATAGATATCATTTTTGCATGCACGGATTTCCAAGTTTCGAATGACTTGCAGTTCAAATCTGAATTTTTCGAAGAAATTCAAACAAACGAACTAAATCCAGTAGTTATAGAAAACACTTTTATAATTGTCCCAAAATGGTACATATAGGTCTACATAGTGTATCAACATACCATAAAAGTTTCGTAAAGAAAATAAAAAAATATATACTTTGCCGAGTGTCCACGCTTGGACACTCGACAAAGAAGGCTTTGCCGAGTGCCAGCCGTGTGGCACTCAGCAAAGTTTTTTTAAAAACCCTAAGTTTAGTCTTTGCCGAGTGCCTGTCAGTGGGCACTCGACAAAGACGTCTTTGCCGAGTGCTAGATCCGGGGCACTCGGCAAAGTATATTTTTTTAATTTTTTTAAAAAATTTTTGTCGAGTGCCAGATCGCGGCACTCGGCAAAGAAGTCAAACTTAACAGAGACTGTGGCCTCTCCTTCTCCTTCTCCTTCTCCAATCACTCTCTCTCACTCACCGGCCGCTCACCCGCCGTCGCCCCGCACTGCCACCTCCCCGCACCGACGCCGCGCCCGCCCACGCTCGCCGTCGCGCTTGCTCCGCCGCGCCCAAACCCGCTCGCCCCGCCCCCGCTCGCCGCGCTCGCACCACCGCACCGGCCCCGGCACCGCTCGCCGCGCCCGCGCCCGCCCCCGCTCGCCGCTCCCGCCCCCTCTCGCTGCGCTCGCCCCACCCCGCCTCCCGCGCTCACACCGTTGCGCTGGCCCCGGCACCGTCGCCGCACCCACCTCCGCTCGCCCCGCCCAAGCTCGCCGCGATCGCCCCACCCCACCTCCCGTGCTCGCACTGCCGCTCGTCGCACTTGCCCCGCCGCGCCGCCCGCTCGCCGTTGTCGATCGGTCCCCCGCTTTGGCTACCACACCGCCACCGACAAAGGTAAAGACTCTAAGTGTCGATTTATTAATCATTTCAGTTTTGCTTACAATGTAGTTATGATTGTGTAAGTGTCGATTCATAAGCCACACTATTCGTAGTTATGATTGGCTAAGTGTCGAAGCATTGATGTCTATGTGTGTATCAGCTATCGTGTTGCTACTTCTGTAGTTACGATAGGGACGAGGCGCACAATGCTAGCCGGGAACGGCGTCTGATGATGCAAGGTCCCTCCCACCACCAAGGCAGCTACAGCCTAGGCCAATATGCAGAAGCATAGGTACACCCTCTTTTTTATTTAGGTATATAGCACTGGATTAGATATTATTTCTAACTATCTTCGTTGGTTTTCTTGCAGTCGGCGTCACATGGTGGCCAACCTTGCTCCATCTTCTCAGCCTATGCTATGGCCCATAAGGGCAAGGCGACGTCCGACGTCATCTACAACCCGGATGACGGCCCCGAGGCGTACAGCAACCCCGCCGTCTACAGTCGTCTTCATGACTACACCGCCATAGCGCAGGAGGTCTATGGCCCAGAATACGATCCGAGGACCGAGCAGATCGACCCCGATGTGCTCATGAGGGTCGAAGGAGGCAAGAGACATGGGCGGTACTGGATTACCGATGGGGCAATCGACTTGTCGTCCACTCCCACTCTGTCTTAGGTGCGAGCAAGGAGCACGGGCTCGAGTCCAGTCATACAACCTCGGCACGACAGCTCACAACATCACATACAACAACTCGAGGTTAGTGCTTTTATAACTCGTCATTTCTTGAGTTATATACCTTCTCTTTGAGTTACTATAACATTGGCTTGGAATATTACAGACCCAGCTAGAAGAAGAGAGGAGGGAATGCCAAGAGATTGAGGCGGAGCGGGAGGCCCGCCTAGCAGATCAGTAGAGGATGGCGGAGATGTTTCAATACATGCAGAGCCTTGGCGCCGCACAGGGTTTCGCTCCGCCACCTCCATTGTTCTCCACAATTGACCCTGCACTGTTCCATACTCCTGTGAGTATCAAAATTGTAGTTAGATGTTGATAATGCATCTGGTATAACACATGCAGTCTCTTCTCTGTGTAGAGCCAATCTGGGGCGGCATCCAACAACCCTCATGGATTGCCTGGCCCATCGCCACACCACTCCAGCCGCCCACCTCGATGAGAGTTATGTTCTTAGTATTGAGACTTCAGAACTTCCGTTGAATACTTATTTTTGTGTTGGATACTTATGTCAGAGCTTAACACTTATGAGACTTATGGTCTTGATACTAATGTTTGTGTTGAGAACTTGGATATTTATGTTTGTGTTGGATATTTATGTCTGTGATGATATCTGTGATATATATATATATATATGATGTATATGTGGTATCTTTTTATTTCTTTGGATGGAATAGAAAAAATAAATAAAAAAGGTGTATACTGGTCACTTTGTCGAGTGTTACACTCGGCAAAGAAGTGATTTGCTGAGTGTCAGAGCCATAACACTCGGCAAAGAACCAATACCTGGGCACCGGTATAGCTTCTTTGCCGAGTGCTCTGGCCCTGGCACTCAGCAAAGAGGCCAACTTTGCCGAGTGCCTCCTAGAGCACTCGGCAAAGAACCTGACAAAAGGGACCCGTAGGTGGAACCTTTGCCGAGTGCTAGTCGGTAGACCCTCGGCAAAGGCGCCGTCTCCGTCACCCCGGCGCCGTGACGGCCGCTTTTCTTTGTCGAGTACCGACTGGCACTCAGCAAAGTTGTCGAGTGCCCGATAAAAAGTACTCGGCAAAGAAGCCTTCGCCGATGTACTGTTCGTCGAGGCTCTTTGCCGAGTGTGACACTGGGTAAAAATTTTGCCGAGTGTTTTTCGCCCGATTATGATAGTGGAAGTGAGAAATGATGAGCATTGCATGCATCTCCCTCCTCTGGACGTGCAGAGAGGGGCCGGGACGGATGCTGCTGTAATGAATTGGAACAGTGGCCGGTTGGTCGTCCGATCAGGCCGGCCGGCCACGCTACGCGGTGCACACTGTACAAGTGAACAGCTAGCATACTTGATTTGAGTGCTCCCGGAGGGCCTTCAGCGGTGCCGAAATGGGCAGCCAACAAGGCAACAACAAGGCACGCACGCACAGTGCACGTCTTCAATGCTGTCTAACCACACATTGCTACTTGCATTGCACTGCACACACGCATAGCTCCTCTGCGTCATTTTCTCGTCAGGCGTAGGTCCATCAAGCATGAATGGAGTGTGTGTGCATCACGTAGTTGCATTGCTCGATCGACACTGAAAGCGTAGCCGATCCAAGCAAGCACGGTCAAAAACTACAGTGAATACAGCAAGCTAGCCTTCAAAATATACATTAGCGGCCGTATGTACGTGCCTTTTGCATCCTAACTGACAGTGTCAAAATATATATACATCAGTTAAGTACACAAATTTACAAAACCTATTAGCGTCAATATGCATGCATGGATTTTGAGGTTTATCGTCCCACGGATGTAGTGTCTAATAGCTAGAAAGACAGGTTTCCAATACCAGATATCTATGTATGCAGTTTCCGCCGTGTACATGTGTGGTGTAGTGCATGGAAACACACCGCCTACATATGCAGCAGTATATATATATATATATATATATATATATATATGCACCCGCCAGCGGCAGGCAGCATATATTGCATGCATGCATATGCAGTAGATTTTCTAAGCCTGCACTGCATATGGCAGCAGCAGCAGCTACCAGTGGAAATGCTTAGGTTAACCACAGTCACACACAGAGGACGTACTGCATACAGGATGTCTGCTGCTAGCTATAGTGTTACATCAATGTGCTGTTTGCCTTGCCTTAGCTTTCTGCCTGCATTGCATTGACACCGCCTCCACGTATACACTATACTTCAGATCTAGAAAAGAATCGACACGATCGATACACACTACTGTGATCGATCGGTCGATCAATGGTGCATGAGCCCCAGACTACAAGATGCCAGACGGCCGGACTTCATTGCCCCGGCCGAAGCATATATATGCATTCACTAGCTCGAGCTCATGACTTCGTGATGTAAGCAACCGTCCTTTGTTCAACACCATATGACAGTCACACAGTTAATTGGTGTAAAACATTTCACCGACAGATATGTATTTTTTTTGAATGAATATAATAGTGTACGTTGGGTGTGTCCTCTACAGCTAGCCGGTCATCAGTGACTGGATTGGGTTTAACCTAACTGTCCATCTTCTTAATTGGGAGAGCCTACGCTAACCACAGTCAGAGCCTCCGGTCAGACGACGCTATATCCCTACTACTAATTAAGTACCTAATTAACCCACCACAGAGTTTGCCAAATTGACGACATGCTTCTGCATGCATGCATGCTGTTCATGCAGAAACAGGCCAAGCATTTGAACGCCTCTCTTGTGCAATTGAAAGATCCGTTTGAGTCCAGGTAGTTGAATTACAATATTAGTGAGCTACTGCATATGAATATATATGAAAGGATAAATACATACTCCCTCCGGTGCAGTAAAGGTAGTCGTTTAGGACATGATTGTGCATACCAAGGAGTGATTAATTATCATGAAGTTTTCCCTGTTTGCCCTTATTAAATAGGGATATGGATGCATTAACATCACCAAAACAATTAAGTTTGATTGGTTACTGCAGCACCTCCCGAGGCATTCTAGACTGGAGGTCTCAAGCTCGATTCCCCTTGAACGCAGCTTTTTTTTTCCCGATGTAATTACTCAGGGGCAGCGACGTCAAAAATCCCAGACCCACGCACGCTATGACTTCTTTTGTGCACTTTCGCTCATGCGCAGGATGACTTCTTTTACTACACCGGTTTTACTACACCGGAGGGAGTATATATTAGTCCACAAGCACGGATGAGCTACATGGAGACCATATGAAGTGCACATGCATGCCCAACATGAGAAGGCTGAAGATGATGAATTGATGGACATAAAAACGAAGTACAAGACAAGGGTATATACATAGGTATACTTTCACCACCCGTGGGTGATTAGATAAGTAGAATGGTCAGATTTACGATAGGTATATATCCTTGAAAACATCTAAATCCTCTACAGTTTCGGTCATTAATGTCAACATAAAAAGTAACCTTGAGTATGTAAGATGTAACCAGCTCGGCTCTAGTTGAAAGACCGAGTATATGAGATTCGAGTGATTTGGTGTGTTTTTATTGAAAGATACTAGCATCTGTTAGATTCTTTGGTGCTTAGGATCGATTCCTAAGTCCCTAAAATATCAATCCGTGTCTAAAATACCTCGATGATGAGTAGATCTATTCTATTGAGGGGTATAGATAAATTATACCGTCGTCGTTGTTCCTAGCCATCATTGCGGCGGCGTCTTGCAGCGAAGACCCGCCTCCTCCTCCTTCTCGATCTCCCTGCGGGTGTCGAGAAAATTGGTTCCCATTGTTGATCGGAGGTGGATCAGCTCCTCCAATATTGCCTGCAGGGGGAATCTCATATCTCGATGGGATGACGGAGATCTGAGACATAGTCACAGCGATTCTAGTCACTCCGAGCGCTTAGGAGATTGATTTCTCTTAAGGTGTCGATTAGGCTGCAGCCAATGGTTAGAATAGCTCCCCCGATCAGGGGCATGGTACCCTGTTACTATTAACCGACTAGTGTAGATGACACATCCTAACAGCATCTAGTGTCGCTAGAGGATCATGTTGTTGTTGGATCCGTATTACTCTTGGTAGTTGCCGCCATATTTAGATTTCTTGGAGTGGCAACTCCGTCGAGCACTACTTAATTGAAGATTGTGAGCAAACTCTTCGTAGAGCTCAACATGCAGGTGGATTTATTTTTTTTAGCACCTTGGATATAAGCTCCACGGAATTTTTAGAGCCTGCCCCTAGATGGAGTAGATGGTATTTTACCGTAACCAAAACGAGTAAGTGGAGGTTTACCCGACACTTTGACTCGGAGAGCAGGACCACTGCTCCTAATTCCAAGGAAGCCCGATGCAAAGCAAGCAAGCAAGCGCACGGGCGGCACCGCTTCCAACGCAGCATTCCTTCCCACCACCACCTCCCGATCGAACGAACAAGCACCGCCGCGGACGATGAGAGCCCTGCCGGTGTGAAAAGCGGGCCGCCCGCCTTTTAGCAGCAAACTACGAGGCACGCGGGCAGGCAAATTCCTAGAACGAACCAGAGGAAGGAGCGGAAGCCCCTTGCCTGCCGGCTGCCGCGCGCGACGGGGCAGAGCAAGCAGGCGTCGTCTCCGCGCACGCGCGTGCGCCGGCCATGTTCGCCGTCTCGTCGCTGCATCTGCGTGCGCGCGCGTACCGTACGTCCCCGCGACACGATCGAGCCTCGCTGCCTTCGGGATGGGGGAGACCCCGGCGGGCGGCCGGGGGAGCAGGGCCCGACCGGGCGCCGCTCGTCCCGAGGCGGGTGCCGGCGCAAGCCCCGGCCTGCGCCTCCGGCCTGTCGCCGCGCGCGCGCGCGGCGCACGAAGCAGATCGCACACCGCGCCTCGTGCCGGCCCGCCGTAGTATGCCGCACGAAACAAACGCGGCGCGCATGCGCGGGGGTAAGATACGGATTCCGGAGCAGGTCGATGGATCAACCATGTAATCTCTGGATGGCAAAAGGCTGTGGATTTTGTTATTTGTTTAGTGCTGCATGCGTGCGTGTGTTGCCTTGGCTCGGCAGTCGGCAGCTCCGTTCCCGTTTTGCATGCGCGCTTGCCGCCTGTTGTCACTTGCTTTCAGCCGTTTCTGGGCTGCTTCGCGGCCCCTGGCCTCGGCAACCAAGCACATGTGGGCACGCGCATGCAGCCATGCATGCATGCAGGGGGAGTGGAGAGTACTCTTGTTTGGCACCAGCTAGTACAAGCCAACGCCCCAATGGGATTGCCGGAATACTTTCCAGGTCTCTAATACATAGGTCAACTTATGAAGTTGTCTTAAGTTACTTTTTTTTCTAACGTTTAATTGACTTTTTATACATATAAAAAATAATATTTACTGTGTCACAAGATTAACATAGTTAGATATAACATGAAACATGTTTTCATATTATACCTTTCTTTTTGGTTCTCATAGATGTTATTACTTTTTATATAAAATTAGTTAAACTTAAAAGTAAGATTTAATGACTATATATGGGAGTTGAATTGTTTAGGGATAGAAGGAGTACGACCAACTAGTTCATAAAAGGCAGTGTATTACAAAGGCTCTTTCAAATCCTGATTCTATCTAAGTCTAACGACCACAAATGCGAAAAAAGAAATCCAAGACTTGCCACCAGATAAAGAATGTCAAATTTACAGTTTGAATGGAAAAAAACACGCTATAAACTTTCTACAAACATGGTTTCTTCGTCCAGGCTACAAATTTGGCGTTTTGTATATGTTTTTCAGTCTTGACAAGAGGAACAAAAGCAATAGTGGGTTCCATTGTGGGTTTTTCACTTAGTTCCAAAACTAGTGTATGCCAATTTCTTATGGCAAGTATAGGATTGCTTTCTTTTTTATAGTTTTAGTTGTATAAACCCACGCAAAGCCTTGCTTTTGCCAATTGTGATTGCCATTTTTAGGGTTTAGATATTTCTCCGTTATGTCGCTCAAGTTTTCACACCCACTGGTTATAAAGGAAATAGAAACTTGGGGAAACTATGGATCTATTTTATACTCACATCAACCTTATTAAGAAAGTGGAGCCTTAAGCTTGATTTGGATAGAGGTTTTGTTCTTGTATAGCCTTCACTTTAGACTTTTCTATGTGAATCTCATCCTTGGGTTTGCTAGCTATTCTACCAATAAGACTCTATAGTCTCCTTCACTTGCTCTGTCAATTGTGCATTTATGCCCTGTATGGTCCCATGAGCATCCAAGATGGGGTTGAATTGGGTGTATAGTTAAAAAATTAAAACCTAGGACTCAATTTAAACCGCCATTAGAAACATAAACTAGTCTAGTAAGAGGTGCACTTAAGATTTTTACTATTGTGGTCTAACTTGCGCTTTAGCTCACAAAGAGTTTTGCAACTTAGAGACAATATTATCAACTATTCTAAAGCTAACGTAGGAAGGTAAATGTCATATAAGCAATGTATGTGAGCAAGCAATAAATATGCTAAGTAAAGAGCTAAAAATAAAGAGGCAAAACTCCTGTTGATGCGATGATTAATCATAACCCTTGACCATGTTGTAGTTCTATGGAGATATGTCTTGGTTAGCAAGACTCCTCTAGTCATAGTGTTGTCTTTCCACATAATCCTTCCACCAACCAAATGTTAGTATGTGAGTAACATAGCCTCACCACTACCACCAACTCTTCTAAACACCTTGACGTCATGTGCACTATGGAGTTTCTCCACAGAAGGTAGGGATCTCTTTTCCCCTACATACTAATACAATGTTTCTCCACAACAAGAATAGATGGTTGTTGCCTTGAAGAAGCCACAGTTTCACTAGAGGGTCACAAAGATCTCAAGCACTCTGGTTTACCAAAATAAATGGACACAATAGTCCAACACTCAAAACTATAGATCTCTAAAACCTAACTGTCATATGAACGCACTTTAGTATCCATCATATCCTTTGATGTGATCTTGAATCTCTTCATAGGATAAGTTTAGTGTATAAAAACTTACCAAAACATGTAACAACCTTTGAGTACTTTAAACACTCAAGCAAGTTAAGAAATGTATAGTCATCCTCCTTAAAACCATTGCAAAAAGGTTTGATTGATTTTATGCATATTATCATATTATTTGTTGGGTGGTCCTCGATAATGTATCTAATTGTTGGTCTTGACCATTGCCACCACTTTTACCTTCAATGAATGATCCATGCATCAAGTTGCTCCTATGGTGCACTATATCAATCGGTGATATTGATGGTCTAGGTTTTCAACTGAGCTAGATTTCTAATATGCACAAAATGATCCATCAAGCATCAAGTGATTCTTTTCTTTGGCATATCATCCAGCGGGCAGTACTTTCCTAGCCAACTTACTAGATTCCACCACTTTGGCATATCATCCGACGAGCAGTACTTTCCTAGCCAACTTACTAGACTCGACTGTATGAACTAGTGGGCCTAATCAAGTTATCTGGTGCATGCTCTAGTGAGGAATCTTCATTGCTTCTTCCGTATTTCAACTTGGACCTTGATAAAAAAAGTAACCTTGCATTCTTAGGACCTATTGCGACATTTCAAACACATGTTTAGTTCTAGGCTTGTGTTGCCATCTCAACCACCAAAAGCAAAATGATATTGAAAGTCGCCTAGAGGGGGGGGTGAATAGGCGAAACCTGAAAATTAAAACTTTATCCCCCAACTAGATCCCTTGATTAGTGGTTAGAACAAGATATACAAATATCGGAGAATAGAAACTAAGTTCTTGCAAGAAAAGAGTATTGCTAAATAATGCGGAAGTGAAGAATCAATACAATTAGTAAGTTATAGAATAACAAAGCAAGAAGCCTTAGATGAGAAGAGCACTAGGACAAGTCTTTTCTTGCAACGTGTTGCTTTACTAAATGGGAATTTAACTTGAAGCAACACTAAATGATATTAGCGAATAAAGATGCAAGAAAACTTAGAGCAAGGGAACACAAACAAATCACAAGCAATAAACACAATGGACACGGGTGATTTGTTTTACCGAGGTTCGGCCCTCGAAGGCCTAGTCCCCGTTGAGGAGTCCACTTAAGGACGGGTCTTTTTCAACCCTTTCCCTCTCTCCCCCGATCTCACAAGGATCGGTGAGCTCTTCTTCTTCTCAAGGATCACTCTCGATCCCACAAGGACCACCACAATCTTTGGTGTCTCTTGCTAGCTTTTACAAGCCTTCAAAACTTTGGAGGAAGTTCAAATGGGAGTCAAAACTCCACGCGCAAATGAACACAAAGATGAAGCACACACTATCTCTCGATAAAACTCACAAGGCACTAGTGCTAAACTCAAATGAGTAGCTCTCTTTTGCTTGCTCTCTCTTTTGTGGCACTTGTATTGGTTGTAGTGGTCTAAATCTTGTGTATAGGATGGATCAATGAATATATGTGGTTGGGAGGGCTTGAGTATGTCAACTAGATGACTTGGAATGTTGCTTGGGCTCCCACACCTTGAAGTGGCCGGTTGGGGTGGTATTTATAGCCACCAAACAAAAACTAGCCGTTGGTGCAGGCTGTCTGTCGTATGGTGCACCGGACAGTCCGGTGCACACCGGACATGTCCGGTGCGACAGCCACATCACCAAATAGCCGTTGGGGTTGGAGCTGGTCGACCGTTGGAGGCTTTGTCCTCATGCGGCACCGGACAGTCCGGTGCACACCGGACAGTCCGGTGCCTCTCTGATCCTCTGCTCTGACTCTGCCGCGTGTACTGTTTACTGTCAGAGTCGACCGTTGGCGCCGAAGTAGCCGTTGCACGCTGGCACACCGGACAGTCCGGTGCACACCGGACAGTCCGGTGAATTTTAGCGGAGCGGCTGCCGCGCGAACCCGAGGCTGGCGAGTTCCGGAGACCGCGCTTCCTTGGAGCACCGGACATGTCCGGTGCACACCGGACAGTCCGGTGAATTATAGCGCGCCGGCTTCCAAGAATTCCCGAGGACGAAGAGTTTGAGTTGGAGTCCTCTGGGCGCACCGGACACTGTCCGGTGCACACCGGACAGTCCGGTGCCTCCAGCCAGAGGTGCCCTCGGTTGCCTCTCTGCTCCTAAGTTGAATCCAACACTTGGTCTTTTTATTGGCTAAATGTGAACCTTTTGCACCTGTATAACTTATGCACTAGAGCAAACTAGTTAGTCCAAGCTTTGTGTTGGGCAATTCAATCACCAAAATTAATTAGGGACTAGGTGAAAGCCTAATTCCCTTTCAATCTCCCCCTTTTTGGTGATTGATGCCAACACAAACCAAAGCAAAAGTAAAAGTGCTTAAATGAACTAGTTTGCATAATGTAAGTGCAAAGATTGCTTGGAATTGAGCCAATAAAAGTTACTTACTAGATGTGCATGGATTGTTTCTTTATTTTTAACATTTTGGACCACGCTTGCACCACAAGTTTTGTTTTTGCAAACTCTTTTGTAAATTCTTTTCAAAGTCCTTTTGCAAGATAGTCAAAGGTAAATGAATAAGATTTTTCAAAGCATTTTCAAGTTTGAAATTTTCTCCCCTTGTTTCAAATGCTTTTCCTTTGACTAAACAAAACTCCCCCTCAAATAAATTCTCCTCTTAGTGTTCAAGAGGGTTTTAAGATATCAAGTTTTGAAAGTACTACTTGCTCCCCCTTTAGAACACAAAGAGATACCAATTTGAAATTTGCCAATTGAAAATCATTAATTTTAAAATTAGGGTGGTGGTGCGGTCCTTTTGCTTTGGGCCAATACTTTCTCCCCCTTTGGCATAAATCGCCAAAAACAGATACTTGGAATGAAATATAGGCCCTTTTCCTAACTATTTTCTCCCCTTTGGCAAATAAAACATATGAGTGAAGATTATACCAAAGATGGAGAGACATTGTGGAGTGATGGCGAAGGATAGATAATACCGATAGAGTAGAGTGGAAGCTTTGTCTTCGCCAAAGACTCCAATTCCCTTTCAATGTACCTATGACTTGGTTTGAAATTCACTTGAAAACACATTAGTCATAGCAAATAAAAGAGATATGATCAAGAGGATATATCAAATTAAGCATGATCATAGTTCTATATAACATAGATTGTTCCCCCTAAGTATGTGCATGGAGAGGAACATATATTTTGGCCTTAAATGCCAATTGCACATAATTAGGTTAGTGAGAACATATCTATATCATACAGATTATGAAGTGCATTGTGTCATAGTATAAGAGTGATGCTCATGACAATTCATGCACTTATGAAAGCATGTTGTAAACAATTTAGGCATTTTCCCTTAAGGATTTCAAAGAGACTTAAGGACCATCCACCTTTGAAACAAAGGCAGCTTATCCTCGTTACAAGGTTAAGCTTTAAGCTCTTTGACAATAGAAGTACTTCATCTAGTTTTTCCAGAGATGCACTAGAGCAGGAATGAATTTTGGGAAATTAAACTAGGTATGAAGCAGGGATAATACATGGACATGCTTTCTCTACCTTTCATACAAGATATGCAAAGAATGTATAGAAAAGGAAGATTTAGGTACAAGTTTGAATGAAAGGAGATAGCTTTACCTTTTTGTACCTTTACATAGAGACGCTCTCTTCATTGTGCTTTGTCCTTAGTCTTAGATGCTTAAGACCTATACTTAATGACAATATATGGAAATATTTTGCACAAGAGAGAGTTCTACAACTAGTGATCTTTTCAAGTTATTGTTAGCATATATCAAATGGATCACAAGTTGCGTAAATGTATCATGAATTCTCCTTTTAACTTAGTGCATATCAAGAGAGATATCGATTGATAGAATATGAGGCACTAAGAGGCATGATTGTTAATGAAAGTCATTCAATGATCAAACAAATAACACATATGATCAAAAGAACAACCTACGCATTAGATTATCAGTTAAGCTTAGGATAGGAGAATCCAGCAAATATGCTACTTTAGAGTGAAAGACAAGAATTAAAAATAGTAGCATACTTCATGAGCAACTCATTCTCATGCAAGAGACTATATGAAATAACTGAGATAAAGCAATAGTCTCAACGCAATCAAGATGTAGATAGAGGCTCCCCCTAGAGATATGCATCAAGTATTTGAATTGAAAGGATGCATTTATTTTAAAGACAAATATGGAGAAGCATTGTACATCTTGATCAAGGCTTATTAAATTTGTAATAAACAACTTGAGCCTAGTATTCTCAATATGAAAGGGTTTAGAATACTCACAACCACACCATTGATTGTTTCGTAGAAGTAGGTGGTGTTGTTCTTGATGTTTTCCTCTTTCATTTGAGAGTCCTCCCTTGCAGTGGCTTCTTTTTCCTTTCAAACTTATTGAAAATACTCAAGAAGAATGTTAGTAATATAAGGGAGTATATAGTGATGGATGATTTCTTTTAGATAGGAAATAAGCATAATTCATCATCCATGAGTCACATAGATAAGAAGTAAATTCCTTAACGTTAGTGCATATTAACAGAAAAGAGGAATGAGCATCTTTTTAATCATTTTTTATCAATCAAAGGAATTTTACTTTTTCATATTGAATTTATTATCATGACTTAGAAGCGCTTCAATATGAGAATGGATATAGCAAAGGCATGAATAGGATTCTAATGGACAAGCGCATTTATGAATATGATAATTTAGATTAAATACCCATTGAGATGGGAACCAAACTTAGAAGATGAGTTCCCATACCTTTGCTTTTTACTTTTCTTCCTTTGGGTGAAGATCAACCCATGAGGCTTGTGCACTTTCTTTCTTGTAGATTTTCATAATTGAACTTAAGAGAAATGTTAGTAGCAACACAAGCACTAGTTTCCATTCTTGTAATCATTTTGATAAGGAATGGGAAGCTAGATTACTAAAACATGGAAACTTCATAGCATGAACTAGATTATCCATAGATGATGTTATGCTCAATTTTAACTCATAAAACAAGCATAAATAATCCTTTAAGATTATGGGAATAAATCTAATTCATGATATGGAAAGCGATAAATGTGAAAGAATCAAATCCAATTTAAGTAAGTAGAAATACATCATGAAACATTGGATTGATTTTTCTTTTCATGCTAGATTACACGCTTCCAAAGAGAAACTTATTCTCTACAAGTGAGACTACTTTGGGTTACTTAAATAAAATCAATAGTCTCACTATTCTAGTTATAGAGAGAGTTTTCCTTTTACAAGTGTCCTAAGTATTTGAATTCCTTACATGACACCATATTCTTTTAAGAACATGAAATATCTCTCTATATCTAGAATCATGGCAATAATGGAATGACTAGCAAAAAAAACATGCCATGAGGTACTTCCAACAATTTAAAGCATGTAGATTGCCATAGAATGGAAATGATAAGAATGCAATCTACCATGTGAGAGGAAATTCTTTCAAAGAATGGTAACATAAATTTAAAGACATTTGAAGTGCAATATATTTCTGTGTGACTACACAAGACACATAAGAAATGATAGTTTAAAATACTTGCACTTAAAAGCATAGAAGTTACCATCCTTTGACTTTCCTTCATGTTGTAGGCCTTGATTTTCGCACATGATGTTTCTTCATTTCCTACAACATCAATATCTTTCTCGAGATGATATGAGTTTAAGATATAGTAATTTGAAAAGTAACCTTGGGTCAATCATGTATGTAGATTATTGATGATTGATAGCTTGAGTGGACTCTCTCAAGCACACCAAGGCTTCATATCACCTCCTTCCCCTACAAAGCATGTCAAGTATATTTTGGTACCCATCGCTTGATGGGTCCATCACGGTTAGTCAACAAAGATCTAGGAACCCAAAAGTCCTTTGTGTTAGCATTAGGTAAACTCATTACCTTTCTAGCACAAGTTGCAATTTTGGGTTGCCTAGTTACATGAGAAGTAATTGACAAACTAGGAGTGGAATTGTTACCAATGGGACAATCCTTGCATTTATGTCCCTTCTTTCGGCAAGTGTAGCATAGACGTTTTTCTTGTTTGTTGCTTGCTACATGGTTAGTAAAAACTTTATTTTCTAACCCTATGCCTTTTTGTTTTAAATGGGGACAAGATCTAAGCAAGTGTCCCTTCTTGGAGCATTTAAAACAAAGTCTATCATCCTTGTTAATAATCAAGCCATTTTTAATGTAGGGACATGACCTAATCAAGTGCCCCTCTTCAAAGCATTCACTACACCTCTTAATGTGAAGTGTGGCTTGATCATTACCTTGGATGTTACCTTTTGTGGAGGCGTGGTTGAGGCTTTTGGAGGAGGTGTTGAATTTCATCTTTTGTTTCTTCCTCTTGGTAATCCTCAAATCCTTGACATTTTCTTCAAGGGATGTAGTGCATGCCTCGGTTGTTCCCGTCTCAAGCTTCTTCACCATGTGATCACGGTTATCTTGAGAAGGTTGGGCAATACATTTCCCTTTTAGTTGTGTCAAGCTTTTCTTTAGCCTCTCATTTTCTTCCTTGAGCTTTTGATATGAATCATCATTTGTTCCTGCAAATTCTGGCTCAAAGGAAGATTTGCTTGTCGACGAACAACAAGCATTAGCACATGGTAATATGGTATCAATTTGAATACATGTGCATGAGTGAGGTTGTTGAGATTTTAAGTTTTCTATCACAACCTCATGAGTCAAATTCAATATGATATGATCATCCATAAGATTATCATGAGAACATAGAAGCATATCATATTTTTCTTGAAAAGCTAGATTTTCAACTTTTAGCTTTTCTACTTGGTCCTTAAGCAAGGTATTCCTATTTACTAATTGAGCGATACAATGTAAAGCGTTATCATGCTCAATTGAAACAGTTTCATACCTTTGGACCAAATCAACATGAGAGCACTTTAGCTCCTCATGTTCTTTAGTCAACTCGTCAAAGTGTAGCATTTTCATGGAGAGAATATCTTCTAGCCTTTGACGAGCTTCGCTTTGCTCTCTTGCTCTTTCTAGAAGTTTGAGCATGACCGCCTTATCTTCTTGGCTTAGGCGAGCGTAGAGATGCACAAAGCTTCTTTCTTCCTCCTCATCCTCATTTGTGCTTCCGCTATCATTTGCATTAGCCACACAACACATGTGGGAATCGAAATGGGAAGACAAACCTTTTGGAGAGGTGGATTCATCGTTTGGTCTCCATCGTTCATTGTCTTCTTCTTCCTTGCAAGGGTTAGTATCACAAAGACTAAAGGAAGTAGAAACATCAAATGAACTATCATGTTTGGACTCATCAAATTTGCTTTTAATTCTAGTCCAAATATCATGCATATCACAAATGGGTTTGTCATATTTTATTATGAAGGCATGATAATCTTCTTTGCTAAGGGATTTACTTAAGATGTCATAAGCTAGATAGTTTAAGCGTATACATCTTAAATCATCTTCGGAGGCATTTTCCCTAGCATAGTTAGGAGGAATAATACTCTTAACTAAAATTTGTTCTAATTGTGGGTCTACCGCTCTAAAAGCATTTATCACTCTAGTAGACCAAGAATCATAATTAGAACAATCGGAAAGTAATATCTCAAGAGTTACCTCCTTGTTCTCCTGGGTCTTCTTGTTCTTTTGGGATCTTCTACGAGCCATCACTTCGAGTTGTTAGACTCAAGATGAAGTGCCTAGCTCTGATACCAATTGAAAGTCGCCTAGAGGGGGGGGTGAATAGGCGAAACCTGAAAATTAAAACTTTATCCCCCAACTAGATCCCTTGATTAGTGGTTAGAACAAGATATACAAATATCGGAGAATAGAAACTAAGTTCTTGCAAGAAAAGAGTATTGCTAAATAATGCGGAAGTGAAGAATCAATACAATTAGTAAGTTATAGAATAACAAAGCAAGAAGCCTTAGATGAGAAGAGCACTAGGACAAGTCTTTTCTTGCAACGTGTTGCTTTACTAAATGGGAATTTAACTTGAAGCAACACTAAATGATATTAGCGAATAAAGATGCAAGAAAACTTAGAGCAAGGGAACACAAACAAATCACAAGCAATAAACACAATGGACACGGGTGATTTGTTTTACCGAGGTTCGGCCCTCGAAGGCCTAGTCCCCGTTGAGGAGTCCACTTAAGGACGGGTCTTTTTCAACCCTTTCCCTCTCTCCCCCGATCTCACAAGGATCGGTGAGCTCTTCTTCTTCTCAAGGATCACTCTCGATCCCACAAGGACCACCACAATCTTTGGTGTCTCTTGCTAGCTTTTACAAGCCTTCAAAACTTTGGAGGAAGTTCAAATGGGAGTCAAAACTCCACGCGCAAATGAACACAAAGATGAAGCACACACTATCTCTCGATAAAACTCACAAGGCACTAGTGCTAAACTCAAATGAGTAGCTCTCTTTTGCTTGCTCTCTCTTTTGTGGCACTTGTATTGGTTGTAGTGGTCTAAATCTTGTGTATAGGATGGATCAATGAATATATGTGGTTGGGAGGGCTTGAGTATGTCAACTAGATGACTTGGAATGTTGCTTGGGCTCCCACACCTTGAAGTGGCCGGTTGGGGTGGTATTTATAGCCACCAAACAAAAACTAGCCGTTGGTGCAGGCTGTCTGTCGTATGGTGCACCGGACAGTCCGGTGCACACCGGACATGTCCGGTGCGACAGCCACATCACCAAATAGCCGTTGGGGTTGGAGCTGGTCGACCGTTGGAGGCTTTGTCCTCATGCGGCACCGGACAGTCCGGTGCACACCGGACAGTCCGGTGCCTCTCTGATCCTCTGCTCTGACTCTGCCGCGTGTACTGTTTACTGTCAGAGTCGACCGTTGGCGCCGAAGTAGCCGTTGCACGCTGGCACACCGGACAGTCCGGTGCACACCGGACAGTCCGGTGAATTTTAGCGGAGCGGCTGCCGCGCGAACCCGAGGCTGGCGAGTTCCGGAGACCGCGCTTCCTTGGAGCACCGGACATGTCCGGTGCACACCGGACAGTCCGGTGAATTATAGCGCGCCGGCTTCCAAGAATTCCCGAGGACGAAGAGTTTGAGTTGGAGTCCTCTGGGCGCACCGGACACTGTCCGGTGCACACCGGACAGTCCGGTGCCTCCAGCCAGAGGTGCCCTCGGTTGCCTCTCTGCTCCTAAGTTGAATCCAACACTTGGTCTTTTTATTGGCTAAATGTGAACCTTTTGCACCTGTATAACTTATGCACTAGAGCAAACTAGTTAGTCCAAGCTTTGTGTTGGGCAATTCAATCACCAAAATTAATTAGGGACTAGGTGAAAGCCTAATTCCCTTTCAGATATGATCATGGGCACATTAGCCTTGCATGCTCATATATCCACTACTTCCCCCAACAAGTAGTCGTTGAACCGCCAAAAACCAGGAGGAAGAATCAAAGAATAAAAATATTAGAAGGTGCTTAGGACATTTTAGGAGGCCATCAAGTAGTGTACTTGTTTCAAAAATTGATTGATGCTTGTTTACTAGGTCATAGAATCTAGATGGCTAGAGAGGGGTGAGTAGCCCATAGAAGTATTCTACAAACTCACAATTATCACTAGAGCAAAGTTAAATAGTATAAAGATGGCACGAAAGTGTATACTTTCTTTAGCTCTAGTTTACTCTATGTAAGGTCCTAATAAGGTCTAGTAGCTTGGTAAATAAGATTTCATATAACAAAGCAAGTATATATACTTACTAGCAAGAGATATTAACAAAAAAATATCACTAAATATAATATACACAATATTAGTTGAACAAATATTGTTTAAAAATAGATAAATGTAACTACAAGAGTAAGTATAGAGTACAAACTACTCGAAGCAAGCAATAACACAAGATATATCTTTGTGGTTCGGTTGCTTGCCAGTAACCTAAGTCCTCGTTGTCATGAGTTCAAGCTAGGTGGTTCACATGCTAATTTGCATCACACTCCAAGCCCACAACAATGGCTTCATAAGAACCACACTAAAGAGACAATTGAACATGCCACTATTCTACTAGAGTTCCTCTTCACGAATCTTTCATGAAGAATGAGCAAAAGAGTCCCTTACAACAATTATTGGAGCCAGCAACAAATCTCCAATAGCCGCTCAACAATCCCACAAACTCTAGGACGTATAGGTAATGACAATCACAAAGAGTAATAAGAGTAGAATCATCCCAATACAATGAACTAGTGCTACAAGATGCAACAACTATATGCAATGAATTAGAAGCTGCCTTATCTCACACAAATGATGATATATAAGATGCAGGTGTGTCAAGTGTGATTCTTCAGACTCAATAGGTGTTCTCAAGTGTTAGGAGTGAAGAGATAGCAACCAAGGTCGGTCAATGGGTTTATTTTTTAGCGCGGAGTTGAAATTCAACCGTAACCTCTTGGTGGCCTAAAATTTGCAGCTCATCAAGCCCTCTCGGTTTGGCTCCCCTCATCCCCTGCCAGAATACAACCGTCAGAATCAGAAGAACACTGCTACTCCGCATAATTTAACCCGTGCTCTTCTGCCTGCTGTCTCCCTCTCGCACTATAACTACCCCTTGCCAACCACGGCACCCTCGCCCCAAAGCAAGCAGTAGCCAAGAAACCGAAGCAAAGCTGCAAGCTAGTATCCTACAACCCCATCCATCCATGGAAGACCCCTACACGAGCTTCTTCAAGAACAGCTACTACTACTACGCGTCCTCCTACCCCGCTGCCCCAGCTCCCCACCGCCTCCCTCCTCCCATCCCACCGTACACCACCCTCTACCCCGCCGCCGCGCCTCAGTACCACCACCCTGCCTGCTTCTTCCAGCCGCCAGCGCCGACGCTGCCGCCGCCTCTCAACGACAGCCCGCCGTCACCGCCGCTACGGGAGGCTCTGCCCCTCCTGTCCCAGTCGCCTACTCGCGCCCGGCCGCACCCGCACGTGGCGGTGGACTCCGACTCCGACGACGACGCCGACGACTTCCTGCTAAGCGAGGCCGTCGGCAGCTCCGTGACCCCCTCGGCATCGACGCGCGCGCCGCTCTTCGCCGACCTCAACCGCGTGCCCTCCTGCTGCGATGACGGCGGCGGCGACCCGATGGACCTGGAGCCCGCGGTCGCGCTGCGCATCGGCCTGCCACCTGCTCCCGCCAACGGCTGCGGTGCCCCGGAGGCTGACCTCCTGTCCGGGCTGTCCGGAAGGGCGGGCTGTGGTGGCATGGAGGCCGAGGAGGACGAGGACGAGTGCAAGGTGGGCGACGGCGACGAGGTGGTGCCGTTAGGGTTCGCGTCGACGCCCATCGGGAGCCTCAACAAGGGGCAGTACTGGATCCCGACGCCGGCGCAGATCCTGATCGGGCCTACGCAATTCTCATGCCCCGTCTGCTACAAGACCTTCAACCGATACAACAACATGCAGGTCAGATCAGTGCCATGGCCATGCGCACCCATAGTACATAATTAACAAAACCTAGTTTTTCTTTCTTCTTCTTCTTGCCTTTGCTGCTTATTTCTATCTTGTTCTTCCTTGAGCTGCTAGCTATATCTATGGATTATCGATAGGTCGCCAACACCAATCATGCATGTTCTCTTGCCGGCCGGCAATGTGGCTAGCTTTGGAGCGAGCTAGTTGCATGCCATGAAACAGACTCAAGCCCAGAGATGCTGCCTTAGCTTTTGCGTGATTGAACTAGACTGGCGTGCCAGTGGCATGGCAGCCATGCATGCAACCGTGCATCTTTATGCTTTCCTTGGGTGAGTGCTTGCCTTTTGAAGATTCATAGGAGCCAGTGTGGTGTGGGAGCAGTGGAGATCCCAGGGAAGATTTCGCCTTTGCTTCTCTCTCTCTCTCTCTCTCTCTCTCTCTCTCTATCTTACTCCTGACGACGATCCATATCTGTTTTTTTTTTCCTTTTCTTTTTGGAGTAGAGTAGTAGGAGTATAGTATTATCCATCTGGCCACTAGGTGCACCTCTGCTGATCCATCAGACGATCACTCACGAGTCATGGCTCATGAGATTTGGCCAGCAGATACACAGGTTGGTTCAGGCCGGGCAGGCTTTCATGCATGGTTTGGAAAGCATAAGATTGTGTGGCATCATGACCCCTGGCCTGCGGGCATCGCAGCCTCCTCCTGCACCTTCACTCCTCCCAAGGACACAAAGAGATGCAGTGTTCTTCCTGTAGACAGCCACAGTCTCACTCTGGCTGCTCTCTTAAAGGAGCAACACCAACACGCACAAAACACACACACACAAGCAAAAGGCTTGGAGTTGCCAGAGACTCGCAAAAGATCGCCACACCTATTCTCATACATGCACCTTCTCTGGTTGCAACAGATTATTATATCACAGACAAGCAAAGGCTAATTAAGCTACTGCTGTCTGCTCAGTGCATCAGTGGCTAGCAGATTCACATGCATGATTATTACGCCACCACCAAATTAACACTGCCCATGTAATAAACGAAAACAAATCAGCATGTGATATGTAACAGCTAGAAACGATAGATCTTCTGTATGTTCTCGATCGATCTGCTTCATGCCTGCTCAGTAGTACTGCGACAATGATCAGTGATAGAAAGAAACTGCAGTAACAGCTAGAAAATCATTACTAGATGTTGCGTTAATCCATATATATATCCATCCATTCGTTTAATTTGTAACGAGCAAATCTGTATATATGACAACGACGGCAGATGCACATGTGGGGCCACGGTTCGCAGTACCGCAAGGGCCCGGAGTCCCTCCGCGGCGTGCAGCCGACGGCGATGCTCCGGCTGCCGTGCTACTGCTGCGCGCCGGGGTGCCGCAACAACATCGACCACCCGCGGGCGCGGCCGCTCAAGGACTTCCGGACGCTGCAGACGCACTACAAGCGCAAGCACGGGCTGAAGCCGTTCCTGTGCCGCAAGTGCGGCAAGGCGTTCGCCGTGAAGGGCGACTGGCGCACGCACGAGAAGAACTGCGGCAGGCTCTGGTACTGCCTGTGCGGCTCCGAGTTCAAGCACAAGCGCTCGCTCAAGGACCACGCGCGCGCCTTCGGCCACGGCCACGGCGCCTTCGGCTGCAACAACCTCGACGGCGACGGCGGTGCTGGCGGCGGCGCCAACGGCATCGACGACGACGACGACGACGACGGCGCCGTCTCCGAGATCGAGCACGACTGTGCCGCCGCGCGGTGATCGATCGTGCATCGATCTGTACGTGGTGGGTGGGTGCCACACGTATAGCTAGCTAGCTAGTAGCTTGCTTGCTCTAGTAGTGCTATACATACCCGGCTGACCGGCGGTGTTAATTTCTTGTTCTCTCGCATGCATTGTTAGTTTGCGGCGGCCGGGCTGTATTACGTGTTGCGGCCGACGCGGCCCCGGCCTGTCGTTAGTTGTTTGCTTTTGCTCTAATTAGGGTTGTGGAGGTCGTCCCTGATGATTTATATCCTTCTCTAAGCTAGTTACCTGAAGGTACGTTATTAGTTTGTGTCTTTTACTCTGTTATTCGTGCCGATCCATCGAGAGGACTCCACTCTTATTATTAGCATAGCTGGTAGTAGTAGAAGAATGCTGTTATTGGGTGCGCATGGTTATATATCTCGATGGAGAAAAGAAACAGCTTCCTCTGCCTCAATATGATTTCATGTTTTGGCGTTTCTTAAGCCGCGCGCAGTTTCTCTCGAGTTCGAATCATATGTTATTAATTAGTAATTGCTACTAAAATTTTTCTCTGCTCTTAGCTAGCTCTAGCCACAGTTAACTGCTGCTGCTGCTGCTATAGTAAATAGTGTCAGTGGCTGGGGATCGATGCATGAATGAATGAATGACTGCGAGTATGGATGGATGCTGTTCGTTGCGAACCAGAACGGGAGATTTTCCCCGTTCAGCTAACCCTACTCATCAGCTAGCTTCGTCATGTATAACGGTGCACACAGTAGTACTAAATGATGGACAGCGAGCGACCACTGGGACCTCCATCTCCCTCGGCAATGGCAACGCACGCATATCCAGCCACAAGGGTCGTCGTCGTCGCCATATATTGACGTCACCGCAAGCAAGCTAGCTAGCTCGTCGCCGCATGTGGAAAAAACCAACCGATCGTCGTCTCTCCACGCACTGTCCCAGTCAAGTTCCTACTATATATGGATCTCCATGCCCTTTTCTGTGCAAACACACACAGACCAACCTTTACCTAAACATGTTTGCTGTTGTAGCCTGACTCCAGGTCCCTGCAGTAGCTGCTAGCAGTAGGACACACACACTTTCTCCACGTTCCAGGTCTGTATGCCCCTGCAAGGAGAAAGCAGAAAAGGCAATGACAGACAGGGGGGACTCGTCAGCTGAAGGGATAGGAATAGGATACTCTCTCTATTCTAAAATAGCTGACACTTTAATATCTATCAAAAAGTCAGCCATTTTTAGTTCTAATCAAACGTATATATTAAACATCAGTATTTATAATATACAATTCATATTATTAGATAGATCTATCTTTAAACATATATATTAAATAAGTAAGCTGATGACGCAGGCTACAACTAACACGGCCCTGAAAACAATATATGGTGAAAAAGAAGTAGTAGTAAGTATTCAGGTGGTGCTGCTCCCGATCGATCGATCGGCTGTGGTCGTTTTGCAAACTGCTGCTTTCCGCGCGCGAGAGGATCAGCTTTTTGGGCGCACTCGAGAGATTGTGGCATGGGCATGGGCATGGCCGACCAAAGCATGCACACAGGCACAGCCAAAGCTAGCTCGCGATGGATGGAACGTCTCGTGCATATATACCAATACCATGAGAAGTTCGTGTCAAATGATGAGCTTTTTCCTCGCATCGGCCGGCCGGGGATAGAAAGAAGAACAAACAAAGGATATAGGGATGCACAGGCACAGCGAGATCACCGCACCGCAGCTTTTTTTTTTCTTTAATTATTGTTTCTTAGAAAGATTAAACTAGACTAATAATTTGATTAAAGTGGGTCTGCAAACGCCAAGGACTAGCCCTTTCTCTGTCATTCAGAATAGTGTCTTACTACTAGCTGCGCTAGCTAGTACAGTAGTGCCATCTAGTAAATAACCGATTTTGTAGCCTCTTTTTAGAATCTTGTTTAGTAGTGCCTTGTTTGATTTAAGGCTGCCCTCTTTTTAGAATCTGATTAGACCTATAGGAAAGGCCTGATAAGATTTACAAAACCAATTCAGTATAGTTAGACGACACACCATAATAACAAGATATATTTTTAGGGTTTGTTCATCTGGTGTCAACATTTGGTGCTCTTTTCAGTAAAACTCCGTCAAATAAATATAAATAAGTTAAACGGCTAGCTAGCTACATACACGTGTGCGTGTGTTGTGCATGCAGGTGATCACCTCGATCGAAACTGGCTGAGATTACACACTCAACACTACACTCACATGACATGGCTGCAACACACGCGCGCAAACTAGACAGAGGCACGCGGCGATCCCTGCAGCTTCAGCAGCAGATGCCTCGAAGCTGCGATGTGCACGAACTATACGCATGCCGAGGTGCACGCCCGCGTCGCCATATATACCATGCTCGTATCCTACGAGCACACTTCCCGTCGTCGTTCTGATCTTGTGTGCGTAGATTAGGTGGCCATAATTATTACTATATAATCCTTAGTACGCTAGCTAACAACCATGCATCCGGGAGACCAGGAGGAATAAACAAGTTGGCAACGCGCTCGGTCCCGGCCGGGACCCGGGCCGGCCCAGCTGCGCAGGAATAGTGTCTTCACCCCGATCGGCAGCGCACAGCATGTTCAATTCGCTAGGATGTACCTTGTGTTAAGTAACCCTAGTTAGGGTTATGTGGACAAATACCGGCTTTGCCCCTGAGGGGTCTCACATCTCTATACAAGGAACATGTACACCCCTTATAATACAGAGATCAGAAAGACGCCAGAGGCCCAACCCTATATCCAGTGTCTCGTGTGTTTCCTCTGTCGTGCTTATGGGAAGGGAGATGGGTTCTCTACATCTTCTTGCGCCTCTACTGCTGACGGGAGGGAACGGAGCGGATCTGGTGATCCGTGGTAACGTAGTTCTCAACACGTTATCAGCACGCTCTACCTCGACGTTGCTGCGAGATCAGATCTGGATCAACTCTCCGTCAAGCCGGCAGGTCCCCGACCTAGCCGAACTGTCCTACGCGACAGTCTTCGATTACTCCTCTACGCAATCGAACGGTATAATTTTTTTTAGATCTAATATTGGTGGAATCTCGTCATCGCCCCACCATGTCCAATGGGGCTCCACTCGATCTGCCCCGAGCACCAGAGTTCGTGCTCGCCTTGGAGTCGCGACCGCGCGTTGGACCTGCACCGCTCGCCCGCACATCAGAGATGCTCACGTCGCGCCGAAGGCCGCCCAGGAGCCACACCCACGCCAGCAGTCGCGCGGCCCTGGCAGCCGTGTCGGCAGTCGTGCCGTGCTGGCCGTCACGCCAGGAGCAGCGCCTGCGCCTGCAGTCGCGCCGGAGCCGATTGCCCTGGGAGCCGCATCCGCTAGTCATGCATGTCGTGGTCTCGTGGAGATGAAAAGTCCTATCCTATTCTTGTGCGCCTGGAGTCGTGGAGATGAATAGTCCTATTCTTATACGGCTGCACGGAGATAAGGACGTACGAGAGAAAAAAGTGTTCGCACTATTCCATGCGTTCGTGCCATAAAAAAAGGCACGTGGGCCCACTTCCCTTTGACCAGTGAACGAGTCAACCAGACGCAGATACTTCCCGCGGTCTATTCATGCAAGACTCCTCGAGTAGGCCCCCTATTTTATATAAATAAATTCATGTTGAATTTAAACAAGTTAAAGTTGTATGTTTACTTTTACGTAGTAATCTCTACTTTAATTAATTTTTCTTGCAGTAAATAATTAAGCAAGAAGTACATGTTTCAATATGGAAATGCTTTTTACACCTGACGTGTTATGCTCATGCAATAATTTTGGTGTTTATTTTTTTCTGCTTTTATTTCTCGTAGCAGATAATTATTAAAATGCATGTAAAGTCTATATTATGCATACTTAAATCGCTCTAAATATTTATTTTGCGTTGAGATTTTAGACTGACACTGGGCGATTAAATTATATATTGGGTACTCGTACGCCAATCTGACTACATAATTAATCGACTGAGCTATGGTATTGGCTGAGCCCTCGCAACACGACACAATATTTCTATCATATGAACTTGGCTGCGTCATGTGATTGTTATTCGCACTCTCGCTTAATCGGACCACTCCCGTAGAGTTGGTTTGCCATCGCCGAGTCACATATTTTTTGCATGCCTTGTAGGCACTGTCTGTCTACCGCGAGCCACAATTGCGCTTGTTGCACACGTTGCGTGGATTTATCATGTACCCCAATTACCGAGCCATAATTGTGCCAGTTGCGCTTATTACGAAGGCTTGCTATACTGTCGTAGCCCTGATAGCCGCACACGCGTTGACGCCAGATACACTAGAGCTTGTACTCGTGTGGATTGTGGTGGGTTGTTCAAGGTCCTGAAGTCACATTATGTGCAACCTTCGTAAACAATTTTGTTTTCACTTTATATTTTGTTTGATTGTGTTGTGTGGCATCATATATTTATATATATCGTCAAGTGGCCATAACAACTATATTAAATCTGGAAAATTGAATCGAAATACAATGAAACACAGATAAGTTAAATCTCTGCTCTCTCCTCGTGTATAAAGTTTTACCCGAAGTAACCTGAAGAAATTCAATATTAATGCATGAAAGCCTTTTTGGCACATAAAACATCACAAATTGGGATATTAGTAAGCAATAAGACCTTGTCAGATGAATAAATGCTAGAATCTCAGTCATACATTGCTCAACCAGATGTTGGCACATTGCTATTTGTCGCTGAACGGCATGAAGCGAACTTTGAGATAAATGGCTAGTACCTTAACAACACGAAGTTGCGAGTACATCGAAAGGTAATTCTGAGAATTTTTTCACAACGTTGGTGTGAAAAAACATTGTGTGTTCTCGTCGAACCACTTTACTCAGCCTATCTAGGACCTCTATGCTTGTGTTGCATGCATCTCTCAGAATTTAAATACTTATAGCCACTTAATTGACTTGGAATAGTCTTTTGACTGGTATGGTATATACTATAAACCAAATGGTAAAGGTCGATTCTGAATAGACATATATATGGGGTTTATGTAGCAGAACTACATTGTATTCCACCCCTTGGCATGCTTACCGTAATCTATATCTGATCTACCAGAAGTAAGAAGAGTACAAAAATAGCCATGGAATCCCACATCACCACAGAGCTTGAAGCTACATTAGGCATTAATTTGTCCTTGGTTCTTGGCATTGGAGGAGCCACAATTCTCGACCGCAATACTATCAGTGATGGTAATTTGTGATAGAAATATAAAGATCTTATGGAGACCTGTTGTATTCTCCCTAGTCCTGATGACTCCTTCGTATGAGAGTAGTATTATCTGTTGTTGAAGACTGGTCCTAGACGGATATCGTTCTTGTTTCGCTCTTGCCAAGTAGTTATCACCATTTGCTTAGTCAAAATCTTAGCAATCGGGTGATTTTCCCAGATAAAATGAATTTTTGGCCTTGTCTGTTCTATTCCAAAGCTTCCCTTTTTGCCGAACAACGAAGAGATCGATAATGCTTTATAGAACAATTTGGTATATAATATGAGAAGAAATGTTTGCCCTGCTAGCAACACCACAAATAATTAACTATTGTTATAAGTTCTCTCTCAAAATTATTATACCTAAAAATGTTGCATAAATCAATACCCAATTTCAGAGCAGTATGAGTAATTGGGTAAACCATGGGCAGTGATAAAAATAAGCTTGACTATACATCTCTGCATATAAAAATCTTTGCTTGGCAGCATTGGCCTGATGTCGTGCACTTCACTACCAATATAAACACACACATTTTTCCTATGTGCTTAAAAGCACAATGCAACCAGTGAATGTCTTTGTGAGCGTTAGACCCTGATGGTCATTTTACTTGTTGATCTGAAGTCAACTAATGGCTCCAAACGACGAATGATATGCATGAGCCCCTGAAGGACCCTTATGGATAAAATAGTGTTGCGCATATCAGTCTAAATCTTAATGATTGACTATGTATTTGGTAGTAATAACAATAAGTTTGCAGAATTATAACCATGAAGCAACTTGTTGTTGCGTGTCTCGCTGGATGTTGAGACTAACCCTCCATGTTGAAGGACAAATATGTAGTATTCATGCCACTACATTAATCTAAGTCCAAAGCTCACTGCATAAAACACCTATCTGTAATGTGCGTAAGATTTCCCAAATAAATCACCACAATAGCATACATTGCCCACAACGGGATGATTGTGGTTGGGGATTTTATCTGTATGCTTTTAAAACATCTCGGCATTAGGGGGAGGAATGCCCATATAGTGTAATGCCTCAATATTCTATTAAACGCACAAAAGCCAAGTTGAACCCGTCGTTCGGAGTGTACTCCTGTGTATATGGAGTTTGCCAGAAATCGTTAAGGAGTAACCATATTGGTTTGAATGCTTCTACCTGATGTAGATGTGGATATACCCGGGATTAATATCATATCCACATTTGACTTATTGGCATTTGATCTATTCTCGGGGACGCCTGCGAATATGATCCATTGGCCTTAGTCAAAGCATATGTTCTGATTGCAGATTCACGTGATCTGTAATAACTCTCCTCCGATGAACTCACCCTGATGGTGATTTGCCTCACGAAGAGGTTCATATTGATTATGAAATTCCTAGCAATACGCGCAATATCATTGTGCTGGGAATACAGAATAATGAATCTTTCGTTTTGGGAAATAACGGAGATCATTATTAAATGTGGGAGACAAATATGTCGACACCTATCTTGCCCCTCTAGATTGCAAATGGATCCAAAACAAAGTCCTAGGCATGAGTGCTTTAAGCTCTCTTATCGGGTCATTGATAAATGCAATCGAGGCTGAACCAATAATCGCAAAATGAAAGTCGCGAGCTTAAAGTTCGGACATTTATGGGCACTATTGAAATAATGTGTGGTGAATGCGATGGTTCAAGTGGTCTTGTGAGAGACCCATCCCACGTATGTGTTGAATAAACACTTTTCTGCTATGTAATATATCTGGCAAATGGCATGAATTAAATTATGCAGTTAATAGGATTCTGAAGATCCGTCATGAGATCCTAGGAGGATCCATATCTTTGAATTATAAATATGCAACATATAAATCTCGTACCGAATAATACATTCCTGATGAATGAACACTCTCCTATGTAGAGAGAATATCTCCTAGATGAGATTGTAGTTCCTTGATGGAACTTATCCAGAAGAAATAAAGTCTGTGTTAAACACCAAAGTTTGATAATCCCTATAAAGGGATAAAGACCCATACAGACCCGAAAAGGAATAAGACGAGGTACCAAAGGACTTGAAGTTCACCGAATAAGCACATGTGCATTCCACGATCTTTACTCATGGTATTTTTCTAGTAGATGTGGAATTACGGTATCCTCTAAAGCCCTGATGGCAGAAACCTATAAGGTTTAGGTGGTACTGGCATAATATCCCCATTGTGCTAGAATGATAGACTATAACGATGTATGTGATCGATGAAAAATCCCTGATGGATTACGATCTTTGATGGACTTTTGTTACACTATCATAGATGTTGCAATGGATGAACGCCTGGAGCGATGTGTCATATTTAGAATATGTACTATTGCAACTATATTATCCCCTAAGTCCTGTTGAAGGATATGTTATTTGCTTTGCACAACTATGTATAAATTGTGGTGTAAGATAGAAAATGATAGCACCCCAACCTCATCCATTATCGTTATTCCAGATGAACAATGAGACATATATCTTGAAGAATATGCTTTAGTGATGAGGGATAACGACTTCGACAGATGTCATCGTCAGGGGGAGCGAATGCTTATATTGATCACAATCGTGAGACAATAAATGTCATATTCAATGCCATGAAGGCGTGAGCTTGATGATCAATATGTGAACCTTTATGGAACTTTCTATCAAATATATAGATCTAGTCGATCGAACATCATCAATCAAAGTGGCTTATTTATATTGATACGTGCACTTACCTCGTATATCCTAGAAGTGAGTAGAGGTAAAGTTCCTGAAATAGTCCTTGCAAGGATATGCAATCCGTTTGCTAAATCTTTATGTGCATATACTTTCAGAAGAAGATGTTTTGCCTTATTGATACAGTTTTGCAAAGATCAGGGGGAGCACATTTCTAAAGTTAGCCTTTGTAGAAGATTTGATAGAATCTAGATTCTAGAGGATCGAAATCTGTCCTGATGACAGCAGTTGTACTCTTTTTCCCTTGGTGAGTTTTCTTGAAGTTTCTCACATGAGGTTTTTAACGAGGCAACAAAGTGCAAATGCAATTTGTATCACCATGCACTCTTTCTCCATATTTTTCCCACTGGGTTTTTTGGAGTTTTAACGAGGCATGTGTTGGTCGTGGTATTCGCCCAAGGGGGAGTGTTAAGTAACCCTAGTTAGGGTTATGTGGGCAAATACCGGCTTTGCCCCTGAGGGGTCTCACATCTCTATATAAGGAACATGTACACCCCCTCATAATACAGAGATCAGAAAGAGGCCAGAGGCCCAACCCTATATACAGTGTCTCGTGTGTTTCCTCTGTCGTGCTTATGGGAAGGGAGATGGGTTCTCTACATCTTCTTGCGCCTCTACTGCTGACGGGAGGGAACGGAGCGGATCTGGTGATCCGTGGTAACGTAGTTCTCAACACCTTGGTCAATACAACATTTTTAGCTAGTTTTTTCTATAGAATGATGGGTTCTTTGAGTTTTGTATGCTCGTCACCCCTTGAACGATCATCAGTTTTTTTGCATCAATTTTGGGATAAGGTTTCAAGGATCTCCATTGGCCTTGCAAATCAAATGTGTCTATCTATTCAGTCGACCACATCTAATTTCGGTAGCTATAACTCATGGGAGTCATGTCTTTTTGGGTGTCCGGCCTAGAACGATCACCTCCATAACTTCTAAAAGCACTATTGAAGTTTATAGGATATACCTTAATTGATATAACATTTTCTGTCGGGTACCGTAAGTAGGGGTACCCCCAATACTCCTAAGCATAGCTGGAAAACATCTTCAAAACAGACCATAAAGGCTGGTAAGCACGGCGCAAAGTTAAAGCCTCGTCTGCCTAGGGACGCGATCTCGTCTCGCCCGAGCCCGGCCTCGGGCAAAAACAGTGGTCCTGGATGGATTCACGCCTCGCCCGAGGGCCCCCTCAGGCAGCGGGCGCACCCCCGGCTCGTCCGAGGCTAAGCTCGGGCAAACTTTGTCATATAGCAATCCCGACCAAATCGCCTTACCGTCGACCGTATCGCATGCGCATTTAATGCAAGGATCACCTGACACCTTATCCTGACACGCGCGCCTCAGTTGGCAAGGTCGAAGTGACCGCAGTCACTTCACCCCTTTACTGATCGTTCTGACAGGAAAACAACACTATTCACCCCGTTCCGACTACTGTGCCAACCACCAGGGTAAGGCTAACAACAGTGAGTCACGGCTTCTCCCGAGTTCAGCCTCGAGCACAACAGGGAGCTCCGCCTCGCCTGACCCCAGGCCTCGGCCTCGGGAGAAGGTCTTCGCCTCGCTCGACCCCAGCCTCAGCCTCGGCCTCGGTAGAAGGTCTCCGCCTCGCCCGACCCTGGCCTCAGCCTCAGCCTCGAGAGAAGGTCTCCGCCTCGCTCGACCCCAGCCTCAGCCTCGGCCTCGGGAGAAGGTCCCCGCCTCGCTCGACCTCGACCTCGGCCTCAGGAGAAGTCACCGCCTCGCCCGACCTCGGCCTCGGACCGACTACGCTATAGGGGATACATCATTACCCTACCTCTAGCTAGCCGCCTCAGCCTACGAAGGAACAAGACCGGAGTCACATCTAGATTACTCCGGTCACAGGTAATGATGGTTCCCCGCATGCGTCCATGACGTCAATAGTCCTCAAGCTCTCTACAAAGGCAAAGAAACGTCAGCAGGACCCAGACCGCACCGCCAGCTACGCTTCTACAGGGCTCAAGCACTTCTCCGCAGGCCACGTTAGCACATAGCAACACCCCCATATGTACAGCTGGACCATCCCCTTGTATCTATAAAAGGGGATGCCCAGGGCCTTCTCGGGGGAGGGGGACGGGCAACAAGGACGGCGGAGACGGACTCACCCAAGCATCGAGCTCCACTCCGCAACACTAGACTCCTTAGGAGACCTAGGACCCGTTCCCTCTCTCGCGAAGCTTGTAACCCCTACTGCAAGCACCCCGGTGCAAGATAATATAAGCCTCATCCCTCCTCTTGTGTTCCATCTTGCATCAACCCATCTGGACAGGAGCACGTGACACAAAACTCACTAGTCAGTCCGGTTGAGGGTCCCCCAGGTCCGAAACGCCGACAGTTGGCGCGCCAGGTATGGTCGCTGCGTGTTGACTATACTTTCCCGTTGGGTTCCAGATGGACAATCTTCAGCAGCCTCTTCAGCCCGAGACGGTGCTCCGCTTCGGAAGTCTCGAGTTCATGTCCCCCGACGGTGGCTACGACATGGTACTACTCCCTCCGCAGCACGACAACAACGACGGTCGTCGGCTCGCCCGGCAGAGGCGAACTCGATGACGACATCTCCCTGTGATGGAAGAGGAACACCCGAGTCAACCCTGCCACCGTCCTCACTAGAGGAGACGAAGACGGGGCAACCATGGCCAGGCAGGAGACAGCACCTCGACGGCTGTCGGACCAGAGCGAGTCGACGACGCCGACACCCCTACGGGGGACATGTCGGGTGTTATCCTCGCACCTGAGACAACGACGGGTGTCGCTTCCCAGCAAGACGCCAGCCCTAGGCAGACTGATGATGCCGACACCCTTGTGAGGGACTTGTCGGGCATTAGTCTCGCACCTAAGATAACGACACATTCCACCTCCAATGCAACTTCACCGCCGTCCACCAACCAAGAGGTACCTTCAGTTTTCCATCCTGTTCCCTTTAGGTTCAGCTTCGACCCACCAAGCGACCCTGCTTCGGTAAGCGCTTTTGTAAGGGCATATCCTGACCTTCCGGGGTACCATATGTGGTCAACTTGGGGCCGACTAACGGCCGTCTCAACCTCCGGACCCGCGGGTTCCGAGGAAGAGGATGACCCCAACGTCGGTTGGGATTTCTCCGGACTCCGTGATTCTGGTGCCATGTGAGACTTCATATCCGCATGTGACCAGTGCCTCTTCGGCTGCTTTGATGATGGCCACAGCCTTGATGACGAGGGTTACGACCCAACTCGTGAGTGCTTCCACATCGATCAGGAAGATCACGATGGAGACAACCACCTCGGCATGCCAGGAAATGACGGCACCCTTGCACCTGCGTCTCGCGTTGAGATCCCGCGGGAGCTAGCTGTGGCCCAGGTCCCTACGGGGGTCAGGGCTCACAGCTCGAGCAACTTCGCGAGATGCAGGCCAAACTCGACGAAGAAACGGGCCGACTTGTGCAGCTCCGACAAAACCTCGAGCAAGAGTGGGCAGGCCGAGCGCTCGCCGGAGGAGCGCGTCATCGGGCCTAGGATGTCCAGCGCTGTATTATTGATGACGCCAGGGCAATGCTGCCCCCGGCCTTCAACGGGGCCGGCCAGAACCTAGCTGCAGTAGCGATGTTGCTTCGAACGATGCCGGACCCATCTACCACCGAGGGGCGACGTATCTAGGGCGAACTCAAGAACCTCCTGGAAAACGCCGCAGCCCGATGAGCCGAGAGCTCCGCCTCCTGAAGGCAAGGATGCCCCTCGGAGCATCACGCAGCGTCCTCCCGACACATGCACGAGGCCTCGGTCCACACCGAGCTCACAGGAGGCGAGACACCTGCAGCCTGGGATCGCCTCGGCGATGAGCAACACCGCCACGACCGTCGAGCCCGCCTCGAGGAAAAGGTGCGCCGAGGCTACCACCTTAGACGCGGGGGACGCTACGACAGTGAGGAGGATCGGAGCCCCTCACCCAAACCACCAGGCCCATGGGTCTTCAGCCGAGCCATACGACGAGCGTCGTTCCCGGCCCGGTTCCGAGCCCCGACTACCATTACCAAGTACTCAGGGGAGACAAGGCTGGAGTTGTGGCTCGCGGACTACCGGCTGGCGTGCCAGTTGGGAGGGACAGACGATGACAACCTCATCATCCGCAACCTCCCCCTTTTCCTCTCTAACGCTGCCCGGGCCTGGCTGGAGCATCTGCCCCCTGCGCAGATCTTCGACTGGGACGACCTAGTCAAGGCCTTCACTGGGAATTTCCAAGGTACGTACGTACGCCCTGGGAACTCATGGGATCTCCGAAGCTGTCGCCATCAGCCAGGGGAATCCCTGCGAGATTACATCCAGCGGTTTTCAAAGCAGTGCACCGAGTTGCCTAACATCGCCGACTCGGACGTCATCGGGGCATTCCTCGCCGGCACCACTTGCCGGGACCTGGTAAGCAAACTGGGGCGCAAGACACCCACCAAGGCAAGCGAATTGATGGACATAGCCACCAAGTTCGCCTCGGGTTAGGAGGTGGTCGAAGCCATCTTTCGGAAAGACAAGCAGCCTTAGGGAAGGCAGAAGGAAGACGACCCCGAGGCGTCCATCCAGCGTGGCACGAAGAAGACTAGGAAGAAGGCGCAAGCAAAGCGCAACGCCGTTGACGTGGATCTCGTCGCTGCTGTCGAGCACAGGAATCCTCGGAAGCCTCCCGGAGGGGCCAACGTGTTCGATAAGATGCTCAAGGAGTCATGCCCCTATCACAGGGGTCCCGTCAAGCACACCCTTGAAGAGTGCGACATGCTTTGGTGTTACTTCAATAAGGCTGGACCCTCGGTGGAGGGTGGCAAGGACCAAGGCAACAACAAGAAAGGAGGCGACGGGGAAGAAGAATTCCCTAAGGTCCACAACTGCTTCATGATCTACGGTGGGCAAGTGGCGAATGCCTCGGCTCGGCACCGCAAGCAGGAGCGCCGGGAGGTCTGCTCGGTGAAGGTAGCAATGCCAGTCTACCTAGACTGGTCCGACAAGCCCATCACCTTCGACCAAGGTGACCACCCCGACTACGTGCCAAGCCCAGGAAGATACCCGCTCGTCGTCGACCCTATCATCAGCAACATTAGACTCTCCAAAGTCCTCATGGACGGAGGCAGCAGCCTCAACATCATCTACGCCGAGATCCTAGAGCTCTTGGGGGTTGATCGGTCCGAGATCCAGGCCGGTGCAGCACTTTTTCACGGGATTGCACCCAGAAAGCGTATCCTGCCCCTTGGACAGATTGACTTGCCCGTCTGCTTCAGAACTCCCTCCAACTTCTGAAAGGAAACCCTCACTTTTGAGGTGGTCGGGTTTCGAGGGACCTATCACACGGTGCTGGGAAGACCGTGCTACGCCAAGTTCATGGCCGTCCCCAACTACACTTATCTCAAGCTCAAGATGCCAGGCCCCAAGGGAGTCATCACCGTCGGACCCACGTACCGCCACGCTTACGAATGCGACGTGGAATGCGTGGAGTACACCAAAGCCCTCGCCGAGTCTGAAGCCCTCATCGCCGACTTGGATTGCCTCTCCAAAGAGGCGCCCGACGCGAAGCGGCACGTCGGCAACTTCGAGCCAGCCGAGGCAGTCAAGTATGTCTCTCTCGACCCCATCAACGACGCCAACAAGAAAGTCAGGATCGGCTCCAAGCTCGACCCCAAATAGGAAGCAGTGCTCGTCGACTTTCTCCGCGCAAACGCCGAAATTTTTGCGTGGAGTCCCTTGGACATGCCGGGCATACCGAGGGATGTCGCCAAGCACTCACTGGACATCCGAGCCGGAGCCCGACCTGTGAAACAGCACCTGCGCCGTTTTGATGAAGAAAAGCGCAGAGCCATAGGCGAGGAGGTCGACAAGCTAATGGCTGCAGGGTTCATCAAAGAGGTATTCCATCCAGAATGGTTAGCTAACCCTGTACTTGTAAAGAAAAAAGGTGGGAGGTGGAGGATGTGTGTAGACTACACTGGGCTAAATAAAGCATGTCCCAAGGTTCCCTACCCTCTGCCTCGCATCAATCAAATTGTGGACTCCACTGCTGGGTGCGAAACCCTGTCTTTCCTCGATGCCTATTCAGGCTATCACCAAATCAAGATGAAAGAATCCGACCAGCTCGCGACTTCTTTTATCACACCTTTTGGCATGTATTGCTATACCACTATGCCATTTAGTTTGAGGAATGCAGGTGCAACATACCAGAGGTGCATGAACCATGTGTTCGGAGAGCACATTGGCAGAACGGTCGAGGCTTACGTCGATGACATCGTTGTCAAAACAAGGAAAGCCTCCGACCTCCTCTCTGACCTTGAGGTAACATTCAGGTGCCTAAAAGTGAAGAGCGTAAAACTCAATCCCGAGAAGTGTGTCTTTGGAGTCCCCCGAGGCATGCTCCTAGGGTTCATCGTCTCCGAACGAGGCATCGAGGCCAACCCGGAGAAAATCGCGGCCATCACCAACATGGGACCCATCAAAGATTTAAAAGGAGTACAAACGGTCATGGGATGCCTTGCGGCCCTGAGCCGCTTCATCTCGCGCCTTGGCGAGAAAGGATTGCCCTTGTACCGCCTCTTAAGGAAGGCCGAGCGCTTCACTTGGACTCCCGAAGCCGAAGAAGCCCTCAGAAACTTAAAGGCACTCCTTACTAATGCGCCCATCTTGGTGCCCCCCGCTGCGGGAAAAGCCCTCTTGATTTACGTCGCCGCAACCACTCAGGTGGTCAGCGTTGCGGTCGTTGTCGAGATACGAGAAGAAGGGCATATACTGCTCATCCAGAGGCCAGTATACTTCATCAGCGAGTTGCTATCCGAGACAAAAATCCTCTACTCGCAAATCCAGAAGCTACTATATGCGGTGATTCTGACACGGCGGAAGCTACGACACTACTTCGAGTCTCATCCGGTTACTGTGGTGTGATCTTTCCCCCTGGGAGAGATCATCCAGTGCCGAGAGGCCTCGGATAGGATAGCAAAATGGGCAGTGTAACTCATGGGGGAAACACTTTCATTTGCACCTCGGAAGGCCATAAAATCCCAAGTCTTGGCCGACTTCCTGGCTGAATGGATCGACACCCAGTTGCCAACGGCCCCAATACAGGCCGAACTCTGGACCATGTACTTCGACGGGTCGTTGATGAAAACCGGAGCAGGCGCGGGCTTGCTCTTCATCTCACCCCTCGGAGAACATGTGCGTTATGTAATACACCTCCATTTTCTGGCGTCAAACAACGTGGCCGAATACGAGGCCTTGGTTAATGGGTTGCGCATCGCTGTCGAGCTAGGGGTTCGGCGCCTCGACGCCCGTGGCGACTCGCAGCTTGTTATTGACCAAGTCATGAAGAACTCTCATTGTCGCGATCAGAAAATGGAGGCCTACTGCGATGAAGTTCGGTGCTTGGAAGATAAGTTCTATGGGCTAGAACTTAACCATGTTGCTCGACGGTACAACGAGACTGCAAATGAACTGGCTAAGACAGCCTCGGGATGAACAACGGTTCCGCCGAATGTCTTCTCCAGGGACATATATCAACCATCCGTCAAACTCAATGACGCGCCTGAACCCGAGGAGACCTTGGCCCAGCCCGAGGTACCCTCGGCTGCCGAAGGTGAGGCCCTGCATGTCGAGGTGGAGCGGAATGGGGTCACACCAAACCTAAACTGGCAGACCCCGTACCTGGAATATCTCCTCCGGGGAGAGCTGCCCCTCGACAAGGCTGAAGCTCGGTGACTGGCTCGACGCGCCAAGTCGTTCGTTTTGCTGGGTGATGAAAAGGAGTTGTACCACCGCAGCCCCTCAGGCATTCTCCAACGATGCATATCCGTCGCCCAAGGACAAGAGCTGTTACAAGAAATACACTCGGGGGCTTGCGGTCACCATGCAGCACCTCGGACCCTCGTAGGAAACGCTTTTCGACAAGGTTTCTACTGGCCAACCGCAGTGGCCGACGCCGCTAGGATTGTACGCTCCTGCCGAGGGTGTCAATTCTACGCGAGACAAACACACCTGCCTGCTCAGGCTCTACAAACAATACCTATCACTTGGCCTTTCTGAGAGCACCTAGAGGGGGGGGGGTGAATAGGTGATCCTGTGAAACTTAAAACTTAAGCCACAAAACTTGGTTAATCGTTAGCACAATAATTGCCAAGTGGCTAGAGAGGAATCTCAACAAAACACAATAACCACAAGAAATCAATCACTGAGATGGCACGGTGGTTATCCCGTGGTTCGGCCAAGACCAACGCTTGCCTACTCCACGTTGTGGCGTCCCAACGGACGAGGGTTGCAATCAACCCCTCTCAAGCGGTCCAAAGACCCACTTGAATACCATGGTGTTTTGCTTACTTTTTCTCAATCCCGTTTGCGAGAAATCTCCACAACTTGGAGCCTCTCGCCCTTACACTTGAAATTCACAAGAAGCACGGAGCAAGGGAGGGATTAGCAACGCACTCAAGACAAGAAATCACAGCAACACCACGCACACAAGTTGCAACGAGAGCTCACAACACAACTCAATGAGTTCACCACTCAACTAGAGCTCTAATCGCTATCGCAAAGAATCAAAGGCGCGGAATCGATGTCTTGGTGCTTAGGAATGCTTAGGAGATTCTTCGTGTGCTCCTCCATGCGCCTAGGGGTCCCTTTTATAGCCCCAAGGCAGCTAGAAGCCGTTGAGAGCAATCTAGGAAGGCTGATCTTGCCTTCTGTCGACTGGCGCACCGGACAGTCCGGTGCACACCGGACACTGTCCGGTGCCCGATTTCCTTCCATAAATGGCACAGTCGACCGTTGGCAGAATGAGAGCCGTTGGCGCACCGGACATGTCTGGTGTGTGATAGCCCTCCCAAGTTATCAGGCCCACATGCACCAATCCTTGCCTTACTGGCCTCAGATGGCTGTGCACGTGTACCGGGTAACTTAACAAGGCTATCGAGTTCGCCAACTAGAACTCATCATCCCAAGGATCTCCCACATAACAGGTATATTACAGTAATCACATTTGATACACACACATTGGAGATAGAGCAGAAGACTTTTACAAAGTACACTTTACATTCCAGAACTCAAGTTTTACATGGTAGAATGAGATGTATTTATTACAAGTCCTGATAGTACTTGAAGTGCATAACTTATTACAATAATTGGAAGGGTGAAGCCTTTCCATAAGAGATATATAAAAACCTTCTAAGCATCAAGTCCTCCACATGAAGTAACTAACCCAAAGATAAGAGAAAAAAACTTCTCCTACAAAAACAACAAGGGATAAAACCCTGAGTATGCAATTACTCAGCAAGACTTACCCGACTAAAGAAAAGACTCTCAAGGGTATGCTGGCTTTTGGGAATCAAGGTAAAGCTCATCAAAGTTCAAGGACTCATTTTGCAGAAAAGCTTACTAGAAGTGGGTCCTTAAGCCAAGTTTTATTTCACAAGTTAGTTTATTACCTGAAACTTCTAGCCTGAATCTAGCATTTCCTAATCTAGATCATTCACTTGACCTACACTAGGTTGCTTTTAAAATCCAAATTTTGTTTCGCTTGTTATCTACGATGAAGGGCAGTGATCTAGTCTTCATATCCGAGAAGTAACGGCGATCCGAATCGATTAATACCCAGCTGGGGATCTCCAACCACACGACATATGTAGCACTTAACCCTTGCATATGTCAACCACTCCCACGGATCCTCCACTACATGAACTGGTCCGCGCTACCCGGGAGCACATTACCTTACCATTCAGCTTCTTGCTAGGAGGGTAACTGCTACTCCCACCATCTCCCACGCCCAGTGCGCGGTTGTCTTTTCACATAGGGAATAGCCGGGTTCAGGCTTGCCCATGATGAGGTATGTGGCCAGTTAAAAGGTCCTAGGATCATCAGGCCAACAATCGGTACGGTCCTTAATCGACACAGACGGGCGACCTTTCCTGCTCAGCGTCTGGTCCCATTTTAAACTATTTCAAAATTTTGGCGCCTGGCAGAGGGGCCATGCCTGGATAATGAATTTATCAACGTCTTGATGCCTTCATTATCCCAAGCCCATTTTCTTTTTTGTAAAAACATGAGTCATAGATCAAAAATATGTTTCTTAATCTATCAGCAAGACTAAGCATCTCTAGCTTTTATGAAACGGGTGACAAGGTGTGGTAATCAATCTTTCAAGGATGGTAATGCATCAAGTGTTTAATCACTCAACTCCTATCACCTAATGCAGCATATAAGTGATAAAATTTTGTAAACACAAGGAAGGTGGCAAATGCACCGGGGCTTGCCTTTGTTGCAGAGACGATTCAAAATCTTTTTACAGTTAGATAGGACTCCACCACTGGATCAACAGTACTTGGAGCAGGCTTCTTCTTCAAACACCACTTCTTCTAGGTGTTCTACAAGTCAATTACAAATACATGAATGCTTATGTAATGATATGAAATGCAAACTCTCATAAAGGAGAGGTGGGGAACATAAACCCCGCTAACTAAGCGCATGACAAGCTTACCCATACTTAACTTAATATTTTATCTAAAGGTCTAAACTGAATTTAGTTGGACAAACTAGAGGACTAAACATACTAAGGTTCATTAAATTTGCTACCCAACAATTTATAGGGTCTAACTTCGCTACAACATATATTAACACTACTTGTGTGGCTTTTATATTTCCTCTTTTAGCTATTTCAATGTTCTCTAGGCAACCAACTCTAGATACACTAAAACTTTTACTCAGCACTATTTTAGACATAGTAAACCTACCCATAAATCCGAACGCTAGAGCGGCTGCCTACCTTCACCACGGGCGCCGACGTTTCAGGAGAGGGGAAAACGCGAGCCGGCAAGATGGAGGTCACAACGCAGACGAGGTTGGAGAGGGTCGATGACAATCGTGGCGTGGACGAGGCGGCAAGACAGCGACGAGCAGCTGAGCGCGACCGACAGCGAGTGCGCATGGTCAGACGATGAGCGAGTAGGGTGGGCGAGCTCCAGATGCGGGAGCAGCGGCGTATGTCCAGATGCAGCGATGAGCGAGGTCGAGTAGAGAGAGACGCCGGCGTGTCGGAGCTGCAGGGGAGCTCACAGACGAGGCTGAAGGCGAGTGGCTGAGGAAGTCGACGTCGAGCTGTTGCTGCTCCACCGATGGAGCGGACCCAAAAAAAAACGACGAGGAAGGAGAGGAAGCTCTAGCCGAGCGCTCCAGCAACAGGGAGAAACTCACTGGGTTCACGCGATGGAGAGGACACAGTGAGCAAGAAGCTTCAGGAGTTTGAGCCTATGGAAAGGGACGACGTGCATGGGTAGGAAGTATGTGAGGGAGATAACCATATGTGCTGGCCAGATTTGGATCAGGGAGGCGACGTGGGGGCATCAGGTGATGTCCAGGGACAAGAACTAATGGGAGGGAGCCAGCACATGATGGGGATAGGATTACAGAGATAGAGGGCGGTGATGATAAATGAGAAGAAGTTTTTTTTGTAATCATTCTTTTCACCTATTCGTTTTTTTAACGCAATTACTATTCCTAGATTCACTCTCAAAACATAATTATAGTTTAGACTTGAAATTAGTGGAAAAATTCATATTTGCGTCAATTCAAAATGACACAAGTGGAGCATAGCTGTGGCGTATCTTTCTGCTCCCAAACTGATCCAGGTTTTCAGTCACCTGAAACTTCAAGTCAGATTTTCACTCCTTTTCCAATGCTGGCTTGATACACCTCCTTACTAGGAGTTGATCTCCTATAATTACTCTCCAACTTTGCTTTAATGGGTACCAACTAAGATTCAACAGATTTCAGGTTAGGGAGCTCCAAGGTTGGGACAACACCACCAAACTGCACAATTCAGCGAACTGAAGTTAACTCAGCACACCTCTGTCTGATAGAGAGAGTTTGAGAACCTTTTTTGCTCAATTCAAAGTAAGGACAGGAAGATCATTCCTCATAAAAAGTATTCCCCTTTCAACTACCAGCCTTCCGCATCTTAAAGCACAGCTTCAATTCACTAAAACAATGGGCAAATGGCTGCAGCGTGCAGAGCTTTCTGCTCCCAAAAACTGAATCTAGTTTCCAGTCACTTGAAACAGAATTCAGCACTAGACTGAACCCACACCTTCCCCTCCTCGCATCACATGATTCCAAATGATAATAGAGAAACGACTTGAATACAAATTGCTCTCCAATATACCCTTTAACTCTTTGCTAGACAGACTGCAGCTCGAAACTCCATGGACTAGGTACAGGAGAGCTTCAAAACCTAATGGAAAACACTGAATTTCAGATTCAGTTTACTGAACCAATTGCTGAAATCCTAGTATGATAGGGCGACTTAGAGCAGCATTTTCTCCCTTTTCTAAGCAAGGTCAGGGAGATCCACCTTAACGGAAATTTCTCACCACACTACCCTCTAACATTTTACTATGGAGAGTGCAGGCCATAACATTAGGTGTTTATCACAATAGAAGTCTGAAGTTTGGTAAAAATACTGAATCTGCACTTCAATTTCTGAATCAAGTTCAGAAAATCACAAGTCTGACAGCATGTTTTTAGACACTATTTTCTCTTATTTCCAAGCAGTTTCAAGGGCATGTCCCTTACTAAGAATTACTCCCTCAACATTGGTCTCCAAGTTCTCTACAGAAATTACGGCCTAAAAGCACATGGATTGATCACCAAGGAGGTCCAAACTGAGCATCATTCTGAACTTTCAGTTTCAGCTATTTGAACAAAAATTCAGTTAGTGCACACTGACAATCCATTTTCGGGCAGCCTTTCCTCCCCTTTTTGTGTGGGATCAAACCCCACTCACTTAAATAAAGTTGTTCTCTAATATATGGTCTTCAAGTTTGCTGCAGAAATTTCAGTCCAAAACAATATAGATTAATCACAACAGAGCTCCAAACTAAGCACTAAAATACTGATTTTAGACTTGGGCTATTGTTCCAAATCTGAAAATTCAGAATTCAAACAGCACCACTTTGAGCCACTTTTACTCCAAGTTGCATATGGTTTTAGGGCTACCATACTTAATAAAAGTTGTTCTCCTATAGTTACTCTACAAGTTTTCTATAATAACCTTTTGCCAAAAGCCCACAGATCAAAAGGTACAGGGGCCCAAAACAAGCAAACCAAACTATTTTCAGCTGCACCAAAACTGTACCAAATCTCAAATCTGCAAATTACTCCAAATGTCTCTCAAAAACTTGAAAATCTTCACACATGAAAGTTGTTTAATTTGAAACACTCTACAACTTTGGTATTTTGATTTTTGGCAAAATATGGCTAGATTTTAAATTCCACTTTTGGGCTAATTTAGGGTTTTAGTTGTGATTGTTGTTTTTTTTACACTCACGCAACTTTGGGTCCATTACTTAAGAGTAAATCTGCTCCATAAGCTAAGCTTCAACTTGGTACTTAGAGCTCATACCGACAGTGTCATTAGTTTAGAAGTTGTGTACTTAAACTTGGTTACAAACAAGGTTTTTAAACTTCTCTGGCTCTCATCAAGACAACACACCACATAAGTTTGAAAGTTTTGAACCTAGTAAAATGCATTTTAGGTGTATCAAGCAAAATGATGCTGATGCGTATGATGACATGCCAAGTTTTAGTTACTCGTAACACCAGGGGTGTTACAGCACACCGGACAGACCGGTGCCCCCTTCTAGCCGTTGGCTCGGCCACGTGTCCCGCGCAGATTGCGCGGCCGACCGTTGGCCCTGCCGACCGTTGGCTCACCGGACAGTCCGGTGCACACCGGACAATCCGGTGAATTATAGCCGTACGTCGACGATGAATTCCCGAGAGCGACGAGTTCGCCTGTGAACGGCCCACCGAACAGTCCGGTGCACCACCGGACAGTCCGGTGAATTATAGCCGTACACCGCCGTCGAAGTCCCGAGAGCAGCCTTTTCCCTCGAGCCAGCCTGGCGCACCGGACACTGTCCGGTGCACCACCGGACAGTCCGGTGCACCCTGACTGAGCAGACTTTGGCTGCTCGAGCCATCTCTTCTCCAACTCGATTTTTTCTGTTTCCAGCACTTAGACACAATACATTAGTCCATAAAACAATGTACTAAGTCTGAGAAACATACCTTTATCCTTGATTTGTACTTTGTCCACCTTTTTACAATTAGGCACTTGTGTTGGACACTAAATCACCAAAATACTTAGAAATGGCCTAAGGGCACATTTCCCTTTCAATCTCCCCCTTTTTGGTGATTTATGCCAACACAACATAAAGCAAGTAGAACAAGTACAAAATCACTTCAAATAAGAACTCAAATTATTTTGATTCAAATTTGACATATATGGATCACTCTATGCCACCACTTGGTTTGTTTTTGCAAATCAAACTCAAATTTCTATCTCTAAGTCAAAACCACTTGTAGAGACATAAAGAGAGGTTTTCCAAAGAAATTTGATCAAGGATTTCAAAAACTCCCCCTTTTTCCCATAATCAACACTTCTCAGAGACAATAAAAGAGTTTTGACAAACCAAAAGCTCTATTCTACTATTTTCAAAATCTCTCAAGTGGTAGCTGATCCATTTATCACTTTGGCCTTTATTTTCTCCCCCTTTGGCATCAAGCACCAAAACGGGATCAATCTTGGCCCCTTTAACCCCATTGCCTCACCAAAATCTTCAAATGAGAACACAAAGGCAATAAGAGTATAAAGATGAACTTGGAAAAGTTACTCTTTTCATCGGAGTGCAGTGGAAGTCTTGCATGGTCCAAGTCCACCTTTTCCCTTTCAATCCTCCTTTGAGGCTAAAACAATCAAACTCAAGTACATGGTTAGTCTCAAAGGGTCAAGTTGTAGCACAGCTCCCCCTAAATATGTGCATCACTTGCAAAACGGACTTGTGAGGTCCAGGGAGTGTTTGTACAACTTGAGCACCACAATAAGCAACAAAATGCAGAATGAACATGATCAAAGGCATAAACACATGTATGCTATAATTCAATCCAACTTCCGCGAATCTAAGATATTGAGCTCACTACGCAGCCTGCAAAAGGTCTTCTCATCTAGAGGCTTGGTAAAGATATCGGCTAGCTGGTTCTCGGTGCTAACATGAAACACTTCGATATCCACCTTTTGCTGGTGGTCTCTCAAAAAGTGATGCCGGATGTCAATGTGCTTTGTGCGGCTGTGCTCAACAGGATTTTCCGCTATTCGGATATCACTCTCATTATCACATAGGAGTGGGACTTTGCTCAGATTGTAGCCAAAGTCCCGGAGGGTTTGCCTCATCCAAAGTAGTTGCGCGCAACACTGTCCTGCGGCAACGTACTCGGCCTCAGCGGTGGATAGGGCAACAGAGGTTTGTTTCTTAGAATTCCATGACACCAGGGACCTTCCTAAGAATTGGCACGTCCCCGATGTACTCTTCCTATCGACCTTACATCCAGCATAGTCGGAATCTGAGTACCCAATCAAGTCAAAGTTAGACCCCTTTGGATACCAGATCCCGAAGCAAGGCGTAGCTACTAAATATCGAAGAATTCGCTTCACAGCCACTAAGTGACACTCCTTAGGATCGGATTGAAATCTAGCACACATGCATACGCTAAGCATAATATCCGGTCTACTAGCACATAAATAAAGCAAAGAACCTATCATGGACCGGTATGCTTTTTGATCAACGGACTTACCTCCTTTGTTGAGGTCGGTGTGTCCGTCAGTTCCCATCGGCGTCTTTGCGGGCTTGGCATCCTTCATCCCAAACCGCTTTAGCAAGTCTTGCGTGTACTTCGTTTGGGAGATGAAAGTGCCGTCCTTGAGTTGCTTCACTTGGAACCCAAGGAAGTAGTTCAACTCGCCCATCATCGACATCTCGAATTTCTGCGTCATCACCCTGCTAAACTCTTCACAAGACTTTTGATTAGTAGAACCAAATATTATGTCATCGACATAAATTTGGCACACAAAAAGATCACCATCGCACGTCTTAGTGAAAAGAGTTGGATCGGCCTTCCCAACCTTGAAAGCATTAGCAATTAAAAAGTCTCTAAGGCATTCATACCATGCTCTTGGGGCTTGCTTAAGTCCATAGAGTGCCTTAGATAGCTTACACACGTGGTCGGGGTACCGTTCATCCTCGAAGCCAGGGGGTTGCTCCACGTACACCTCCTCTTTGATCGGCCCGTTGAGGAAAGCGCTCTTCACATCCATTTGGTACAACCTGAAAGAATGGTGAGCGGCATATGCTAGCAAGATACGAATTGATTCTATCCTAGCCACAGGAGCGAATGTCTCCTCAAAGTCCAAACCTGCGACTTGGGCATAACCTTTTGCCACAAGCTGAGCCTTGTTCCTTGTCACCACCCCGTGCTCGTCCTGTTTGTTGTGGAACACCCACTTGGTTCCCACAACATTTTGCTTGGGGCGAGGCACCAGTGTCCAAACTTCATTGCGCTTGAAATTGTTGAGTTCCTCCTGCATGGCCAACACCCAGTCCGGATCTAGCAAGGCCTCTTCTACCCTGAAAGGCTCAATAGAAGAGACAAAAGAGTAATGCTCACAAAAATTAACTAATCTTGAACGAGTAGTTACTCCCTTGCTAATATCACCCAATATCTGGTCGACGAGATGATCCCTTTGAATCGTCGCTCGAACTTGGGTTGGAGGTGCCTGAGGTGCTTCTTCCTCTTCAACTTGAACATCCTGTGCTCCCCCTTGATCATGCGCCTCCACTTGAGGTACCTGTTCATCATCTTGGGTTGGGAGATGCACCATAGTTGAGGAAGACGGTTGATCTTGCTCCAAATGTTCTTGAGGCCGTACATCTCCAATCGCCATGGTGCGTATTGCGGCCGTTGGAACGTCTTCTTCATCTACATCATCAAGATCAACAACTTGCTCTCTTGGAGAGCCATTAGTCTCATCAAATACAACGTCGCTAGAGACTTCAACCAAACCCGATGATTTGTTGAAGACCCTATACGCCTTTGTATTTGAATCATAACCTAATAGAAACCCTTCTACAGCTTTGGGAGCAAATTTGGAATTCCTACCCTTCTTCACTAGAATGTAGCATTTACTCCCAAATACACGAAAGTACGATACATTGGGTTTGTTACCGGTTAGCAGCTCATATGAAGTCTTCTTGAGGAGGCGGTGAAGGTAGACCCTATTGATGGCGTGGCAAGCCGTGTTCACGGCTTCCGACCAAAAGCACTCGGGGGTCTTGAACTCTCCAAGCATAGTCCTCGCCATATCAATGAGCGTCCTGTTCTTCCTCTCTACCACACCATTTTGCTGAGGTGTGTAGGGAGCGGAGAACTCGTGCTTGATCCCCTCCTCCTCAAGGAACTCCTCCACTTGAAGATTCTTGAATTCGGACCCGTTGTCGCTCCTTATCTTCTTCACCTTGAGCTCAAACTCATTTTGAGCTCTCCTTAGGAAGCGCTTGAGGGTCCCTTGGGTTTCAGACTTATCCTGCAAAAAGAACACCCAAGTGAAGCGGGAAAAGTCATCAACAATAACTAGACCATACTTACTTCCTCCTATGCTCAGATAGGCGACGGGTCCAAAGAGGTCCATATGCAGCAGCTCCAGAGGTCTTGACGTGGTCATCACATTCTTGTTGTGATGTGCTCCTCCCACTTGTTTACCTGCTTGACAAGCTGCACAAGGTCTATCTTTTTCGAAATGAACATTGGTTAGACCTATCACATGTTCTCCCTTTAGAAGCTTGTGGAGGTTCTTCATCCCCACATGTGTTAAGCGGCGATGCCACAACCAGCCCATGCAAGTCTTAGCCATTAAGCATGCATCTAGACCGGCCTCTTCTTTTGCAAAATCAACTAAGTAAAGTTTGCCGTCTAGTACACCCTTAAAAGCTAGTGAACCATCACATCTTCTAAAGACAGACACATCTACATTTGTAAATAAACAATTATATCCCATATTACATAATTGACTAACAGATAGTAAATTATATCCAAGACTCTCAACTAAAAACACATTAGAGATAGAATGCTCATTTGATATTGCAATCTTGCCTAAACCTTTCACCTTGCCTTGGTTCCCATCACCGAATATGATTGAATCTTGGGAATCCTTATTCTTGACGTAGGAGGTGAACATCTTCTTCTCCCCCGTCATATGGTTTGTGCATCCGCTATCGATAATCCAGCTTGAACCCCCGGATGCATAAACCTGCAAGGCAAATTTAGGCTTGGGTCTTAGGTACCCAACTCTTGTTGGGTCCTACAAGGTTAGTCACAATTTCCTTAGGGACCCAAATGCAAGTTTTATCACCCTTGCATTTTGCCCCTAATTTCCTAGCAACTATCTTCCTATCCTTTCTACAAATAGCAAAGGAAGCATTCAAAGCATGATAAATTGTAGAGGGACCATTCATAACTTTCCTAGGAGTATGAACAAAATTCTTTCTAGGCACATGATGAATATTTTTCCTAGGCATATCTCTACAATGCATATAGGAAGAACTGGAAGCATACATAGCATAAGAATCATAGGCATGTGAATCAAAAGCATTACAACTCCTATGAGACTGTCTTCTATCATTGTCATAAAAGCATGGTTCTTTTTAGTACTACTTGCCATAGGGGCCTTCCCTTTCTCCTTGGCAGAGATGGGAGCCTTATGGCTTGTTAAGTTCTTGGCTTCCCTCTTGAAGCCAAGCCCATCCTTAATGGAGGGGTGTCTACCAATCGTGTAGGCATCCCTAGCAAATTTTAGTTTATCAAAATCACTTTTGCTAGCCTTAAGTTGGGCATTAAGACTAGCCATTTCATCATTTAATTTTGCAATAGAAGCTATGTGTTCACTACAAGCATCAATATCAAACTCTTTACATCTATTGCAAATAACAACATTTTCTACACAAGTTGTTGATTTACTAGCTATTTCTAACTTAGCATTCAAATCATCATTAATGCTCCTTAAGCTAGAAATTGTTTCATGGCAAGAAGATAATTCACAAGAAAGCATTTCGTTTCTCTTAACTTCTAAGGCATGAGATTTTTGTGCTTCTAAAAATTTGTCATGTTCTTCATACAACAAGTCCTCTTGTTTTTCTAAAAGCCTATTCTTATCATTCAAAGCATCAATCAACTCATTAATTTTATCTACCTTGGTTCTATCTAGGCCCTTAAATAAACATGAATAATCTATTTCATCCTCATCACTAGATTCGTCCTCACTTGAAGAAGCATAAGTAGAGTTTCGAGTACTTACCTTCTTCTCCCTTGCCATAAGGCATGTGTGACGCTCGTTGGGGAAGAGGGATGACTTGTTGAAGGCGGTGGCGGCGAGTCCTTCATTGTCGGAGTCGGAGGAGGAGCAATCTGAATCCCACTCATTTCCTAGATGTGCCTCGCCCTTTGCCTTCTTATAGTTCTTCTTTTTCTCCCTCTTGTTCCCTTGATCCTGATCACTATCATTGTCGGGACAGTTAGCAATAAAATGACCAAGCTTACCGCATTTGAAGCATGAGCGCTTCCCCTTGGCTTTGGTCTTGCTTGGCTGTCCCTTGCGACCTTTAAGCGCCGTCTTGAATCTCTTGATGATGAGGGCCATCTCTTCATCATTAAGTCCAGCTGCCTCGATTTGTGCCACCTTGCTAGGTAGCACCTCCTTGCTTCTTGTTGCCTTGAGAGCAAGGGGTTGCGGCTCGTTGATCAGACCATTCAAAGCGTCGTCCACGTACCTCGCCTCCTTGATCATCATTCGCCCGCTCACGAATTTTCAAAGGACTTCTTTGGGCGACATTTTGGTGTACCTGGGATTCTCACGAATATTATTCACCAAATGAGGATCAAGAACGGTAAAGGACCTTAGCATCAGTCGGACAACGTCGTGGTCCATCCATCGCGTGCTTCCGTAGCTCCTTATTTTGTTGATAAGGGTCTTGAGCCGGTTGTATGTTTGTGTCGGCTCCTCGCCCCTTATCATCGCGAACCGTCCAAGCTCGCCCTCCACCAACTCCATCTTGGTGAGCAAGGTGACGTCGTTCCCCTCATGAGAAATCTTGAGGGTGTCCCAGATCTGCTTGGCGTTATCCAAGCCGCTCACTTTGTGGTATTCATCCCTGCACAATGAAGCTAGAAGAACAGTAGTAGCTTGTGCATTCTTATGAATTTGTTCATTAATGAACATGGGACTATCCGAACTATCAAAGTGCATTCCACTCTCTACAATCTCCCATATACTAGGATGGAGAGAAAATAGGTGACTATGCATTTTGTGGCTCCAAAATCCGTAGTCCTCCCCATCAAAGTGTGGAGGCTTGCCGAGAGGAATGGAGAGCAAATGTGAATTTGAACTTTGCGGAATACGAGAGTAGTCAAACGAAAAGTTCGAATTAACCGGTTTCCTTCTCTCGTAGTCGTTGTGGTCGTCGTCCTTTTGGGAAGAAGTAGACTCATCGCTGTCGTCGTAGTAGACGATCTCCTTAATGCGCCTCGTCTTCTTCTTCTTCCCTTCTTTCCGTCTATGGCCCGAGCCGGAGTCGGTAGGCTTGTCGTCCTTCGGCTCGTTGACGAAGGATTCCTTCTCTTTGTCGTTGATCACGATACCCTTCCCCTTAGGATCCATCTCTTCGGGCGGTTAGTCCCTTTGTAAAGAGAACGGCTCTGATACCAATTGAGAGCACCTAGAGGGGGGGGGTGAATAGGTGATCCTGTGAAACTTAAAACTTAAGCCACAAAACTTGGTTAATCGTTAGCACAATAATTGCCAAGTGGCTAGAGAGGAATCTCAACAAAACACAATAACCACAAGAAATCAATCACAGAGATGGCACGGTGGTTATCCCGTGGTTCGGCCAAGACCAACGCTTGCCTACTCCACGTTGTGGCGTCCCAACGGACGAGGGTTGCAATCAACCCCTCTCAAGCGGTCCAAAGACCCACTTGAATACCACGGTGTTTTGCTTACTTTTTCTCAATCCCGTTTGCGAGGAATCTCCACAACTTGGAGCCTCTTGCCCTTACACTTGAAATTCACAAGAAGCACGGAGCAAGGGAGGGATTAGCAGCGCACTCAAGACAAGAAATCATAGCAACACCACGCACACAAGTTGCAACGAGAGCTCACAACACAACTCAATGAGTTCACCACTCAACTAGAGCTCTAATCGCTATCGCAAAGAATCAAAGGCGCAGAATCGATGTCTTGGTGCTTAGGAATGCTTAGGAGATTCTTCGTGTGCTCCTCCATGCGCCTAGGGGTCCTTTTTATAGCCCCAAGGCAGCTAGGAGCCGTTGAGAGCAATCTAGGAAGGTTGATCTTGCCTTCTGTCGACTGGCGCACCGGACAGTCCGGTGCACACCGGACACTGTCCGATGCCCGATTTCCTTCCATAAATGGCACAATCGACCGTTGGCAGACTGAGAGCCGTTGGCGCACCGGACATGTCCGGTGCACACCGGACAGACCGGTGCCCCCTTCTAGCCGTTGGCTTGGCCACGTGTCCCGCGCAGATTGCGCGGCCGACCGTTGCTAGACAGACTGCAGCTCGAAACTCCATGGACTAGGTACAGGAGAGCTTCAAAACCTAATGGAAAACACTGAATTTCAGATTCCGTTTACTGAACCAATTGCTGAAATCCTAGTCTGATAGGGCGACTTAGAGCAGCATTTTCTCCCTTTTCTAAGCAAGGTCAGGGAGATCCACCTTAACGGAAATTTCTCACCACACTACCCTCTAACATTTTACTATGGAGAGTGCAGGCCATAACATTAGGTGTTTATCACAATAGAAGTCTGAAGTTTGGTAAAAATACTGAATCTGCACTTCAATTTCTGAATCAAGTTCAGAAAATCACAAGTCTGACAGCATGTTTTTAGACACTATTTTCTCTTATTTCCAAGCAGTTTCAAGGGCATGTCCCTTACTAAGAATTACTCCCTCAACATTGGTCTCCAAGTTCTCTACAGAAATTACGGCCTAAAAGCACATGGATTGATCACCAAGGAGGTCCAAACTGAGCATCATTCTGAACTTTCAGTTTCAGCTATTTGAACAAAAATTCAGTTAGTGCACACTGACAATCCATTTTTGGGTAGCCTTTCCTCCCCTTTTTGTGTGGGATCAAACCCCACTCACTTAAATAAAGTTGTTCTCTAATATATGGTCTTCAAGTTTGCTGCAGAAATTTCAGTCCAAAACAATATAGATTAATCACAACAGAGCTCCAAACTAAGCACTAAAATACTGATTTTAGACTTGGGCTATTGTTCCAAATCTGAAAATTCAGAATTCAAACAGCACCACTTTGAGCCACTTTTACTCCAAGTTGCATATGGTTTTAGGGCTACCATACTTAATAAAAGTTGTTCTCCTATAGTTACTCTACAAGTTTTCTATAATAACCTTTTGCCAAAAGCCCACAGATCAAAAGGTACAGGGGCCCAAAACAAGCAAACCAAACTATTTTCAGCTGCACCAAAACTGTACCAAATCTGAAATCTGCAAATTACTCCAAATGTCTCTCAAAAACATGAAAATCTTCACACATGAAAGTTGTTTAATTTGAAACACTCTACAACTTTGGTATTTTGATTTTTGGCAAAATATGGCTAGATTTTAAATTCCACTTTTGGGCTAATTTAGGGTTTTAGTTGTGATTGTTGTTTTTTTTACACTCACGCAACTTTGGGTCCATTACTTAAGAGTAAATCTGCTCCATAAGCTAAGCTTCAACTTGGTACTTAGAGCTCATACCGACAGTGTCATTAGTTTAGAAGTTGTGTACTTAAACTTGGTTACAAACAAGGTTTTTAAACTTCTCTGGCTCTCATCAAGACAACACACCACATAAGTTTGAAAGTTTTGAACCTAGTAAAATGCATTTTAGGTGTATCAAGCAAAATGATGCTGATGCGTATGATGACATGCCAAGTTTTAGTTACTCGTAACACCAGGGGTGTTACAGCACACCGGACAGACCGGTGCCCCCTTCTAGCCGTTGGCTCGGCCACGTGTCCCGCGCAGATTGCGCGGCCGACCGTTGGCCCTGCCGACCGTTGGCTCACCGGACAGTCCGGTGCACACCGGACAATCCGGTGAATTATAGCCGTATGTCGACGATGAATTCCCGAGAGCGACGAGTTCGCCTGTGAACGGCCCACCGAACAGTCCGGTGCACCACCGGACAGTCCGGTGAATTATAGCCGTACACCGCCGTCGAAGTCTCGAGAGCAGCCTTTTCCCTCGAGCCAGCCTGGCGCACCGAACACTGTCCGGTGCACCACCGGACAGTCCGGTGCACCCAGACTGAGCAGACTTTGGCTGCTCGAGCCATTTCTTCTCCAACTCGATTTTTTCTGTTTCCAGCACTTAGACACAATACATTAGTCCATAAAACAATGTACTAAGTCTGAGAAACATACCTTTATCCTTGATTTGTACTTTGTCCACCTTTTTACAATTAGGCACTTGTGTTGGACACTAAATCACCAAAATACTTAGAAATGGCCCAAGGGCACATTTCCCTTTCACTTTCGCTGTGTGGGGTCTGGACCTTGTCGGTCCCTTGCATAAGGCACCCAGGGGCTTCATGCACCTGCTGGTCGCCATCAACAAATTCTCCAAGTGGATCGAAGTCCGACCCTTAACCAGCATCAGGTCCGAGCAGGCGGTGGCTTTCTTAACGAATATTATCCACCGCTTTGGGATCCTGAACTCTATCATCACCGACAATGGCACGCAATTCACTAGGAGAAAGTTCCTAGACTTCTGCGAAGACCACCACATCCGTGTGGACTGGGCCACCGTAGCTCACTCAATGACAAATGGGCAAGTGGAGCGCGCCAATGGCATGATTTTGCAGGGGCTAAAACCAAAGATCTTCAACGACCTCAACAAGTTTGGCAAGCGGTGGATAAAAGAGCTACCCTCGGTGGTTTGGAGTCTGAGGACAATGCCGAACCGGGCCACGGGTTTCTCGCCGTTTTTCCTAGTCTATGGGGCCAAGGCCATCCTACCCACGGACTTAGAATATGGCTCCCCGAGGGCAAAGGCGTACAATGACCAAAACAACCAGACCAGCCGAGAGGATTCATTGGACCAGCTGGAAGAGGCTCGGGACATAGATTTGCTACACTCAGCGCGGTATCAGCAGTCTCTGCGACGCTACCACACCCGAAGGATTCGGCCTCGAGGCTTCCAGGTGGGAGATTTGGTGCTTCGGCTACGACAAGATGCCCGAGGGCGCCACAAGCTTACTCCTCCCTGGGAAGGGCCGTTCATCATCGCCAGAATTTTGAAGCCCGGGACATACAAGCTGGCCAACGATCAAGGCGAGGTCTACAGCAACGCTTGGAACATCGAACAGCTACGTCGCTTTTACCCTTAAAGTGTTTCAAGTTGTTCATGTACCTTGGTCCCTTTACATGTACAATTAAAAAGCCTAGCTGTCAAGGGAGGATCGGCCTTGCCTCAGCAAAAACTGACCCTCCCTCGGGGGCTAGAAGGGGGGGACCCCCTCTGCGTCAAAATTTTCCTCGGAAAGGTTTTCTACCAAAATGACTTTCGACTATATCGATAACAGAATCCTAAAAACGAGCGAAAGAGACCTTGAACGGTAAGGCCGACTGAGCCGAGGGACTTCTACGCCTCTGGGATACGGATACCTCACTCATCACCTTCCGCGAAAGGCAGCTCACTCTCGGATAAGTGATTCTGCTACTGAACAAGTCCTAACGCTCGGGTAGAAAACGACTTTCGTTCCTTTTCGACTATATCGATAACAGAATCCTAAAAACGAGCGAGAGAGACCTTGAACGGCAAGGCCGACTGAGCCGAGGGACTCCTACGCCTCCGGGATATGGATACCTCACTCGTCACCTTCCATGAAGGGTAGCTCACGCTCGGATAAGTGACTCTGCTACCGAACAAGTCCTAATGCTCGAAACAAGAGGAAAGGAAACACGACTTTATGCTCTAACACTGAAAATGTTTAGGCCTCAGCGGCCGCGAGAAACATACACATACTTAGAATAAACTGTTCCCCACAGGCTCAGGTGTCGGTAGGGGGAGGAGTAGCACCCTCGGCGTCGTTCCTCCCTGCGGCGGAATCTGGCCCGGCCTCGGACGGTGACCTAGGCGGAAGGATCTCCACCACAAAAAAGGAAGCCAACGCTGCGCCTGGGCCCTCGGCAGCCGCATCGAGCCTTTGGACCTCGGCCAGGGCGACCTCCTCTTCGTCGGGTAAGCAGTAGCCCTCGCTGACCCGCTCTAGATCCACATCGTAGTGGGAAGCGAGGACGACGAAGGCCCGCCGAACGTCGTGGTGCAGCGCCCCGCGGAGTCTGCTGCGCACGTGGCCGCAAGGCCCGCAGGCGACTCTAGGGGGAGCTGCCCAAGGGGACGTCGTCGAGGCCAAAGGTCCGGCAGAAGGCCGAGATGGCCTTAGACATGGCCATGCGGTCGACTTCTTTCTGCTCAGCCGCCTGGGCAAGTGCCTTGCAGTTCTTGACGGACTCGTCGAGAGCCGCCTCGAACCCTGAAGATAGCCGGACGATATCCTTTAGTCACGAGGAACAGGATGAAGCTAAACCAAAGTCACAAAGCAGGCAAAACATACCTTCAGCTTGGCAGACCGGGCAGACCCGTCGGCCACGGGGAGGCCCTCCGCAAGGGTCCCGGCCCGAGCGGTCGCCTCGGGGTCTAAAAAGGGGGGAACCCCCTCCGCGTTGAAATTTTCCTCGGAAAAGTTTTCCACTAAAACAACTTTCGTGCCTTTCGACTATATCGATAGCGGAATCCTAAAAAACGACAAGTGAGACCTTGAATGGCAAGGCCGACCGAGCCGAGGGACTCCTACGCCTCCGGGATACGGATACCTCACTCGTCACCTTCCATGAAGGGTAGCTCACGCTCGGATAAGTGATTCTGCTACCGAACAAGTCCTAATGCTCGAAATAAGAGGAAAGAAACACGGCTTTATACTCAAATACCCAAATGTTTAGGCCTCGGCAGCCGCAGAAAACAAACACGCATACTTGGGACAGCTATGCTACATAGACTTAGATGTCGGCAGCACCCTCGGCGGTTTTCCCGACCTGCAGCAGATGTCTTAGTACTTAAGGCAATTACATTTTGCTCTTACATTCCCTTACAAACGGGACCCCAGCTCCATCCCCACAGGAATGAACTACCTCCACACCGGAAGGGCTGCAAGATAACAAGCTCCAAGCGGCTCACCGGCGACCACTGTACCAGCAGCTACAACGACCTCCGCCTCGGGCGGCTAGACAGCAGCAGCGATTGCCCCAGGGAAAACGCTACTGTGAAAAGGCCCTCGCCCGCGTCCCCACACGGGGGGCGAGAACAAGCCATTAAAGCCAAAGAGCCGGAGGTCCGCCCACAGGTGGCACTGACAGTCTCGTCGGCAGAGGCAACCACCTCTGCGGTGGGAAGCCTCACCTATGGCGGCCACCACCACCTCAGCACCGACGATAGCGGCCACCTGCGCACCGACGCCGCACCGATGAATGGTGGCCGCCCCAGCGCGCACAAGGAGGTCCTCGCTCCTGTCGTCGCCACAGGAGTGAGGATAGGGCCATCCAGGAACGTGGACACCGCTCCCGCGACGTACGACGTCTTGTATGACCCCCCGGTGTGGCCGGCGGTGCGAGACGGGCCGTGGACACGGCCGACCTACGCACGGCGCGACCGTCGCTGTCACAACCGGTTTTGGAAGGTAAACCAAATGCGAACTATGTACGTGCCAGGATCAGAACTCACGTACATAGCGATTACATAAATGAACATCATCGCACAGTGCTCGAATAATAACATAAAAGAGTATTAACTTATTACATCACAGAGTCAGAGACATTCACATAGTCATCAACTTAACTAGTAAATCAAAGTGCTAAGCGAAACGCAGTAAAGATAAGGCCTTCACAAGCAGCTGACTGGGGGTTACCGCCAACCCACACCTAAAACTCGTCATAGTCTTGGAATTCTTGGAAGTCTCCTTCCACGACTTCATCTTCTCCTGAGCAGTGGTTACAATGTGGACAACCTGGTGTTTTGTGGTAAAGCAATGATGAGTACACATCAACGTACTCAGCAAATGCCCCGTTTGGCTGAAGTGGACTAGCTTTATTTGGGGTTAAGGTCAAAGCATATTACTTTTAGTTGGTCAGGTATTTATTATTAGTGGAAGCCAAGTTTTATCATATAACCAACCCGTGAACCATTTCCTCATCGAGGAAACCTCATTATCATCATTGAACTGAAATAATAAAAAGAACCATTGTATCTCAAACCATCTGTATCTCTTATCAAAGAGGATCCCAAGGCCGCTCATAACCGTGAGCACGGCTGATATATCAGTTTCACTACCCTCTGCAGAGGTCGCACACTTTACCCATGAGTCATGATTCCCTTTCTGCCCAGGGAGAGCTAATCCCCATTGACCACTACCTAGGTGGTCCGGCAGGGTATCACTACGTAGCTTTTACAAAGATTCCCTAGAGATCATAGCTGCCCGTTAGGTTTCTCCAGTTTGATAAACACAGTACCCCTCCCCACAGGAGAGTGACTAACAAAAAGCAAAACGAAAGAACCTCGGCACTCAGCCTCGGCAGAGCAAGCACTGTGCCTGGACCCCATTGACGGCACAACGGCGAAGCAACTACACCTCTAGTTCCTCTAATTAATTAGCTAATGGCATCCCATTTCACCCTCATGGTTGCACTGTTATCCCGGGTGGTCTCTCAACGAACAGGTCCTTACGGAGAGGTACTCAGGAAACAGCCTGAGCCCCCTAGAGTATCACAAGATCATCAACATAATCAGGATAACAGCATCGTATCATAAATGTTCACATCATGTTCATTGATTAAGTTAAGGCAATAGCAAAATGCTAACCATATAACCCAAAAGGTAATCAAGGACAAGGTAAAAATAAAGCTAGTCAGTCCTTTAGGTTTCAATTAAGTAATGCGGGATAGTGAATTATAAGTGAATAGGACATAATGGGTCAGAGGACACTTGCCTTCACCAAACTGCTTCAGGGACTTCTTCTGTAACTTCCTCGGGAAACACAGACTGCCCGTTGTCTACGTAAAGTAATCATTCATTCTATGCACTTGAGAAATAACAAACAAAAGCAATAAACCAAACATATGCAGCAGGGAGATCACAAGTTCACAGGAGAAAAGGATTGGCAATCTGGTGTTCCCTAGGTCTAGGGTAGATGACTATACAAAGTGATTCATTATCCACTGATCAGATCTAAGTCAGTGGTGGGGTTAAATCATTACATGGTGTTAAGTCCATAAACTTAGGTGCTCCAACTTTTATTAAAGTCTTCTATCCTTTATTTATCTCAAATAGGGGTTCCAATAACATTAGTTTTACCCTAATGATCAACTATTAATTGGGACATAAAAACAGCAGGGAAACATTGTTTAAATAGATAGATAAAAATATTGTGAGCATTTTGCAATTTGAAGCACCTAATTTGGAGTTCATATGACAAAGTTATGAATTTTACAAGATTAGGGATTAAAAATATGCCTTAAATACTTATTTTGGATTAAATAAAAGGTCCGAGGACCTAACTGCGTAAATCCAGGGACGCCGGGTTAATTTTCAGGAAGCCGGGGGTCTCTTTAAGAAAATGCGCGGGTGAAGGGGTATCGGGCTTTTATAGCCGTTGGATCTCGGATCAACGCCCGAGATTAGATCCGCGGGCGGGCGGGCGCGCGAGCGCGCGGCGGCCTGAGCGGCTGACAGGCGGGGCCGGGCGGGCAGCGCGGGGCGGACGGCTGACAGGCGGGGCCGAGTGAGCAGCGCGGGGCGGCTGGCTGACAGGCGGGGCCAGGCGAGCAGCGCGGGGCGGCTGGCTGACAGGCGGGGCCCAAATGGCAGGAAGGCGGGGTGCGGGGAAAACGGCTCTGGGCCGTTGGATCTCAGGCGAACGGCTAGGGTTGGGCTCGGCCTAATTGAAACAGGGCCGTTCGATCTGGAGTGGACGGCGGGGATTGGGTGGCCGGCTTCTGTCTTCTCCTCCGGCCAGCAGAGGCGACGGCGCCCGTCCCGCGGCGGAGAACTCACCGGAGACGAGGGGCGCAGGGGCTCTGCGGGTCCCTGGGGCGACCTGGGCGGCCGGGGAGGTTGGGGAGGGCGTGGGGAACCTTCCGGTGGGGACTGGGTCGGGGCAGGGGCACCGGAGGGGGGCGGCCCACGGCGAAGCGGCTCGGCGGTGGCGCTAAGGGACTCCGGCGAGCAATTAAACGCGACAGAGTGCAATAGAGGGGAAGGGAGAGGGCATGGGAGGTTCCTTACCTCAAGGCGAACCCCGGGGACTCCTCGGTGGCGACGGAGACGCAGCGGTAGCCCGAGTCGACGGTGGCGGACCTCGGCGGCTGCGCAGAGAACGGCGGTGAGCGCGGGCAGAGGGATTTGGGGAGGGAGAGGGAAAATTGGGGCGCGTCCCGAGTTGCGGACGTCGGGGCGAAGCTCACCGTGGTAGAGGGCACGGCGGGGCTCCAACGGCGACGGAGGAACGAGCTCGGGCGGCGGTGGTTTAATGGCGGTGGCGCTTTGGCATGTGCGCAGCGTGGGGGAGGTGGGAGAGGGGTCTGCAGGTGCGCAAATGGGGGAGGGGGAGAGGGCGAGCGAGGCTCTGGGCTCAAGTGGCCGAGGCGAGGTGGTGGCGAGCTCCACGCGCGACGTGGGCGCGGAGTCCGCGGCACGCACGGCTCGGGGCGGCGGTTACGCGGGGACGAGGAAGCTGACAGCCCGGGCCCGCGAGCAGAGAGAGCGGGGGAAGCGGGCGCGCGCGGGGAGAGCGGCTGCGCTGACGGGCGGGCCCGCCAGGGCAGAGAGAGAAAGGGGGGGGAGGCGCGCGCGCGGGATGGCCCAGATGGGCCGAAAGGCCGAGGGGCGGGGGAAGCGGGCTTCTTTCCTTTTTTCTTTTATTCTGGCTTTTGTTTTCCCTTTTCTTTTTATTTACTCTATTTGATTCAAATCCAAATAAGCCACAAATTCAAATTAGCATTTCTAAGAATTATGCACCAAACAAAAGTAGAATTTAGGGTTTGACATGATGCAACCTTTCATACCCCTTGGAGTTTTAGCCCAATAAACTATAATTACACAAAGTAAATAGCCCCTTTTTTTCTATAGAAAAGAGAAAGAGGGGATTGGGAAGGGTGTGAAAGGAGAAGTAACACCTGAATTTGTGAATATGAGCAAAGAAATTTTACACCCCCAAATTCAGGGTGTTACAAACCTATCCCCCTTAAAAGAATCTCGCCCCGAGATTCAAGGTTGGTTAGCAAAGAGTTCAGGGTATTTGGCCTTCAGATCATCTTCTCGTTCCCAGGTTGCTTCTTCCTCGGAGTGGTGGCCCCATCTGACTTTGCACATTCTGATGGTGTTTCTTCGGGTGACTCTGTCTGCAAACTCCAGAATCTGCGTTGGCTTCTCTATGTATGTCAGATCCTCTTGGACTTCCAAACCCTCCACTGGCAACTGTTCTTCTGGTACTCGCAGGCACTTCTTCAATTGCGACACGTGGAACACATTGTGCACTGCTGACAAACTCTCTGGTAGGTTGAGCTGGTAGGCCACTTCTCCACGCTTTGCTTGAATCTGATATGGTCCAACGTACCGGGGTGCTAACTTGCCCTTGACTCCGAATCTTCTGACTCCTCTTATAGGTGACACCTTCAGATAGACGTAATCTCCCACTTCAAAACTCAGTTCCCTTCTCCTTCGGTCAGCGTAGCTTCGTTGTCTTGATTGTGCTATCTTCAGATTCTCCCGAACCATTTTGATATTCTCTTCGGCTTCAAGCAAGATGTCGGGGCCAAACACCTGTCTCTCTCCAGGCTGGTCCCAATGCAGCGGAGTCCTACATCTCCGTCCATAGAGCGCCTGAAACGGTGACATCCTCAAGCTGGCCTGGTAACTATTGTTATAGGAGAATTCTGCGTAAGGTAACCTTTTGTCCCATCCTGACTTGTCTTGCAACGCACAGGCTCTCAGCATATCTTCTAAGATCTGATTGGTTCTCTCAGTCTGACCGTCCGTCTGCGGGTGATAAGCCGAGCTGAAGTTCAAATGTGTGCCCAAAGCTTCTTGTAGCTGCTGCCAAAAATGAGAGGTGAACTGTGTTCCTCGATCTGACACTATCTTCTTCGGCACACCATGAAGGCAGACTATCCGTGACATGTATAACTCAGCTAACGTTGCTCCGGTGTATGTTGTCTTCACGGGTATGAAATGGGCTACCTTTGTTAAGCGGTCCACAACCACCCAGATGGAATCATAGCCGGCCCGGGTACAAGGTAGGCCAACTATAAAATCCATCTCGATCTCATCCCACTTCCACTGAGGAATCTGGAATGGCTGCAACAATCCGGCGGGCCTCTGATGCTCTGCTTTGGTTCTTTGACAGCTATCACAGATGGCGACATATTCTGCGATCTCTCTTTTCATGCCATACCACCAAAACCTCCTTTTTAGATCTTGATACATCTTTTCACTTCTAGGGTGTATGGAGTAAGCTGTCTCATGAGCTTCCTTGAGGATTAGCTCCCGAATAGGTTTGATGTCAGGAACACACAATCGGCCTTTGAACCATATTACTCCATCTTCATCCTCTCGAAAGTCTTTACCTCTTCCTTCTAAGATCAGCTACCGGATCTTGTTGATGTTTTCATCATCCTTCTGCCCTTCTTTGATCTCCCACTCTAGAGTAGGCTCTAATTCCACTGTTACTCCTTGCGTACTGTTCAGAAAACCAAGACTCAGTCTGTCGAACTCTTTGGCTAACTCATATGACATTGGGTAGTGGCCATCATATTAACTTGACTCTTCCTGCTCAGAGCATCTGCAACAACATTGGCTTTGCATGGATGGTAATGTATCTCCAACTCATAGTCTTTGGTCAATTCCAACCATCTTCGCTGCCTCATGTTTAACTCTGACTGGGTGAATATGTACTTCAGACTTTTATGATCTGTGTAGATGTCGCACTTCTGCCCATACAGGTAATGTCTCCATGTCTTTAACGCATGAACCACTGCTGCCAACTCCAGGTCGTGTGTGGGGTAATTTTTCTCATGGATCTTCAGCTGTCGAGATGAGTATGCTACAACTCTTCCTTCCTGCATTAGCACACATCCCAGTCCGGTGTAAGAAGCATCGCAGTACACCGAGAATGGCTTGTGAACATCAGGCAGAACTAACACAGGTGCTGTAGTCAATCTACTCTTCAATTCTTCAAATGCTTCTTGACACTTTTGGGTCCACTTAAACTCAACTTTCTTCGCTAGTAACGCTGTCATTGGTCTAGCAATCTTTGAAAAGCCTTCAATGAAACGCCTATAATATCCGGCCATTCCAATGAAACTCTTGATTCCACGAACATCCTTTGGTGCTTTCCAGTTCAAAATATCTGCTACTTTCTTTGGATCCACAGCTAACCCATCTTGGTTTATGATGTGACCGAAAAACAAGACTTCATGAATCCAGAACTCGCATTTGCTCAGCTTGGCATACAACTGATGTTCTCGTAGCCTTTGTAATACCATCTTCAAATGTTCCACATGTTCTTCCTCACTTTGAGAATATATGAGAATATCATCGATGAACACTACCACAAACTTGTCTAGGTAGTCCATGAATACACTGTTCATCAGATACATAAAGAAGGTTGGTGCATTTGTCAAACCAAAGGACATAACTGTATACTCATATAGCCCATACTTGGTGATGAATGCTGTCTTCGGTATGTCCGAGGGTCGGATTCTGAGTTGATGGTAGCCTGACCTCAGATCTATCTTTGAGAATACGCTGGCACCTCTGAGTTGGTCAAACAGATCTTCTATTCTTGGCAGGGGGTACTTGTTCTTAATGGTGACTTCATTCAGGGCTCTGCAATCTATGCACATCCTTTTGGTACCATCTTTCTTCTCCACAAACAATACTGGAGCGGCCCAAGGCGAGGTACTTGGTCTGATGTAGCCCTTTTCTAACAGCTCATCGATCTGCTTCTTGAGTTCGACCAATTCTGGTCCAGACACTCGGTAGGCTCTTTTGGAAATGGGGGCGGTGCCAGGGATAAGCTCTATGGCAAATTCGACTTTTCTCTCGGGTGGCATGCCCGGTAACTCCTCGGGAAACACATCCGGAAAGTCCGACACGACCTTGATAGCCTCGAGCGGGTTGGTCTCCTTACTATCAACTGAAATCTGGTGACAAACTCCCTCCGCTGATTTAGGCATCTTTAGCTCAGCCACTACCTCCTCTCCGGACGGGGACTTCAATGTTACGGTCCTCTTGTCACAGCTGACATTCGCTTCATATTTCATTAACCAATTCATCCCTAGGATGACATCTACCCCAGGGATGTCTATTACTATTAGGTCACTGGGGAACCCTATCCCCCTTATTTCCACCCTTATATTTGAGCATATTTTATCTGTTTGCACCTTGCCACCAACCGAATTAATCCTCATGGGCGGCATCATTGCCTCTACTGAGATGTTATGCATTTCTACCCATGTTGCAGTGACAAATGAATGAGTTGCACCAGTATCAAATAGCACTTTTGCGGAATGAGATTCGACTGAGAACATACCTACTGCCACATCTGGTGCATCCTGGATCGCTTCGGCCTCCAAGTGGTTCACCTTTCCACAGTTATACGCTTGGTCACGCTTGCCTGCTGCTTGCTGCAGTACACCTTGCCTTGTTGGAGCATTGGGGTTGGTCTGCTGCTGCGCCATCTTCTTTGGGCACTGCATCGCCCAGTGGCCTTGTTCTCCACAGTGGAAGCATCCTCTGCCCCCTCCTTGTGCTGGGGCTGCCTGGTTGCTCTGATTTGCTGCTGGGGCAGGGAGGCGAGGTGCCTGGTTGTTCTGCTTCTGATACTGATTCCCTCCTTGCTGGCTGTTCTGACGATACTGCTGCTGTTTTGGGTATTGCCTCTGAAACTGCTGCTGATGCAGACGCTGATTCTGATTCTGATATCCATGTGGGTGACCAGGCTTGCCTTGCTGAGATGAACTGCCTGAGAAGCGGGGACGGCTGATGCTTCCGGACTGGGGTCCACTCATCTTGCGCTTCCGATCTTCCATATCCTTACGCTTCTTCTCGGTCATAACTGCCCTATCGATCAGGTGCTGGAAGGTGGGGAAGGTGTGATTCATCAGCTGGTAATGCAGGGGATCCACCAAACCCCTCATGAACCTGTACTGCCTTTTAGCATCAGTGTTGACATCTTCAGGTGCATAACGAGATAGCTGCAGAAACTTGTCTCTGTATTCACTAACAGACAGGGGTCCCTGCTTCAGAGCCAGAAACTCCTCCTTCTTCACAATCATCAGTCCCTCTGGAACATGGTATCTGTGGAAACTCTCACTGAATTCTTCCCAGGTGATGGTTTCGGGGTCAGCATGGGTGGCGAGGTAGGACTCCCACCAAGACTGGGCTGCTCCCCTTAGCTGACGGGGACCATACAGAACTTTCTCCCTGTCGTCACATTGGGCGGTGCGCAGTTCCCTTTCCACTGCACGCAGCCAGTCTTCTGCATCCATGGGGTCGGCAGAGTGCGCGAAGGTAGGAGGGTGCCCTCTCATGAACTCACCACGCTTATCCTGTGGCACCTGAGGCATCTGCACTTGCAACTGGGGTTGAGGTTGCTGTTGAGCCCGCTGCATAGCTGCCAGAGTCTGCCCAATAGCCTGCACTGCCTGAGTTTGCATCAAGAACATTTGCTCCACTGTCATCGGCGGTGGCGGGGGAGGCTGCCCCTGATGTTCCTCCTGCTGGGCACGCTGCTCTTGCTGAGCACGCCTGTTGCATCGGCGCCTGTTGTCAGACATCTGTGGAAGACATTCATACATTAGCATTGATCTTACAATCCTTCAGCATAAGAAGAGGGAGAACAGAATTCTTCATGACACTGAGTGAACAAAGAACTTCACTGATCTTCACTATGATCCATTACAGCTTCTCAGATAAAAAGGGAAGTAGAAGTAAATGGTTTCCCAACTAAATAACTGACTTCATTAATATCACTAGCTAAGCCAACGGCAGGGGAAACCCACATGTTGGCTACAGTCATTACAAAGATTCAAATCCAGCACAAGTTCACCATAACAAACATGTAAGCAACTGATAAGCAAACTAAACTGACTAAAAGCAACTAATAAGCAAACTAAACTAAATGGAAGCAACTGATAAGCAAACTAAACTGACCATCTAAGACTGGGAGATCTGACTTAAGGATTATTACAAACTCCGACGCTAACGATCTAAGTATCCAGATCTATCCTGGTCTTACAGGCAGGGGAACCATAAGTGTGGTGACCACGTGGCGGCGAGCGGTAAGGGTGCTGAGTCCCAACAGGAGCGGGAGATCCACCCTCCTGGTGGCGGCGCTCCGCCAGCTCAGCACACAACTCAGCAATCTCTGTTCGAGCCCTGCTCAGCTCGTCTAGAGAGTGGTCCAGCTCGGTGTTAAGCACTGCGACTAGGTTGACTGTGCTGCTCAACCTAGGGTTACCTTCACCAACGGGTGAGACAACCACACTCTTTGTGCTGCCAGTAGGACGGTGGGGGTAGTACCTAAGGTTAAGACCGTCGGCCACCCCACCGAACAAAGAACAGTACTGGGAGAGTGCACGCCGTGCTGCATCCTGCATAGCTGCCTCTGCAGTGTCCCTCTCGGAGATGGAGTAGTGCTCCGAAACGGCCTCTGCACCCCGGAGGTCATCCTCCGAACGGGGAACTAGGCAGGTAGCCTCCTAGTGGTCCGGGTACCTCCCGCGACTGTGCTGGTAGACTACACAATGGTACTCGATCGACCAGGTGTGCCGGTCGAAAGCCTGGCGCAACAAGGTGTCGAGTGCGTCGTGGAAGTGACAACCGCGAGCGGCGTCGCGGGTGATGGGTCGGGCGACCCATCCCTCCGCCTCCTGTGGCTCAGAGGACTCCGTGCTGTGGTCTGAGTCGTCGTCGGGGTCTCCTCCAGGACCTCCTCCAACAGCAGGGGCGTCCCGCGGTGGTGCAGGGGGTGCCTCCAGCTGGGGAGCAGAGGAACGGTGCCTCACGGACTCCACCTCCTGCTGGGGTGGGGAGGAAGAGCCCTGCTGCTCTCTGTGCTGACGCCGGCGCTCCTGCTCCTCACGCAGGCGGTGGTGCAGCCTCTCCAGGTGACTCGACTGACCGGACACGGTGCGGGGCAGAGGACGCTCCGCAAGTCGAGACGGCAGGAAAGGAATCACCGACTTACGTGCAGTGTGTCTAAGATGAGCCATCTACAAAAGACACCGTAAGCATAAGAGTAAGAACAGAACTAATATGACAAGTGAGTAAACCATAGACAGAACAAAATAAAATTTTAACAAGGTGTAATATAGTATATATATATATATGTAGTAAAACATAGGGTTGGTCGAGGTGACCGACCTTTGAAGTGACACCAGAGGCCAAGGTGAGAATGAAGGTTAATAGTCCTTAGTACGACCAGTGCTACTCTAGGTCAGCGGTCCTATAGTCAGCACGGCTTTGATACCACTTATGTCACACCCGGTTTTAGAAGGTAAACCGAATGCGAACTATGTACGTACCAGGATCAGAACTCACGTACACAGCGATTACATAAATGAACATCATCACACAGTGCTCGAATAATAACATAAAAGAGTATTAACTTATTACATCAGAGAGTCAGAGACATTCACATAGTCATCAACTTAACTGGTAAATCAAAGTGCTAAGCGAAACGCAGTAAAGATAAGGCCTTCACAGGCAGCTGACTGGGGGTTACCGCCAACCCACACCTAAAACTCGTCATAGTCTTGGAATTCTTGGAAGTCTCCTTCCACGACTTCGTCTTCTCCTGAGCAGTGGTTACAATGTGGACAACCTGGTGTTTTGTGGTAAAGCAAGGATGAGTACACATCAACGTACTCAGCAAATGCCCCGTTTGGCTGAAGTGGACTAGCTTTATTTGGGGCTAAGGTCAAAGCATATTGCTTTTAGTTGGTCAGGTATTTATTATTAGTGGAAGCCAAGTTTTATCATATAACCAACCCATGAACCATTTCCTCATCGAGGAAACCTCATTATCATCATCGAACTGAAATAATAAAAAGAACCATTGAATCTCAAACCATCTGTATCTCTAATCAAAGAGGATCCCAAGGCCGCTCATAACCGTGAGCACGGCTGATATATCAGTTTCACTACCCTCTGCAGAGGTCGCACACTTTACCCATGAGTCATGATTCCCTTTCTGCCCAGGGAGAGCTAATCCCCATTGACCACTACCTAGGTGGTCCGGCAGGGTATCACTACGTAGCTTTTACAAAGATTCCCTAGAGATCATAGCTGCCCGTTAGGTTTCTCCAGTTTGATAAACACAGTACCCCTCCCCGCAGGAGAGTGACTAACAAAAAGCAAAATGAAAGAACCTCGGCACTCAGCCTCGGCAGAGCAAGCACTGTGCCTGGACCCCATTGACGACCCAACGGCGAAGCAACTACACCTCTAGTTCCTCTAATTAATTAGCTAAGGGCATCCCATTTCACCCTCATGGTTGCACTGTTATCCCGGGTGGTCTCTCAACGAACAGGTCCTTACGGAGAGGTACTCAGGAAACAGCCTGAGCCCCCTAGAGTATCACAAGATCATCAACATAATCAGGATAACAGCATCGTATCATAAATGTTCACATCATGTTCATTGATTAAGTTAAGGCAATAGCAAAATGCTAACCATATAACCCAAAAGGTAATCAAGGACAAGGTAAAAATAAAGCTAGTCAGTCCTTTAGGTTTCAATTAAGTAATGTGGGATAGTGAATTATAAGTGAATAGGACATAATGGGTCAGAGGACACTTGCCTTCACCAAACTGCTGATCAGGGACTTCTTCTGCAACTTCCTCGGGAAACACAGACTGCCCGTTGTCTACGTAAAGTAATCATTCATTCTATGCACTTGAGAAATAACAAACAAAAGCAATAAACCAAACATATGCAGCAGGGAGATCACAAGTTCACAGGAGAAAAGGATTGGTAATCTGGTGTTCCCTAGGTCTAGGGTAGATGACTATACAAAGTGATTCATTATCCACTGATCAGATCTAAGTCAGTGGTGGGGTTAAATCATTACATGGTGTTAAGTCCATAAACTTAGGTGCTCCAACTTTTATTAAAGTCTTCTATCCTTTATTTATCTCAAATAGGGGTTCCAATAACATTAGTTTTACCCTAATGATCAACTATTAATTGGGACATAAAAACAGCAGGGAAACATTGTTTAAATAGATAGATAAAAATATTGTGAGCATTTTGCAATTTGAAGCACCTAATTTGGAGTTCATATGACAAAGTTATGAATTTTACAAGATTAGGGATTAAAAATATGCCTTAAATACTTATTTTGGATTAAATAAAAGGTCCGAGGACCTAACTGCGTAAATCCAGGGACGGCGGGTTAATTTTCAGGAAGCCGGGGGTCTCTTTAAGAAAATGCGCGGGGGAAGGGGTATCGGGCTTTTATAGCCGTTGGATCTTGGATCAACGCCCGAGATTAGATCCGCGGGCGGGCGCGCGAGCGCGCGGCGGCCTGAGCGGCTGACAGGCGGGGCCGGGCGGGCAGCGCGGGGCGGACGGCTGACAGGCGGGGCCGGGTGAGCAGCGCGGGGCGGCTGGCTGACAGGCGGGGCCAGGCGAGCAGCGCGGGGCGGCTGGCTGACAGGCGGGGCCAGGCGAGCAGCGCGGGGCGGCTGGCTGACAGGCGGGGCCCAAATGGCAGGAAGGCGGGATGCGGGGAAAACGGCTCTGGGCCGTTGGATCTCAGGCGAACGGCTAGGGTTGGGCTCGGCCTAATTGAAACAGGGCCGTTCGATCTGGAGTGGACGGCGGGGATTGGGTGGCCGGCTTCTGTCTTCTCCTCCAGCCAGCAGAGGCGACGACGCCCGTCCCGCGGCGGAGAACTCGCCGGAGACGAGGGGCGCAGGGGCTCTGCGGGTCCCTGGGGCGACCTGGGCGGCCGGGGAGGTTGGGGAGGGCGCGGGGAACCTTTCGGTGGGGACTGGGTCGGGGCAGGGGCACCGGAGGGGGGCGGCCCACGGCGAAGCGGCTCGGCGGTGGTGCTAAGGGACTCCGGCGAGCAATTAAACGCGACAGAGTGCAATAGAGGGGAAGGGAGAGGGCATGGGAGGTTCCTTACCTCAAGGCGAACCCCGGGGACTCCTCGGTGGCGACGGAGACGCGGCGGTAGCCCGAGTCGACGGTGGCGGACCTCGGCGGCTGCGCAGAGAACGGCGGTGAGCGCGGGCAGAGGGATTCGGGGAGGGAGAGGGGAAATTGGGGCGCGTCCCGAGTTGCGGACGTCGGGGCGAAGCTCACCGTGGCAGAGGGCACGGTGGGGCTCCAACGGCGACGGAGGAACGAGCTCGGGCGGCGATGGTTTAATGGCGGCGGCGCTTTGGCGTGTGCGCAGCGTGGGGGAGGTGGGAGAGGGGTCTGCAGGTGCGCAAATGGGGGAGGAGGAGAGGGCGAGCAAGGCTCTGGGCTTAAGTGGTCGAGGCGAGGTGGTGGCGAGCTCCACGCGCGACGTGGGCGCGGAGTCCGCGGCACGCGCGGCTCGGGGCGGCGGTTACGCGGGGACAAGGAAGCTGATAGCCCGGGCCCGCGAGCAGAGAGAGCGAGGGAAGCGGGCGCGCGCGGGGAGAGCGGTTGCGCTGACGGGCGGGCCCGCCAGGGCAGAGAGAGAAAGGGGGGAGGCGCGCGCGCGGGATGGGCCAGATGGGCCGAAAGGCCGAGGGGGCGGGGGAAGCGGGCTTCTTTCCTTTTTTCTTTTATTCTGGCTTTTGTTTTCCCTTTTCTTTTTATTTACTCTATTTGATTCAAATCCAAATAAGCCACAAATTCAAATTAGCATTTCTAAGAATTATGCACCAAACAAAAGTAGAATTTAGGGTTTGACATGATGCAACCTTTCATACCCCTTGGAGTTTTAGTCCAATAAACTATAATTACACAAAGTAAATAGCCCCTTTTTTCTATAGAAAAGAGAAAGAGGGGATTGGGAAGGGTGTGAAAGGAGAAGTAACACCTAAATTTGTGAATATGAGCAAAGAAATTTTATACCCCCAAATTCAGGGTGTTACAGTCGCCCGTGCGGTGGACGGACTGCCACACCCTGACCAGGCAGCAGGTGGCAGTTCGCCTCCTCCGCAAGGCTGGTGAACTCCCTTCTCCCCCGAATGCTGGAGGAAGAAGCGGGTCGCCAGCCCATGCGGAAGGCAGGGCCCCAACTCGGCTTGCCCTCGCCCCCAGCACGGATGATGAACATCCTTGAAGCTGAGGGCGGCAGGGAGGCCATAGCCCGGCTCGCCCTTCCCCACCACGAGGCTGGTGGTCATCCTTTTGGATGACCATTGGTGGGGGAATGCAGCCGGGCTGCATGATGAAAATCATTGAAGCCGAGCAATGGCGGAAGAGCTCCAACCCCCACAGAGTTGCGCTCCTCTAAACAGTAGCAAGAAGAAGGCAAGACCACCGGCATCGCCACGGGCGCGAGCTCTCCGGCGGTGAGGTCACCAGAAAACACCGGCACACCTCATCTGGAAGCCCGAAAGGCGGAGGGGCGCGATGAAGATGAGAGGAGCAAAGCATGGTTACTGCCCGGGAGATCGGTCCCTTTTTATAGGCAGATCTCCCCACTCAAGCCCTGAAACGTCGTGGGCAAAGTCTCCCTCGACGTGCTCCAAGGTTCTCGCCCTGCGACACGGGGGCTAGGTCCCACATATCATACCAACTGACCCGCAACGCGAAGATGGCAAACCGCCGCACACGAAGCATGCAACCACCCCGCGGGTAAGCGCTCTCTCATCCTCGCCGAATCCAGCGGTCGAAAGGGCAGGCCGCCACGCCAGAAGCGTGCAACCGCACCACGATTGTACACCCTTTCAGCTTCGTTGCAACTGGCGGTCCAGCATGGAGGCCTGGGCCCGCATGTCATGTAAACGGTGCACCGGTTACCATGTGCAAAGAAACCGCACCGCCACTTACGCCAATGCCGCGTCTTCTCGGGACTACAGAACCAGTGCAGCGACTCGAGGCAGCCCCGCGCATGACCCAACAGTGCCAATTAAGTGCGATGGTCATGGGTCAGTCAGCCGTGGGGTTAGACGTGACGGCTGGTATGATAATAGGCGGACCGGCGGTAATTGCAGCAACAGACGTGCGGAAGCAGCGGTCCAACCACCAACCAGGCCCTGGTCCCACCTACAAGCTCGCATCCTCCCCTGAAGCGGCAGGGGAGCCCTCTCCTACAGCATAAAGACGACGCACCCGTGTTCCATTCCTCGAACGGCTCGCGCACGCGCAACAGATACCCCGCGAGTTGTCCGTCTTGTCGCATTAACTCCCTGGCAGGACACACGTCTCCTCAGGCAGGCGGACGGGCACCGTTTTGTCTCGGTCATGATGACTGCCTCAAAAAAGGTGCGCCACACTGTTTTGAAATATCTCCTTTCCTTTCTCTTTCTCTCTCTCCGCAGGGATCGGGAAACAGGACATTTCGAAGGAGTTCTTCGCAGCGAAGGAAACGGGCCCCGAGCCCTCCTACTGATCAGGGGTTCGAAGGTTGCACCTCGCGGGGTTCGGCGACCGCCCCAGAGCACTCGGGCTCTGAGCCCTTTTACTGATCAGGGGTTCGAAGGCTGGCCCCTCGAAGGGATTCGATAGCCGCCCCAGAATATGCAGAGTCAGGGATGACCCTAGGTACGTCCGTTACACGGCCAAGGCTCGGGCTGCGCTCCTGAGGTACCCTAAGACATTTCCGAGACCAGCGGGAACGATTTTGTAATGGAATCCCACCGGAGGGAGGCACTGAGCCCTCGGACCCTATCAAATGGGCCCGGGTCCAGCAAATCACCTGTAGGTACTTTTGGAGCGTGCCTCTGGGCCACTAGCCGACCCTTATCGAATGGGGCTCGGGCGTCCACTCGGATTACCCGTTAGCAACTCACTGGAAACACCATGTTCAGCGCCCACCGAGGGTAACATGGCGCGTTCCCCCCTCCTTGCGGAAAGGCAACGAAGGGGCGTACAGCAAAAAGCCGAGACGGTCCTCGATCGTCCTCTCGCTCCGTGTAGAGGCTCGGGGGCTGCTCTCGCACCAGGCTACGGCCAAATTATTGACCACGTCAACAAACCAGCTTGAAAACTTGGAGCCTAACTATGCACCCGGGCTGCGGCTAGGCCGTGTGAGGGAACAACAAGGCCGACCGAGGAATCACAAGAAGAATTAAGACCTCAGAGGAGTCAAACCACTCCTCCGAGGCCTCGGGGGCTACACCCGATGGGTGCGCTCGCGCGCACCCATCAGAACAAAACATAACCGAGAAGGGCTAGTCTGTAACACCCCTGGTGTTACTATGACTAAAACTTGAGCATGACATCATAAGCATTGACATTGCATGTGTTTGACACACCTAGAGTGCATTCACTAGGCAAAAATTTCAAACAAGTTGTATTGTTTTAAGGTTTTGCAGATAGGACCCTGGATAGGAAGCTTTACCCTAAACAGGGATTAAAGGGGTAAGACTTAAACCAACTTGAGAAAATCTAAATACTTTAGGGTAATAGTTATAAAATATCCCCAAAAACAAAGTTGAACCACAATTATACCCCTGGGATACTAAAAACCCTAATTGGAACCCTGGAAAACCCTAAGACTAAACCCTAGGGGCCTAAGTGCAAAATTAGTCCACTTTTGGGCTAAAGTGCAAAAACCAAGTCAAATAAGTGTTTTAAGTCCTTTAGTTCACAAATGTGTGGACTTGAAAGCCAAATGTTGAGTTTTGGACTCATTTGCAAAAAGGACCCCAACTTTGAGTTCTATACTAAGTCTGAAATTTAGTGTTGAAGGCTCAACTTTAGGGCTTTGTAACATTCAAAGCATAGGGTCTTTACCCTAGGCCACCACACCAAATTTGTAGAGCAATTAAAGGAGAACAACTTTGCTTAAGAGTGTGAGCATTGTTGTTAAGGAAATATTGGAGATAATTAAGCCTGAAGATTGGTTGTCAGGCTGATTCAGTCTGAAATTCAGTTTAACAGTGGGATGACATGGACTTAGGGCTTAATGTTAAGCATGATCCAGTGACTGTTTGTGAGAGCACCTTGTAACAAAGTTGTAGTTGGATGATAGCCCTACAACTTTGGTGTAGATAAATGACAAAGTTGTAATGCAAAAATTGAAGAGAAATGGCTCTGAAGTTGCACTGTCAGGCTGTCTGAAACGAGCTCGCCATGGTACAGTGATTCAGACAGATCAGAACGACAGCACGGCAGTCCCTCACCGCCGACGACCAATCTCCACTGAGATTCACGCCGCCGCCGTTGCGATTCACGTCGCCGGTGATTAGATGAGGCCGCCAGGTAAAAGCCACCCCCTGGGATAACTCCGGTGACTCACCATGACTGCCCTTTTGCTCTGCGGCTGAGCGATAGGCTCGCCGGTGAACCGCCGCCCCCCGGCCATGCGCCGCGTGGCTCTCACTTTCCACCGCACCGCTACGACTTACTCTAACTCCCTGTCGATCGCCAGAACACCCGCCACACCTCTGGACACGTATTCACCGCGCCCAGGATTCTTCCTCACCTCCGGTCGCCGCGTTGCTCGTCCAAAATTTGCGGCCACCGCTCACTCCGCCTATAAATTGAGCCCTCCCCTAGCTGCGTAACATCATCACCCACTCAGCCACCAACGATCGTTAGCCATCATCCACCAGTGAGCTAGAATTTAAGATTTCCCCCAAACCAATCGAAGAACACCGTGAAACCGGCTTCACCGCGGCCAGCCCCTTTTCGGCCAGCTCATCCTTCTCTCTCTCTCGTTTGAGCTTTCTCGTAACTCCATGATGCTTGCCGACCCATGTAATTGCGCTAGGAGCTCTCTGGTCGCCGGGAACACGGTGATCTTGTCGTTCTGCTCTCAGTCACCGTGGCCCGAGCTCAGGAGTTGGTTATTTGTGCAATTAAGTTAGGGGAAATACGCTTTAGGTCACGAATCTGGTTTAATCCGAAGCTGAGCACCGGTCTCGGTCTTCTCCGGCCGGTCTAACTCGCCGGAGTTGTGCCGCCCGTGCGAAGCACCGTCGTGGACCTCGTCGCGCGAAAGAATAGAAGACCGAGGGTCTTTTTGCAACCTGTCAGCGACGCGGAGAAACAGTGAACGAACGTGTATCCATTTAGTCTATAACCCGAGGGCCCTTCTGCAAAAACTCCACAGCGGGCGCGGGCGCGCGCACGCTTCTGCGTGGGCTTGGGCCGCTTAGGTCGGTTTGAGCCCAGTCCTGTTGAATCCTTTTCTTTTTCTTTTTCAACAGAGATTTGGAAATCGGTTAAAAATTGTAGAAAAACCCTAAAATTGTGAAACCAATTTTCCTAGGCTTGTTATTTTCCCTAGTATTTAATAAAAATAGTTTCATGATTTTTAGTTTAAACAGAGAATTTTAGGGCATTTAAAATAGCTTAAAGAATTAATTATGGATTTTTAGAAAATAATTGGTAAGTCCAAAAATGCCCAAACTTTTTATGGGAACTTAAAACAATATTTAGAAGCCTTGGGTAGAGTCTGAGTTGATTTGGACCTTGTTTGATCACCAAACCCCAAAACACACCCCCCTGCCCTATGAACTCCTTTAGTGACTCCGGAAACCCTAGGTTCTCGGAGTTCCGTGAAGGAAAGTTGTACTCAAGACTTAGATAATAAGTTTATATTATCTTTGCACCCTCATGAGCATCCCATGGCATCCATTCTCATACCTATGTATGGTTATGCTTAGAACACGAAGAAGAAGAAGAAGTCACCGAAGAAAGGACACCACCACCCTCGGATTCTCAAGCAGGCAACTGCTTTTACTTTGATATTTGCGGATCCGAGCCGAACTCACCTGTTAACAAAGGCAAGCCCCGGTGCATTTGCCACCTTCCTTGATGTTTTTAAAATCTTTCTCATTTGATTGCTGCATTAGGTGATAGGAGTTGATTGCTAAACCAATTCCTGCATTACCTTCCTTGAACTTGATTACCTTCCTTGATCACCCGTTTTACAAAAGATTTTTGATGCTTAGTCTTGCTCTAGAAAAACAAAATGTTTTGTTTTTACAAAATATGATGTGGCAAAAGTGGGTGGGATGTTTTCGAAAATAAAACTTGATGGTGAATCTATCAAAGGCCTTGATGGATTCAACATCGGAAAAGATGTACCTCTGCCAGGTACCAAGTTTTTGGAATAAAATGCTTAAGCTGAGACCAGACGGGTGACTTGCACAAGAAGAGAGTCTCGGTGTAGTGTCTCCGTCTGAGTCGATTAAGGACCGTCTCGATGTAGGCTTGATGATCGAGGACCCTTTAGCTGGTCACATGCCTCGTCATGGGTAAGCCTTGCCTCGGGCAGACTAAGGCCAGAATAAGATAACACGAAATGGGCATGGAGCGGTGGCGAGAGTAGCGTGTACCCTCCGTGGCAAGAGGTTGGACGGTGGTGTATCTGTGCTCTCGGTTTGCGTGAACCTGATCTGGTCTTAAGAAACCCGGTGGCGGGTTGACATATGCAAGGGTTAAGTGCTACATATGTCGTGTGATTGGAGATCCTCAGCTGAGTATAATCGATTCGGATCGCCGTACCTTCGCGGTTATGAAGACTTGGTCACTGCCCTACACGTAGCATTCCACTAAAGATGATGGGTTTGTTAAGAAATTGGCTAGTGCAGGTCAAGTGATTGAACTAGGGTAGAAAGAACTCTAGTGCAGGTAATTTTACTTAACCGGACAAATAAAACTGGGTTTTTAAGGATCCACTTTTAGTAAGCATTTCTGCAAACAGAGTCCTTGTTTATTGAGAAGCCTTACCTTGACTCCCTAAAGCCAGCATACCCTTGAGAGTCTTTTCTTTAGTCGGGTAAGTCTTGCTGAGTAATTCCATACTCAGGGTTTATCCCTTCGTTGTTTTTAGGTGAGGAAGTAGCAGATTTCTACTGCTTCTGTGCCAAGGTGGTTCCTAATGAAGAGAAACAAGAATGAAGTGCGGGAGGAAAGGATCCTCCATTAGGACTTTTGTGATAGTTGTCGGGAGGAGTTTTGCCTCCCTTGGTATGTGTAATAATAATACTCTGCACTCGTTATATAGTGGTCTGTAATAAACAACATGATCTTACTTTTTAATAAATGTAAGCTTATGTAATCGCTTCCGCATTTCTTTATCTCCGATGTTCTGTAATGTCTGCATGACGGGTGAAACGTTCCTGGTAAGGTAAGGAAGGATACCGAACTTGTCAAGTAGTTCAGGGGCACCTATAGGGTTGTCTGAGGTCCGTTGGACAAGGACAACTGTAGGTGGGCCTAATTACTTGGAAGGTTCCGTCACATAGTTTCCTTGCAAAAAAACCGGCAGAACCTCCAAGCGAGTGTCTACACTCCCTTTGAGGCTCGAGGGCTACTGTCGGGTACCGTAAGTAGGGGTACCCCTAATACTCCTAAGCATAGTTGGAAAACATCTTCAAAACAGACCGTAAAGGCTGGTAAGCACGACGCAAAGTTAAAGCCTCGTCTGCCTAGGGACGCGATCTCGTCTCGCCCGAGCCCGGCCTCGGGTAAGAACAGTGGTCCCGGACGGATTCATGCCTCACCCGAGGGCCCCCCTCAGGCAGCGGGCGCACCCTCGGCTCGTCCGAGGCTAAGCTCGGGCAAACTTTGTCGTATAGCAACCCCGACCAAATCGCCTTACCGCCGACTGTATCGCATGCGCATTTAATGCAAGGATCGCCTGACACCTTATCCTGACACGCGCGCCTCAGTTGGCAAGGTCGAAGTGACCGCAGTCACTTCACCCCTTTACTGATCGTTCTGACAGGAAAACAACACTATTCACCCTGTTCCGACTACTGTGCCAACCACCAGGGTAAGGCTAACAACAGTGAGTCACGGCTTCTCCCGAGTTCAGCCTCGAGCGCAACAGGGAGCTCCGCCTCGCCCGACCCCAGGCCTCGGCCTCAGGAGAAGGTCTCCGCCTCGCCCGACCCCGGCCTCAGCCTCGGCCTCGGTAGAAGGTCTCTGCCTCGCCCGACCCCGGCCTCAGCCTCGGCCTCGGGAGAAGGTCTCCGCCTCGCCCGACCCCGGCCTCAGCCTCGGCCTCGGGAGAAGGTCTCCGCCTTGCCCGACCTCGACCTCGGCCTCAGGAGAAGTCACCGCCTCGCCCGACCTCGGCCTCGGACCGACTACGCTACAAGGGATACTCATTACCCTACCTCTAACTAGCCGCCTCAGGCTACAAAGGAACAAGACCAGAGTCACATCTAGATTACTCCGGTCACAGGTAATGATGGTTCCCCGCATGCGTCCATGACGTCAATAGTCCTCAAGCTCTCTACGAAGGCAAAGAAACGTCAGCAGGACACAGGACCGCACCGCCAGCTACGCTTCTACAGGGCTCAAGCACTTCTCCGCGGGCCACGTTAGCACATAGCAACACCCCCATATGTACAGCTGGACCATCCCCTTGTATCTATAAAAGGGGATGCCCAGGGCCTTCTCGGGGGAGGGGGACGGGCAGCAAGGACGGCGGAGATGGACTCACCCAAGCATCGAGCTCCACTCTGCAACACTAGACTCCTCAGGAGACCTAGGACTCGTTCCCTCTCTCGCGAAGCTTGTAACCCCTACTGCAAGCACCCTAGTGCAAGATAATAATAGCCTCATCCCTCCTCTTGTGTTCCATCTTGCATCAACCCATCTGGACAGCGGCACGCGGCACAAAATTCACTAGTCGGTCCGGTTGAGGGTCCCCTGGGTCCGAAACGCCGACATTTTCCTACCGGTACTACACCAAAATAGTGAACTTCCTAGAGCCTAAACCCTAGAAAGTTAGCCCTAAACTCTAGGAAGTTAGCTAAACTCTTGGAAGTAAAGCCATCCCGTCGGAAGTTTGGCTCTCGGAAAAATTTTATTGGAAGTTAGCTTAACTTCCTAGAGCCCTCTCGGAAGTTAGCTAACTTCCTACAGCCAAAGGAGCTTCTCGGAAGTTAGTAGCTTCACGCCGTCAGCGCCGTCAACTGACTAACTTTCTACGGCTAACTATAGCCCGTAGGAAGTTAGCTGGCGGCTGACTGTAGCCCCTAGGAAGTTTGCTGGCTAACTTCCTATAGCCCAATTGGCCTCTAGGAAGTTAATTTGACCAGCATTACAAATATTGTTTATTTTTATTTTGCACCACATTCCACAACATAACAAATATATCAACAGTTATATAACACAACTTATTTTCACATAAAACATCTCACACACTCGCATAACAATATTTAAATCCATAGTCTCATCAATTACATCACAAAAGTCTCATCCATAGTCATAATAAGACACATCTCATCCCGTACTAATAAGAGACAATATCTCATACATAGTCATAATAAAAGTCTCAAGTATCACAACACATAACATAGACCGTGATAGAAGCATCACTTGATACAACTAGAATTTCATTAAAACTTGAGTCATCAAAAGCATCAGAACAGTATCCCCATGCTAAAGACTTCACTCGGGGAATAGTAGAAAACATTTTGAAGACTCCCTATGTACAGGTATCCGATAAAGCTCTATGAGATTCAACTTGTGATGAGTTGATCTCAGCAGTTGCCAAGACAAGATCCCCTGGGTTGTAAAACCATGGTTAGAAAATAAGAACAACATTACCAGTAGACCAACAAACAAAGGCACCAACGTGATCAAGAACAGTGGATAGCGATAAAGCCTCACCATGGTCTGAGAGCAGTCCAAAAAGACGCCTTGTTGGAGATATAAAGGCCTCTCAAAATTTTGATAGTTTGAAATGGGGTTGTAGCAATATCCATCTGCATAACTGTAGTACAGCAGGCCCATCATCTATTTGACGAGATGTGGATATCGTTCATATGCCCATCAACAGCTAATGATGGTAACGAGTAACATTGCTTGAAAAAAACAGAAAATAGAAGGAATTAGACAACGGCTGAATGACATGTCATATAGAAAAGGAATGTATGATGTAGCTCACTATTTACATAGAGACCAAAGTCGAATGCTTCAAAATGATTGAGATAGAGAAGCTCAATAAATCAAGCTTACCCATTGTCTTATTTTTCAACACAAATCTTGGAAAATGACAAATTATGAATTAAGTGGACATCTAAACAGAAAACACAAAATGATGACTTCTAATAATAATGCTAAAATATGACAATACATGATTAGCTTGAGGACAACAAACATAGCCAACACGAGCAGTAAAAATACCAATAATCCAACATTAGAATTTAGTACTAAGTAAAGAACAATGTTCCAACTCATACCTATTTAAAGCGAAAACCTAATGGGATGTGAACTTTGTTTAGTCTATGAGCAAGCTGAGAGGAGGCCCCCTACCAAAACATTAGCACACAGCCACATAGGGTAGTATACAGCTACAAAAGTATATGTTCTATGTATGATCCCCAGCCAAAGCTACTTCGTGAACCTAGAGGTTACTTAACCGAACTAACAGGTAAGCATGGACAGATGAAAGGGTCTGCCATCAATAACGGTTTCCTTCCCTAATTAAGACCCACTTAGCCACTTAGCTAGATGAAGTCCTCGTTTGAAACCCAGTTCAGCGAAAAATTGCTACAAGATCACGTTGATGTCTCCTAAGCTTTAAAGACGACAAAAGTATGGGTTCAGCATTATACTTGGCCCACAAAGTTTTAGCTATATCAGTCGCTGGGTCTTTGGTGCCTCTTTAGTTTTTTTAAAAAAACTAAAGAGAGAGCATATGGTACGTACCTTTGATGCCATGCTGGCGACGAGAGGGCCAACGGCTGCAGCTCCACCTAGTCTACTCATGCTGAGAACCTGCAAAAGATTGGGGAACAAACGTATGAGGGCTCATGAATTCTAAAAAAGTTTTTTTGGGTGACCGAATGATGAGAAGGGTTTAGGAACACGTCCCACAGCAGCATTGCCTAGCTAGGTGTAGGAAGAGCAGAACTGCAGAAGGAGTACCTTGACTTGGAGCTGGAGGAACTTCACGTAGTCAATTATCTCGTCAAGCATCGATGCCTTGTCGATCTGCAAAACAAAATTTCACACGATCATTTTCAGCGGCATTGAGTCTTATTAGTTTGTGCCATGGAAGCTCTGTCGATCAAAGGCGTGACGAGCCATGGGCAGGGCAGCAAAAACAACGCTCGTTGGTTTGTGGCTTCGTGATACTCTAACAGCGAACTTTGTTCGTGAATGATCATATTCTAAAATATTTTTTACTCCCTTCACCATGGGAACAAATGCCACAGTTCGTGAATGCCATTCAATAATAGGATATTTATTATTGATTTTGGGCTTTACATTTATAGTCCAAGGCTACACTTTTGAGGCAAGGTCAAGTCTTAAGTTTCACTTAAAATTGTTCCCCAAAATATCTTATTAGGGCTGTTGGAAAAGAAATTTCCCCCAAAAAACTGTAATCCACACCAGAACGCTAAAATTTGTCCTTAATAATTTTTAAAACTGAAACCGTCTAGGCTTTGCACGTTAGATTGGACGTTGTTGTTTGTATGGAATGTAGCATCTCATAGAGTGCTTTGCCAAAAGGATTGAAGTCAGAATATAAACCAAAATACAAGCATTGCCATTACATAAAACATATCACTTTATTCTTCTAAAATCATTTTAAAAGTGCTAGGTTGTAACAACATATACACCTGCTGCTGTGCTTGCAGCAGGATGCTTTCCTAGTTATTGTATCCTTCACAAATAAAATCCACGCAGAGGTTAACCACTGCTACCAACAGATTCAAGAACACTTCTACCAACATAGGAAACTGAAACTGAAACAGAATTGTAATCTGAAACTGAAGTATGCTCATCATATATTAAAATTGTCACTTTGTCACCGAACATGCAGAATGAATATAAGTAAAACTGAGACTAAAACACATAGGAACTTGAGGATAAAACTGAGTGAGACTGTTACTGAAACAGATAGGAAACTGAAACACATAGGAAACTGAGACAGTGAGACAAACTGAGTGACAAACCTAATATGCTAAGTCATCAAAGCATCGAAATTTCGGAGTATCACCGGGTAGATACAAACATTCAGGCATTGAATCAGAGACTGAGTCACTCTATCACAAGTTGATTAAGAATATAGCGGGCGCGGCGGGTGGGGACGGGGGCGGGCGCGGCCGGGGAGTGCGAGTGCTCCGGCGGGCGCGGCGGCCGAGGCCGAGGGCGGTCGGGGTCGGGGCGGGCGCTCCGGCGGGCGCGGCGGGCGGGGGCACCGGCGGGGCAGGCGTGGGGCGCCGGCGGGGTGCGGCGAGCGGGCCTCGGGCGCCCTCTACGGTAGCTGGAAGAAACATGAGAGAAAGGAAAGTGAGAAAAAAAAGATAAGGTTGATTCGTGGGTTAAGATAAAAAACATAACTTCCTAGAGTAAAGCCTAGGAAGTTACGTAATTTCCTTGAGCCGGTTGTAGGAAGTTAGATTTTTGTTTGACTGGTCAACAGCTGAAACCTAACTTCCTAGAGGAGGCCATAGAAAGTTATCTGGACACATAACTTCTTAGAGCCCGCCGTAGAAAGTTAGATTTTCGTTTGACTGGTCAACAGCTGAAACCTAACTTCCTAGAGGTGGTCGTAAGAAGTTAGCTGTCTAGCTAACTTCCTAGAGCCAGTCGTAGGAAGTTACCTTTTGGTTTGACTGGTCAACAGCTGAAACCTAACTTCCTAAATGAGGTCGTAGGAAGTTTATGATTTTTTAACTTCCGACAGTTTTTATAAAATACCGTAGGAAGTTATGTTTATTTCCTAGAGGTACCAGTTGCCTCTCGGAAGTTATTTATTTCTTACGGTTTATTATAAAAGCTGTAGGAAGTAAAAAACCGTAGGAAGTGTATGATTTTGGTGTAGTGCGGTTTTAGCTCTTGAAACAACAAATTATTTGGATGTTCTACACACATGAGGCACTCAAATACTAGGGATCATGAGTTTTTTTTATTGTAATGTGATGTGACGCCTAGGCTTTTTGTTTGTTCTAGCACATCAAACATGGCCATCTTGGCACTCAACCATATGTTTTTTGGGCCATTTTTGTGGTTTTTGACGTCTCATGTCTTCGGTCTGATTTTCTTATTTTCACCATTTTTCATGAGTTCTAGCTCATGGGTTTCAAGTGCTTTGGGGATCTAGAAACTATCAAGCACCAACATTCTTAGGGAACCATTAAGGAAACTAAGATGCACCTTGGTCAAGATAACATTTTTCTAGCTAGTTTATGCTCCTATACAACAAGTTCTTTGAGTTCTGTGTGCTTGTCACCACTCGAATGATAATCATTTTTTGCATCAATTTTGGAATAAGATTTCAAGGATTTTGGTTGGCCTTGCACATCAAATGTGTTCATCTAGTCACTCAAGCGCATCTAATTTTCATAGTCCCATGCTCATAAGTCGATTTTGACATTTTTAACATTTTTCGTGCTCATGGATTCATGCTTTTTTGGGTGTCCACGAAAAGGCACCGTTAAAGCTTATAGAAAATACCTTAGTTGATAGAACATTTTTCTAGCTGGTTTTAGCTCTGGAAATAATGAGTTCTTCGTATTTTCTACACTGTGAGGCACTCCAATACCTAGCCTTGAGTTTTGTGATTGTTTTGTTGTTGTGAATCCAAGTTTTTTTCTTTGTTCTCACACGCCAAATATCTTGGCACACAACCACATTTTTTTCTTAGCCCATTTCCTAGGGTAGATTTTTTTTGTCTCATGTCTTTGGGCTGATTTTCTTGTTTTTAGTATGTTTTTGAGTTATAGCTCATAATTGCCAGGTGTTTCTGGTGGTCCCAAAACTCATTCTTACGGCATGTACAATTTGGACACCGCTACACAGTACTCTAAGTATAAGATAGCTAAAACAAGATATGATACGGTGTAACATGTCTAAATCCTATGTCTTACTATATTTATTGCATCTTACTATATTTATTGCATCCAATCAAAGTATTTAATAAATTCAATAGACCAATCAACTATGTTCTCTGTCTCGAGCAATGAGCCAAGACACATGTCTTTGTTAAGAAACATGTCTTAGATTTTTTTTACATTTATCTCATAGATATAGTTAAAGACACGACTTAAGTCACCCATTGTAAATGCCCTTAGGGAGCCATTAATAAAACTGGGATGTGTCTTAATTGAGACAACATTTTTAGCTAGTTTTTTCTCTCGAACATTGAGTTCTTTGTGTTTTCTATGCCCGTCACTACTCAAATGTCACTGTTTTTTTGCGGGTGGAATGGAAAGAAATAGAAGACAATGGGTACAGTGGAGATGATCAACATGTAACACACAAAATATATACTAATCTATAATCCAACAAAGAATACAGTTTTGTCAAAATTCTGGTCCTAAAATCATGTCCAAGAATAGGGTGGACAACCTAAAGCTCTGGATTACGTGTTATCATTTGCTGACATAAACCAAACAGAGGATTGCTTCCTTGACTTTCTGTATTTGGCAGCATAATAAAATTCTTTGCTGGAAAATGAGAATGATTGGTTTCTTAGCACAATGTTGAATAGCCTGTGAAAATGTCTTCGAATTAAAATCCATATGACCCCTTGCAGCTGGTGTGACCAAGTATGGGTGATGAAGTGGACACGATGTCCATTCTACATGGCCTGTGGTGGCCTTGAAGAGTACTTCTGTTTCAGCATCCGAGACCTTCCAATATTTTTCTCAACTCGTTGATGACATCTGTGACCCTTGCAAATGATCCAGGGAGATTTATGGCATGGTACTCTAAAGACTTCCAGTGTGAGATAAGTGCAAAATGTGGGCGCCGGTACATGCTGCTGATAATCTCAAGAACCTTTGTATCAGGAGTTGCTGAAACCAAGTGTGTTAGACCAGCCCCATGAGCCCCTATTACCACTGAAGCTTCCAGGATAGCACGGAGTTGCTCCTTCATGGTCATGTGGGCAAAAAGACCGTTCACGACATTCACTTTGCATTTCAGGCCTTGTGCCCACTTGTCAATTGCATCATACACCTCCTGCTCATTGCTTAGTCTCGATTCAACCTTACCACTGTGGCGCGGGTGGGCCAGGTAGTCTTCTCGTCGAACAAAGAGAACATTGAGTCCATTCGATTTTTTGGATGACATGATGTCATCCTGCAGAAGATCAAAAGAAGCTACAATCATTTCCCCGAATTCAGATAATCGTGCAGTTTTTTCATAGTCTGGTTTTTCTCGGAGTGAATCTACGGAGGCACCTTCACAGCTGAAGCTCTCGCTAAGACCCTTAAACATGGCAGTCTCATAGCCCAATGGTGAAAGAATGGCATGTCGGAAACAAACAGGAACAGTGAAGTTCTTAGCATATGTCACACTTGAGAAAAGTGCTTCCCATGTTTCCTCTAATTGTGCCTGTGGAAATCAGATCACATCTGTCACTTGACAAGAATATTCAAGAGAGGGAAAAGAAACACAAATCATTGTATAAATAAATAAGTTGGCTGCTACCTAGCAATAGAATATCATATTAAGTCATGCTAAATCTGAAATAAAATGGCATAATGGAGGAAAAATATAATCTGGAAGCCAGGCATACGTTCAAGGATGGGTACAATGCAAAAAAACAAAAAAAAGGATGAAGCATCAAGGCTAGCTGCCAAAAATATAACAGGGGGCGCTATTTGACTCAAATGTAGAACAAAGAAACTGACAGATCGGGTTACAATCAAGAACTGCTTCTGATTGCAATTGTTCTCCAAACATGAGGAAAATATGGCAGAATAAATGAGGAAAAAACAGGAAGATCACCATGCTGTGTTATCATTGCACGATACAAACAAAAGATCAAGCATACAAAAATGTGACCGCCTGTTGTTTACCCCAGTAATAGCTGAAGAAACAGACTTGTTGCTCATAACTCAAGCAACAAACAGAATGAAGTGAACCAGTAACAAAATACACAGCGCATCACATACCTTGCAATGGCCATCCAAGAACACAACATTAGGACGGTTTGGTAAATTCGTGACTCTGGAACTAACATATGCACTGTACCAGTCCGTAATTGTGTGGAAAAGGTTCGCATATTCGAAACGAGTGACCAGAAGTGTCGGTTCTTCAACCCACTGCAATAACAAGTTTGATAATACAGTTAAGAAGGGAGTACTGAATTCCAGAGATGAAAGAATGTAAGAAGAAACATAAATAAAAAATTGCATGAGAAACCTCTAGTCCAATAAGAGCCTAAAAAGCTACACTTTTGAGTCTCAGAAAGGTATGACCAAGGACGCTCATTTTGTTCAATGATACAGATAGAATATATCTAGCTATTCTGACAAAACTGGAACATTGCAATCAACTCACATTCAAAGTAACTGAAATAATTATATGATAGAATCACCAGATAACTGCAGCATTAATTGAACAAATTCATACGAAACCAAATAACCAAAAGCAGAGTCTATATACTACTAGTACTATACTCCCACGATGTTCTATTTTGGATATAAATTGGACGCAGACATCATTCTTAGATCCTATTTCTTCTCGTAGTCTTCTTAAAACACAAACAAATATCCATACGATGCTCAGTATATCCAGCATGAGGGCTGGATCAAACAGACTTTCATTAAATACTCCTATTCGAACACTGAGCTGACTCTACTCTTCCTAATTACTGGATTTCAGAAATTAATTAACAAACCACTTGTCATCAATGAGCAAGTCAACTGCTACTCTGCTAGTAGATAGCAAGGCAAATACCTGGGAGCAGTGCAGCTCACCGGGTGGCACAACGCGCGTCGACTCGAGCAGCGCCCTCATAGTGTGCATCCCGATCCCGCCGGTGGGTACGTAGTCGTTGAGGAACCCTGCGTCCACCAGGGGCGCCGGCATACCCGCCGCCGCCCCCTCAACCTGCAGCGCGCCGGGCTCGTACTTGGGTAGCTCCTCCTCCTCGGCGCGGCCCATCACCTGCTCCAGCGGCTCCCCGCCGCGCGACATCGCGATGAGCGCCGGGTCAAGCCGAACCCTGGCGCCCTCGCAGATCGAGCTTCCCAGCGTCTCGCTGTGGTGGCACCGGAACCAGCCGCCGCCGCCGCGGCCCGCGGGGAGGACGTCCACGCGGCGGGAGAAGCCGTTGCCGAAGTAGGCCTCGCAGGTGTGCAGCGGCGGCGGCGGCACGGCGCTGGACACCCAGGGTAGGAAGGAGGGGAGGCGCGGCCACGGCTTCTGCGAGGACGACGGCGCCAGGACAACGTCACGGGCTTCAGTCCTGGGGGTGGGGTCCGGCGGCGACTGGTGGTGGGAATGGGACTGGAGGAGGAGGTAGATCGCGAAGGAGGCGGCGTAGACGGCGACGAGGAGGAGGAGGAGCCGCGGGATGAGGCGGCGGAGGCGGTTTCTGTGGCCATGAGCTCTGCCAGCCATCATCGCCGCCGGCGAGCCGCTGTGGTCTCGCACTCTCGCGCAGATCGAGGGGTGTCGCTGTCGCCGCGAGGGACACTGAGCAGTGCCCAGATCGCGGCGGGGAAAGTAGCCGGTGTGTTTGGTTGGTCGGATCGGATGGTTGTCGTGTCAAGTCGTTGTACTATGGACGGTCCACATGCTCTGTCCCTGACCCTCACTCCTCGTCTTCTCCCCTGCAAAGCGAGGGAGTCGTCGGCGATCTCGCCGAGGCGGCCGGAGGCCGCCGGTGGAATCGTCACGTTGTAGTTGGGGTGGGATGGCTGGCATCCGATGGACGACCGAGGCGCCAGGCGGGACATGGTGCTCGCAATTGGCGAGCTGAGCTATGCAGGCAGAGGCAGCAATTGCAGCGCGGCGTGCCTGACATGGCCAAGGTGCTACTCAATCAGTGCCGGTGCCGGCCGATCATCTCTAAAATTCTCTGTTGTCTGAGTACAGCGACGGAGGACCGAGAAAAATTTAGATATAACTCTATATCATATAATATTTAACACACAACTATTTAAATTATAGAATAAAAACATACAACATATATATAGAAGTGAATATTGTCTAAAATATAAATAAATTTCTAAGAAACATGTACGATAATATATAATACAGATGCATATCGATAATTTTATTATAAGTCTTGTAGATCTAGGTAATTACATTTATCTATCCTTTTTCTGAAATGCCTTCTTAATATTTAAAATTTGAGTTATAAATTATAAGATTTGTAACCATCATCACCTTTCTCAAGTAAATGCTTTCTCAATTAGGCGTGATTGTTTGGTTCAGTTTTTTTCTGACTAGCTTTTCTGAAAATCTGGCTGTAGAGAGAATCTGGCTGTGAGGAGAATTTGAGTATCATTATGATTACGTGTGGAGGAAGATAAAGTTGTTCATAGGGCTCAGGATCTAGAAAATGACGGATTCCTACTATTACAACGACTCAACCGATTATGTGTTTATGTTGATTTTGTATGGTTTTTGCCCCAAGAATTTTATAGAAGCTGAATGAAAAGCTGAGCGTTTGACAGTCCGCAGTAGTTTTTGGTGGCCAGAAGCTGACAGAAGCCGAAACAAACAGACCCTAGACTATTATGAGCCATAATGGCCCTTCGCCACTGTCTGAGCCCCCAAATTGGTTGTTATAACTAGTAGCCTAGGCGTCGAGATGACGGTGAGTCACACACTACCCGAATCTAACTAATCTATGGCTAAAACCGTCGTAAATAAGATAAACCATCGTAAATAGTTATTTATATCGATTTTTATTTTATTTACATTGGTTACAGGCCGTAGCTAATAAAGCGTTGTAAATAGACTTATTTACGTTGGCTACAATCGGCCAGCGTAAATTACTTATTTACATGTATGGCTGACGTAATGATGGTGTCTTATTTACGTTGGTTGTTGCCTAACCGACGTAAATAACACTGTCTTATTTATGTCGGTTCTTTTAACCATCACCATCAGAATCAAGAAGAGTACTAGAGAGGAGGGAAGGAGAAAGTCAGTGGTGTTTCACCTTGTGTCTGACGTGTTGCCTACCTTTCACTTGTTTGTGCTACAATGTAACACACCAAAATCTTATTTTAAGATTCAGAAAAATTCTATAAAGATTTAAAATTTAAAGAGTCTTTATAATAAAGTTATAAATTAAAATTATTTTCCTAAAATTTATATAAATGTTTCATATAAGATTGGCTATGTGTTTAAATTATTCTCTTAAATAATTATTATGGTAAAACATCTTACATGAATTATTTTTACTGAGTTATATGTATTGTTTTGAAGCATTTACTTAAATAGATAAATTAATTAATAAAAATACTTTGCACTCATCTTGATTTTTTGTTTGTTGCAATTTATAATTGAAATAAACATTTAACTTAGCTCTAAATTAGACATGCATATTAAATTTAAAATAGAAAACATATATTAGAAATAAAATATAAGGTAATATAATGTATCGATGTATGTATATTTGGTTGGTTTGTTTGTTTGTATGCAACGTCTTTTAGGTAAAGTCGTATAAATTAGGATATCACAATTAGATATTTAAGAAAGTACTCCTTCCTACCCCGTGTAGGACCCGAAATTCTAGTTTTAAATTTAAATAAAAATATCTACTAAGATTTAATTAAATTGGATTACTTTTATATGGATTATACATTTAAAATAATATTCTTTTAAATAAATATTTTATTTGTGCGCATGCTTAACATTATTTTTGCATGTGTGAATTCAAATTTCCATCTAAATAATTAGAGTTAGATCTAAACTCTTTTCTAGAAATTCAAAAAAACGTTTTTTTTCATTCCTCTGGTTTGTGTGTTGATCTGTTGACCCCGTTCGTTAGAACCGTCTTCCCCGAGTTTGATTAGGACTTTGTTCTTTATCTGCGTAAGCATTGAGACCTAAACGAGAATCCTAACGAGTAACACGTAGGGTCCATTCGTCGGAGTCGTCTCTTACCTAGAGTCACGATGAATATTTTTTTTAAGTTCCAAGACCGAATAAACTTCATAACTAAGGCTCTTAACACGTGCTTGTCAATAATTATACTCAATATGATAATATATAAAATACAAATAAATATTGAGTACAAATTATTTTATAACATATGATTACTTCTATATTATTGCCATATTCACGTGGTAACCTTGGAATTTCCATCCGATGCATGTCTATCATTAGATCGGTGAGTATTTTGTGTCTAAGGGCATGTACAACCTAGACACTTTTGCATGGTACTCCAAGTATAAGACACAACTAAAACACAACATAATACAATGGGTATATCTAAATAATGGGTATATCTAAATCATGTGTCTTACCATATTCATTGTAACAATCAGAGCATTTAATAAATTAAAGTGATAAATCAGCTAGTCTCCTGTCTCGAACATAGAGCTAAGACACTGTATCTTCGTTAAGATACATGTCTTGAGTTTTTTTACATTCACTCCCCTGGACACACTCACAACTCAAGACACCCATTGTACATGCGGTAACGCAATATCCAAGCTAATAAACAAAGTCTCCTCGTTCTCTAAGTGGCCTTGGGATGCGTCATTTTTAACTAAACACTCGATAAACCAAATCATGCATTGGACAACACTTATTTGTTGGATGGATAAGCTCATGAATGAGCTGGATGCGGTCGTGCATTTAAAAGTCATTATTATCTACCCCTACTTCCCGGCTGCCATTCAGTGTTCTGTCATTTCCATTCCGTCCTCCCCGCACTGTCTTTCTCATTCCCCCTCCCACAAAGCTCATTCTCATTCCCACGTGCATCCCACGCACCCACGACCCCTCAAGCAAATGTGCTCGTAGCTACCACTACACCACATGTGTGTTTATGTCAATATTTGTTACAGTAAAAATATCTACTACATCTCTCCTAAATCCCACCTGCTACCCTTGCACAATGTGTAGTAGTAGATAATTATCAACGAAATTACTGAATTATATTTTTAGATGGAGGTAGTAGTATTTAAAGAAGAGCCTTGCATGTAATTTCTTTTGTTTTTATAATATTTTCAACTTAAATTCCTTTTTTATATGTGTGACATTTATTCTCCGTAATTTTTTTCTATGGATCTGACTTGTAAGTCATTTTCATAAACCAACGCCAAACATAAATCCATGTTTCTTACTTGGAAACCCCGAACAAACACCACTGACAGGAGGCGCTCGCGTTGGCGTTGCTCATCGACGACGAGAAGAAGCTTGGTTACTGCCAGTTCGACCTCTGAAAGCAGTCCTACGTGTCCGCATGCGCCGCTGTATTCGGCAAACTCTGGCGCAGCCGCCGCTTGGACGTGATCTAGAGCGGCTGCACCCCGCTGTCCATCTTCAAACAGGGGGACCTCATGGTCGTCCCCAACGCTGGCGACTCTCGGGTTGTTTTAGGCACCACATCCAACGACGGCGTTGTCACGCCATCCAGCTCATCATCCATCTGAAGCTCAACCTGCCCCGTAAGTCGCTACTGAACGGCCATGAATTCTTGTGCGCTGGGACGATGGCCGTTGCTGACGTTGTGTGAGTGTCCTCAAACAAGATGTATGTAGAGGAGTAGCACATCCGGTGGTGCAATGACTAGGTGTACTACCTCGCTGATGAGCCTGGGGTACACTTCGTTTGGTAGCCCAGCCAAGAGTCATCGGTACTCGCCATGTCATGCGCGTTCGACGACTACTATATCAAGGTATGTGGCGTCATCTTGGCGCCAGAGGTGACGCAGAGGAGGACCGACAGAAATGACCACTTGCCATCGTCATGGTAGCTTTTGTGCCGGCCTGCCTTTAATTCTCTTCGCAGACACATACACTTGCCTTTTTTGTTTAAGCAAGCGTGTATGGTGGTGCGTACCTGATGATGTACGAGGGAACTTGTACGGCAGGTGTGGCACGTGCTCTTCAATGATGAGATCATACAAATCGTGGTATATATCGAAGTCTGCATGATACTGATTGTTGCAATGTAGTAGTAAAACAGTAAAATTAAAATAACAAAATTTATGTATGATCAGGATTACAAATGGATTATGAAATATTTTCTTATAATAATATAAGACATATTTTTTTATATAATTTATCATGTTATTATATATTCCTGTTGTAACGCACGGACACTCACCTAGTAAAAATAGACGCCAGAGCCATAAGCAGATCACAAAGCATGCAAGCCGCTAGCGAATCGCACGGAGCAGTAGTCCTAGCCGCAACTATGCCAAATATGTATGCGCCATGCCCACAAACAATGGTTGTAGGAGCCGCCATAGCCACACAGGGGCGCAGCCATAGCCATACCGCCGCACTACCCTAGCGCTGCTCATCTATGAGCTGATCGTTCGCTCGCGGTGTAGCTGTCAACGTAGCGCACGACCAATACGCATCCCAGCTAGATGATGTTTGTAAAATTTATTCAAAAGCGAGGTTATGAAGCACCTGGATCCTACATTGGAGAATACCTAGAGTTGCACTAAAAAGATAAGTTCTGCTCCTGATCACTTTTCTTTACCCAATAATGTTCATATTAATCACCGTGACATACTCAGGTTAATCTGATGTGACTAATAGATTTCCCTAGACTTGTTTATCTCACACCTTATTTACCACTGAACTTTTGGATAGTTATGTTATTGCTCTATCTAGTTTTGTGATTAATATTACATTATGATCATGTTCTAATTATACTGTTGTTTTAATTATTATTCATGACAAGATCATTGTGTTAATTGGAATATGTAGCTTAACTTGAGAAACACGTGCTACCACAAGGGTGGAATGAGACGCCCATGACTAACTAATTAAGAAAGATAGTGGAGGACTACCTTACCCGAAAGGAACAAGGGTGGTAGGGGAGTTGCGTATAGAGAGGTTTTCGGGTCGATCGTGCTACGATGTCTTTTCGGACGAGAGATTCCTATATTGCCCTTATTAGAAACTGTAGCGGGTTTTCTAAAGCTAGTGAAACTTTGTAAAGGCCTCGTAGTGGATCCCTAGCCATTCACCTCAGAAGTGTCTAAGGGTTTAGCTAACCCTGGCTAGACGGGATACACGACTTGTGGGTAAAGGGCGCAACCTCTGTAGAGTGTAAAACTGGTATATCAGTCGTGCTCGCGGTCATGAGCAGCTCAGGACTCTCGTATGATTAATTTATGGAACTAAACTTAATCTATCATATGCAATGCATCGTGGGTGTTATTATTAAGTTTGACCTCTTATTTAATTGGATTAGTATCTACTTGTACCTAGTAACTGCTAATAAAATTTTTGACTAACTTTAAAAGCAAGACTCAGCTTTAACCATCTTCTTTGGTAAGACTTACACTTAGCATGAGCTCCCACCTTTGGTGAGTTCATGCACCTTATTCCCCACAACTTGTTGAGCGATAAACGTATATGAGCTCACCCTTGCTGTACTCACATCCCCCAGGTCAAGAACAGGTACCACAGGAGGAGGCGCACGAAGGATGCTGTGATGAGTTCGTGAGTGGTCTAGGTCGTCGTCTCCCAGTCAACTATAGTTGCTGGATCGTTGTCTGCATATGATGTAATTATTTATCTATTTTGTACAGAAACTCCTATTATATAGTAAAATGTGACATTCGTTTTTGTACCATGAGTCATCATATATGTGAGACTTGGTCCTAACACACTTGGTGATTATTTCGTGCCCGAGTTTAGGTGCCCGTGAAACCCGGGTGTGACATACAATCTGCAACTAGCACGGCCAGTAGAATCTGGTGGATGCGAACGCGTGTGGGGGTGAGCAGGTAGAGGCGGCTGAGACTGCCTCCAGCAATACACGCTAAATGGTTCTGTACTCTAAATTTAGAGTACGAAATGTTCTCTACGCCGTCCAACAATGAACTCTAAAAGGAACTCTAAAATATAGAGGACGTACGAGCGAACGCTAAACGTAGAGGAGTCCTTACGCGCGCTATCCGTCTGCTCAGCCCTGGGGCCCGCTCTTCAATGTGGTCATTCGTCTGCAGCTACCTCCGCTACCTCTGCTGGCCGATTAATTCTATTCTTTTTTTTGTGTGTAAATCTAATAGTAGCAGCACTTTTGCTAATTGGGATTATTAGATTAGTATTATCCGTTTATGTCCAATACATATATAGATATGTACGTAGACGACGTTATGAAAAAACGATTAGTAATGTCGGTTGCAAAATATAATTATTATAATTAGTTCCTAATTTACTTTATAAAATTTCTAGAAATAAATAACTTCATTTTTCCATTACACACATAAGTTTAAATTGTATTAATATCAAAAAATGAGTATATGAATTCTGTTATCACTGTAGATATAGAGTACCGAATTTAGAGAACGTTGCTGGAGTTGGCGAAGATATAGAGGACGAAATTTTTTAGAGGGTTCTGTAAAGTACAGAGAATATTTCTTTAGGGGATATAATTTAGGGGACGTTGCTGGAGACAGCCTGAGACAAGAGCGACCAGGTGGTGGTGGCGAGCAGGGGGCGGCGACGAGCATACGACGGTGGGCCCAGCAAGGAGATGGCTGTGGGTGGAGGGGGCGAGCATGCAACAGATGATATGATGAAATGACAAGAAATGCAGAAGTGGCTTAGAAGTGAGGGAATAGTTAGAAAAGGGTTTACGACTAATATACGTCGCTTATAATAGCAAACGTAGCTTAAAGCCTAATCTACGTCGATTTCTTTCCACCTACATAAATAATTTTATTTACACAGGAACTTAATATATAAACAATTAATTATTTACGTCGGTTAAGTTATAGCCGACATAAAATAACTTATTTATGTTGGTTTTATTATGAACCGACATAAACAAGTTTAGCCGACATAGATTTATCTATTTCCTATAGTGACTCTAGTTCGTGTGTTAGTGCTAACACTGTTCCACAGAGTGTTTTTTATCAAGTTGCATTGAGTTTTTTGCTTCTTGCTTCAGAATAGGAAAGACAAACATTTTTCATTTGTTTGCATGGCTGAAGCCTGAACAAACACATATGGTAGAATTTATGTATGACAGGAGAACTTAATATATAATCATTTACTTTACTCGGTAACACACCTAATCCCTCTAGCCAGCCTCCAAAACTTTACTTATGATCGAATAAGTGTATAACTAGAGTAATTGAGATGGTAACGAGGTGAAGAGAAAGAGCAATCGCACCTTTGAGGTCGAGGTGAATTGCAAGCTAAGGGTTGTAGAGATGTCCAGAGTTTGAGGGCCGATGTCCAAAGTCCCCTCTGGTCTTTCTCCTCCTTGTAGGGTTAGGCGCTTGGTGTCTCGGTGACTGACGAGGAGAAATCGTTAGGGTTCACTGTCACCATCGATCATTGGGCATTTCTAGTCACTCAGGCGCTAAAAGAAAGATTGGGTCATGTGGTTTGAGGCAGCTAGGGTTTTAGGAGCAGGAAGCTTTGGGTCTCGTGTGTAGCCCTATTCATGGATAATATAGTGCCTATGATCGAGGGCTTCGACCAACGATAGAGCCATGCCACCAATTAGGGTGCGGATAGGATAGACTCATACTATGTGATCTTGATCGAGCTAGAGAACACTCCCAACATTCTCCCCTTTGTTCTCGATTTTCTTATTCTTTTATCTTTTTATATTCCACCATTTAGCAATTTTACATATCAAGACGAATTCATTACGAAACCAACTATATGACATCGAACTCATTCATTATAACATGCCCACCTGCCTTAAGATAGAGTAACTTTCTCTATGGTTGTTCTATAGCCCCTTTATCCAGAATCATAAGCTTTCATTTTATCCATGCTCGCTACATATTGTCTAAACACGTTGGGTGGAAAGCTTTTTATGAGCGGATCCATTAGCATTAGATGAATTCTAGTATGCTCAACTTTAATAGTTTGATTTTGGATCTTCTCCTTAACAACATAATGTAATGTCAATGTACTTGGCAGCCCCACTTGACTTATTATGGGAGTACAATATTGTTAACTCTTTATCGTAGTATACTCTTAATGGTCTTTCTATGTTATCAACCACTCTTAATACGGGTATGAATTTTTTACCCACGTCGCCTACCTAGTGGCCTCATATGTTGCCACAAACTCAACATGCATTGTCGATGATGCAACGACTATTTATTTACAACTCTTCCAAGAAACAACCCCTAGCAAGTGTGAAGATATATCTAGAAGTGAACTTTAGGTGGTGTTGGTTTGAAGAATCAATCCATTCTAGATTAGATGATGCATCATGAGTCCATTCCACAAATTTGTCGGAATGAACTCGTTCCTCATATTATTACTAATTATTAGCCTATGAGGAATGAAATGGTGATGGATCAACACATTCCATTCCATAAACCAAACAAGAAAGTGAGGAATGAGAAGATAATGGACTACCTCATTCCTCAAACCTAACACGTTGTTAATGTATCAACACAACCTACCTAGTTGGTATATGAATACCCAACTATTTCAAGGACCTAGATCTTCCATATGTAACCATGAGACCTTTAGTTCCTTGTAAATATCTATGAGCCTTCTTATTTTATTTCTAGTGCTCCGTGCATGAATTTCCTTGATATCCACTAAGAATCCTTGTTGTAAATGCTAAGTTAGGGTGAGTATCTCTGTTTTTATTAGTTGGTGTAATGTTTGTCTTATTTTATGTTTCTTTCTTGTATGATTGCTTCAAAAAGAACCAAAGGTTTGTATGTGTTCAGAAAGCCTTACTTGGGAATATTTTGAGCATCGTGCGGAAGGTAAGTAGTTCATAACCTATGTCCTATTCGTCATAATATCACATGTTATTAGACCAAAACTTTTGCTCCTAACTAGGTCAACTAGTTTTTGTTACACCCTATCCTTGATAACCTGGAAGTGGATTATTGGATTAGCATGATGGTAATGCTCAAAACTACAAAAATTCAAAGATGATTAATGATTTATGGAACTGTATGTGATTTAAAAGATGATTTGTTAGTAACATGAAAAATGAGGACTAGAACATGTTGTTGAGTTCTGTTTTACTCAAGTTACTCCTCTAAGGACAGTGTTGGTACCCTAAATATTGTGTACCCACTCCTGCTAGGTCAAGGCGATACCACTGTGGCTACGCATAACCACGAGACTACTAGGTTGCAGCTCGTCTCAAGAATGTGGTTTGTCATATGTGGCCACGGGTCAGTTGGGCTCGTCTCCAAGGATGGGCTACGATCATCGCAAGCCCTAGAGTAATTAGCAACCTTGACTATAGGTTTGAGCCCCTATGGATAGGACCCGAACCTTTGCATCGGCCCGATCAGGTCCCCAGGGAGGGGGTTCGGAAGGACTCCATGACCTAGGAATAAAGGTACTCTTTGGCTACAAGATCAGCATCAGACCCCACATATGCCACCTGGGCCTCAAGCCAAGTAAGGCCTAGGGCCACCGCGTGTCCGGGCCGCTATGGCTAGGTCTGGACCTCCTCAAGCATGTTCTAGATCCCTATTTAGATGTGGTCCGGGGGTGTCACATCACCACACGTTTTCCCAAGACTGCCTTCTACCCAAGCAGGGGTCCGGTGCCGACATGTGGTCGGGGTACGTCTGGGTGGCGCCTAACGTTGACCTCCTACATGGGCCACTAGCATTAGATGCAGGAGGGATGCATGCTAGCCCATGCCTGGGGCAGGTGGTGTATCCCTCACATTAAATGCCCATAGTGCATCCAGTCTGCAACGTGCTATGCCGCAAACTACACCAAGGGCTACGCCTGCGTTCCGATTAAACGGGACATGAGGATAGGATGCTAAAAGGCAACACGATGACCAAGACGAAGTACACGCCTAGAAGATATAGCGCTTCCAGCTCTTACCTGACATTGGACGTGTAACACCCCTGGTGTTACTGTCACTAAAACTTGAGCATAACATCATGAGCATGAGCATATCATGTGTTTGTCACACCAAGAGTGCATTCACTAGGTAAAAATTTCAAATAAGTTGTACTGATATGGCTTGATGTGTGGGTAACCCGAGGGTGAAGTGCTTAACCCTAGATTTGGGCTTATGGATATAAGAGAAGCCTAAGCATGTGAAAACTTCAAAAGACATGAGAAATGACCCTAAGATATCCCCTTGAAAGGACTTGAGTGGCATCAAAACCCTAGAATACTAAAAACCCTGAAAAGACCCCTGGAAAACCCTAAATTGGAACCCTAGGGGGCTAAGTGTAAAATTGGTGCACTTTTGGACCAAAGTGCAAAAACCAAGGTATTAGGGCACCTCAAATCATATGTTTCACACGTTTGAGGATTTGCAAATCAAATTATGAGATTTGGGCTTAATTGCAAAAAGACATCCTATACCTCTCATATGGCTAAGTCTGAAATCAGTTGAATAGGGCTAACTTTAGAGCTCTATATTTCTAAATCTACAAGGAATTTGTCCAGGGTCAATACATCAAAATTATAGTGCTACTAAAGGAGTATAACTTTGGTTAAGTCATCAGGCATAAGTGCTATACAAAAGATCAAGTTAAATGGACTCCAACTACTGCTATCAGTCACCCATATAGCCTGGATTTTTACTGACAGTGAGATTTGATCAACTTTGGACTCGATTCAAGCTCAAAGGAGTGGGAACATGAGCCAGGTCTCTATAGTCAATTTGTAGTTGGATTATAGGACTACAACTTTGATGCAGAGAGATGGTCATGTCACTGTATGAAATTTGGAGCTAATCACCCTGCAAGTCGGTCTGTCAGGCGCTCTGAATAGGCCTCCAATGGTAAAGTGCCACACAAATATCAGCAGGTTTAGGGAATATCGCCGCTGGTGACCTTACGCCGTGATTGACGCCGACGATGTGATTCGTGCTCAATGGAGTACTGATAGTTGCTCGGGGTAGTAAATATTGCCTTAAGGATGAACCTAGGCCACTGTTCAACCCCGGCCACCGTGTCCGCCTGACTCAAAGCCGGTTCAGATAAGGTCGCCGGAGTTGGTCGCCTATCGACCGCGCGCCACGTGCCTAGGTGCCTTACCATGTCACAGTAACTTGTATTACGCATGTCCGTTGATCGCCGATGTGCTCGCCACGGTGAAAGCCACCAATTCCTTGCGATAGTACTCTCCTCTCTCTCCGACCGCCACCGCGCCATCTCAAATTCATGGGCCACCGCCCTCGGATCCTATAAATTGAGTGTGCCATCGGCTCCGCCATGTAGTCAAGCACCCAACGCACCCAACCGTGCCTCCGATTATCCACCAGAGAGCCCCAATTTGAGACTTCCCCCAAATCGGTCCAGAGCACCGTACTAAGTAACCTCGTCGCGGTCAGCGCTCCACAGGTCCGATCATGTTCTCCTCACTCTTGTTCTAGCATTCCTGTGTGCCCTTGAAGCTCATCGGTCCAACCAATTGCACTGAACCAGAGTAGATTGTTTAAATCGCTAGGGGCCTTTGTGCAAAGTCGTCAGCGCGAGCGCGCGCAGGGGCGCTTTCGCCTGTCGTGGGCCGTCCCGGGCCAGATTAAGCCCACTACTGTTGATGCTTTCCCTTTTTCTTTTTCTACCAGACTTTGAAAATCCATAGAAAATCCTAGAAAAATGCTAAAAATGTGAGACCAATTTTGTTGGACTCCTAAATTTCTATAGTATTTAATAAAAATGGTTCCAAGATTTTTAGTCCAAACAAGGAATTATATAGTATTTAAAAGGGCTTAAACCTATACTCCTGGAATTTTAGAAATTAATTAGTAACTCCAAAAAGCACCAAACTTTTTGGATAAGTTTAAAATGATATTTATAAATCTTGGGTGAAGTTTGACTTGCTTTGGATATTGTTTGATCCCTAAACCTAAAACCCTAGTCTTCTAAGTAATGTCTGCCCTCTGAAATAAAGAACTGACTTCAAAAACTCTAGTTCCCTGAAGAACTATGAAGGAAAATTGTATTCAAGACCTAATATGATATACCTTTATTATCATTGCATTTTCGTAAATATCACATGAGCATTCATGGTTATATATATAGAGAACGAGAAAGAAATAGTGGTTGAAGGAGAAGGAGCTACACCACCACCACCTAAAGGCCCACCTACCGGGAACTGCTTATATTTTGATATTTGTGGAGCAGAACCCGACTCTCCTATAACACAAGGCAAGCCCCGGTGCATTTGCCACCTTCTTGCTATTTTAAAATCTTTCTCACTTGCTTGATGCATTAGGTGATAGGAGTTGTGTGCTAAACAATTGATGCATTTCCTTCCTTGGAAAATTGATTACTTTTCCTTGATCACCTGTTTTATGAAAAGGTTTTTTTGATGCTTAGTCTTGCTCTAGAAAACAAAATGTTTTGTTTTGACAAAATATGGTGCTTCAAGTGGGATGGGATGTTTTCAAAGATAAAACTTAATGGTGGATCCATCATGGCCATAATGGGTTGAACATCGAAAAAGATGTACCTCTGCTAGGTACCAAACTTTAGGTTTTAAATGATAAAGCTGAGACCGGGCGGGTGACTTGCACGTGAAGAGAGTCTCGGTGTAGTGTCTCCGTCTGTGTCGATTAAGGACCGTGTCGATGTAGGCTTGATGATTGAGGACCTTTTATCTAGTCACATCTCATCATAGGTAAGCTTTGCCTCAGGCAGACTAATACCAGAATAAGACAACACGCAATGGGAGTGGAGAAATGGCGAGAGTAGTGTGTACCCTCCGTGGCAAGAGGATGGACGGTGGTGTATCTGTGCTCTCGGTTAGCATGAACCTGATCTGGTCTTAAGAACCCCGGTGGCGAGTTGACATATGCAAGGGTTAAGTGCTACATATATCGTGTGATTGGAGATCCCCAGCTGGGTATTAATTGATTAGGATTGCCGTTACTTCTCGGACATGAAGACTTGGTCACTGCCCTACACGTAGCATTCCAGTGAACAAGAAGGGTTGATAAAAGGATGGCTAGTATAGGCCAAGTGCTTGAACTAGGGTAGAAATAACTCTAGATTCAGGTAATGACTTAACTTGCTAATAAAACTAGATTTTTAAGGATCCACTATTAGTAAGCATTTTTGCAAACAGAGTCTTGATTCTTGATTAAGCCTTACCTTGACTCCCTCAAGCCAGCATATCCTTGAGAGTCTTTTGTTTTGACGGGTAAGACTTGCGAAAGTACACTTCGTACTCAGGGTTTTCAAACCCATGTTGTTGTAGGTGAGGAAGCAGGAAACTTTTGCTGCTTTTGCTCTAAGGTGGTGCCAAAGGAAGAATCTCAAGAGTGAAGCCTCGGGAGGATGTTGTCCTCCTTTTAAAAACATTATACTTTTAAGCGGGAGGGGTTTTTGCCTCCTGAGTTTGTAACAATAGTACTTCTGCACTCATATACCACTGGTCTATAATAATAACACTCTTTCTATATTTTAATGTAAATTAAGTTACTGTAAATGCTTCCGCTTATTTGTTCCTCTGATGTGTTGTAATATCTGCTTGACGGGTGAAACGCTCTTGGGCAAAGGTAAAGGATTCAGATACCGAACTTGTCGAGTGATCAGGTGCATCTACAGGGTTGTCCGAGGTCCGCTGGACAAGGACAACTGTAGGTGGGCCTAATGACTTGGGAGGTTCTGTCACAGCTGGTATCGGAGCAAAGCCCATCTCTTCAGATATTATGAGGCATTTCAAAAGGAATTTTCAAATACTTATCCAAGAAAATTTCTTTCGTTCTCACCTTGCCACTTTCTGAAATACTCATCTTATAAGACCAGGTAACAAAGTGCAATGTATAGGAGGTTGTGAATCAACGATAGTTGATTCCGTAATTATGCATGTATCATGTTTAAAAACTATACTAATAAAGTTTTCCCCCTTATGGAGATATGCCGCAGCGTACGAGGAAAACCACGCGTAAGTCCACTGGACCTATTGGCGTACCTCAGCTGGCTCCAAGATATGAAGGGAGCAGCAGCGGCAGTAACGACCCCATAGGAGACCTAGAAGCCCAAGTGGAGCAGCTTCGGACGGAGCTATGTCACCGAAACAGGGTGTTGGTAGAAGATGGTCAACGTATGAATGAGTTGAGAGCTGACGTCAGACATCTGCAAGACGAGCTTGCTGAACGGGATTTGGCAATCGATTAGGCTGTCAATTCACGTTCGACTGCTTGGGACCGGGAAGCCAAAGCTCGAGCCCGTGTGGATAAGCTTAGCATGACCCTTGATAACTTGCAGGTGTATTACAATACTTTACATGAGGAAGTCCATGTACTGTATTCGCGATTGCGCCCAGACGTGCCTGCCGACCCTGTTGCAATGGGAGCCGGACCCTTAGGAACATCAGGTGAAGGATTTGGTGGGGAATTGGACAATTTTAAGCCCCCTCCTTCTATGAACTTGGCTGACGAGCGATCTCCTACAACAGACAGTGAAGCAACCAAAGACGATAAATACTAGAGTAGTATAGTTTAGATATAATACTAATGTAAAATAGGTAATGGAGTCATGTTGTACATTTGAGTCTGTATCATTACATTTTGGTAATGTAAAATGATGGTATGTATCAGCATGTTATATTTCTCCAAATATTTCTTTGCCTCAGATGCCATCAAGGACTCATGCGCATGAAGGCGCGGGTACTTCCCGTGGTCGGGAAGACACGCCTAACCCACCGCCTGTACCGCCAACATTGGCCGAGGCTATCGCTGCCTTGGTCAATGCGACCGTCGACAATACCCGCTTTATACGTGAAATGGCGGGAAATCAATTCCAGCAACATGGCGAAAGGGCTTATCCACAGGGACCACGTGAGACTTCATACCTGGACTTCTCTAAAACCCGTCCCCCACTCTTCGTTAAAGCCGAAGATCCTCTAGAAGCCGACGAATGGGTACAGGTTATGGAGCAGAAATTTGGACTAATCCGCTGCACTGAAACCCAGAAGCCGTTGTTCGCTGCTCAGCAATTAAGAGGCCCTGCCAGTACTTGGTGGGGAAATTTTGTGGAAATTCAACAAGCCGGACATCAGGTCACGTGGGATGAATTTAAGTTAGCGTTTCGTGAGCACTATATTCCAGAAGGAGTGCTACACATGAAATAGGAGGAATTTATGCGACTCAAGCAAGGAGGAGATACTATCATGCAGTATCTCAACAAATTTAATCATTTATACCAATATGCAATTGACCAAGTAAATACAGACCTGAAAAAGGAGAATTGCTTCATGAGAGGCCTCAACGACCGACTTCAAAGAAAAATGGCCACCTGCCTAGATCTCACATACAGCAGGGCTGTCAGCACCACGCTGGCAGTTGAAACTAAGAATACAGGCCAAGGAAAATCGAAGGGATTTGGAGGTGACAGGTCCAATCAGGGACCTAAGAAGCGACCAAGGTTTGTAATCCGACCTTTCAATCAAAATCGTTCTTCGCCTCGTCTGCCCTCCTACCCATTCAAACAGCATGTCTTCATTCGCCCTGCCACTACCCCCACTTCAACAAATCAGCCGAGTGCCCCTGGTGCTCGTTTCCCCGCCCTCCCTAGTTCCTCAACTGGCTGCTTCAACTGTGGGAAGTCTGGTCATTTTATCAAAGACTACCCATATCCGAGGCAGAATAAATCCAACAATCAGCAGAACTCAGGGAGCTCGAATCAAGGCAAAGGGAACGTGGCAAATAATTCAGCAGGCAAGAATATCAAGAAGACTGGGCGAATATACTACACTCAAGTGGCCACTACACCAGAGAGAGAGCCAATTATGATGGGTACGTTTCTTGTGGCCAATCACCCAGCAGTTATTCTCTTTGATTCTGGTGCTTCTCATACATTCATAAGCAAGAAATTCGTGGAGAAATATTGCATTCCTTGCACTGAATCAAGGGAAGAGTTTCTTATTCATTTGCCTAGGGGACAAATATTTACTAAAGAAGTGGCCTTCAATGTGCCAGTAACATAGGCTGAACGGGATTTCCCACCAATATTATTGTTCTGAAAGGCCAAGATATAGATGTAATTCTAGGCATGAATTGGTTAGCCCAGCACAAAGCTATCCTCAACACTGATTTGAGAACCATCAGGTTAGGGATGTTCCTAAAACATCCGACTTGTATCACAAATCTAATATTTTAGCACAATTATACATATAATTTAAAGCTAATTTTTAACAATGTTATTAAGAATATTATGAAGTATTTAAATAAATTTTTATATAGCTTTTTATGTACATTATTTTATCCCTATAACAAAAAAGTGAAAAAACATCTGAATCCGTATTCGGATAGACATCCAAATTTTATATCAATTATTTAAAAAGATATAGAACGAATTTAATGTTTATTTTTTGTGAAGATTAATAGCCTCAATGCTAAAAACAAGAATATAAATTTACATAACAAATTATATATATTATTTGTTCACAATCAAAGAAAGAAGACCAAAAATTTGACATCCGAATAAATATCCGGATCCATCCCTACATCAGGTTGAGCTATGGCCATGAAGAGGTTCTCTTGTCCATTCCTTTTGCTATTCCAGCTAAACCATTTGGCAGAGTCTATGAAGCTATCATACCGAAAATCCAAGATATTTCGGTAGTATGTGAATTCCCGGATGTCTTTCCGGAAGATCTACCGGGATTGCCTCCAGAAAGAGATGTAGAATTTGTGATTGAACTGAAGCCCGGTACGGCTCCTATTTCTAGAAGGTCGTACCAAATGCCTCCAAATGAGTTGGCAGAGCTCAAGACTCAATTACAAGATCTACTGGAGAAGGGATTCATCCGGCCTAGTTCGTCACCTTGGGGATGTCCCGCAATCTTTGTCAAGAAGAAGGATCAAATGCTTCAGATTTGCGTGGACTACAGACCCCTTAACGAGGTCACAATCAAGAACAAGTACCCTCTTCCTCGGATTGATATTTTATTTGATCAGCTTACTGGAGCTCGGGTATTTTCCAAAATTGACCTCAGGTCGGGCTATCATCAGATCCGTATCCAACTCGAAGATATACCCAAGACCGCATTTACTACGCGGTACAGATTATTCAAATATTTGGTTATGTCTTTCAGATTAACGAATGCTCCTGCCCACTTCACATATCTAATAAACTTGGTATTTATGTCCGAGTTGGATAAATTTGTGGTGGTCTTCATTGATGATATCTTGATTTATTCCAAGAATGAAGAGGAGCATGCTCGGCATCTACGAATCATATTAACACGCTTAAGGGAACATCAATTGTATGCTAAATTCAGTAAGTGTGCGTTTTGGCTGCAGGAAATCCAATTTTTGGGACACGTATTGTCTGCCAAGGGGATTGCGGTTGATCCCAGCAAGATCAAGGATATTCTAGAGTGGAAACCGCCAACCACTATGCATTAGGTTCGAAGTTTCCTTGGACTGGCTAGCTATTACCGCAGATTTATCCCGGATTTCTCCAAGCTTGTAAAGCCAATCACAAGCTTATTGAAGAATGATACAAAATTTAATTGGTCCTCAAGATGCAACGAAGCCTTCGAGCAGCTAAAGGTATTATTGACCACTGCTTTGGTATTAGCTCAACCGGATATTGAGAAGCCTTTTGATGTATACTGTGACGCATCAGGCAGTGGTCTAGGCTGTGTCTCAATGCAAGAGGGACGAGTTATAGCATATGCTTCAAGATAGTTGCGCCAGTATGAGGAACATTATCCAACTCATGACTTAGAATTAGCTGCTGTGGTTCATGCCCTTAAAATATGGCGTCATTATCTGCTGAGAAATATCTGCCATATATATACAGATCATAAAAGTTTAAAGTACATTTTTACCCAATCAGAACTAAATATGAGGCAAAGGATATGGCTTGAGCTGATTAAGGATTATGAATTAGAAATTCACTATCACCCACGCAAGGCCAACGTGGTGGCAGATGCACTAAGTCGTAAGGCTTCCTGCCATTGTCTTACAGTAAAGACTTCTGACATCACATTATGCCAAAAAATGGAGAAGTTAAACCTGGGAATAATTCAGCATGGAACCTTACACCAATTAAAGCTTGAGTCGGTTCTTCTGCAAAAGATAATTGATGCCAAAGAAGTGATAAGGGGATGAAACATGTTCATGAGAAAATAAAAGATGGTAAAGCAAACTATTTCAGAAAGGATGATCAAGGCATAATATGGTTTAATAACCACATAGTTGTGCCTAAAGATGATGATGTCCGCCAGCAAATTTTTGGATGAAGCACATCTTAGTCGATATTCCATCCATCCCAGAAGCACTAAGATGTATGAAGATTTAAAGCAACATTATTGGTGGACAAAGATGAAGATTGAAATTGCACGCTATGTGGCGAGGTGTGACACATGTAGACATGCCAAAGCCATACATATGAAGACTGCTGGTCCACTGCAATCTTTGCCCATCCTGACTTGGAAATGGGAGGACATTAGCATGAACTTTATTGTAGGATTACCCAGGACAACAAAAGGATTTGATTCTATCTGGGTTATAATTGATCGACTTACAAAGATTGCCCACTTTCTTCCAGTTAAGGTAAAGTATCCAGTAATCACATGTGCAGAACTTTACAATGCTCGTATTCTCAATTTGCACGGGTCCCAAAAATAATTGTGTCAGACCGTGGACCGCAATTTGTATCCAAATTCTAGGAAGAACTCCACAAATCTCTGGGTACTAAGTTGCTCCACAGTACGACCTATCATCCTCAAACCAGTGGACAGACTGAGAGAGTGAACAAAATACTTGAAGACATGTTACGGGCATGTGTTCTGGAGTTCCCACAGAAATGGGATGAATGCTTACCATTAGCAGAGTTTTCATACAACAACGGCTATCAAGATGGCACCATTTGAAGCATTATATGGACGACAGTGTCGTACTCCATTAAATTGGTCTGAACCTAGAGAACGATGGTTTTTCAGGCCTGATATGGTCAAAGAAATGGAAGAAAAGGTTCAATGAATTATACATAATTTGAAAGAAGCACAAGCTCGAGAAAAGAGTTATGCAGACAAATGACGCCAACTATTATACTTTCAAGTCCAAGATTATGTGTACATGAAAGTATCACCTATGAAGGGTGTGACTCGTTTCGGTGTAAAAGGAAAGCTCGCACCTCGATACATTGGTCCATTCCTCATTCTTGAACAATGTGGACCAGTGGCATATCAACTCCAATTACCCGAAACATTGTCTGTAGTGCACAATGTGTTCCATGTATCCCAATTGAAGAAATGTCTTCGGGTGCCAGATCGAACTATTGATGTGATGGATGTTACCTTGGAACCAGACTTAACATATTTAGAACATCCTATTCGAGTCCTGGATCAAAAGGACAGGATCACCCGAAGAAGAGTTCTCAAATTCTATAAGATTCTCAAATTCTATAAGATACAATAGAACCAACATACTGAAGATGAAGCTACATGGGAAACCCAAGACTTTTTAGAAAAGAATTTCCCAGGCTTTTTAGCTTCATATAATTTGTGAGATATGTACAATTATTGTAAAAGAGGAGTAGACCCAATACCACCCCCTGCCTTGTACAAGAAATAAGGAAATAAAATATGACGCGTTTCCTTTTCCACTACTTGCCTAGGACTTTAAATCTCGGGACGAGATTCTTTTATGGGGGGATGGATGTAACACCCCTGGTGTTACTGTCACTAAAATTTGAGCATAACATCATGAGCATGAGCATATCATGTGTTTGTCACACCTAGAATGCATTCACTAGGTAAAAATTTCAAATAAGTTGTACTGATATGGCTTGATGTGTGGGTAACCCTAGGGTGAAGTGCTTAACCCCAGATTTGGGTTATGGATATAAGAGAAGCACAAGCATGTGAAAACTTCAAAAGACATGAGAACTGACCCTAAGATATCCCCTTGAAAGGACTTGAGTGGCATCAAAACCCTAGAATACTAAAAACCCTGAAAAGACCCCTGGAAAACCCTAAATTGGAACCCTATGGGGCTAAGTGTAAATTGGTGCACTTTTGGACCAAAGTGCAAAAACCAAGGTATTATGGCACCTCAAATCATATGTTTCACACGTTTGAGGATTTGCAAATCAAATTATGAGATTTGGGCTTAATTGCAAAAAGACATCCTATACCTCTCATATGGCTAAGTCTGAAATCAGTTGAATAGGGCTAACTTTAGAGCTCTATATTTCTAAATCTACAAGGAATTTGTCCAGGGTCAATACATCAAAATTATAGAGCTACTAAAGGAGTATAACTTTGGTTAAGTCATCAGGCATAAGTGCTGTACAAAAGATGAAGTTAAATGGACTCCAAGTACTGCTGTCAGTCACCCCTATAGCCTGAATTTTACTAACATTGAGATTTGATCAACTTTGGACTCGATTCAAGCTCAAAGGAGTGGGTACATGAGCCAGGTCTCTATAGCCGATTTGTAGTTGGATTATAGGACTACAACTTTGATGCAGAGAGATGGTCATGTCACTGTATGAAATTTGGAGCTAATCGCCCTGCAAGTCGGTCTGTCAGGCGCTCTGAATAGGCCTCCAATGGTACAGTGCCACACAAATATCAGTAGGTTCAGGGAATATTGCCGCCGGTGACCTTACGCCTCGATTGACGCCGGTGATGTGATTCGTGCTCAACGGAGTACTGATAGGTGCTCGGGGTAGTAAATATCGCCTTGAGGATGAACCTAGGCCACTATTCAACCCCGGCCGCCGTGTCTGCCTGACTCACGGCCAGTTCAGATAAGGTCGCCGGAGTTGGTCGCCTATCGACCGCGCGCCGCGTGCCTAGGTGCCTTACCACGTCACAGTAACTCGTATTACGCATGTCCGTTGATCGCCGGTGTGCTCGCCATGGTGAAAGCCACCAATTCCTTGCGACAGTACTCTCCTCTCTCCTTGGCCGCCACCGCGCCATCTCAAATTCACGGGCCACCGCCCCCGGATCCTATAAATTGAGTGTGCCATCGGCTTCGCCATGTAGTCAAGCACCCAACGCACCCACCCGTGCCTCCGATTATCCACCAGAGAGCCCCAATTTGAGACTTCCCCCAAATCGGTCTAGAGCACCGTACTAAGTAACCTCGTCGCGGTCAGCGCTCCACAGGTCCGATCATGTTCTCCTCGCTCTTGTTCTAGCATTCCTGTGTGCCCTTGAAGCTCATCGGTCCAACCAATTGCACTGAACCAGAGTAGATCAACGGGAACACTTTGAATTGTTCCGAATTGCGCGGTCACCGTGAGCAGATGGTTTGGGGGCTAGAACCTTGAAATTGATCGAGGGGAAACGATTGTTAGGGGTTAAATTAAGTGTTAGCCAAGCTAGAGCCCTAGCCGTTGCCTATTCCGACCAGTACGAGCTCGCCGGAGCTCGGTCTGTCGCCGTTCACCGTCGAGGATCGCGGGTTGTGAAGGAATAGAAGTACGATGGTCTCGGTGCAATTGTCAGTGACTCAAGGAAATAGTGCTACAAACTCGGTTCAGATTGTTTAAATCGCCAGGGGCCTTTGTGCAAAGTCGTCAGCGCGGGCGTGCGCACGGGCGCTTTCGCCTGTCGTGGGCCGTCCCAGGCCAGATTAAGCCCACTACTGTTGATGCTTTCCCTTTTTCTTTTTCTACCAGACTTTGAAAATCCATAGGAAATCCTAGAAAAATGCTAAAATGTGAGACCAATTTTGTTGGACTCCTAAATTTCTATAGTATTTAATAAAAATGGTTCCCAGATTTTTAGTCCAAACAAGGAATTATATAGTATTTAAAGGGCTTAAACCTTTACTCCTGGAATTTTAGAAATTAATTAGTAACTCCAAAAAGCACCAAACTTTTTGGATAAGCTTAAAATGATATTTAGAAATCTTGGGTGAAGTTTGACTTGCTTTGGACATTGTTTGATTCCTAAACCTAAAACCCTAGTCTTCTAAGTAATGTCTGCCCTCTGAAATAAAGAACTGACTTCAAAAACCCTAGTTCCCTGAAGAACCGTGAAGGAAAATTGTATTCAAGACCTAATATGATATACCTTTATTATCATTGCATTTACATAAACATCACATGAGCATTCATGTTATATATATAGAGAACGAGGAAGAAATAGTTGTTGAAGGAGAAGGAGCTACACCACCACCACCTGAAGACCCACCTGCCGGGAACTGCTTATATTTTGATATTTGTGGAGAAGAACCTGATTCTCCTATAACACAAGACAAGCCCCGGTGCATTTGCCACCTCCTTGCTATTTTAAAATCTTTCTCACTTGCTTGATGCATTAGGTGATAGGAGTTGTGTGCTAAACAATTGATGCATTTCCTTCCTTGGAAACCTGATTACTTTTCCTTGATCACCTGTTTTATGAAAAGGTTTTTCTGATGCTTAGTCTTGCTCTAGAAAACAAAATGTTTTGTTTTGACAAAATATGATGCTTCAAGTGGGATGGGATGTTTTCAAAGATAAAACTTGATGGTGGATCCATCATGGCCATGATGGGTTCAACATCGGAAAAGATGTACCTCTGCCAGGTACCAAACTTTGGGTTTTAAATTATAAAGCTGAGACCGGGCGGGTGATTTGCACGAGAAGAGAGTCTCGGTGTAGTGTCTCCGTCTGCGTCGATTAAGGACCGTGTCGATGTAGGCTTGATGATTGAGGACCTTTTAACTGGTCACATACCTCATCATGGGTAAGCTTTGCCTTAGGCAGACTAATACCAGAATAAGACAACACGCAATGGGAGTGGAGAGATGGAGAGAGTAGCGTGTACCCTCCATGGCAAGAGGCTGGACGGTGGTGTATCTGTGCTCTCGGTTGGCATGAACCTGATCTGGTCTTAAGAACCCCGGTGGCGAGTTGACATATGCAAGGGTTAAGTGCTACATATGTCGTGTGATTGGAGATCCCCAGCTGGGTATTAATTGATTAGGATTGCCATCACTTCTCGGACATGAAGACTTGGTCACTGCCCCACAGGTAGCATTCCAGTGAACAAGAAGGGTTGATAAAAGGATGGCTAGTATAGGCCAAGTGCTTGAACTAGGGTAGAAATAACTCTAGATTCAGGTAATGACTTAACTTGCTAATAAAACTGGATTTTTAAGGATCCACTATTAGTAAGCATTTTTGCAAACAGAGTCTTGATTCTTGATTAACCTTACCTTGACTCCCTCAAGCCAGCATATCTTTGAGAGTCTTTTGTTTTGACGGGTAAGACTTGCGAAAGTACACTTTGTACTCATGGTTTTCAAACCCATGTTGTTGTAGGTGAGGAAGCAGCAAACTTTTGCTGCTTTTGCTCTAAGGTGGTGCCAAAGGAAGAATCTCAAGAGTGAAGCCTCGGGAGGATGTTGTCCTCCTTTTAAAAACATTATACTTTTAAGCGGAGGGGTTTTTGCCTCCCGAGTTTGTAATAATAGTACTTCTGCACTCATATACCACTGCTCTGTAATAATAACACTCTTTCTATATTTTAATCTAAATTAAGTTACTGTAAATGCTTCCGCTTATTCGTTCCTTCGATGTGTTGTAATATCTGCGTGACGGGTGAAACGCTCTTAGGAAAAGGTAAAGGATTCAGATACCGAACTTGTCGAGTGATCAGGTGCATCTACAGGGTTGTCCGAGGTCCGCTGGACAAGGACAACTGTAGGTGGGTCTAATGACTTGGGAGGTTCCGCATAGGATGCTTTGTCTAACAGTAATCCTGGCCACTTGTTGAGGCCCCAACTCCCTTGTAACATGCTCCCCTTGAACAATGAAAGGGAGGGCACTAGCGATGCAGAGGATAGGTCGATTTACATCCAGACCCAAGACACTCAAGCTCTCAAGCAATATAACTCATAGTGGATGTAGGGTATTACGCTCTAGCGACCTGAATCACTCTATACACTTGTGTTCTTTAGTTCACCTATTCGATCAGGCAAACCTCTAGGCCCCTCCTCAACAGAGGACTAGGGCGTGTGCATTCTGCCACCCAGTCAGAGGGATTTTCTGCCTCCGATAGACCGGTTCTCACCAAGTGACAACCCAAGAAAATAGTACAACCATAATACTTATATGGACACTCGAATAGGGAAGAGTTTCTTGGTCGTTATCAACAAAATCTGGTTACATTTCTCATCCTTGTTGTGAACTGATCGAGATACGAAAATAGGACCGATTTTTGGTGTATTTCGGTTTCAAATTTGAAAATGTAAAAAATCAAAATTTACTCAACAAAACGTCTTTTGAAATTTCAATACAAGAATGTAATCCCTGGTATTGACTAATTAATTAAATGGAATGGAGTTGTGGTTTGCTTACTTGAAATAAGGCATATGGGCTCTCCTTGCATAGGAAGGTGCAAGTTGGTTTATTTGTTGTTTTGTCATTCACCCATTAGGAGGACTCTGGTACTTGCTGATAGGATAAACCTAGAATGGGCAACAACACTATAGGGGAGATTTTTAAAAGGTATTATAGTGTACCCAGACACTATCAGCGCCCTTGGGTACGAATGCCCTAGACTCCACACGAAAAATAGGCAATAGGACCAACCCTCAAGGTGGTTTAAGAGACGACAAGACCACATTGTGGAGTCATCAATATGCGTGGCTAGGGCTCTGCCATGATGCTAAACATATGGGGAGCCTCACCACTCAAACCTTCAAAAAGGCACCTTCCTACAACGGCTAATGTTGGCCCCGGCTCCACCACATGTCATGGTCGGCCTCTGCCCTTCGCATGGTCTAGTGAGGCCATGTGCTCCTAAGATATCTCTAGGAGTCCTAGACCCCCTGGGTGGACTCCAAACATCTAGGATGGGCCCTTTCTCAAGCTCCTGCTCCACCAACTACTATGTGAGGATTGGAGGCCCTAAAATAGCTAGGTTCCATGCTCACCACATTTCTCCTAGACCCCTCCTATGCTAGCCTCGGCCATGGAGGCTCTACAGGCGCCACATGTCCTTGAGGCCCTAGTGTCCTAGGGGGGACAAGGCATGTGTAACACTGATGTTTACCTCCTGTTAAACTATACTTATGGACTCAAGCACAGAATATCGACAATAATAACGGTCTCTATGTTCTAATATTCACCTATCAAAATTTCTATATCTTTTTCATATCTGTCTATCCGGCCTATTCTAACTGCTTCACGAAGTCAGAACGTATCTGTTATAGAAATAGGCAAGTCTGGTGATTATTTAAAATTCATTGGTCACACACATATGAATTTGGAAATTTAGTTCAGTCCTTCGATTTCGTCGCAAACAAATTAAATAGAACTCAATGACTAAAGTTTTTAGTGCAAAATAATTCAGTCCCCACTCATCAACCGAGAAGTTGCGTCCAAGGATTTATAATTGAGCTTCGATTCTTCAAAAAATAAATTAAAATTAAATTATCTAGCTATGGAATCAGGTGTCCAGATAGTAGATGAAATTAATTGATTTCAAATTGAATCAAACGTAAAATAGCGATGTTGATACCATTTTGGTTTGTCTCGTTTGCATCCTGCTTGGATTCAAATCCTAGAAATTGCTTTTGTGTGTATTTCTTTGTTAAAAATTGGAGAAGGAACAAAAATCTAAATTCTCCATTATCCTCCCACCGCCCTAGCTCCTTTTCCTTATCCCTGTTTCTAGACATCGCTCACGGGAGGTTGGCTACTTCACATCATCTACTTGAAGCCGCCCCAATTTTCCCTATCTCCTTCCCAAGCTGAGATTGCCCTGGTTCCAGCAGCTCGATGCCAGCCCCTCTCAATCTTCCATCACTGCTGCTTAGCTCGCCCCAGCGCAGACCACCCCTGCTCCCTCTTGCAGCTCGCCCTGGCTCCAACTTCAACCATAGGCGGCGACCTCCCTTTCTGCAGCAAGGAAGTCTCCCCCTACTCCCTTGCTTCTCCTATGGTGAGCTCGTTCCCTGCCCTAGTGCTCATGGCTGCCATTTCTCTAGCCATGTCGAGCCCTCTCCCTTGGACGCCAACACCTCACCGGTGTTTTCCTCGTGACACTATGATGCGTGGCCGCGTTCTATGCGCCGTTGGGCCACACCTGCCCTTGCTCGGCATTCTCTGGTTGTGCTCGCCGCTAGCCCTGTGGCGAGCTCCCTGCTTCGTCCTCGCCATGGACATTGTCCAACACGTGCGCTGGTTGTGTTTCCTCCCTCGCGCAGCACCTTGGTGGCTATCGAGTAGCACACCCTGCCTACGCAGCCCCAGCCACGACGTCGTCCATCCCATTCGGCGCGCTCTAGGTGTTCGATGAAATGGGAGAACCAAGGAACTATCGTTGTTTCTCATCCGTGACCCCACCAGTCTTATGCGTAGTCCATATATTGTGTTCCTCATCGGTGAGGCTTGCTGTTCATGCCGTGTTGAGAGCACCTAGAAGGGGGTGAATAGGTGATCTTGTAAAACCAAATACTAAATAGCCACACACTTGATTATTAAGGTGTTAGTGCGGCTAAGTAGCTATGAAGCGAGTTCTTGTGAACAAAACAATCACAGAAAAGCAACACAAGAGACACACGATTTTTATCCCGTGGTTCGGCCAAGTAACACTTGCCTACTTTTACATAGTGGCGTCCTAATGGATGAGGGTTGCACTCAACCCCTTTCAAGTGATCCTATGATCAACTTGAATACCATGGTCTTTTCACTTTAGAGTATTCTTCCCGTTTGCGAGGAATCTCCACAAGTTGGAGCCCCTTGTCCTTACAATATAGATCACAAAGAAAGCACAAGAGTAAGGATGAGAGAGCAACACATGCAAGACTCAAATCCGCAGGACAATCACGCACACAAGTGAAGAAGTGAGCACACAAACACAGCACAATGAGTTTATAACTCGAACAGTGCTCAAATCTCAAGAATGATGATCCGATTGCGTGAATGTAGAGTCTAGGTGTCTTAGGATGTTTCTTGTAAGCTTGGTGTCATGCTCCATGTGCCTAGGGGTCCCTTTTATAGCCGCAAGGCAGCTAGGAGCCGTTGGAAACCAATTTGGAAGGCAATTCCTGCCTTCTGTCGAGTGGCGCACCGGACAGTCCGGTGCGCCACCAGACAACCACTGTAGCAGTCCGATGCTCGATTTCCTTCCATACTGGGCACAGCCGACCGTTGGTCCTCCGGGCTAGTTGGCGCACCGGACACTGTCCGATGCACACTGGACAGTCCGGTGCACACCGGACAGTTCGGTGTGCCCAACCGACCGTTGGTGCGGGCCACGTGTCGCGCGTTGATCGCACGGACGACCGTTGGCCGCAAGTGCCGTTGACTCACCGGATAGTCCGGTGCACCACCGGATAGTCCGGTGAATTATAGCCACGTCGCTTTTTCTTTTCCCAAGAGCGACGAGTTCGTCGCTGACGACTCACCGGACAGTCCGGTGCACCACCGGACAGTCCGGTGATTTATAGCCACGTCACTCCGTCGTTTCCCGAGAGCAGCCGGTTCACTGTCGGCTTGCCTGGGTCACCGGACACTGTCCGGTGCACCACCGGACAGTCCGATGTGCCAGGCCTGAGCTGGTGTTGGCTGTACACAACCAACTCTTTTCCAATTCTTTTCTTCTTCTTTTGTCACTGTTTCTAGCACTTAGATAAACACGTTAGTATTCAAAAACAATTTACTAAGTCTAGAAACATACCTTGTTCTTTGATTTTGCACTTCACACACTTAGCACATAAGAACTCAATCAATATGTGTTGGGCATCTAATCACCAAAACTCTTATAGAAATGGCCCAAGGGCACATTTCCCTTTCAATCTCCCCCTTTTTGGTGATTCATGCCAACACATTTCAAAGCAACTAAGAAGTGCAGATTAAGACCAAATTGTTGTTCACTTAGTATTTGGCATATTTGGATCACTCTTTGCCACCACTTGGTTTGTTTTTGCAAATCAAATTCTTTTTCCTATTTCTAAGTCAAACACACTTGTTTGGGCAGATAGAGATATGTTCCAAGAGTGAAATAGAACAAGTGCCAAAAACTCTCCCTTTTCCCATAGTCAAATTTCTCCCCATAAGAGACCAAATTTTGCAATAGGAGTGTTTTGAACAAATCACAAATTCTAACTCTACTATTTTCAAAAATTCTCAAGGGTTGGCTGATCCATTTGCTTTGGCCCTTAATTTCTCCCCCTTTGGCATTAAGCACCAAAACATGATCATTTTTGGCCCTTTAACCCCATTGCCTCACCAAAATGTCAAAAAAGCAAAAAGGTAATGAGATCACAAGTATGAACTTGGAATTAAATACACTAATACCGGAGTGTAGTGGAAGTCTTTGCGTCGTCCAAGTTCACTTTCCCTTTCAATGTACCTTCGAGACTACATCAAGTGTACTCAAACAAACAAATTAGTCTCAAAGGGATCAAGTTGTAGCACATCTCCCCTAAACATGTGCACATTTGCATAAGGACTTGTGAGGTCCGGGGATGACTTGTACAACTTGAGCACCATGAATAAACAACAAATGACATAAATTCTTAAAGTAACATGATCAAAGGCATAGAACACATGTACGCTATAGATCAATCCAAGTTACGCGAATCTAAGACATTTAGCTCACTACGCAGCCTGCAAAACCTTTTCTCATCTAAAGGCTTAGTGAAGATATCAGCTAGCTGGTTCTCGGTGCTAATATGGTACACCTCGATATCTCCCTTTTGCTGGTGGTCTCTCAGGAAGTGATGCCGGATGTCTATGTGCTTAGTGCGGCTATGTTCAACAGGATTATCCGCCAAGCGGATTGCACTCTCATTATCACATAGGAGTGGGACTTTGCTCAGATTGTAGCCAAAGTCCCGGAGGGTTTGCCTCATCCAAAGCAGTTGCGCGCAACACTGTCCTGCGTCAACATACTCGGCCTCAACGGTGGATAGGGCAATGGATGTTTATTTCTTGGAACTCCAGGACACCAGGGACCTTCCTATAAATTGGCAAGTCCCTGATGTGCTCTTCCTATCAACCTTGCACCCAGCATAGTCGGAGTCTGAGTATCCAATCAAGTCCAAGGTAGACCCCTTTGGATACCAGATCCCGAAGCAAGGTGTAGAAACTAAATACCTAAGAATTCGCTTAACGGCCACAAGGTGACATTCCTTGGGGTTGGAATGAAATCTAGCACACATGCATACACTAAGCATAATGTCCGGTCTGCTAGCACAAAGGTAAAGTAATGAACCTATCATCGACCAGGTCTGCCTTGTGATCAACAGACTTACCTCCTTTGTTGAGGTCAAGATGCCCGTCAGTTCCCATCGATGTCTTCGCGGGCTTGGCGTCCTTCATCCCAAACCTCTTGAGAAGATCTTGAGTGTACTTCGTTTGGGAGATGAAGGTGCCGTCATTGAGTTGCTTCACTTGGAATCCAAGGAAGTAGGTCAATTCGCCCATCATTGACATCTCGAACTTTTGCATCATCACCCTGCTAAACTCCTCACAAGACTTTTGGTTAGTAGAACCAAATATTATGTCATCAACATTAATTTGGCAAACAAAAAGATCACCATTGCATGTCTTTGTGAAAAGAGTGGGATCGGCTTTCCCAACCTTGAAAGCATTAGAAATAAGGAAATCACTAAGGCATTCTTACCATGCTCTTGGAGCTTGCTTAAGTCCATAGAGCACCTTAGAGAGCTTATACACATGGTCCGGATACCTGTCATCCTCAAAGCCAGGGGCTGTTCCACGTATACCTCCTCCTTGATTGGCTCATTGAGGAAAGCGCTCTTCATGTCCATTTGGAACAGCCTAAAAGAATGGTGAGCAGCATAGGCTAATAATATCCGAATGGACTCTAACCTAGCCATAGGAGCAAAAGTCTCCTCAAAATCCAAACCTGCGACTTGGGCATAACCTTTTGCCATAAGTCGAGCCTTGTTTTTTGTCACCACTCCGAGCTCGTCTTGCTTGTTGTGGAACACCCACTTGGTTCCCACAACGTTTTGCTTTGGACGTGGAACTAGGCTCCAGACTTCATTTCGTTCGAAGTTGTTGAGCTCTTCCTGCATCGTCAACACCCAGTCCGGATCCTGCAAGGCCTCTTCTACCCTGAAATGCTCAATAGAAGAGACAAACGAGTAATGCTCACAAAAATTAGCTAATCGTGAGCGAGTAGTTACTCCCTTGCTGATGTCACCCAGAATCTAATCGACGGGGTGATGTCTTTGGATTGTTGCTCGGACTTGAGTTGGAGGGACCCGTGGTGCTTCTTCCTCCATAACCTGTTCTTCTTGTGCTCCCCTTTGATCCTACCCCTCTTCTTGAGGTACCTGTTCACCGTCTTGAGTTGGGGGATGCACCATTGTCGAGGAAGATGGTTGATCTTGCTCCTGTAGTTCCTGTGTTCGCACATCACCTATCGCCATCGTGCGCATTGCGGCCGTCGGAACTTCTTCTTCATATATATCATCAAGATCAACTTGTTCTCTTGGAGAGCCATTAGTCTCATCAAATACAACATCGCTAGAGATTTCAACTAATCCCGATGATTTGTTGAAGACCCTATACTCCTTTCAACATCTATTTCCGTGCCTGACATGCTGCACAAGGTCTATCTTTCTCAAAATAGACATCAGTTGGTCCTAACACATGATCTCCCTTTAGAAGCTTATGAAGGTTCTTCATCCCAACATGTGCTAGACGGCGATGCCACAGCTAGCCCATATTAGTCTTAGCGATTAAGCTTGCATCTAGATCAGCATTCTCTTTCAAAAAATCAACTAAGTAGAGCTTGCCGTCTAATACACCCTTAAAAGCTAATGAACCATCACTCCTTATAAAGACATATACATCAACATTTGTAAACAGACAATTGTAACCCATGTGACACAGTTGACTTACAGACAGAAGGTTCTACCTGAGCGACTCTACTAGAAATACATTTGATATTGAGTGCTCGTTAGTGATGGCTATCTTGCCTAAGCCCTTGACCTTGCCTTGGTTCCCATCTCCAAAGATGACCGTATCCTGGGAATCCTTGTTCTTGACGTAGGAGGTGAACATCTTCTTCTACCCCGTCATGTGGTTCATGCATCCGCTGTCGATAATCCAGCTTGAGTGTCACACCCGGTTTTAGAAGGCAAAACCGAATGCGAACCATGTACATGCTAGGATCAGCAATTCACGTACACAATAGTTATATAACTGGACATCATCACACTGTGCTCAAATAATAACATAAAAGAAAGTATAATAGTCGATTACATCATGATGTCCGGGACATCCACATAGTCTTAACAATTATCAAAGTGCGAAAAAGAAACGTAGATACACACGGCCTACATAGGCAGCCGACTGGGGGTTTGCCGCTAACCCACACCTAGAACTCGTCATACTCTTGGAACTCCTGGAAGTCCTCCTCCATGACTTCATCTTCACCTGAGCAGTGGTTGCAACGTGGACAACCTGGGGGGTTTGGTGTGTAAAGCAATGGTGAGTAAACATCAACATACTCAGCAAATGTCCTGTTTGGCTGTAGTGGACTAGCTTTATGTGGGGTTAAGTCAAGCTGTTGCTTTTAGTTGGTCAGGTTATTATTACTAGTAGAAAGCTAGGTTTTAGCATTAACCCAAGTTATTAACCCAAAGTACCCTTTCCAAACAGAAAGAATACCACTTACCATTACCATAGTCATAACCAAAACCATCATTCTCATCACCACCTGTAATCCAAACATCTCTGATCAAGTATCTCTAATCAATGGAGCTCCCTTGGCCGCTCATAACCGTGAGCATGGCTGATATATCAGTTTCATAACACTCTGCAGAGGTTGCGCACTTTACCAACAAGCCGTGATTCCCTTTCTGCCCGGAGAGAGCTACTCCCCATTAACCACTACCTAGGTGGCCTGGCTGGGTATCACTACGTAGCCTTTACAAAGATTCCCCAAGGCTGTAGCCGCCAGTTAGGTTTCCTAAATGTACCGCACTCCTCCCCAAGGGGCAAACCAACCTTGGCAGAGCAAGCCACATACACCGAGTCCCATTAACGGCACAACGGTAAAGCAAACTACACCCCGGTTCCTCTAATTATTAAGCTAAGGGCATCCCATTCCACCCTTATGGTTGCACTGTTTTCCTGGGTGGTCATCTAACGAACAGGTCCTTATAGAGAGGCACTCGAGAAACCGCTCGAGTCCCCTTAAAAGCCACAAGTATATCATCATAATAAAAGGGAAAACATCATATCATAGATAATCTCATCATGTTCATTGATTAATGTGAAGCACTAGCATGAAGCTAAACCAAGATAACCCAACCACAATTGGTAAACAAGGACAAGATAGACAAAAGCTAGTTAATCCTTAGGTATAAATTGTGTAAATGCGGAAAGTGAATTATAGAATGTGTAGGACATAGATAGGTCAAGGGACACTTGCCTCCACCGACCAGCTGCTGCTCAGGGTCTTCTCCTGCGAGCTCTTCGGACTCCCTAACTAGACCGTTATCTATGTGAATGCAAACATACATCCATATCCTTGAATTAGGAAATAAACAGTACACCATACAAGAGAACAGATTGAATGAACATGAATGACATATGATTTGCATTCGTAATTACGAGAAACAAAAGAAGGAATTCACAATGGCTAAAGTTAGAGGCGAGAAATACTACGTGCGGGTTTTCGTGAATAATCATTATAACATTTAATCCTACCTAGTCATACGGATAGGTATTAATCACATGCACTAATAGAGTTACAATTTTTCCAATTGGCCGACATTGATTAAGTCATCATTTAACTACATGATATAATTAATGTGATCAATTCTAAGTGCAATTCAACTACATAAATTAAACAACATGCTCAACACGCATAAAATACACGAGGGGGGGGGGGGGGGGGGGGGGGTAGACGGAGTCGCGGGCAGGGGGCCGCGCCACGAAGGGGCACCATGCACGACTGCACGAGCCAAGGCTGCGCCGTGCCGGGGCCTCGCTGCACGGGGGCCACGCCACACCAGGCTAGGGCGAGCGCGCCAGGGCCGCGCCGAGCCGCGCCACCATGCCACGGCCGCGAGCTGGGCGGGGCAGGGGGCCACGACCGTGTAGGGGGACCGCCACACCGGGGAGGGGCCGGGACCGGGGGCGGCTGCGTCGGGCCGGGCACGCCGCGACGGGGGAGGGTGAGTGCACGCGCGCGCAGGGAGGGGCCGAGCCGGGCACGCCGGGGCCGCTCCGGGGGCACCACGGCCGTGCCGGGCCGGACACGCCATGGTCGCGCAGCGAGCGTGCGGGGGGAAGCCGCAACGAGGCGGGCTACGCCGCGACGGAACTCGGGGAGGGCATGAGGGGAGGGGGCGGGGGCCACGCCACGCCGGGGCAGAGGGCCACCACACGGGGATGGGAGGGCCGCGCGCCGTGCAAGGCGGGGCTGAGCCGGGGGCGGACGCGCCGGGTTGTGCTGAGGTGGACATGCCGGGCCGTGCCGAGGCGGGGGGGGGGGGCATGGCCGTGACAAGCAGGGGCCGGGACCAAGGAAGAAGAGGGGGCTGGGAAGAGGAGGGAGATGGGACTCACCGTGACAAGACGAGGGTCGGGCAGATGGGCGCGACGACGGCGGTTTCGTGCGGCGACGGCGTCGTGGAGGGGAGAGAGAGAAAGATCACGCATTGGGGGGTAGAGGAGAGCAAGGAGGTAGTTTTTGGGGTGGGGATGACAGGTGGGCCTGTAGCATCCTAAAAATTCAAATCTTGAAATTTTCTCAAACTTGCTCTAAATTCAAAATGAATTTTAAATTTCATTTCAAAATGTTTGTTTGCGAGTTGATACCAACAAATAAAATATAGTGGTCTATATTCTCTTCAAAATCCTCCTCAAAATATTCTACAAATACTTCCCCAGTGATCACCCTCAAATTGTTTCCAGGAATATTGTCCAGATATTTCCCCAGTAATCCCCCTAAGTTCTTTCCAGAAATATTGCCCAGATATTCCACCGATAACTCTCCAAGTATTTTCCTCCTAAGAAATACCTTCAGAATCATTTTCAAGTCCCTACAAATATTCTCTCCATAATTTTCCTCATGCTCATACGTATACGTATGCCTCCAGTGTCATACGGTGAGCTCTACAAGCTAATTACACTTATACAAGACAAATACATGCTAATCTCCCACTAATCCTCTCATCCTCCCACTAATCCCCTCATCCCTCCCCTTAATCTCCCCACCATGGCTATAAATAGAGGGGCAAGGGCCTCCTCTCCAGCCACCCCAAGCCATTTCATCGCAACTCTCTCCCTCCCCCCCACACGCCCACTCCACCTTCCACACAAGCACACACTAGCACAAGGATCGTTCGGTCGTTCTTCGATCGTTCGTCCACCTGTTCTTTGTTTGTTTGTTCGTTCGTCCGATCGTTCATGGTTCGTTCGTCCGTTCGATCGTTCGTCCGTTCGTTCGTCCAAATAATCTTTGTTCAGCCGTTATGCTGCCGAAATTCCGATCGTTCGTTCGTTCGATTATTCGATCGTTTATCGTTCATTCATAGTTCCTATTCATCGTTCATCGTTCGTAGTTAGTCCCTATTCATCATTCATCCAGATAATCTTTGTCCTGCCGTTATGCTGCCGAAATTCCGATCGTTCGTTCGTCCGATCATTCGATCGTTCGTCTGTTCGTTCATAGTTCCTATTCATCGTTCATCGTTCGTTCATAGTTCCTATTCATCGTTCATCGTTCGTTCATACGAACTATTCACCATTACTATTCATCGTTACTATCCACCATTACTATTCATCACCGTTACTATTCGCCGACACTATTCACTATTGTTACTATTCACCGACACTATTCATCATTGTTACTATTCATCGATGATATCTATAATTACTTTTTCGCCATCACTATTCATCGTTACTATTCATCAATCATCCGATCATCCCAAATTTCAACTACTCATCCATCATGCTGTCCAGTCCACCTAAGACCAGCCAGAGCCATATTCCAGTCATACGAACTCTGGTGACTATGATTTTCCTTCTAGTATGGAACTTCCCATCTGATCACCCATCCCAGGTTTCTCCAAGTTGAGCACGCTTAACTTTGAGATTCCTTCGAACCAGGCTTCCAAACTCCGATTCCAATAATTCTTGTTTCTAAATTCTTATCAAACTATTCCCTATCCAACCATGTCATCCCTTAAGCATGGTTCATATTCCAGAAAACTCCCAAAATACTCTTGTCCCATATTCTGCCTATAACTCTCCTGTTCATACTAAGTCAGATGATTCATTCGTCACTATTCTCACCAACAGTGAACTCCACTGTGCCACACCACATACACCCAGCTACAAATACACCTAGCTACCCTTTCCCTCTCCACACACTCAACACCCTCAGCCTAGGAAAACACCCCACCCACTCAGTTACTCTGCTCTGCCGGCTACACGCATAGTGTCGCTTCGCCTCCAGTTCACCCTCCTGGTAAGCACCTCTGCTCCACCACTAGTAGTATCTCAACACCACATGACACAGATTCTACTCAAGACTCTACCCATCCATATATCGCTATTCTGACCACTATACTAAATATCTGTTGATATACTTGTTGGTTTGTATGTTTGCTTATTCATGTTGCATAGTTATCAGAGCGTTCGTGCCGTCTCGTGGAGGCCAGATATGCAAGTCTATGCCAGGCAGTGGAGCTAGAAGCCAGTTCCGTGAGCTCTCCCCCCTTCGCCGGATAAGCACGGCAAGCTCACTGGATCCCTTTGATGCATAAATTACCTATGTTTTTCAACCACAACCCTCAACCTGTTATTTTATGCATGATATGATTTTGAGACAAGTTATTATGGCCACCCAGCCGCTTGCCGCAATCAATCCTTGATATATTTGTTACAAATGATTTGAGAAAAGGTGTGAGTTTTCAAAAGAAAATGCTTTTCAAAATGAGTATGATGAAGGGTATTCACCCTCATCACCTTGTGAGTGGGATGATCAGGGACTCCCTGGTTTAGGGGAGGGCCTAAGGTGATGGCTCAGCCGGGTTAGGTGTGAGCAGAAGGATTGTCCTCTCATATAAGGACCGGTTTGTCATCCTTCACTACCTGTACTCATGACAAGTACAACCACTCGAGACTGTATGGGTAGTCACTCAATCTGAACTTGTACGGTCTGAACCCCAGGGTTATGATGGCTAGGAAGCACCGGGATGATAAGGAGGGGGAATGTTTTGTCCGGTTTGGACATGGCGGTGGCCTGACTCCTTCTGGTATAACCGTTAAGGTAAGGACGTGCGAGCAAAGAAAGAGATTCGGATTCAGGTCTCATTGGCCATGAGATCGCAGAACCGGACTAGTGGGTGAAGTGTACCCCTCTACGTAGAGTTCAAACCTATTCGAATAGTCTGTGTCCATAGGAATGGACGAGTCTGGTGTGGTATGACAATTAGTGTTTTGTTTTCCAAAAAAGCGTGCTTTTGAGAAAAGTGGTTTTTAAAAGGTCTGGCGGTTGAGCCGTGAGCTATGGTGGACGGGAAGTCCAGTAGCTGTTTTTGAAAATGAAAACCAGTGGGAAACTGCTGAGTTACCTGGATGGTTTAGTCCAGGGGATTTTGTTCTATATTGAAAAACTTCCTGCTCCTTTGGGAGAGGATGCGCTTTGCGAAATACAAAATGTTTTTCAAATAACCCTGCATCAAATACTGCTATTTCTGTAAAATATCCTAAGCTCCACATATTCCATGCATTATATCTGATTTCCTCATTCCATGGGTGAAGGTGGGCTGCTGAGTACGTTTGTACTCACCCTTGCTTATTTGTTGTTTTTCAGAGAAGGTGATCACTGATCGGGTAAGAGTTACACCTGTTCCCAACCTTGCCTGTGGCTGTTGGACCGCTGATTTGCTTCGCTGCGTATATCGGGCTGCTTCAGCCCCACTCTGATGATATGTCCTGAGTTGTGGACCAACTCTTAGAGTTGATCGCCACCTTTATAGTTTTGTCTCGTTTAAGCAGATATAGAATCATCTGTTGTATAAATGTGTTTACTAGCATCCTGGGACTAGTAATTGTATCACATTTGAGTCCTAGAGGATTGGGGCGCTACAGGTGGTATCAGAGCTGTTAGGTTGGCCGCAGGACGTAACCCTTAGCCTGATCCAAATGTTTTTGAGTCAAAACTATTTTCTTAAAAAAAATTCTTGCTCTCATCCCTCCATTTCAAAAATGCTTTTCCCCTTTCCTTCTCTCAGAAGTCAGATGGAGGTTCGCTGCCAACCAGCTTTTGCCAGAATGAAGATGGTTTCCCCAAGTTGCTGAGAGCATGCACAGTTCACCTCGGAATCAGGAGCCAGCCAGAGTATGATGGTCGTGATGAATTCATCGAGCATGGCACAGAGAAGTGTGTCATGACTGTATACATTGGATCCAGTCCGCACCATGTGGAATGGAGTGTCACTGCCGCGGGGCACAGATTCAAAGACACCTGCCAAGTCGTCACTCGCATGGCATTGAGGGCCCTGTGTCAAATTTATGAAGAGGAAGTGGCCGACACCCCGCTCAGATTCTTTCCGCCCTTTTAGAGAGACCGTCCCGTTTGGATGGCCAGGATGCGTGCATTGGAAGGGCAGCAGCTGCTTGAGGATGACCCCACAATCGTGTACCTCACTGCATACCTGCTCACCCTGGATGCCCAGTATGATTTCTTGGCTCGGCACCACCGTCAGATGATTGCCCGAGCAGAAGATGCAGAGAAGCGCAACCGTAAGCTCCATGTGGATCTCACCACAGCTCAAGCCCGTGTAGCTACCTTGGAAAGTCGTGAAGTCATTGCTGTTGAAGCCCTAAAGCAAGCCAAGGATGAGCACGTCCAGAAGTTGATGGAGGCCTACTTGGTAACCCATAACCAACGTAGAGCCCTGCGGATCCAAGAGCCCGCTTCATCCAACCTAGTTCAATCCGTGAGAGTTGAAGATCCCTAGATTCTTGAAGGTCACCCGGTCTCTATCAGAGGAGATAAGAAGGCTTGGGAACTACCGGAAGGAGCCATAGTCTTGGAAGGAATGCCAGTCTTCCCTTAGACTATGGATAAGCAAGAGCACCCCGAATCCTCCCAAGATCCCCCGCTAGAGTTGTTTGAGCCCCTCACCATGAAGAAGATCCAACACCATCCCGTGAGATCAAGAAGAAGCTGCAAGCACCCCACCAGCACCGCCACCCTCTGAGAAGCTACAAGAGCCAGTCCCGCTTGAAGAAGAGTTCGACCCCGTCCTGCCATCTCAGACACCGCCAGAAGAAGTCATCAACATCAACTCCCTCTTGACCCATCCAGGAGATGTCTCAGATTGAAGTTGTGCTAGCCTTGCTAGAAGAGAAGCTGCCAGATCTGAGTTAGTTATGCCCAGTCCTCTGCATGCTTGGGTAGTGAAGTTTTTCTTCACTTTGGCTAGAGCCCTGCATGTATGAGAGGTAATCGTGTAGACCCGTGTTTTGCAAAACTCTATTTGTGTGGCCCCCTAGGGCATTTCAAAATGAATTTCGCTTGATGTTTTCTTCTCTTTTGAGTGCATATGTGATGTTTAACGTTAGTGCTCATAAGTCGCATTTAGCATAGTTCTCAGTTTAGGAGTCGAGCAATAGTAGTTATGCTTAGCCCCCGAATTTGAGTAGTTCATGATTTAGAAAACTCTATTCTTCCCTTATTCAAAACATTTGATTTGTTTGTGCTTATCATTGCTGAGCTTGTGTGTTTTCTTTCCGTTTGTCTTAAAAAGGGTTTTTCTCCAAAAACATAGATCACAAATTAGAGCTAATCCTTACCTTATGCTTCCATTCTCATCTTAACCCATCTCAAGAGAAAAGCACCTTACCAAAGAAGATGCCGGGAAGCTTACCCTTGAAGCCTAGAATAAGCTACAGAAGAAACCTGTCCAGCCGCTTAGTCAAAAGTACCGACCGTGAGAATCAAAGCACTACCCCTGAGTCAAAGTAAACAGAAAAGAGGATAGAAGAAGTTATTACCATACAGAGAGGTAAAGATTCTTGGAACCAGAGACCACAAACATTAGGATCATCGACCGCACCACTCACCCGTGCTCCCCATACGCGTGCCCACCTCCATGCGCACTACTACCGCCGCCCATGCCCCCTTTGCAGCGCACCCACCGCCATTACCGCCAGCAACACCATCCCCCCTCTGTCACACCTGCTGCCACGTGTCACCTGCTCCATCACCACCACTCCACGCCCGAGCACCCAGACTCACCTATAAACTCCCCCACCAGCTCCCTGAACTCCCAACTCGCTCAAAGCAAAAAACGCTCCCAATAAAGTCCCCTCTGCCAAATCGCAAGCAACTCCATTTTCCACTCCCTCGCACCTAAGATCACAATGCTTTGTGATTCTTGGGTTGAAGACTGTTGTACATGGTTCATAGTCTTTGGTTTCCTCTTCTATATGATGGTAATACTCTTTGATAGAATCCTCCAGTGGGAAGAGCAAAGAGAAAGAAAGAGACAGTGAAAAGTGAGAAGAGAAAAGAAGATAGTGAAGAGAAGATAAGAAGAAGGTTCTCCTAGAATCAACCCTGTGTCAGTCATTTCTCCACAGCCTGCTCAAGCAGCAACAGCAGAAGAAGGCCCCGTAACACCCTTGTTATAAGGTACTTCAAGGAGTTCGAATCCCCAAGATTCAAGAGTTCTACCCTCATTCATTTTAAGTGGGGTAGTATTCCAGTAAGGTTCCTGCTATGGAGAAAAAGAAGAAGGCCTGTAGCAAGCTTGTGGAGGACCAGGTCATCAAAGCTTATAAGTTTTTGGATGAGAAGTGGTCACCCAAGTTCCGTTGATGAAGCACCAGAAGACCAATCAAGGAAGGGATCCATGTGGGAGTTCACAAGAGAAAGGTTTGTGTGTTGGCATCGATGCTTCTTCAATAAGCTAGCTGCCAAGCAAAACCTAGAAGACTGAAGATGATCCTTGAGTAGCCAGAATCAGCGTTTGCAATCAGCAACCGAATGCTCCACAAAGGCTAGATCTTGTTGAAGCTCCATCTCCTCGAAGCGTCTGCAAAAGTGAAGATATGTAGCTGAAGTAAAGCTATACCCATAACCCTTCTAAGCCGAATCTCGAGGACGAGATTCATTTTAAGTGGGGTAGATATGTAGCATCCCAAAAATTCAAATCTTGAATTTTTCTCAAACTTGCTCTAAATTCAAAATGAATTTTAAATTTTGTTTCAAAATGTTTGTTTGCGAGTTGATATCAACAAATAAAATATAGTGGTCTATATTCTCTCCAAAATCCTCCTCAAAATATCCTACAAATACTTCCCGAGTGATCACCCTTAAATTCTTTCTAGAAATATTGTCCAGATATTTCCCCAGTAATCCCCCTCAAGTTCTTTCCAGAAATATTGCCCAGATATTCCACCGATAACTCTCCAAGCATTTTCCTCCTAAGAAATACCTGCAGAATCATTTTTCAAGTCCCTACAAATATTCTCTCCATAATTTTCCTCATGCTCATACGTATACATATGCCTCCAATGTCATACGGTGAGCTCTACAAGCTAATTACACTTATACAAGACAAATACATGCTAATCTCCCACTAATCCTCTCATCCTCCCACTAATCCTCTCATCCCTCCCCCTAATCCCCCCACCATGGCTATAAATAGAGGGGCAAGGGCCTCCTCTCAAGCCACCCCAAGCCATTTCATGGCAAATCTCTCCCTCCCCCCCACACGCCCACTCCACCTTCCACACAAGCACACACTAGCACAAGGATCGTTCGGTCGTTCTTTGATCGTTCGTCCACCTATTCTTAGTTTGTTCGTTCGTTCGTCCAATCGTTCATGATTCGTTCGTCCGTTCGTCCGATCATTCGATTGTTCGTCCGTTTGTTCGTCCAAATAATCTTTGTTCATCCGTTATGCTGCCGAAATTCCGATCATTCGATCGTTCGATCATTCGATCGTTCGATCATTCGATCGTTCGATCATTCGATCGTTCATCGTTCGTTCATAGTTCCTATTCATCATTCATCGTTCTTTCATAGTCCCTATTCATCATTCATCTAGATAATCTTTGTCCTGTCGTTATGCTGCCAAAATTTCGATCGTTCGTTCGTCCCATCATTCGATCGTTCATTCGTTCGTTCATAGTTTCTATTCATCGTTCATACGAACTATTCACCATTACTATTCATCATCGTTACTATTCACCGTTACTATTCACCATCGTTACTATTCACCGACACTATTCACCATCATTACTATTCACCGACACTATTCATCATCGTTACTATTCATCGATGATATCTATAATTACTTTTCGTCGCCACTATTCATTGTTACTATTCATCGATCATCCGATCACCCCAAATTTCAACTACTCATCCATCATACTGTCCAGTCCACCTAAGACCAGCCAGACCCATATTCCAGTCATACAAACTCTGGTGACTGTGATTTTCCTTCCAGTAGGGAACTTCCCATCTGATCACCCATCCTAGGTTTCTCCAAGTTGAGCACGCTTAACTTTGAGATTCCTTCGAACTAGGCTTCCAAACTCCGATTCCAATAATTCTTGTTTCTAAATTCTTATCAAACTATTCCCTATCTGTAAGGCCCAAAATCTGTATAAGAAAAAATATATATTAATGATAATAAAATAAATATATGAAGAAATAAAATAGTTAATTTAGATATCTCAAGTTATACTTGAGTATTGAAAATCGAGAACTGAATTTTGAAAACCAAGAATTATTTGAGAAAAGAAGTAATCAAGAGAGGAGGGGAGGAAAGAAAGCATTATATACAAAATAAATTACATACATATATGAATAAACCTTTCTCATATTGGCATTCGAATTTTTGTATTTTATCTGAGTAAGAATTTGGCAACACATATTTCAATTTGAATTTGAAATCCAAAACAAAGAGAAAGAAGAAACAGAATATAAAATTTTAGAGGTACTTAATTATTTTATTAAAAAAAATAGTTTACAAGAATTAGTTCTTTCATGAGTTATAGTGGGAGAATAGGTAGTCTTAAGAGAGAAAGATTTAATTGAATTTTAAATCTAAAACATGAATCAAATTTGAGAATTGAAATGGGAATAAAAAAAGGAGAAGAAGAGAAGCACTACGTGGAGCCTGGGCCGAAACCCTCTGCGGTCGGCCCAGATCAATTCCCACCGTGGGCACTATTCTTTTCTTCTCTCAACTTCCACAATTCTAGCCCATTCCCTATGCTCGGCCCAACCGCTCTCCCGCACCCGCTCACTGGCGTCGTGGACCCACGTGGTCAGCCAGTCCTTCTCCCTCGCAAACTCCTTCCCTGTCACCGGCATGTGGGTCCGTTCAGGCCCGTCCCTTCCACTCACGCTCGCGTCTTCAACGGACTCTGGAGAATGTGGGCTCATCGTGATCCCTTCGCCTCCTAATCCGCGAGCTCGCATTTCCTTGCCTCAACTGGCGCAACAACCTCCCACTCGCCCTCTCTGCTCTTACCGCTGATGGGGTCTCACCTGCCTGGACCGAGTCTCTCACCTGGGAGCTCGCCGGGGCCGTTGAGTTCGGCCGGGGTCTTCGTCATGGTGTCCGCGACTACCTGGGTGCCCATGAATAAGTAGTGCGCCCTGTGGTCTCTTCTCCCCATCCCCCACTTGCTGCACGATACCCGCACTGCACCTAAAACCTCGGCACCGCGCACCGTGAAGGAAGGAGTTCGCCGCCGCCGCGACTTCGCCCCACGCCATGGACCACCGTCGATTCATCGTCCCTGCTGGTGAGATTCATGCCCTCCGCGCCCCTCTTCCTCCCTTGAACATGTTCCGTCAAGCCGAATTCGTAGTTACCCAAACTATGACCGAAATTTTGTCGTCGGACTTGCATTTCCGCTGCTCACCGCGGGTGAAACTCGACTCGCTGCCTCATTGACGCACCACCCTCGGAGTTAGGATCCCGAGCCTCGCCTCGCCGTGTGGAGTGTGGGCGTAGAGCCAATTGTGCTCGGAGAACCATCTGGGCGCAAGTAATCGACCATCGGCGTTTCCTTTCTGCCATGGTACGTGGTCGCGGCTTCCGACGACGGGATTGCAGGTAATAACTAGTCCCTATAGTTTGCTCTCGCCTATACTCCGCATAGGACCGATCTGGGGTGGGCTCGGTGCCCTAGCTCGCCGAATCGGCCGAACTCCGGCGAGCAGACAACTTGAAGAGAGAGAAAGGGGGGATGGTAGAGCGCGGAGAGGAAGAAGGCCGATGGTCCGTTGGGTGAGGATTAGATTGCAGAGATTAGAAGCTACCGTACCCCTTCACATCTTGATGCTGGATCGTTGATCGAGGGATTGACGATGCAGATCAAGGCAAACCTCACGCACCCGCTGCGTTAAATCTGAAACGTAGGCCGTAGATCCAGCGGTGGCGGTTGGATCTGGATACATAAATGTCTACACCGTTAGATCTTCATCCGAAGGTCCACACTACATTTCATTCGATTGGCTCGGGACCTAATCTGGGTCACTCACATTAGATCGGACGACCCATATATAGCGATACCCCTTCGCCCGAGAACTTTTGCTAAAGAGACCCTGAGTGAAATAGAATTTAACCCGCAGTCCACCACTGGTATAGACTGAGTCTAGGAAAATTTTATGGTTTAACCTCGAGTTTCTTGGTAATTCGTGCTCTGACCAGGGAACCAGAAAATTAGCGAAAACAGTATAAGAAATACTTTTTAGTACATGAATAAGTCCCAAAACTCATTTAATTCATGGAAAATTCATAGTAAATCCTTTCTGCTCCGTTCCAATTCCCATAATTTTATATTAATATTGCCTACTACTTGGTGACACTGTTTTAACATGAAATCTATACTAGAATTGATTACTCAATTAATTTTGTAGCAAGCACACACGAACTTCGGAAATTCATAATTCCTCCGTTTTAATTTCGATTTGATCCATTCAAGTTGCGTTAGTCTCGTATAATTATTCACTATGCAATAACAATATTTATTATACATGTCTTATTCTTTTATAATTAGATATTTATTTAACTTATATTGGTTAGTCTCGTTAAACTACTTATCATTATAATCTACTAGAATATAATCTATGGTCAATTTATAACTTATATTTAAGTTGAGATAATTATTTATATAATAACCTCTCATATGATTTATATTAACCAATTTATAATATAGTTTAATATTTTAATCACACAGATCCTCTATAAAAATCGTAACTCCTTAACTGTGTTGTTAATTTTGTTTGTTCCATGTTATTTGTATTGCTACGACTAGCAGTGCGGTCACGAGGATCCGAAGAATCACCCTGGTAACTGGAATCTCAAGTGCCAGGCAAGTTGTGCCCTTGATCCACTTTTGTTACCCAATAATATTCTTTATTATCATTATTCAATGCATAGGTTTAATTTTGATGGGACCCAATAGGTCACCCTAGACTGATTATCCTTTTTACCTTGTTTATCCCTGAATCACTTGGGTAGTTTTGCTATTGCTCTATATGGTTTTTGGGATTAATATTTTATTATATCCATGTTCCAATTATTCTGTTATGTTATTTATGTTCATGATAAGATCATTATGTTAATTGGAACATGGAGCGACCACCCGGGAAAACAGTGCTACCACAAGGGTTTAATGGGACGCCCCTGGCTGATTAATTAGGAAAGCTAGTGGATGACTACCTTACCCGAAAGGGGCAAGGGCAGTAGGGGAGTGGTCAGTGTAGGGAGGTCCTTGGGTTGATTTTGCTGCGATGGCGGTCAGGCGAGGGATTCCTACACTGGAGCTTCCTATAAACTGTAGCGGGTTTTCTGAAGCTAGTGGAACTTTGTAAAGGCCTCGTAGTGTTACCCTGCCTCGCTTCCTTGGTAGAGGTTTATGGGATTCATGACCCCTTGGCAGATGGGTAACACGGCTTGTGGGTAAAGATGCGCAACCTCTGCAGAGTGTAAAACTGGTATACTAGCCGTGCTCACGGTCATGAGCGGCTCGGACCCTCACATGAGTACACTATGGAACTTAAACTCAATGTTTCATTTGCATTTGCATGGGATTATTTATTTTGTTTTATTATTTATTATGGTTTGATATTTACTTACATTTAGTAATTGCTAATAAAACTTTGACAAACTTTAAAAGCAATGCTCAGCTTTAAACCCCTATTGTTGATCAGCTTTACACATCACATGAACTCCCACCTTTGGTGAGTTCATGCCACATTATTCCCACAACTTGTTGAGCGATGAACATGTGTGAGCTCACCCTTGCTGTCTCACACCCCCCCCCCCAACAGGAGAAGAGCACGTGGTTCAAGTGGAGCCACACATCAAGAAGTTCGATTCGATCTAGGTGGTGTCTCCCAGTTGACTTTCTGGCGCCAAGGATGGATTCTAGATCCTGCTATATTTATCTTTTATTTTGTAAGACTTCCGCTATGTAATAAATATTCTGATTATTGTGACATTTATCTCTATACACTCTGTTATTATATATGTTGTCTTCTTTGGCGCATGTATGAGATGCACCCGGCTTTGACCCTTAAAGCACGGGGTGTTACAGAAGTGGTATCAGAGGAAATGTCGACTGTAGGACGAAACCTAGATAGAACTGGACAACCCTTACCTACTTACCTTACTCTGATTCTTCTATACTTTTCTTGATCCTGTCTCACCTTCTACTGTTCTACTACCTTTTCTACTCTGATTCATTCTAAACTTTTCTTAATCTTTTCTCATCTATTTCCGCGTTGCTCTGATTATTCTTACCTTTTTCTTTCTAAAGACAAAAGTGGATTTCACACTTTGAGATCCTGTGCCTAAAGTGACCTTTAGGAATAGGAGACCTACTCTTATGAACAAAAACAAAACTATTTTTATAAGTATTTATACGCTTGAGTGTTTGTTCTTATGATATTTGGCTGATTTGGATCTTTGATTGAGTGTGGATTAGTTGTGGAGTAATGTCCACAATATATCTGCATATACGTGTAGGCATATAAATAAATAAATAAAATTTATGAGATAACTAAACAACTTAGATTATCCTCCATTAAAGTATATCTATTTTAATGGATCATCTTATCTTAAAAGATTCTTTCTTATCTTAACAGAATCATCTTATCTTAAAAGATTCTCTCATATCTTAATAGACCAATACAATCTTAAAAGATTCTTTCTTATCTTAACAAGATCCATCTTATCTCGAAAAGATTCTATCCTATCCTAGTAAATCTAACTAATCTCAAAAGATTCTACATGATCTTAGAGATTCATCTTGTTCTAATAAGCATACTTATCTCCACCACTCTACTTATCTCATAATGGTGTGACCGACATAATCTATTCTAAAATAAACTATGTAGACCTTATCTAGATTAATCTAGTCGTGCCTAGACCCCATTCAACCTAAACTGATCCAAAAATTAATTAGGTCTTATTTAGTCAAATCTAGTTATGCTAAACTAATCTAGTTTCCATCTAATCTGAACTAACCCAACGTGACTCACTCAAACAGGTTAGTTATACTTGTAACATGGATTAGACCCAATCCACCTGTTCTAATGTGATTTACTCGGCACTAAATTAAGAGTAACCGACCAACTCGGCCTTATGCAACTACCTTAACCATCCGATGGTTGCATAACTCCTCTATTTTAATTTAAACAGAAAATTCTGATCTACTACAGGTATTAACTAAACCATATTTATATAAATGGGTTTTAAAACCTGAATTAGTGTCTAAGACCAACTTGTCCATGAAATCACGACCTAGCTTATGTTAAAGGTTGCCCAACCCATCTATCCCAAAAGCAAAGTAAAAACTCTGTTTAATCTACCTACCCCATGTACCCGCAACGATCATCCCAACTTGGATAATGGTATCTAACACCACAACCGATGGTTCTTAAATAAGATCCAAGAAGAAGGCTAACCTCGACAATGAAAGATACAAGTAGAAACAGAGCTTCAGATGAATCAAGATCCACCACCCGGAATAAAAAAATTCTCCCTTACCTAACTTTCTTTTTACCCCAAATCTTCTCTACACTCACCAAATAGCTAAAACATGATATACCCTTGTTTCTATGCAACACCTGCTAATGGCATGAAGAATTTAGGTGTATAAAAAGAACTAATTGGAAGTTCCACTTAGAAAAAATGCTTGAATTTCATAAAGATAAAGTCAGCTGGATATGATCAACTAAATGACCTTCTTAATAGGAGTATAGAATCTAATGTGATCTAATCTAATGTGGTCTACTTAAACAGATTAGTGATATTGGTAGAAGAGATTAAACCCTACTAGCGAGGTGTACACTTAACACATTCGACCAACTCAACCATGAGCATAAGAGCTAACCCAACCAATAGATATCATGATGAATTGTATAATTTGTCTATTTCCACCTAGCATCAAACAAACCTTTGACCTACATCATGTAGTCTATCTCATCCATATCTATCTCATCTTGGCAGATTCTATCATACCTTTGGACATTCACCTGATACGACTAGGTACCCCAATCTAGACATGAAACAAAGGATAAGCCATGCTAAAGAATCCTTAGATCATAACCAACTACTAGCCTATTCGTTTGTCTGCCAAATTATTTTCCTTGCAAATTTATTTTACCATATGCTCCCACTTCGATGGTCAACACTAGGAAGGAAAGATTATCAGGCAACAATAAACAGAAATGAATCCTCCAAATCCTCCACCTGTTGGAATCGATCAAGGTGGTTGCCGCCCAAAGGCTCGTAATACAACAATTGACAGACATGGTGACCGAAATGCAAAACCAGATAAGACAAGAACGCGAGGAATACGTCAGGTCCGTTTGGAGATACGCCAAGAAATAAGGCAATCACGGTTGGAAGACAACGACAACAACAACCTCCTCCACCACCACCAGCTTCACCAAGCTACATAAAAATATATATAATTACTACTATTTGTAAGATCTAAATGTTACTTTAGTTAGTAAATGGTATGATACTATTTCTGAAGAATGATAAGGTCTAATTGACCCCATGTGTTGCTAATAAATTATGCATCATGCTGAGATTTTTGTTTGTGCATATGTGTTGAGACAATATGAATATACACCCTTTCCTTACAAATCTCGAGGACGAGATTTCTATTAAGGGGGGTAGGATTTGTAAGGCCCAAAATCTGTATAAGAAAAAAAAATATATATTAATGATAATAAATAAATATATGAAGAAATAAAATAGTAAATTCAGATATCTCAAGTTATACTTGAGTATTGAAAATCGAGAACTGAATTTTGAAAAACCAAGAATTATTTGAGAAAAGAAGTAATCAAGAGAGGAGGGGAGGAAAGAAAGCATTATATACAAAATAAATTACATATATATATGAATAAACCTTTCTCATATTGGGATTCGAATTTGTGTATTTTATCTGAGTAGGAATTTGGCAACACATATTTCAATTTGAATTTGAAATCCAAAACAAAGAGAAAGAAGAAACAGAATATAAAATTTTAGAGGCACTTAATTATTTTATTAAATAAATAATATGGTAAAATAGTTTACAAGAATTAGTTCTTTCATGAGTTATAGTGGGAGAATAGGTAGTCTTAAGAGAGAAAGATTTAATTGAAGTTTAAATCTAAAACATGAATCAAATTTGAGAATTGAAATGGGAATAAAAAAGGAGAAGAAGAGAAGCACTACCTGGAGCCTGGGCCGAAATCTTCTGCGGTCGGCCTAGATCAATTCCCACCGTGGGCACTATTCTTTTCTTCTCTCAACTTCCCCAATTCTAGCCCATTCCCTATGCTCGGCCCAGCCGCTCTCCCGCACCCCGCTCACTAGCGTCATGGACCCACGTGGTCAGCCAGTCCTTCTCCCTCGCAAACTCCTTCCCTGTCACCGGCATGTGGGTTCGTTCGGTCAGGCCCGTCCCTTCCACTCACGCTCGCGTCTTCAACGGACTCCGGAGAATGTGGCTCGCCGCGATCCCTCCGCCTCCTAATCCGCGAGCTCGCATTTCCTTGCCTCAGCTGGCGCAACAACCTCCCACTCGCCCACTCGCCCTCATCTGCTCTTACCGCTGATGGGGTCTCACCTGCCTGGACCGAGTCTCTCGCCTGGGAGCTCGCCGGGGCCGTTGAGTTCGGCCGGGGTCTTCGCCGCGGTGTCCCGCGACTACCTGGGCGCCCATGAATAAGTAGTGCACCCCGTGGTCTCTTCTCCCCATCCCCCACTTGCTGCACGATACCCGCACTGCACCTAAAACCTCGGCACCGCGCGCCGTGAAGGAAGGAGATCGCCGCCACCCGCGACTTCGCCCCACGCGTGGACCACCGTCAATTCGCCATCCCTGCTGGTGAGATTCATGCCCTCTGCGCCCCTCTTCCTCCCTTGAACATGTTCTGTCAAGCCGAATTCATAGTTACCCAAACCGTGACCGAAATTTTGTCGTCGGACTTGCATTTCCGCTGCTCACCGCGGGTGAAACTCGACTCGCTGCCTCATTGACGCACCACCCTCGGAGTTAGGATCCCGAGCCTCGCCTCGCCGTGTTGATTGTGGGCGCAGAGCCAATTGTGCTCGGAGAACCATCTGGGCGCAAGTAATCGACCATCGGCGTTTCCTTTCCGCCGTGGTACGTGGTCGCGGATTTCGACGATGGGATTGCAGGTAATAACTGGTCCCTATAGTTCGCTCTCCGCCTATACTCCACATAGGACCGATCTGGGGTGAGCTCGGTGCCCTAGCTCGCCGAATCGGCCGAACTCCGGCGAGCAGACAACTTGAAGAGAGAGAAAGGGGGATGGTAGAGCGCGGGGAGGAAGAAGGCCGGTGGGTCCGTTGGGTGAGGATTAGACGGCGGAGATTAGAAGCTACCGTACCCCTTCGCGTCTTGATGCTGGATCGTTGATCTAGGGATTGACGGCGCAGATCAAGGCAAACCTCACGCACCCGCTGCGTTAATCTGAAACGTAGGCCGTAGATCCAGCGGTGGCGGTTGGATCTGGATACATAAACGTCTACACCGTTAGATCTTAATCCGAAGGTCCACAACTACATTTCATTCGATTGGCTCGGGGATCTAATCTGGGTCACTCACATTAGATCGGACGACCCATATATAGCGATACCTCTTCGCCCGAGAACTTTTGCTAAAGAGACCCTGAGTGAAATAGAATTTAACCCACAGTCCACCACTGGTATAGACTGAGTCTAGGAAAATTTTATGGTTTAACCTTGAGTTTCTCGGTAATTCGTGCTCAGACCAGGGAACCAGGAAATTAGTGAAAACAGTATAAGAAATACTTTTTAGTACATGAATAAGTCCCAAAATTCATTTAATTCATGGAAAATTCATAGTAAATCCTTTTTGCTCCGTTCCAATTCCCATAATTTTATATTAATATTGCCTACTACTTGGTGACACTGTTTTAACATGAAATCTATACTAGAATTGATTACTCAATTAATTTTGTAGCAAGCACACACGAACTTCGGAAATTCATAATTCCTCCGTTTAATTCCAATTTGATCCATGCAAGTTGCGTTAGTCTCGTATAATTATTCACTATGCAATAACAATATTTATTATACCATGTCTTATTCGTTTGTAATTAGATCTTTATTTAACTTATATTGGTTAGTCTCGTTAAACTACTTATCATTATAATCTACTAGAATATAATCTATGGTCAATTTATAACTTATATTTAAGTTAAGATAATTATTTATATAATAACCTCTCATATGATTTATATTAACCAATTTATAATATAGTTTAATATTTTAATCACACAGATCCTCTATAAAAATCATAACTCCTTAACCGTAACACCGATTTTAGTGGTTCTCATTCCCACAATTTCGTAGCAACGCGTAGATTATTATTATTCAGTTTGTACTTATGGTTGGTGTGATGTTAATTTTGTCTATAACCATGTTTATTTGTATTGCTACGGCTAGTAGTGTGGTCACGAGGATCCGAAGAATCACCCTGGTAACTAGAATCTCAAGTGCCAGGCAAGTTGTGCCCTTGATCCACTTTTGTTACCCAATAATATTCTTTATTATCATTATTCAATGCATAGGTTTTAATTTTGATGGGACCCAATAGGTCACCCTAGACTGATTATCCTTTTTTACCTTGTTTATCCCTAAATCACTTGGGTAGTTATGCTATTGCTCTATATGGTTTTGGATTAATATTTTATTATATCCATGTTCCAATTATTATGTTATGTTATTTATGTTCATGATAAGATCATTATGTTAATTGGAACATGGAGCGACCACCCGAGAAAACGGTGCTACCACAAGGGTTTAATGGGACGCCCTTGACTGATTAATTAGGAAGCTAGTGGATGACTACCTTACCCGAAAGAGGCAAGGGCCAGTAGGGGAGTGGTCAGTGTAGGGAGGTCCTTGGGTTGATTTTGCTGCGATGGCGGTCAGGTGAGGGATTCCTGCACTGGAGCTTCCTATAAACTGTAGCGGGTTTTCTGAAGCTAGTGGAACTTTGTAAAGGGCCTCGTAGTGTTACCCTGCCTCGCTTCCTTGGTAGAGGTTTATGGGATTCATGACCCCTTGGCAGATGGGTAACACGGCTTGTGGGTAAAGATGCGCAAACCTCTGCAGGAGTGTAAAACTGGTATACTAGCCGTGCTCACGGTCATGAGCGGGCTCGGACCCTCACATGAGTAAACTATGGAACTTAAACTCAATGTTTCATTTGCATTTGCATGGATTATTTATTTTGTTTTATTATTTATTATGGTTTGATATTTACTTACATTTAGTAATTGCTAATAAAAACTTTGACAAACTTTAAAAGCAATGCTCAGCTTAAACCCCTATTGTTGATCAGCTTTACACATCACATGAACTCCCACCTTTGGTGAGTTTCATGCCACATTATTCCCACAACTTGTTGAGCGATGAACATGTGTGAGCTCACCCTTGCTGTCTCACACCCCCCCACAGGAGAAGAGCACGTGGTTCAAGTGGAGCCACACATCAAGAAGTTCGATTCGATCTAGGTGGTGTCTCCCAGTTGACTTTCCTGGCGCCAAGGATGGATTCTAGATCCTGCTATATTTATCTTTTATTTTGTAAGACTTCCGCTATGTAATAAATACTCTGATTATTGTGACATTTATCTCTATACACTCTGTTATTATATATATATGTTGTCTTCTTTGGCGCATGTATGAGATGCACCCGGCTTTGACCCTTAAAGCACAGGGTGTTTACACTATCCAACCATGTCATCCCTTAAGCATGGGTTCATATCCCAAAAAAACTCCCAAAATACTCTTGTCCCATATTCTGCCTATAACTCTCCTGTTCATACTAAGTCAGACGATTCATTCGTCACTATTCTCACCAACAGTGAACTCCACTATGCCACACCACATACACCTAGCTATAAATACACCCAGCTACCCTATCCCTCTCCACACACTCAACACCCTCAGCCAAGGAGAACACCCCACCCACTCAGTTACTCCGCTCTGCCGGCTACACGCATAGCTATAAATACACCCAGCTACCTTGATATATTTGTTACAAATGATATTTGAAAAGGTGTGAGTTTTCAAAAGAAAAGGCTTTTTCAAAATGAGTATGATGAAGGGTATTCACCCTCATCACCTTGTGAGTGGGATGATCAGGGACTTCCCTGGTTTAGGGGAGGGCCTAAGGTGATGGCTCAGCCGGGTTAGGTGTGAGCATAAGGATTGTCCTCTCATATAAGGACAGGTTTGTCATCCTTAACTACCTGTACTCATGACAAGTACAACCACTCGAGACTGTATGGGCGGTCACTCAATCTAAACTTGTACGGTCCGAACCCCAGGGTTATGATGGCTGGGGAGCACCGGGAGGATAAGGAGGGGGAATGTTTTGTCCGGTTTGGACATGGCGGTGGCCTGACTCCTTCCGCTATAACCATTAAGGTAAGGAGGTGCTAGGAAAGAAAGAGATTCGGATTCGGGTCTCATTGGCCATGAGATCGTAGAACCGGACTAGTGGGTAAAGTGTACCCCTCTGCAGAGTTCAAACCTATTCGAATAGTCTGTGTCCATAGGATATGGACGAGTCTGGTGTCGTATGACAATTAGGTGTTTTATTTTCCAAAAAGGGTGCTTTTGAGAAAAGTGGTTTTTAAAAGGTCCGGCGGTTGAGCCGTGAGCTATGGTGGACAGGAAGTCCAGTAGCTATTTTTGAAAATGAAACTAGTGGGAAACTACTGAGATACCCTGGATGGTTTAGTCCAGGGGATTTTGTTCTATATTGAAAAACTTCCTGCTCCTTTGGGAGAGGATGCGCTTTGCGAAATACAAAATGTTTTTCAAAATAACCCTGCACAAATACTGCTATTTCTGCAAAATATCCTGAGCTCCACATATTCCATGCATTATATCTGATTTCCCCATTTTACGGGTGAAGGTGGGCTGCTGAGTACGTTTGTACTCACCCTTGCTTATTTGTTGTTTTTTCAGAGAAGGTGATCACTAATCGGGTAAGAGTTACGCCTGTTCTTAACCTTGCATGTGGCTGTTGGACCGCTGATTTGCTTCGCTGCGTATATCGGGCTGCTTCAGCCTCACTCTGATGATATGTCCCGAGTTGTGGACCAACTCTTAGAGTTGATCGCCACCTTTATAGGTTTGTCTCGTTTAAGCAGATCTAGAATCATCTGTTGTATAAATGTGTTTACTAGCCTCCTGGGACTAGTAATTGTATCACATTTGAGTCCCAGAGGATTATGACGCTACAGGGCCCCACCAGGGGAGGCGGCGGCGGTAACCGTCCGCGCGCTGCGCGGTGGGGGGCGAGGGGGGGCGGCTGGGCCATGGGGGAGGGGGCACGCCAGGTGGGCCACGGCTGCCCAAAACGGCCCAAGACGAGAGGGGGGGAGACAGGAAGGGGCGGCTAGGTGGGCCGCGTGAGGCGCTGGCTAGGTGGGCCACGAGAGGGGGGAGAAGGCTGCGGCTGGGCCGCGCGCCAGGGGCTTCTTTTCTTATTTTTTCCCCATTTTTCTATTTTTCCTATTTTTAACTCTAGCTTCCTATTGAATGCAATGTTCCACAAAAGCCAAACAAACACACACAAAAATGCATGATCGACATGATGCAATAACCAAAAGATTTAAATCCTAGGGTTTTCTTACACAAGATGTCGAGCTAATTCTTGCTAGAACTTGAAAAAGAACAAGGCATAGCGAGAAGAAAAAGAAAAAGGAAAGGTAACGCCCGAATTGGTGAGTGCTGGAGAAAGAAAGAAAGAATCAACCTCTAAAATTCAGGGAGTTACAAACCTATCCCCCTTAAAAGAATCTCGCCCTCGAGATTCAAGGTTGGCTAGCAAAGAGTTCGGGATATTTAGCCATCAGATCATCCTCACGTTCCTAAGTTGCTTCTTCTTCGAAGTGATGACCCCCATCTGATTTGGACATTCTGATAGTCTTCCTCCGGGTGACTCTATCTGCAGTCTCAATAATTTGCGTTGGCTTCTCAATATAGGTCAAGTCTTCTTGGACTTCAAGACCCTCCACTAGCAACTGCTCTTCTAGCACACGCAGACATTTCTTTAATTGAGACACATGGAAGACATCATGCACGATAGATAAATTTTCTGGTAGGCTGAGCTGATAGGCCACTTCTCCACGCCTTGCGAGAATCTGATACGGACCAATGTAGCGTGGTGCTAGTTTGCCTTTGACTCCAAATCTTCTGACTCCTTTGATAGGCGATACCTTCAGGTAGACAAAATCTCTGACTTCAAAACTCAGCTCTCTCCTTCTTGTGTTTGCATAACTTTGCTGCCTTGATTGTGCTATCTTCAGGTTCTCTCGAACCATCTTGATGTTCCCTTCAGCTTCAAGCAAAATGTCTGGCCCAAACACTTGCTTTTCTCCAGGCTGATCCCATTGCAACGGAGTTCTACAACTCCTTCCATAAAGCGTCTGAAGTGGTGACATCTTCAAGATGGCCTGGTAACTGTTGTTATAGGAGAATTCTACATAAGGTAATCTCTTGTCCTATCCGGACTGATCTTGCAACGCACAAGCTCTCAACATGTCTTCGAGGATTTGATTGGTTCTTTCGGTCTGACCATCTGTCTGCGGATGATAAGCTGAACTGAAATTCAAATGTGTACCCAAGGCTTCATGCAATTGCTGCCAGAAATGAGAGGTGAACTGCGTTCCTCTTGTCTGACACTATCTATTTAGCACACGTGAAGACAAACGATCCGGGACATGTACAACTCTGCCAATACTGCACTGCTGTAGTTGGTCTTGACGGGTATGAAGTGGGCTGACTTGGTTAAGCGGTCCACCACTACCCAAATGGAATCGTAGCCGGCTCGAGTGCGAGGCAATCTGACTATGAAGTCCATCCCGATTTCATCCCATTTCCACTGAGGAATTCGCAACGGCTGCAACAACCTAGCTGGTCTCTGATGTTCTGCCTTGATACGTCGACAACTATCACACATAGCCACGTGCTCTGCGATTTCCCTCTTCATTCCGTACCACCAGAACTTCTTCTTCAGATCTTGATACATCTCTCACTCCCAGGGTGTATGGAATAAGCTGTTCTCATGGGCTTCCTTGAGGACCAATTCCTGAATAGACTGGACATTGGGAACACACAAGCGGTCCTTGAACTATATCACACCTTTTGCATCCTCCTGAAAATTTGCCTCTTCTTCTAGAATTAGTTGCGGATTTCACTGATCTTCTCATCATTCTTCTATGCTTCTTTGATTTCCCGCTCTAGGGTGGGCTCTAACTCAACTGTCACTCCTCGCATATTGTTCAAAAATCCGAGGCTCAACCTATCAAACTCTTTGGCCAACTCATAAGGCATCGGATGAGGACCATCATGTTGACTTGACTTTTCCTGCTCAAAGCATCTGCTACTACGTTCGCTTTGGATGGTAATGAATCTCCAACTCATAGTCTTAGATCAAACTCTAACCATCTTCTTTGCCTCATATTCAACTCTAACTGAGTGAATATGTACTTTAGACTTTTGTGGTCTATGTAGACATCACATTTCTGCCCATATAGATAGTGCCTCCATGTCTTCAGTGCATGAACCACTGCTGCCAACTCTAAGTCATGGATTAGGTAATTCTTCTCATGAACCTTCAACTGTTGGGACGAGTAAGCCACAACTCTTCCCTCTTGCATCAATATGCATCCCAAGCCAATGTAACAAGCGTCGCAATACACCAAGAAGGGCTTGTGTACATCAGGCAAGACTATGACATGCACTGTAGTCAACTTCTCTTTCACGCTTCAAGGCTTCTTAACATTTCTGGGTCCACTTAAAACTCAACTTTGTTGCCTAGCAAAGCTGTCATCGGTTTCACGATCTTCGAAAACCCTTCAATGAATCACTGATAATATCTGGCCATTCCAATGAAGCTCTTGATTCCTCGAGCATCTGTTGGCGCTTTCCAGTTCAGAATGTCTGCCACTTTCTTTGGATCCACAGCCAATCCTTCTTTGTTTATTATGTGACCCAAGAACAGGACTTCATCAATCCAGAACTCGCTCTTGCTCAACTTTGCATACAGTTGGTGCTCTCGCAATCTCTGCAATACCATTCTCAAATGATCTGCATGCTCCTCCTCACTTTGAGAATATATAAGAATGTCATCAATGAATACCACCACAAATTTGTCGAGATAATCGATGAATACCCTGTTCATCAAATTCATGAAGAAGGCTGGTGCATTTGTTAGGCCAAAAGACATAACAGTGAACTCGTACAACCCATATTTGGTAATGAATGCCGTCTTCGGAATGTCTGAAGGTCGAATCCTGAGCTGGTGATAACCCGACCTCAGATCTATCTTTGAAAACACACTAGCTCCCCTCAACTGGTCAAACATATCTTCTATTCTGGGTAAGGGGTACTTGTTCTTGATTGTGACTTCATTCAGAGCTCGATAATCGATGCACATCCTTCTAGTGCCATTCTTCTTCTCCACGAATAGGACAGGGGCGGCCCAAGGCGAGGTGCTTGGTCTGATGTAACCTTTCTCTGACAGCTCATCGATCTGCTTCTTGAGTTCAACTAACTCTGGTCCGGATACTCTGTAAGCTCTCTTAAAGATGGGGGCAGTTCTAGGAAGAAGCTCTATGGCAAACTCAACTTTCCGCTTAGGTGGCATACCTGGTAAGTCCTTCGGGAACACGTCCGAAAATTCTAACACCACTTTGATAATCTTGAGTGGATCTGCTTCACTGCTATCAATAGCCATCTGATAACAACTCCCTTTCCTTGGCTCGGGCGAGACTAACTCGGTCACCACTTCCTCTCTTAATGGGGACACTAACTTAATTGTCCTCTTATCACAGCTGATAACTGCCCGGTACTTGTCTAGCTAGTTTATCCCTAGGATAACATCTATTCCTGGGTACTCATTACTATGAGGTTAGTGGGAAACGCTATCCCCCATATTTCCACACTTACATTCAAGCTAACACTATCAGCTCGAATTCTACCACCGGCTGAATCAATTTGAATGGGTGTTGAAATGGTAGTTATTGGAAGATTATGTGCTTCTACCTAAGATGCAGTAATAAATGAATGTGTTGCTCCACTATCAAATAACACTTCTGCAATATGGGAGTTGATGGAAACGTACCTACTATGATGCCGGGGTTTCCCGAACTGCTTCAGCCTCTAAGTGGTTCAGTCTCCCATGGTTGTAGCGTGACTGGGAGCGGTTGCCTGCTCCAGGCTGAGACACTGCTTTGTTGGGGCACTAGGGCCTGACTGCTGCTAGGATGCCTTCTTCAGACAATGCATTACCCAATGGCCTTGCTCTCCACAGTGGAAACATGCTCTGCCTCCACCTTGAACTGGGGCTGCTTGATTGTTCTGTTGGGTTGCTGGGGCAGGAAGACGAGGTGCTGCTGATTCTACATCTAGAACTGACTCCCTCCTGACTGGTTGTTTTGGCGATTCTGCTAGTACTGAGGGTACTGCTTCTGATACTGCTGCTGCTGAGACGAGCGCTGGTTCTGTCTGAAACTACTGAGGTGGGTTGACCGAGAAGCGAGGGCAATTGCTGCTCCTAGGCTGGGGTCCACTGATCTTGCGCTTGCGATCCTCCATCTCTTTGCGCTTCTCCATCATGATCACTCTGTCGATCAGGTGCTGAAATGTGGGAAAGGTGTGGTTATCAGCTGATAATGCATAGGGTCAGCCAAGCCTCTCAAGAAACGATACTGCCTCTTGGCATCTGTGTTGACATCTTCAGGAGCATAGCAGGACAGCTACAGAAACCTGTCTCGGTACTCACTGACTGACATTGATCCTTGCTTGAGTGCCAGGAACTCCTCCTTCTTTACTGACATCAGACCTGCTGGAACATGATACTGATGGAAGTTATCTCTGAATTCTTCCCAGGTGATGGTGTCGAGGTTGGCATGGGTGGCGAGATAGGACTCCCACCAAGACTGAGCTCCTCCTCTCAATAAACGGGGACCATACAGAACATTCTCCCTGTCATCACACTGAGCAGTGTGCAACTCTCGCTCCACGGTGCGCAGCCAATCTTTAGCATCCATAGGGTTAGAGGAGTAAGCGAACACTGGGGGATGACCTCTCATGAATTCAGCGCGCTTGTCTCTGGGCATCTGTGGCATCTAAGGCTGAGGTGGGGGCTGATGTTGCTGCTACTGCTGCACTTGTTGCATGGCGGCTAGGGTCTGACCAATGGCTTGGACTGCCTGAGTCTGCATTAGGAACATCTGCTCGATGGTCATCGGGGGCGGTGGTGGCAGCTGCTATTGCTGGGGTACCTCATCCTGCGGTGCTACCTACTCCTGCTGAGCACGCCTTCCTCCTCTGCGCCTATTTTCTGACATCTGCAGAATGCAATCACATATCAAAACTAATCTTGCAAACCTTGCAGCATAAGAAAAGAGTATAGAATCCTTCCACAATATTGAACAGATGAACATCTTCACTGATTTCCAACGCAGGTAAGCACAGCTTCTCCGACAAAGAGGAAAGTGAATAGAAAAAGGGTTTCCCAACTAGATAACTAACTTCATTAACATTTAACAGGTAAACCAAGGTGTAGGGGGTACCCACACCTTGGTGACAGTCATTACAAAGATCCAAATCCATCATAGTTCACCATGACAAACATAAAAGCACAGGATAAGCAAACTACCTTGTCTAACTAAGACTAACTAAAAGTAAGACTGAGACTAAGACTAAGACTTCTATTTTAAACCTTCATTATAGGACCCAACACTGACGATCTATGGTTCTAAATTTATCCTGGTCCTGCAGTCGGGGTTGCCATATGCCTGGTGTCCATGCCGTGGTGAGCGGTACGGGTGCTGAGTCCCGACGGGAGCGAGGGAGCCATCCTCCAGGTGACAATGCTCTGCGCCTTTAGCTTGTAGCTGGGCGATCTCAACACGAGCCCTACTCAGCTCGTCTAATGCATGGTCCAGCTCCGTGTTTAGCACGGCAGCTAGGTTGACTGTGCTGCTCAACCTAGGATTGTCCTCACCAACAGGTGAGACAACCACGCCTCCTGTGCTGCCAGATGGACGATAGGGGTAATACTTCAGGTTAAGACCATCGGCCACCCCACCGAACACTGAGCAGTAGTGCGAAAGCGCACGCCATGCGACATCTTGCATGGCCGCCTTAGCTGAGTTCGGCTCAGAGATAGAGTAGTGCTCTGAGCAGATCTCCGCACCTCGGAGACTGTTCTCCGGACGGCTGTAACACCATAAAAGCCATCAATTAAAAATAATGAATATAGTTATTATATTAATTAGGGTAATAATTTTTTTAAGTGTTTAATTATTTATTTGCATTTTGAATCAATTTTCTTTGTATGCGCTTGATTGATTATCGAATGTTTTTTTATCAATTCTTTTTAAAGAAAAACCTAGTAATTAATATAATAATTAAATAATATAATAGTTATTAGTCTAAAAACAAGTATTTTATTATAAATAGTTTTGATGAATTTTTAGGAATTTTCGAGCTCATTAAAAATACATTTCGGAATTAGAAAAAAAGAGAAAAAAAGAAAAAAAACTAAACACTCAAACCGGCCCAACTGAGGGCCCAACCAACCCAAACCCTAGCCGACGCGCGCGCGCTCCCTGGCTTTCTCCAGCCATCGCCGCTCCCTGCTGAACACTCCTCTCTCTCCCTTCCCTAATCTCTCTCTTCTCTCCCCTCGCTCTCTCTTGCGCTAGGCGCCAGGCAGCCGCGTCGCGCGCCCTGCGCGTCCTCGCGCC